>CM056050.1:503472191-504170850 GCA_029574335.1 Rana kukunoris | reverse complement strand
AGTATATTTTTAGACATGATGCAAAGCCAAAAGTAGACCAAGATTTCTTGATTTGGGTTCCTGTGGTTCTTGTGATTCTTCAGACCAGGGAGAGGTAGAGAAGTTATTTATAGGTTAGCTTTTTCATGGGGCCCACACAAGGTGCCAACCCTACCTTACTCAATATTTAGAAAAGTATTGGGACTTTTTATGTTAAGGAGTGATGGCTCACTATGTAATGAAACATGCAGCACACTACATACATGGATTGTAGGCTTGCTTACCTTGAGCTTCCCAGAAAGTGTTCCTCTTGATAAAATGTTCTTTCACAGTTGGAGTATACAGTTGCATTAGACAGAGTTTTCACAATAGCCAACAAGCTATCAAAGGTCTTGACTGACATTTGTTTAAAATTCTAAAGTTTTACAGTGTAGCTTCATAGCATTGCATAGTCACTGCTCCTCCACCCTCAAACCCTCAAGTCAAATTCTCAAAACTCAGTAGCAGCACAAACTAAACTACCTCCAAAATAGCTCTCTCCACTCCAAAACTGGACGTTCTGGCACACAGGCAATGGTCATGCATTAAATTTTGGATACTTAGAATGCATTCCTGGCTGCAGCAAAACATAGTCAGGCAAGGTTTTCAGTTCAGGAATGTAAAAACAACTCTAAATGTTGACTGTAAACTGATGTCATTTTATGCATCTGAACTGATCTTTTCACATTGTCAGAGGACTGACCTCCAACAGTACATGATGCCTATTGGTACTATTAGCCACCTTCAAAAGAGGACTCCAGGCTCCTCTGGCAATAATGCTCATAAAGTTTATTTATTATTGTATTTTTATTTTTTTAATTTGTTTTTATTAGTCTTTTTCTTAAGTACAAAAAAAATAAAAAAATACATTTAAACAAGATTCTATCACATTTTATATCTACTCCTACTCATTATTCAATATATAGAATCATGATCAATGTCCATAACTCTCGTTACCTTTAAGACAAAATGTCTTATTCCCATTGTAGCATGGGGTGTGTTTTTACAGCATGTTGTACTCATTTAAATTTTTATAAATTTTTGATATTAAACCTTTGTCTCGAGGGAGGAAATACAAATCTGTTCGAATAGTGAGAAAGGGATATTTAGAGTGAGCGAGTAATGTTTTTGGTAAAAGTGCTTAATTTTCTCATAATTTTCATGTTCTGTATGTGCAAGGTCATATTTTGTTTGTAGTTCTGTAAAAGAGTAAAATGTATTGTTATGAGTGAGTGTTTTTAAATTTGTTAGATTGTGCAGTTTCCATATTGCCAATGAGTTTTGGTTATTCTCTAGGGAAGTGAGATGGGGGTCCCCTAGGAAGGATGCCAAGGGAGGGATGTCTGAAGACATGCTATATTTGGTAACTTGTTTGTTCCATAGTTGTAGGGAATGTGTTACGATTGTGTTTAACGGTCTTATTTTCTGTGGCAAAATGGATTTGGACCAGAGTAGTCCTTGTAGGTAGTAAGGGAGAACTGATTGCTCTTCGAACTGGAGCCATGGTATTTGGGAGGCTGGGGCATACCATTGTGCAAGTCGAGTCTGGCTGACAGATAATACAACCATAAGTTTGGGATACTTAGCCCTCCTTTTAGTTGGGGCCTAAACATTAGGGAGTAGCTAAATCTTGTTTTTTTGTTTTGCCAGATGAATTTATTAATTTCCCTTTGGAGCGAATCTAATTTATTTTTGGGCAATGTAAGAGCAAGGGCTCTAAAAAGGAATAAAAGTTTGGGTAGTAAGACCATTTTCATGGCCACTATTCTTCCCGAGAATGATATCTGGTATGAGGACCATAATTTTTTGTACTTTTGATGTTATTAAACAATGGGGGTAATTTGCGTGGAATAATGTTTTGTATGAGGGCGTAATACGTATTCCTAAGTATCTAAAATGAGTCCGTACACCAAGTGAAATGGAAAATTTTCTTTGAGGCGGCGTACACACGAGGGATATGTCCGCTGAAAACGGTCCGATGGACCGTTTCAGCAGACATCTCCGCTCGTGTGTATGGGCTAGCGGACAGATTTCTCCACCCGACAGATTTCAAAGCAAGCTTTGAAATCTATCCGTGGAATCTGTCACGCCGCCGACATGTCTGCTGGTTAGTACACTACCAGCAGACATGTCGGCCCCCACCGCCGCCGCGCCGCTGCCATATACGAATTGATTCGGCGCATGCGCGGATAGTGTTTTACTTCCTGGTGCTGGACGTGGCGGTGACGCGGCGGTGACGTTGACGCCGCCGCGTCACTCGCCACGTCACCGCATCACAGAAGTAAACACTCCTGTCCGGCGGCGGGTAATTTGATCCGATGGTGTGTACACGCCATCGGATCAAACTCCCGATCGGACATATCCGATGGAAGTGGTCTGCGGACCGTTTTCATCGGATATGTCCGATCGTGTGTACGAGGCCTCAGTGTTGTAATCAAGGTTGGTGGCATGTTAATGGGTAGAGCTGAGCATTTGGATAGTTTAACCCCTAAGCCAGACAGGTCATGAAAAGTATCTAGTGTCTTGGTCAGGTTTGGTAAGGAGATGAGGGGATTTGTTAAAAAGAGGAGGACGTCATCTGCGTAGAGGCTTAGTTTGAATTCTTTGGACCCTTTGGTGTATCCCTTGATATCTATATTGTGGGCAACATCGTTTTTAATGATGAAGTTGGAAAAACTTTGTTTTTTCTACATGCTGAAAAACAATGTTTTTTTTTTTTCATGCCGAAAAACGATTGTGTGTATGCGGCATAAGAGTAAAGCCCTTCACTCTCTGCTGGGAATCTTAGTTCCCCATCTTTTTGCAGGGAATTATTTAATTTTTTTACTTGGTCTTCAACGTCTTTAGCCAACAGCTTAGCTCGTGACAAATTGGATAATCTAGATCCTTGTAGCCCTCTTGCTCTTCCTATGAGTGCATACAATTCCTTGCTAAGTGCAGGTTTGACTGAAACAGCCCATGTTCTGGATCTAATGGCAGCCTGTGAGATATAATGAGGTGTATATACAATCAAATGACTTGCTGCTCTATTACAGTGCCCCCCCAGGCAGACAGTGCCTCACCTCAGCAAGAGACAGCTAGGATATAGTGAGCATCTTCACCCTTGTCCTTATCCTCCCGGGGTGGCTTGGAGTGGTCTGTGAGTAACCCTTTCCTCTCTGTACCCATATGTGTATCCAAGGGGTACTTGGTGTGATACACTCAGCAGGGGACACACATAGTGAATGAATGAATGAAAACTTATATAGCGCGGCACATGCAAAGTAAATCGCCTCTGGGCGCTTATTGTTCCTGTCTCCTTTGAAATCAAAAGAGGTGGGTCTTGATCTTTCTCCTGAATGCTAAGTGATTCTCCTCCAACCAAATGCTGGTTGGTAAAGCGTTCCATCCATAGTCTGGGACCTTGGACAGCGAATCTTCTATCTCCTTTGGACTTGTAATTGGCTTTCAGTATCTGGAGTAGCTTTTGATTGGTGGATCGCAGAACGCGATTGGGGTTATGGGCTTTTATTTTTTCACATAGATAATGGGGAGCATTCCCATGAATACATCTATGCGTTAGACAGAGTGCTTTAAAGGTGATTCTGTCTTTTACTGGTAACCAATGAAGGGATCTCAGTGAAGGTGAGATTGATTCCCAGGGTTTTTTCCCAGTCACAAGTCTAGCGGCCGTATTTTGAACGACTTGAAGATGAGCGATTTGGTATTTGGGGAGTCCGAGGTAAAGGGCATTTGCATAGTCCAATCTTGAGTTTACAATTGCTCCCACCACGACCGCTATGTCTTCTTTGGGGATGAAAGGAGTAAGTCTGCGTAGTAGGCGCAGCAGATGGTGAGATCCGCTGACTACTGACCCTATTTGTGCGTCCATTGTCATGTAGGAGTCAAAGATGACCCCAAAACTTTTGACTTTGGCGCTAGGGGTGATGATTTTGCCCAGAATGGGCGGGGGGGTCCAAGTTGTTGTGGATTGATTCATACGCTTGGCGTGAAACAGAAGAAGTTCTGTTTTTGCTCCGTTGAGTTTAAGATAACTCTTTGACATCCAGTCCTCTATCAAAGAGAGGCATGTCTCTAGATTGAGGTGGTGATCCTTTTTATTGCAAATGCGGAAATACAGTTGCGTGTCGTCTGCATATGAGTATTAAAGCAGTTTTTGGCTGCTGATAATTTCAAAAAGAGGACGAAGATAGATGTTGAATAACATCGGCGACAGGGGGGATCCTTGAGGGACTCCACACGATAATGTGCATTTTTCAGAAGTGAAGGGTCCCAACTTCACTATTTGCGATCTGTTATCCAAAAAAAAGGAGAACCAAGATAGATCGCCTTCTGCGACTTTGGCTACTTTAGCCAGCCGAGTCAATAAAATCTTGTGGTCTACTGTATCGAAGGCTGCGCTAAGGTCCAGCAGAACCAGAAGACAAGATTCTCCTTCGTCTGCGGCCTCAAGAACGTCATCCCATATCTTGAGCAATGCTGTTTCCGTCCCGTGTCCGGGGCCGAATCCCGATTGAAATGGATCAAGTAGGTTGTGGGTATCTAGATGCTGTTGCAGCTGTTGTACCACTACTTTCTCCATTACCTTGGAGAGAACGTTTAGGCCTGTTATGGGGTGCCGGTGGAGTGGGTCCTTAGGATCCAGTGGGTTTTTTTTCTTCAAGATGGTTGAATTATGCCCTCCTTCAACTGGGAGGGCACTATGCCCACCCTGAAAGATTGGTTAATAAGCTGCGTGATAGGAGGTGCCAGGGTTGGCGCATTCTTTCAGCAGTTTGGTGGGATATATCTTTTAGGCGCAGTGCTGTTACACAAAGTACCGATGATATTATTTTTGTGGTCTGAATAGAGATGGGTTCCAGAGTGAACTTACCTGGTTGGGGTGAATCACTGCAGATTGTTGTGTAAATAATTACGGGGGGGCGCTAGGAAGGGAATTGTTTTGCTGAATGCTTTGCCGGATTCCCTCGATTTTATTAATGAAGTAATCTGATAATTCATTGCAAAATTCTTGTGTGTCCGAATTGGGGGCTTCAAGACATCCTGGATTCATGGTCTGAGTGACCAGCTTGAAGAGTTCGCGGGGGCGGTTGAGGGCGCTGTTGATAGTTTTTCTTGGCTTTGAAGATTTCTTTGTGGTATTTTCTTGTTATTGCCTTTAGATGGAGAGGTTCTCACCTGAAGAGCTTCTTTTCCAGGCGGCTTCCGCCCTTCTGCGCTCTTGCTTCAGTAACGCCAGCTGGTTGTTGAACCAGCTGAAGTTATTTTTTCGGATGTGGGTTTTCCGTTTCGGTGCAATTAAGTCAGCTGACTGTAATAGTGCTGTGTTTATGGCATCCAGTGTTTCTTCAGCCGTTTGATGCGGCTGGATTGTTTTTATTTTTTTCGTTAACGTGGCTTTGAAGAATTCCGAGTGGAGCTTCTTCTGACATCTAGTCCAATGTGTTCTCACTGGATTTGATGTTTTTGTTAAGGGGGGGAATTCGGAAATAATGAATTTAATTGCATGGTGATCTGTCCATGGCAACGGTTCATTTTCCAAGATTTTATTTCCAGATCTGGTCTGAAAATAAGATCGAGCGTTGACCCTAAGCATGTGTGAACCCCATACTATTGCTGAAGCCCTAATCCTTCAGGTGGTCAATGCAGGCGTCGGCAATGGGTCTTGCAGGAGTTGGCCCAGAGGTTGAAGTCCCCGAGCAGCAAAAGGTGTTTGCTGTTAAGGTATAGGTGGAGATAAAGTCCGTCAATGATGGAGAAGCTGCAATTTGGCCGGGTGGCCCTATAGCAGAGTAGAATCTGGACGGTCTCCTGGGAGTTTACTTGCAGTGCAGAGTAAGGGTTTCCATAAATGGAAGAGGGTTTTGAAGGATTGGTTTTGTGATCGCAAGATGAGTCTTATGGATCACCCGCCAGTCCTCCCTCCTCTTTGCCCTATTCTGTTTTCCGTTATAATACGATAGTTTCTGGCACCAATTCTCCTAGAATGTGTTAGTCGGCTGTGAGCCAGCTCTCTGTAATAAAGAGGCAGTCTAAAATCGTATTGTAGGATGAAATCATGGATTTCTAGTCGGTGTTTTACTGCCGATCTTGTTTGATCAAAGCACATGATATTGCTTAGGCTGGGTAACACGGCAGAGATTTTTGATAGTCCGATCGTTGAATCGATTCTTAAAAGTTCGCTCAGTTCGAAGGCTTTTTTATTGATGGCTGGTAGTATTGCAGCAAATCGCCTCAGATCCCAAATGGTCTCTGCCGAGTATTGCAGATTAACCATGGTCGCCAACACCGGGGGGGGGGGGGAGAGGGGAGGATTCTCAAGATTACTGAATCCTCAGATCCTAGCTTGGTCCAGAGGAAGGCAAAAAAAAAACCCTGGCCGTGCTAGGCCAATATGCTACGGCAGGGAGAAAAAAAAATTCCTTCCTGACCCCTAAAGAGGCGATCGGGGGAGCCCTGGATCAAGTTTGATGGTGTTGAGAAAGGGGAGTTTGGGGCTGGGTGTAGCAAGATGGCCGCCAATCAGGCAGCAGGATCCAGGCTGGGGGGTCCCAGATTGAATGGATCGGAGCTGCCAGGGGGGCTGGGAGTGAAGGCCGGGAGGAGCAGGGGTACTACTGGGGTGGGGGGGGCTTTCAGGTCCGTTGGGGCAGTTTGCTGAGGGTTGCCAGGGGGTAAAGAGCGGTGCGCCGCTAGGCCGCGGGTGAAGCGATTCCTTGCCTTTTTTATCTGTGGCCCCTCCCTTGGCCCTGTTCTCTGCAGTCATGCAGACTTCTTGGTCTAAACGGCACACCTGTTTATTAATTTGTATTAGTAAAAAGATTCCCTAGAGAGATCCCTAGGAAAAACACTGCGCTAACAAGTGATGAATATAATTAAATCTTGTGAGTGAAAAAGCTGCCAGTACCTATTGCTGAAAATACCCAAAGCAAAAAACACATAAATACAAACAAGGTACAGCGCTAAATAAAAAAGTGATAAAACCAAATTTGTGAAAAAATGGAACAAAACAGGAGGGTTGAGGTGAAATAATCAAAATAGTGAATTACTCAATAATACAGTAATAAATAAAGTCCATTAAATGATGGGTAGTGAAAGGAGATAAAGTTGGTTTTCTTCCACCAAAAGGGAACACCCGTGTGATGAATGTAGTCTCCTTACCAGATCCACTGTCCGTTAGTGCAGCGGTCAGTAAGGCTCAGAGATGTTTATAGTCTTCTCAATCAGACTTAGATCCAGCAGGTGAAAAAAGAGGGTCGGGTCCTCAGCAACAGTTCCCAGCACATGAGAGGTTAAGGCTCATACATTGAAGGAAACAAATAAAAACACTCCATGGTGAAGTACTGTGGATTTTGGGGTTTTAATAAGATAGATTGCACTTACAATTATGCTGATGTTAATAGCATGTAAAGACAGAACGCGGCGTGTGCATCCGATCGGGTCCTGTCAGCTGTTCTCCGTGTGTGTGTAACTCTCTTCCGAAAACGTGATGACGTGACACGCACTGCTAGCCACTCCAGCTGGCCTCTCGCTGGCCACTGTTGCTGAGGACCTGACCCTCTTTTTTCACCTGCTGGATCTAAGTCTGATTGAGAAGAGAATACATTTTCTCTGGATAAGGCTGAAGCCACTGTTTTTTTTCTCCATAGAAAAATTTCCAATGCTGAACTTATGGATGCATGCTTCCCAGTCCAGAAGTCGATTAACTCTTTGCTTCTGAATCGGTGATCCCAATGCCCTTGAAAGCTAGGACGTTACTTTCCACAGGGTCTACCATGCCATTTGAATGACTTGCATTCCCTGGTGCAAGGAAAGGCGTCTTCACCTCTGAAAATACTCTGTGGGAAGGGGAGGAATCAGATCAGATCCGCATTTGGCCAAGAGTACCATTGAGTGATTGATTTTGGTGCTGGCGATCACTAGCTCCTTGTTTTCAGTCTTTATTCAAGGGGTCTCTCCTTTTAGCTCTCTCTGTATTGCCACCTGTAACTCAGTTAAATTGAGTTTGGTCCTATTAGTTCACCCACATTTTGGACTTATCAGGAATATTCCACTTTCTGCTCCTGCTTACAAGGCTGTCTTCTTTGTTCCCATCAACTCTACCAGGCATTTTTTTTATTTTTATTGCTAGAGGTCTTGTACAGAACCCCTTCAGGTCCTGCGTATGGATGCAGCGGTGTTGAGATCCATAGCTGCCTTCCTTCCCAATGTGGCTAAATTTTCTACCTCCTCCCTGTTTTGTCCAGCTCTAGTACATTATAAGAAAATCTTAATTTCCCCTCTAAATTTTGTTTATGCTGTGGTTTGAGCTTACTTTGCAGTCTTTACTTCCGTTTAAATATCTGTCATTTTGTTTACTTTCTTTGGGGGCCCCCCCAGCCATTTATCCTCTTGGAACTGACTCTTTGTGCTGCTTTATGACTGAGTTGCATGTAGCAGTTGGGTGGGCTTGGCCACCACCAGTGGCCACCTCTAGGCTGTGTATTTGTTTTTGTGCCCTATTCCTGAAGGTGGTGCTATAATCTGATGATCAAAAAATCAAAATCTCCACTGTGTCCTTCAATGAAAGCAGAGAAAATTATTTTACGACAAGTCCAAAAAAAAAAAACATTTTCCCAGCAAGTAGCCAACATGTCATTATAAGTAGTCTCCAACATCAAACAGATTCAAACTTTTGGCTGGTGGACAATCATTTCTGTGTGTATCACACCGTGTTTTGAAAAGTAAAGTCCATAGAGCTATGTAAAGATATTCATATATTTTCTTTTCCAGTGTTGCTTTAGGTAGGAGATGTGCAAGTAGACAGAACACAAAAATATAGTTGTAAATGTCTAGTGTATTCTATGAATGATCATCAATTTCTTATAGCAATTTAGGAGACTGAAGTGAGTGGAGCTGCTTTTGCTACTTTCAAAGTATTGTATTTAACTTTTTCCTCCCTGCCATGGAGATGTTACATCATGTTTTGGGCATAGGTTCCTCTATCTACTAACCCCATCAGCCAACTCTACAACTACAAACCCATCTGCTAAATTACATCTGCTTCAGATCTGTGGCCTACTCCAGTGTGGACAACCTCAATGTTGAAATCGTCTTCAGGGCTGTCCCTTTTGACTTGAATGGAACTATATACTGGGGATCTTCAACCCGTCATTACCAAATTTGTAAATGGTGAACCAGGCCATAGCTCTGCAGCAGAAGTCAGTCACTTTGAGTAAGAGGGTTTTGTTCAATTTAGCCGAAGAGGGTTGTTGAGAGGGGCTTTAAAATTTTGTGTGCAAATTGATCTAGTTTGGTATCCCACACACTTCCACAACCAGCAGATTTGGAGGATAACTTTCTGCTGATTTTTTGTTTGGCTGTTATAGAAACATTCTAGTATTATTTTAACCTAGCTTAGAGAATACAGAGCCATTAGTCGAATCAGACATAAAATTACAGTTCTCTCTTATGGTTTTCATTCAAGAAATAGCATTCTAGTGAAAAATTTGTTTTATTTCAGTAATTTTTCTTTGGAAATACCTGAGAAACTATAATATTTACTTAAAATAATTGACTCCCATGAAATGGAGGTTATAGCAATGAATTTCCCCCGAGACGGAACCTGAAACATTTCCCAGAAGTCCCTGCGGCTATAGAATGAGTTGTATACTAGGTGTGATCAGGTCAAGATGTACAGGTATGAGTTTTCTTACTGTAATTCTCTTTGTGATAGACTTATTCTTTATGGGTTAGTAAAGTATAAAACACTTCATTCTTAGCCAGATAATGTGAGTAAAAGATGTGTTAAATTCTTTCTTCTGAGAATAAAGCCTAGATAATCTATTGTCATGCAAGAAAATACCATGGTTGAACTGTGAATTCCTCTAAAACTGTGACTGGAATCCATTTGTTTGAAATCATTGCGGAAGAACAGGGAGTTGTAGGTCCTTACAAGAAACCCGTAAATCCCAGGAGCCAGGTAGCCACACAATATGCAATATCTGAGCCCTGGATCAGAACTTCAGTTAGACAGAAATAAGCAGTTGAAATAATTATATGAATAGATATTTGAAATCATGTTCAACCATTCTTAAGTGGGTTTTTATAATGGAGAATTGATACCTCTATCTGCTTTCAGCTGAACACTGCATAGTTTGTCTACATCGTTGCCTGCATTTTATGAGTGGCTCAGAGAGAACCAATCAATAAACCAAAGATCAATTAAGATACTTAGTCCGCGTACACATGATCGAACATGTCTGCTGAAACTGGTCCGCTGACCAGTTTTAGTGGACATGTTCGATCGTGTGTACGGTCTATCGGACCGTTTTCCAGCGGACCAAAGTTTCAAAACATGCTTGAAAACCTGTCCGCTGGAAACCTGTCCGTCGGACAGGTTCGATGGTTAGTACACAAAATCATTGGACCAAAAACCCGCGCATTCTCCGAATCAAGTCGACGCAAGTTTCATCGGACATGTCTGATCGTGTGTGCCTTAGATGTTCCTCCCAGCTTTTATTTTTTATTCCATTTAGAATCTGGACCAAGTTATGTTTAGCAAACATGCGATACCACTGGTCTGAGCGTGTAGTTCTGATGTTTGTTGCATCACCTCTTTCCCTCTATAATGGTCAATGGAACTTCAAATGAGTGAGAGGTTCTCCCTTTGCTTTCTCCTGTAAACTTGCTTATATATAACTCCCTCTCCAGCTCCAATTGCCGGAAACAGGTTAGGAGAATGTCATTGTGCAGTAGAATCAGATTGCCTCTGATTTCTGATATGTTGTGATAATGGTCTCTCCTTTAAAGATAATATCACTAAGACATATTTCAACATTTGACAGATCATAGCATTTAAACTGCTTGTCAGTGGTTTTTGGACTATTGCAAAGTGTTACCAATAAATTCATATGTGCATCTACAGTGGTTGACCGCGATATTGTGTCAATCTCGCTCCCTTTCTCGGCGAGATTGAGCACTTGCGAGCCCCATCGCGGGAGCCAGCGCCGAGCTGGCTTGCCGCGATGGAGACAAAGCCGTCATAGAAGCGATGGGGATCCTACGCGGATTCCCGCCAATTCTTCACGTGGGCGGAGTTTGTTATGAATCCTGAGAAGGAAGTCCCCGCCGGATTTTAAATAAAAATCCGGCATGGGTTCCCCCCTCAGAGCATAACGGGCCCTTAGTCTGGTATGGTTGTAAGGAGACCCCCCCTAAGCCGAAAAAAACGCCCCCCACAATCCATACCAGACCCCTATCCAAAGCACGCCGGCCGGTCAGGAAGGGAGTGGGGGCGAGCGAGCGCCCCCCCCCCCCTCCTGAGCTGTAACCGGGCATCATGCCCTCAACATGGGGGGTCAGGTGCTCTGGGGCAGGGGGCGCACTGCGGCCCCCCACACCCCAGAGCACCCTGTCCCCATTTGATGAGGACAGGGCCCCCTCCCGACAACCCTGGCCCGTTGGCTGTCAGGGTATCGGGCAGGAGGCTTATCGGAATCTGGAAGCCCCCTTTAATAAGGCCTCAGATACCGGCCCCCCACCCTAAGTGAATGAGTATGGGTACATTGTACCCCTACCCATTCACCTGGAGCAAAGTGTAAACACAAATAAACCACACAGGTATTGAAATATTTTATTATATTGGCCGCCGGCCGGGGGGGGTGTGTATGATCGCTTTTATATAAAAGAGCCCCCCTCCGGCGGGCTTCTGCGGGGGTGGGTGCCGCTGTTCTTCGCCACCGTCTGGTTCTCTTTCCGCCGCCGGGGGGGGCGCTTTGATAAAAGCGCCCACCACCCGGCAGGCTTCCTTCGACATCTTCGGCGGCGGGGGGGTCTTCTCCCACTCTCCGGGTCTTCTTCTCCCTCTCTCCGGGGTCTTCTCCGGCTCTCCGGGGTCTTCTCCCGCTCCCCGGGGTCTTCTCCGCTCTCCGGTGGTCTTCTCCGCTCTCCGGTGTCTTCTTCTTCAGGACTCGCCGCCGCTATCTTCGTGTGTTAGCTCAATTACTAGCGGCGGCGAGTCCCCTCTTCTGTGACGTTGTCTTCTTCTTCTCTTCTCCAGATGTTGACGCGACGCTTCCTTCCGCTGTTATGGCGGGCACGCGGCTTACGGCAAGTTATATAGGCCTGTCTTGTGACGTCGCAGTTCCATCATGCTCCGGTAGGTACCACGTGGGTAGGTAGCACGTGGTACCTACCGAGCATGATGGGACTGCGACGTCACAAGACAGGCCTATATAACTCGCTGCGAGCCGCGCGCCTGCCATAACAGCGGAAGGAAGCGTTGCGTCAACATCTGGAGAAGAGAAGAAGAAGACGACGTCACAGAAGAGGGGACTCGCCGCCGCTAGTATTTGAGCTAACACACGAAGATAGCGGCGGCGAGTCCTGAAGAAGAAGAAGACCCCCGGAGAGCGGAGAAGACCCCCGGAGAGCGGAGAAGACCCCCGGAGAGCGGAGAAGACCCTCGGAGAGCGGAGAAGACTCCGGAGAGTGGGAGAAGACCCCGGAGAGTGGGAGAAGACCCCCCTGCCGCCGAAGATGTCGAAGGAAGCCCCGCCGGTTGGTGGGCGCTTTTATAAAAGCGCCCCCCCCAGCGGCGGAAGAGAACCAGACGGCGGCGAAGAACAGCAGCACCCACCCCCCCGCAGAAGCCCGCCGGAGGGGGGCTCTTTTATAAAAGTGATCATACACACCCCCCCCCCGGCGGCCAACTAATAAAATATTTCAATACCCTGTGTGGTTTATTTGTGTTTACACTTTGCCTCCAGGTGAATGGGTAGGGTAACAATGTACCCCATACTCATTCACTTAGGGTGGGGGGCCGGTATCTGGGGGCCCCCTTATTAAAGGGGGCTTCCAGATCCGATAAGCCTCCCGCCCGCATACCCTGACAACCAACGGCCAGGTTGTCGGGAAGAAGGGCCCTGTCCTCATCAACATGGGGACAGGGTGCTCTGGGGTGGGGGCCGCAGTGCGCCCCCTGCCCCAGAGCACCTGACCCCCCCGTTGAGGGCAATGCTGCCCGGTACGGCTCAGGAGGGGGGGGCGCTTGCTCGCCCCCACTCCCTTCCTGACCGGCCGGCGTGCTTTGGATACGGGTCTGGTATGGATGTGGGGGGACCCCCACGCCGTTTTTTTCGGCATAGGGGGGCTCCTTACAACCCATACCAGACCTAAGGGCCCGTTATGCTCCTGAGGGGGGAACCCATGCCTGATTTTATTTAAAATCCGGCGGGGACTTCCTCTCAGGATTCATAACAAACTCCGCCCACTGTAGATATGGGCGGGAATCCACGTCGGATCCCCGTCGCTTCTATGACGCACTCGCTGGAATGTGCTTTTACTATTCCAGCGAGTGCGAGATGTCGGCAGCCTGTCGCCGAGAATCAGCGCGATGCTGTCGTGCTAAAAACACATTCTCGGCAGCAGGCACTGTACTTATAATTGTGTAATTAAGAACTTGTTTTCTGGTCATACACGACTCCAATTTTGTTCAGTTCCTGCTGAATTGTCTGAAATTTGAGCTACGAGTGTTGATTTTGGCATCACGCAGCTTAATAAATTTTGATTTGAAAGTTGAAGGAGTGGGAAAATTCTTTGTCAAACAGTGACTGCAGTAAATCAGATGCAGGAACTATTCTTGTATTTTGACAGTGACAGCCGCTGTAGCAGTGGCTGTTGAAATACAATAGCGAGCAGAAGAGATTCTTTCATCCATGCATGTTTAGCATGTATGAAGAAATTTCGTTATTTCTCTCATTCTGACCCCGGGGTGGAACAAGAAAATGTATGTGTATGGCTAGCCTTAGGGCCCCAACACACTGGTGGACTCCGCCAGTGGATCTGCCTGTTGAGCGGAGGATCTCTCCACTGATCCCTGGTAAAAAGGCAGTGGACAGGTCCGTGGCTGCTCAGCTCATGCAGAGCACCGCTCATGCAGCAGACCACCTTTCTGTTTACACCTGACTGCCATCCGATCCACCAGACGAATGGGGAACAGATCCCCCATCCATCTATTTTTGGCAGATATGATTGGATCTAATCGGATGTCGGCAGGTGTCTATGGGCATATGTCCGTTGACATCCGCTGCTCTATAGAGGGCAATGGATCAGGTCCTCCCATGTAAAAGAGGTATTAGTGGTAGTTGAGATGAAGTGTGGGAAATACCACACCAGTAGACTTACTCACTCACACTCTTGCTCTTTCATATACTCTGTTATATATAGCAGTTTGGTTGCTAAGTGCTTATATCAGCTGTACAGCCATACGTAATCTAATTTGATCTCAAAAGGTGATCTTTTCTGGCATGTTTGCTCTAATTTATTTTACAAAGGTTTTTATTGATTTTCAAGTTTTGCATCAAAGGTATACAAATCATTATACACAAAAGAACAAAACATTGTTAAAGAAAATGTTTGAGACGGGTACATAGTAACATTTCAACCGAAATGGAAGGATGGCACAAAATTGCAAATAAGCCCAAAGGTCGGCAGCGCTCCAACACAGAGGGCGGGCCAGTAAACATAGGCAGTTTTGTTTATTCTAATTTAAAGTCTAAAGCTGGCTTGTGCAAATATTTTTAGGTCTTGCAAAACATATACATGGACAGATCTTTGACAGATTGTGAGAATATAGAAAATGTACTTCTGATTGAAACATTTAGATAAGTACAGAAGACAACAGAGGGGTTGTAGGATGATTCATAATACATCACCTACTTCCACTGTTCAATAATAAGTTGTTTTCTATCCTGATTGTTTTTAATTACAATTGGATGTTGATTTATTATCAACAGATCAGGTCTAAAACATCCTTGTTTGCCAGATTTTCAGATGTTGCAGCATGCATAACACTAATTACATTTGAAGGTGTGGGACTAACAAGTGAGAAGATTTACTACCATAACCTGTGCAATTAGTTTTTGCACTCTATGTAGGTTTTAGAATTTACTTGCATACACAGATGTATTCATGTTATGCTTGGATGCATGCATAAATAGGTATTTGCTCGAGTTGATGTAGAGCTCACCCAGTATGTGCTATGTGTACTGAGCTCCCTGTAGACACAGACACTGTACGTCGCTGGAGGAGAAGGCAGGACAGAGATAGATGAGCTGTGTTCCTCTGGTCTCTGATTAATGGCTCAAGAGACGCTGCCTTTGTGGGATCTCTGGGGAATAACAATGAGTAGGTGCATAGGGTATTGCTGGCCCAGTGACCCTCTCTTTGCCAAGCTGCTTTTGACATGATTCTTGGCATGCCAAATTTTGGTGTCTCAATTGTTCTTTCAGCTATTCTGAGAGACTCTGTGGCAGACACTGCTTTCCAAAGGATATTGTATAGTGAAATGCATTACCAGGGCAATCTTTTACAATGTTGTGCAGGTAACAAGCCTGAGAATATAGTCCAGGTCCACCTTAACTTTTGGGTTAAGTGTACACTAGGGATGCCTGGACTGAAACCTTGCTACTGCTTTTATTGATCTGCCTAGCATTGTCATAAGTGTTTGCTTCTTTTTTTCTGGTTCATTTAGAGTGCTTTCACACTGGGGCGCTGCGCTGGCAGGACGTTAAAAAATGTCCTGCAAGCAGCATCTTTGGGACGGTGAAGGAGACGTGTATACATTGAAATGAATGGGCACCACTGCCAAAGTGCCTGCAAACCCTTTATTTGTCCGCTAGCGTGGGTTAAAAGCGCCCCGCTAATGGGCGAATAGCGCCGCTAAAATGACGACAAAAGCGCCACTAAAACTAGCATCGTTTTACCATCATTGTCCACCCGCCCCAGTGTGAAAGGGCTCTAACTAACTATATATGCATGTGTATATGTATATCTTCATATGCATAGATGTACTCTCTAGCTGCCACTCGGGCCTTGCCCTTCCAATGGACCGCCCACAGGTTTGGGTGGGGACTATAAGTCCTCTGGGAGGTGCTCGAGGAATGCCCACTTATATATAAGAAGCTGAAGGAGATAGCACTGCTGGGCTCTGAGGAAGAAGGTATCCCTTCGAAAAATGTGAGCCGGCAGTGGCCCTCATGTCTTCTCTATTGTCATCTGGAGACTGTTGTCTCTAGGCCGATCGCCAATCATTTACAGGCTTTTATACTGCGGTTTTCTTTCACATGTTTATTTTTTAATAAAAAATATCCAAGGATAATACACAAGGCTGGTGGGCCCTCTTTTCTCTATTTTCCAGTTCCTCAAGTGCCTTAATGACCCCACCTGGGACTACAGTTGGGAGGTAAAGGAGGAGCCGAACCTATTGAAAGACAGAAGGATGACTTTGTACTTTACTAATGTTATTGAGTCACTTGGACTTGTCACCTTGTATTACTAATCTTGCAGTCCTTCATTGTAGAGCAAAAGGGTGAGGGAATGTGGCTTTCTGACAGGCAATTGTGTGTGCAATTATAACAGCATGGTGGACATAGCCATTGAATGAATTGGACTAGAGATCTTCCAGGTATCATCTATCCAGCCAGAAACTTGCCAGGCATTAGCCAGTTGAGTTGTGGGAGGCTTATTTATTCTGTACTAACTAGCCTTCAGTGTAGACCAGACTTTCCTTATAATCCTGGGATTCCCAATAGCTTAAGTAATTTTAAGAATATGGTATTTGTAGTTTATTATTTGCTTGTACTTAAAAAAAAAAAATACAAAAAAGTGTGAATTCTTGAAAGGCTAATGCCAGAAAAATCAATAAGAAGAATCTGAACTTTTTACCCTTCTCCATTGTATAAATTGACATGTCTGTTTAAAGAGAAATTGAACTCTGAAAGCTCTGCTTACATGGAACTGCGGCCGACCTCCCCATTTAAAAAAAAAAAAAAAAGTTTACACCGCTTACCTGATGGTGGTATCTGCACATTTCAGATACTAACCCATCCAGTGGATCCCGCGTTGACCTTCTGAGATCATCTGATACCATGCTGCCACAGCTCCCTCCTGTGCCGCCATGTTCTCTCTGACTCCATCAAGAGGCCTGTCGGCTCTTCTGAGTTCAGCAAGGTGGCCTCTTGATGACGCAATGATAGTCCCGCCCCCTCCTTCTGTTCTTCAATGACTATGCCTCTTGGGGTATGTGATGTACATATCCCTGTATGCACATCGGACAGTGTGCGTGTCATTCGCCTAAGGCGGTCATGCAACACTCACTGTACACAACAAAATGTATATCATTTTTTTCACACAAAAAAGCTTTAGTTTGGTGGTATTTGTTCACCACTGGGTTTTTGTTTTATTTTTTATTTTAAAACGATGGAACATTTTGAAAAAATATATATATTTTCTACTTTCTGCTATAAATCGTATCCAAAAAAAATAATTGAATTTCTTCATAATTTTAGGCCAAAGTGTATTCTGCTACATGTCTTTGGTAAAAAAATAAAAAATATATATTAATTGATTTGTGTGCAATCTGTAAGGCTGGGTTCACACTAGTGGGTTTCTCCGCATCCAATTCGCATGACAGGAGATTGTGACCGGCTCTCTATAGAGCTGGTTCACATATCTCCTTTGCGGCTGCGGAGCAGCTTGCATAGGCATTCTGTGCATCTTTGGCTCTGTTTCAGGACCGAATTCAGGCAAAAATTTGTCCCTGAAACGGAGAATGGGAAAGGAAAGAGGGCCAATTAGGCTCTCCTTTCCTTATGGGTCCACGGCAGGGGCAGCTAGGATAAGGAATTTGTCCAGGAGAGGTCATTTGCAGGTCAGAGCAGGATCACTAATCTAGGTAAGGGGCTTAATTAAGCGGATCAGCTGTGCTGAAAGAGCCTAGGAGTCAGGACAGGTAAGAGCAGTGGTTGGACAGAGGGAATCAGGTGATCTAAGTAGAATATTCTGGAGACCGGTTCGGGCCTATATATAGGCCCGGTTCCGTGACAGGCGGCCGTTTGCTACAAGAGGACCCAGCCGACGGAGCAGCCCCCGGCTGGGCACATCAACGTATATATACTTATATATACGTTGATTTTAGTACCCAGCCGTGGGTCACGACCCGGTCCGAAGCTCCGGGACCGCGGGATTCGCGGACCCGATCGCCGCTGGAGTGCGGCGATCCGTCCCTGGAGAGGAAGAACGGGGAGAGCCGTGTGTACACACGGCTTCCCCGTGCTTCTCTGTGGCCGCAGCATCGATCGCGTCATCCCTGTAATAGGGGGACGCGATCGATGACGTCACACCTACAGCCACACCCCCTACAGTTGTAAACAAACACACATAGGCACACATCCCCTACAGCGCCACCTGTGGTTAACTCCCAAACTGCAGCTGTCATTTCCACAGTAAACAATGCAATTTAAATGCATTTTTTGCTGTGAAAATGACAATTGTCCCAAAAATGTGTCAAAATTGTCCGAAGTGTCCGCCATATTGTCGCAGTCACGAAAAAAATCGCTGATCGCCGCTATTAGTAGTAAAAAAAAAATTATTAATAAAAATGCAATAAAACTATCCCTTATTTTGTAAATGCTATAAATTTTGCAAAAACCGACCGATAAACGCTTATTGCGATTTTTTTTACCAAAAATACGTAGAAGAATACGTATCGGCCTAAACTGAGGAAAAAAAATGTTTTTTTTATATATTTTTGGGGGATATTTATTATAGCAAAAAGTAAAAAATATTGAATTTTTTTTTAAATTGTCGCTCTATTTTTGTTAATAGCGCAAAAAATAAAAACCGCAGAGGTGATCAAATACCACCAAAAGAAAGCTCTATTTGTGGGAAAAAAAGGACGCCAATTTTGTTTGGGAGCCACGTCGCACGACCGCGCAATTGTCAGTTAAAACGAAGCAGTGCCGAATCGCAAAAAGGGGCAAGGTCCTTTACCTACATTTTGGTCCGGGTCTTAAGTGGTTAAAGGCAGGTTGCCTGATGGGAGAGTTAAATTGATTTCATGGATATACAGCTCGAGTCTCAGTGGCTGGGCTGTGCGTGATGGTTATGGAAATTTAATCAGTTGAATTATATACGGTATGAGTACAATATCTTTGAATGATTATTATTTGAATGGTCATTTTAAACCAATGAATCAGGCCGTGGCCAAGTAAATTCCAACAAACTCATAGTTATGTGGAAATTATAATGTATGTTTATACTTTAATACATTTTGAAGAAATGGTGGTTGGTGTGTTATTTCCTCTATTGCATGTTTGTTGGGTTGGTTATACATAATGCCTGTGGTCCCATAGGATTGCACTGTACCCCCTGCATTTTATTGTTTTTATATAACCACTTTTATATAACCCCAGTCCAATTCTGACATTTTTGACAAACGTGTAATAATCAGCATTTTTTGCCAGAAAGTTACTTCGAACCCCCATACGTTATATATTTTTTGAAAGCAGAGATCCTGGAGAATAAAATGGTGGTTGCAATTTTTTAATGTTGCGCAACATTTTTAAAACGCAAATTTTCAGGAAAAAAAGCTAAAATGAGTAGTGAACAGAAACACAACATAATACCCAATGTATTGGTGTTATTAAAGGGGTTGTAAAGGTAAACAATTTTTTCTTAAATAGCTTCCTTTACCTTAGTGCAGTCCTCCTTCACTTACCTCATCCTTCGATTTCGCTTTTAAATGTCCTTATTTCTTCTGAGAATTCCTCACTTCCTGTTCTTCTGTCTGTAACTCCACACAGTAATGCAAGGCTTTCTCCCTGGTGTGGAGGGTCAGGTCGCTCTCTACTTTGCAGATACAGAAAGGAGCTGTGTGTCAGTGGGCGTCCTGACACTCCTGCTCGCCCCCTCCCCCCTGAAGAGGCTTTGTCCACACCAGGAGAAAACCTTGCATTACTGTGTGTAGTTACAGACAGAAGAACAGGAAGTGAGGATTTCTCAGAAGAAATAAGGATATTTAAAAGCAAAATGGAAGAACGAGGTAAGTGAAGGAGGACTGCACTAAGGTAAAGGAAGCTATTTGGGGATTTTTTTTTTTTTTTTACCTTTAAAACCCCTTTAACCACTTAAGACCCGGACCAAAATGCAGGTAAATGACCAGGCCCCTTTTTGCGATTCGGCACTGCGTCGCTTTAACTGACAATTGCGCGGTCGTGCGACGTGGCTCCCAAACAAAATTTGCGTCCTTTACTTCCCACAAATGAGGCTTTCGTTTGGTGGTATTTGATCGCCTCTGCGATTTTTATTTTTTGCGCTATATACAAAAATAGAGCGACATTTTTGAAAAAAATATCTATATTTTTTACTTTTTGTTATAAGAAAAGTCAAATAAACTAAATTTTAGTCAAACATTTAGGCCAAAATGTATTTAGCCACATGTCTTTAGTAAAAAAAAATCGCAATAAAAAAAAAATTAGCTACCTAGCGGGAACAGCGACACTAATACAGCGATCAGAAAAATGATCGCTTAGTGATGCTGGCAATAGGGAGTGAATGGGTTAACTAGGGCGGTGATCAAGGGGTTAAAACTTTATTGGGGGGGGTACGGGGGCTACCCTGAACCTAACACTAACTGACTGTCACACTGACACTAAATACAGTAATCATACATGTATGATTACTGCATTCTGTGACACTGTGACAGGGGGGTGGGGGGGTGATCGCAAGGGGTTAATGTGCCTATGTGTAGTGTGTGTCAGTGTAGTGTTGTGCAGACTTACTGTGCGATGTGATCTCTCTTCAGCGGCGGTTGAAAAAAACGCTGAGAGGAGAGATCACATCACTTCCCCCTTCCTGTGTTTACACAGGAGGAGGAAGTGCAGGGCGGGGGAGCGCGCGGATTGGCTGGGAGCGATCCGGAGGGGGCGGACAAAAACGAATAGCCGCCCCCTTGTCCCGGATCGCTCGCACAGCCGCGGGGACCGCCGCATGTACCGGGGGGGGGTCCCGATCGGACCCCCGACCCACCTCAAGGCACCAACGTATATATACGTTGATGTGCCTGTCGGTGCCATTCTGCCGACGTAAATGTACATGCGGCGGTCCATAAGAGGTTAAAGATGATGTTACACTGAGTAAATGGATACCTAACCTGTAACGCTTTAAAATTGAGTTCGCCCATGCAACAGCAACAAACTACGTTACCTAAAAATCTGCATAGGCAACCCTTTTAAAGCCCCTTTAGGTTAGCAGTTTGGCGTTAAACAGGATGTCTGGTGCTAGAATTATTACTTTCACTCTAAAGTTTGCAGTGATACTTCGCATGTGTGGTACAATCATCAGTTATGTACGAGTACAGGACTTGCATGTGCATTAGCGCTTGGGGATGAGGGCGCTTAATTATTATTATTTTTAACACTTTCCTTTTTGCTTTTGGATTAACTTTTTTTTGTTATCACAAGGGATGAATAACATTCTTTGTCATAGCATTGGCAGTGTCAGGTACACTTTACCAAGAGATCTGGTCATCAAATCCAAGATGAGTTTGTTCAGATACTTTACAAGTTGGTATTGGTAATGGTAAACATCAGACCGAAACCAGAAGTGACAAAAACCTTGTTGCTTCTGATTTCTTACATCACAAAGGACGTAACTTCCTCCCCTCTCGCTTTACAAATGCACCAAGTGACGGCAGTACCAGGCTCCCCAATCACGTGGAAGAGCCCAGTAAAGGAGCACAATATATTTCTTAAGGTGCTATTGACATAACATTTTCAGGCCATGGCGGTTGAGTGCATTACTTATAGTTTTCTTTGAAACAATTCTACCTTCTAATTCCAGTTCTTTCTTAGGGCCCTTTCACACTAGCGGACGAACGGTCCGCTCATTACAAGTCCGTTTACCGACTTGTAATGGGTCCCTATGGGAGCGGATCCGTTAGCGGATGATGCATCCGCTAACGTCCGCTCGATCCGCATCCGTTTTTGCGGACGGAAGAATGTCCTATTTTTCTTCCGTCCGGCCAAACGGATCGGATGCAAACGGACAGACGGTCCGTTTCCATCCGACTCCCCATAGGGGAGAGCGGAGGAGAGACGGGGCGGTCCCGGCACAGTGTGCGGGGACCGCCCCGTCCGCCCAACAGCTCAGCGGAGACCCCCCGCTGAGCTGACGGACACACGGAGCGGACTGAAAAACGGACCGCTCCGTGTGTAAGGACCCTAAAGCTCTCCACAAGTGGTTTTGGCACTTGGACAACTCTTATGATGATTCTTTTCACTCCGCAGTCAGAAATCCTGTGAGAAGCACCTGGTTGTGGTCGGTTTATGGTGAAATGATGTTCTTTCCACTTCCAGATTGTGACCCCCCCCCCCCAACAGTGATCACTGGAACATTCAGAAGTTTAGAAATCCTGCTGTAACCAATGCCATCAGTATACTTTGCAACAATAAGGTTGCAAAGGTCCTGAGAGAGCTCTCTGCTTTCTCCCATAATAAGATGTTTTTTATGTGACACCGTGGTAATGAGACACCTTTTTTAGGCCATCAGTTGAGACTGAACCAGCTGATATTAATTTACACTGACAAGGGGCAGGATTGCATTCTAATTACTGATAGATTTCAGCTGGTGTCTTGTTTTTCCATGCCTTTTCGCACCTCCCTTTCTTCATGTGTTCAATACTTTCTCCCTGTTTCATTCCATTTTATAACACATATCTTAATTTCTGAACATATTTGTTTTGATTTCTTTGTATGTATGGATTGCATAGGTTGTTACCGACATGTGGTGAAAATTGCATGTCAATATGTCAATAGCACCTTTAGAAATATATTTACAGAGAAAAATGGTGATGTGTTCAATACTTATTTTACCTGCTGTGTGTGTGTGTATATATACAGTGCAGAAAATAAGTATTTGAACACCCTGCTATTTTGCGAGTTCTCCCACTTGGAAATCATGGAGGGGTCTGAAATTGTCATCGTAGGTGCATGTCCACTGTGAGAGACATAATCCAAAAAAAAAAATCCAGAAATCACAATTTATGATTTTTTAACTATTTATTTGTATGATACAGCTGCAAATAAGTATTTGAACACCTGTCTATCAGCTAGAATTCTGACCCTCAAAGACCTGTTAGTCTGCCTTTAAAATGTCCACCTCCACTCCATTTATTATCCTAAATTAGATGCACCTGTTTGAGGTCATTAGCTGCATAAAGACACCTGTCCACCCAATACAATCAGTAAGAATCCAACTACTAACATGGCCAAGACCAAAGAGCTGTCCAAAGACACTAGAGACAAAATTGTACACCTCCACAAGGCTGGAAAGGGCTACAGGGAAATTGCCAAGCAGCTTGGTGAAAAAAGGTCCACTGTTGGAGCAATCATTAGAAAATGGAAGAAGCTAAACATGACTGTCAATCTCCCTCGGACTGGGGCTCCATGCAAAATCTCACCTCGTGGGGTCTCAATGATCCTAAGAAAGGTGAGAAATCAGCCCAGGACTACACGGGAGGAGCTGGTCAATGACCTGAAAAGAGCTGGGACCACCGTTTCCAAGGTTACTGTTGGTAATACACTAAGACGTCATGGTTTGAAATCATGCATGGCACGGAAGGTTCCCCTGCTTAAACCAGCACATGTCAAGACCCGTCTTAAGTTTGCCAATGACCATTTGGATGATCCAGAGGAGCCATGGGAGAAAGTCATTGGTCAGATGAGACCACAATAGAACTTTTTGGTCCATAATTCCACTAACCGTGTTTGGAGGAAGAAGAATGATGAGTACCATCCCAAGAACACCATCCCTACTGTGAAGCATGGAGGTGGTAGCATCATGCTTTGGGGGTGTTTTTCTGCACATGGGACAGGGCGACTGCACTGTATTAAGGAGAGGATGACCGGGGCCATGTATTGCGAGATTTTGGGCAACAACCTCCTTCCCTCAGTTAGAGCTTTGAAGATGGGTCGAGGCTGGGTCTTCCAACATGACAATGACCCGAAGCACACAGCCAGGGTAACCAAGGAGTGGCTCTGTAAGAAGCATATCAAGGTTCTGGCGTGGCCTAGCCAGTCTCCAGACCTAAACCCAATAGAGAATCTTTGGAGGGAGCTCAAACTCTGTGTTTCTCAGCGACAGCCCAGAAACCTGACTGATCTAGAGAAGATCTGTGTGGAGGAGTGGGCCAAAATCCCTCCTCCAGTGTGTGCAAACCTGGTGAAAAACTACAAGAAACGTTTGACCTCTGTAATTGCAAACAAAGGCTACTGTACCAAATATTAACATTGATTTTCTCAGGTGTTCAAATACTTATTTGCAGCTGTATCATACAAATAAATAGTTAAAAAAATCATACATTGTGATTTCTGGAATATTTTTTTGGATTATGTCTCTCACAGTGGACATGCACCTACGATTACAATTTCAGACCCCTCCATGATTTCCAGTGGGAGAACTTGCAAAATAGCAGGGTGTTCAAATACTTATTTTCTGCACTGTATATATATATAATATTATATATATAATTATATATATATATATATATATAATATATATATATTTATATATATATATATATAAAATATATATAAATACATAATATAGAGGGGTATAGCACAGTAAACATAACTTAGAGATTCATCAAAATATAATGCCACCTGCTTTTTAAATTGCACCCATACTATGAGTGAAAATGTTTAGGGTCAATCTTCCAAATTATACAACACATTAGATACTAAGGAGGTGTAACCACTTATTAACACTTATGTATTAGCAAATTCTTGCTTATAAAAAGTGGATTCTTAGTTTGCATATAGTGCATGTGTATATAGTTGGCAGTTATGTTTAAGGCCACTTTTACACAATCAGGTCTGCCTGTTAGCTCTTCAGCGGAAACCAGATCAGGCCACTTACTGTCCTCTATGTAGAGGCAGATGTCAGCGGACATCTTTCCGCTGACACCTGCCTGGCAACCGATCTGCCAAAATCCACTGAAAACAGATGAATGGTGATACGTTTGCCATCCTTCCAGTGGATCGGATCGGGTGACAATCATATAGCAACAGACATGCAGTCTGTTTCCATCAGACCGCCCCATAGAGGAGAGAGCGGGCTTTGTCCATGTGTGCTCTTTATAGCGAAGCTGACAGGACCTGTAATGCGCCTTCTCAGCGGGGATCAGCGGAGAGATCCCCGCTGAGCAGGCGCATTCCGTTCAGATGGATCCGCCCCACGTGAAAGGGGCCTAAAACTGAATTTTTTAAGCTCTGTATTATTTTTTTGGTAAAATATTGCTTTTTTTTCTGTTTTCACTGTGAAGAAAGTTGTAGCTTTAAACACTGATGTGCTGCAATTCATTCACTCATCTGTGAAAGTCTAGGCGATACAAGTTTTTCCAGGAGAATGCAACAAAATGGTAAGCTGCGTTTACTGTATAGAGGTATACATTCACTTTTTTTTTTTTTTTTTTAGAAACCATAGCAACCAATCAGAGATTTTTCAGAAGTTTATAAAGCAATGTGCAATGTCAATCAGTGAATTTCCAATGCTAGTCGGGAAATCTTTAAAGTACTGTATATGTAAATCTTATTACTGATATCGCATATAACCTTTAATAAGTTTATGTCAGTTTTTCAAAAGTCATCTTAAATATTTTTAAATCTGCAGTTTTCATTCAAATAGTACCCTGAGACCCTGCCATGAAGGTCATTGTTTAGGCACCTTCTGTAATGGGGTGATGATGCCTGTCTATCAGTCCTGGCCTGCCTTGTTACTCTATCACTTGGGCTTCTAATGAAGACTGCAAGTGACCATATTAACACACATTACACAGGCGTCATCTGCTGTCAGGAGACCCTGAGAAATACCATGACGCATTAATAAAAGTTAAATATTGCCAATTACATCTATATTCCATAGAAAATTGATACAAAATACTTAATTTGTTATAATAAAATAACCTGTTTAGGGATAAAGATTGGTAAGAAACCATCTTCATTATATGTTTTTAATTATCCACAGCAGATAAATAAGAGAGTACAGTAGAATTAAAAAAATCAGAAGAATAATTCTGTACGAGACCTTTATTTTTTGATTTTCGTATAGTATGTACACAACCTTCAACATTCAATTCATACTTTATAAATCAGAATTTCCCAAGTGACAAACTCCAAAAATGTTCTAATGATTTTTGCTTAGTGTGTACTGTTTTTTTTCGTACGGTTTTCATATGTGAAGAATCAGATACGAAAGACTGGGTGTGATCAGAAACAATGAATAACAAAAAGAAAACATTTCTTGTATGAGCGTTTTTATACATTAGTTCCATCCTCGGGTTCGACTTAAAACATCAAAGATTGAACTTACAGAATTTAATATTCCTGGGCAACATTATCTCTATTATATTACAGATGTCTGTGTATTTTGTAAACTGTGTCCTTATGCAAAACACGCATGTTGTTACACTAGTTCATCACCGGTCATAGGCAAGGGTGTGCCAGTCCTAGGTCATATTGCCCTGGCTCCCATCCTGGCTGTTGCTGCTGGGATTTTTACCAAAATATGTTTTACTGCCCCTTCCCTATTCGAATAAACCGCGAGTGTATACATAATACAATAGGCTCTGTCACAAAGTAGGTCATATTGTGGCATCCTGCCTTGCAGTAAATGTATACATTTACTCTGTTAATCAGCCTTTTCAGCAATCATATACTCAATATCTGTGGACTTTGGCAATAATTATGTCTAATGTTACCATCCTGCAAACACCACAGTGCTAATTAATGTTTGGCTGTCCCTCGGGCCTTCCATGATCTTGGCACAGCACATTTGTGAGTCAAGGGGCATGCCAGCTTGTCAGCACAAGGGGTGCAGAGTTTCCCATGCTGTTTTCTTGTTTCCTTAACACATAATTAAGCTATTAAGATCTGTGTCTTGGTTATGTTGCCCTCTCACGCTGAACCGTTTCTTAACCGATTTATACAATTTGGTGTGCCGCAGAATGTAATAACTGTCATTAAAGAGAAGAGATATCATTAGTGGAAAGATGGTGTTTAATTAGAGCCACTCAAAACATAAGTCTATACGCTGCACTGAAGTCTGCCCTAAGCAGTGTCTGAGCTCCGGAGAAGAGCAGACCGATCATGCTATGTCTAATAGAGATTTGTTTATACGTACGTAAAATAAATTGTGCTATCTTGTCATAATTTTCATTAACTTGCTAGTTATAATTTATGCTATGTAATGGAAATGAGATAATTGTGCTGCCATGTTGGGTGGCGCGCAGTACCAGATCATGTGGTCTGGGAAAAGTTGAATTGATGCAAGTTGCCAAAGCCAGTTTGTGGAGTTTTCGGTTTGCTATTCACCTGCATGCTGTGTAGGCTTTGGTTTGTTACAACTGTTCCTGTGTCTCCCTTGTACTGGCCAGAATTCACGATTCCAAGGATTTTGCAATGCCTGAAGTACCGTATTTATCGGCGTATAACACGCACCCTAACTTTAAGAGGGAAGTTTCAGGAAAAATACTTTCCACAGCCCCCTGCGTATAAAAAAGTGAGCGTTATACGCCAATAAATACAGTAAGTATAGTGCAGTGGTGTGAGAATTTTACATTGTTGTATGCCACATAATGCATGATGTCCAAGCCTATCACTATATGTTCTTAGAAGATGGTGGGAACATTTTGGAACTATATTTGCCAATAAAAAAGTCTCCTCAGTATCACGACTGACAGCTGTATGCCAAAATAATTTGTTTGGTGACTTGAGCTATCCATATTAATCAGGGGCCCTCAAAGGGCCAGTTTGCTGTCCATCAGCCTGAGAGATCATTAGTGGAAAGGGCTATTTTACTGTCCATAAGCCTGTTTTTGGGACTGGGCTGTGGTCAGGAGGAGTTAATAAATGCCCCAGTAAATTTCAGTGGGAGCTAAAAATGCCCCAGCATCATTGGTCAGTGGGAGTAATAAAGGTGTCTGCATCACTGGTTATTGGTGGTACAAAATGCCCCTGCATCACTGGTCAGTGGGAGTAAGGCCCCTTTCACACTGTAGCGTTTTTCGAGCGTTCAAGCATTATTCGAGTGAAGCCTCATCTGCAATCCCAATGTGCTGGTAAATCATCGCTAAGACCCTAACGTTTTAGGGCATTTTTGCAGTGCCTCAGTGTGAAAAGGTAAGGCGTTTTTACAGTGCTTCCAATTCATTTAAATGGAGAGGGGAGTTTTTGGAGCGTTTTTTTCAGCGCCCAAAAGCTGCTCCAAAGATGCTGCTTGCAGGACTCAGTGTGAAAGGATCCATTGAGATGCATGGAGAGTGTTTTATGAGCGTTTTAATAGCACTATTTTTAACGCTAAACCGCTGTAAAAATGCTTCAGTGTGAAAGAGGTCTTATACATGTTGCAGCTTCAGAGATTAGTGGGAAAAAAATTGACCTCATATCATTGGGAGTAATCTATTCTCATGCATTAGTGAAAGTAACACATGTCCCAGTGTCAGTGGTCAGTAAAATTAGTAACTGCCATGCATTAATGGTTAGGGGGTTTAATCTCACACTTCCCAAACCTCCTCCTGACCTGTAATGTTATTATTCAATTTTACAATGTATTGGGAGATCGTACTTCCAATTGGAAACCTGAGAATATATGTAAAGGCATTTAGCTTGTTTTTGAGAAGAAGATTAGAATTAATGTAAACTGCACTTCGGCCTTACACATATAAAAAAAAAAAAATTAACAACCCTTTAGGCAAACCATACAGGTTTACTTTTATTGGATTGGTTGAATTAAATCAAAGTCAAATCTGCTGTTGGCTAAATGGCAGATTTTAAAAATGTCTAATGCCCCTCTCACGCTGGGCGCGGTAGGTGCGGTGGCGGTATAGCGGTGTGATTTATAGTGCCGCCATTCCGTCGTATTTACCTCGATATTGGGCCGCTAGCATTGTGGTTTTAACCCCCGCTAGTGGCCGAAAAAGAGTTAACACCGCCCGCAAATCGCAGCTGTTGATTTCAATGGGAAGGAGCAGTACACACCGCTTCAAAGATGCTGCTTGCAGGAGATTTTTATTTTTCCTCCCGCCAGCGCATCGCCTCAGTGTGAAAGCCCTCGGGCATTCACAATGAGAATGCTGGGGCAGGATTATTTCAGGCATTATTTATGCGCTATTTTTAGTGCTAAAACGTCTGAAATATGCCTTAGTGTGAAAGGGGCATATCACTGTACTTGAAGCTGGTAACAAAACTCGCTGAATTCTCAATACAAAGGTCTTTTTTTTTCTCCCTGTCTGATCTAGACATACAAGTCCTCTGTGAGGGAAACTGACAAGTGGGTGTTATGCTCTACTGATTATCAAGATCTGTTCTGCCCTCTTCCTCCTTGTAAACCAATTTTGGCTTAAATTTTGAAACATTTTAGCAAGCTATAGTAGCAACTGTATTTCTAGAGCAGAGGCAAGTAGGAATCTGAAATTCATTTAGCAGAAACACTTAATTAAATGTGGACATAGAAGAACATTTTAACATCATTGAATATTATTTAAAGCCACGTGTTTAAAAAAAAAGACCCACAACAGAGACCTGGGGGGAAAGAATGAAGGGGTGTCCGAAGTTTCAGTCACAGTTTTAGCAGATGCAGGTTATGGTAGAGGGTTATGAGTGATGCAGACATTGAACAGGCTGAAGGTTGGGACAGCCAGCAGACAGACCAGGATCAAAAACCAGAAGACATGTTTAACCGAGTAGTTAGCTTAGTTACATTATGCTACAAATGTCTGGATTGCTCAGAAATGGTCCACGTGTTTAAGGGCATCCTCTAGTCAGGTAATGCTGGAGCAGGGCCGTTTGAAGAAATTTGGGGGCCCCAAGAAAAAAAAGTGACTTTTCAAGTTGAGAAGCGTTGGGGGGGGGGGGGGTCTGGTTGGCAGCTTACCTCTATCCCCCGCCTCACACGCACACGCCGCCATATGTTGGTGCCCGCACAGGGGCCCCAGCATCACTGCGTCCTCCTGCGATGCTGCGCCCAGCATCGCTGTGTCCTCCTGCAGTTCGGTCGGCCGTGTACCATAACCGCGCGGTACAGGAGATTCAGTTTGCTGTTCCCGGGGCCGGACTAAAAGGAAGTGAACACTCAGTGTGTGCACTTCCTGTCAGTCCAGCTGGGAACAGGAACCTGAATCTCCTGTACTGCGCGGTTATGGTACACGGCCGACCGGACTGCAGGAGGACGCAGCGGTGCGGCAAGGGCCCTCCCTGCTCGGGCCCCAGGCAATTGCTTGCTTTGCCTTTCGGGTTCCAACGGGCCTGTGCTTGAGTGCCTAGAATAGATCAGTGTTTCCTCAACCAGGGTTTCTCCTGAGCTTGCTAGGGGTCCTTGATCAATAAGCAATTTCTACCCTCAGATAAATTAACTATTGACACCAATATTTGTAACTATCTGTACAGGTGACATTTTTCCTAATAAACACAAATGTAAAGGGCATTCTTGCACGTGACCATTATGCTAATGAAATGTTAGCTGTAGCCATAGTACCGGTAATTGTTAATAGTGGTCGGCTGAGACCAGAATATTATTTCTAGGGTTCCCCTATGATAAAAAGGTTGAGAAATGCAGGCCTAGATGATGGCATGGACACAATGAAGCAAGCCTGTGCAGCAATGCATTATTTCTATGGAAGAGCATACTGTACCTGGACCACGACAAGATCCTGCTGAAGGAGATGAAATCCCAGGTAGGGTTCTCCTGCTTTACAGCTCCTTGAAATGTCAACCAAGCAGTGTTACCACTACAGAGTCCCCTTACAGCCAGGGTTCGGCAGCCCTTTGATTGCGAACTACCTGTCAGTTGCAGGAAGCCGACAGGTAGACCATAATCCTCCAACCTCTGCCGCTCACCTTTTAGTAGTCGAGCTAAATGAGAGAAAAAACAGTGCTGGATGGAGGACAGAAGCACGGCAGCGGCTTCAGTTAACTTTGTAGTTAAATAGCAGGTGATTAGTTGCTAGGCGGGTCCTAACAACCAATCATCTGCTTGTTAACATGAACAGTTTACTCTGGAAGCTCTCGCTCCCACCCTCCACTTAGCATTGTGCTGCCTCTCACTTTGCTCTGCTGCACAGCCGCTGTAAGGTCGGAGAGGGGAGATTGCAGAGGGCACTGATTTGGGAGGGGGCTACTGTGGGGAACGACGACAGAGGACACTGCTTTGGGGGGCAGAGGGCACTACAGAAGGGGGGAGGATAAAGGACACTGCTTGGGGGGCAGAGGGCACTACTGTGTGTGTGGGGGAGGATCATGTGGGGGAGCATAGTTTATTACTGGGGTGGGGAGGATGATGTGACACACTGTTTTCATTGGGGGCTTTATTTTATTATTTTAACCACTTAAGACCTGGACCTTTAGGCAGGTAAAGGACCTGGCCAGTTTTTGCGATTCGGTACTGCGTTGCTTTAACTGAAAATTGCGCGGTCGTGCGATGTGGCTCCCAAACAAAATTGGCGTCCTTTTTTTTCCCACAAGTAGAGCTTTCTTTTGGTGGTGTTTGATCACCTCTGCGGTTTTTATTTCTTTATCGTACATCACGGGACACAGAGCGCATAGCCATTACATATGGGTTATATGGGTACCTTCAGGTGTGGACACTGGTGTAATCAACTTCACAGGAAGTTCCTCCCTATATAACCCCCTCCCACTGAGAGTGCTTCAGTTTTTTCGCCAGTGTCTTAGGTGTTGGTCACGTCTAGCTGTCCCTCGGAGGTCTCGGGACCCAGGATAGCTAGCCGGATCCGTCCGAAGTGCTTCAATGCCAAGGAGTACGGTACCCGGGCCCTGCCTGCGTGGGGTGTTGCCTATAATGCCTCTCCTTGGAGGGCTGGATTCTGGGCTCCAGTGCCTTGGTCTCTCCCAGGACTAAACGCTACTGATGCCAGAATGCTATATAGGTCCAGGGGTGTGGGTTCCTTAAACACAGGACCCCGGTCCCTGAAGGTCCGAGACAATACCCACGGAGATGGGAGAAGATTGGGCCTCTTGCAGTTTGCAATACCCTGCGGCGTGGAGCAGGTAAGAGGGAACCTGCGGGACTTGGTTCGACAGTAGGTATCCCCCTGGGGGTTCTGGGTTGGCTAATGGTATGCTTGTGCATCAGCCACTATCTCCACTATGTCTTTTTAGGCAGGATGGGATGTACTAATGTTTACCCAGATAACATGTAGATATATGTATACTTGTTTAAGATATATATTTGCTACTCACCCCAGGTCTGCCTGTTAGCATTGATACTGCAGCCCCACGTACTATAAAGAGGGAATTGCTGGTGAAAACTCCTGTTTCTTAGGAAGCCTATGGGGACAGCTTCCTCTCTGTGTGCACTACAGTAAGGATTAGTGCTTACCTGGTGTCTGTTGGTGCTGCTGGCGCTGGTCCATGCTTTTCCTCTGCTCTCTGCTTCCTCCATGTTGTTTCAGCGTGGGGGGGGGTGCGCGCGCGTGGGCGCGTGCACGCCGCCTTTTATAGCGTCGGCGTGCGTTGGGGGGGCGGGCCAGCAGCGTCAGGGTCAGTTAAAAGTAAAACGTTTCTCTCTGGCTGGTCTTTTCCCTCCTGGAAGCAGAGGAAGAAGGACACAGAGCGCGCAGCTGGGTCTTTTGGCCACAGTGACACCCAGTGGCGGTTTGTGGATCTTCAGGTCTAGGACTTAGTTCCACTATTGACCAGAAAAAAAAAAAAAAAAAGAGTTTTTTTGCTTAAAGGGACTCAGCCTTAGATCCAGCAGTATCTGAGTCAACCTTGGACTCCGGCTAACGGGCATTGGTGTTGCAATACTCACAGGTTTTCCTCAGTATTGCCACCTCCCAGGCGGGTAAAAAAATAAAAATAAATAAAAATTTTTGGAAAAAAAAAAAAAAAAATATATATATATATATATATATATATATATACAAAATTTTTCATTTTCCTCAGCCTGTTCTCATATTAATTACTCCTAGCTACAACAGTCAGGTGTTGGCTATAGGGGTGACTCAAGGTTGTGCAATGGCTCCAAAGGGATCAGGACCAGCCAAGGCTGCAAAAGGTGCCAAGAAACAAAAGGGGTCTCCATCGGGGTCAGAGGATTTGGGCCAGGCTTCAACGGCCCCACCCTCACCAGTTAGACCACCGAGTAGCATAGTACAAGAGCCATTGGGGGTGCTGGGGGCAGAGGCGGCCCCCGACCCACCCATTCCCGTTTACGTAACGGAAGAAATGCTAGCGACCACCCTGGGTGGGCTAGAGAAAAGGTTAACTGCTTTGTTTGCCCGCCCTTTGCCAAGTAGCAAACGGGCTAGATCCCCCTCACCTAGTTTGGTGTTTTCAGATGCGGAGGTCTCCTCTTCGGAGGAACGGGACCCACAAGGGGATCAAGCAGACCCAAGTCCCGACGGTTCAGACATGGAGGGTTCCACTGTAGATGAATATTTTTCGGCCTCTCAAGCGGAGAGCCTGTGGATCCAGTCTTTGACCGATATGGTTCGCACTGCTTTTAAACTTCCAGTGCCAGAACTAGTAGCCCCTGTGGTATCCTCATTGGGTTCTTTAAAGGCTCCATTAACTTGTGTGTCTTTTCCGATTCACCCCCTTCTGCGGAGCGTGATTTACCAGGATTGGGCTCGACCTGATAGGATCTTTATCCCTCCTAAGAGGTTCTCTATTCTCTATCCTATGGAAGAGGAATTTTTAAAGAAATGGGCACTCCCCACAGTGGACGCGGCCATTTCCTGCGTGAATAAATCCCTGACCTGTCCGGTTGAAAATGTCCAGATGTACAAGGATCCGGTCGACAAAAAATTAGAGACCCTACTGAAGGCTTCTTTCACCACAGTAGGTGCCATGGTTCAGCCAGCGGTGGCAGCCATTGGCGTTTGTCAGGCCTTAAAGGATCAGGCAAAACAGATATTAAAGGACATGCCGGCTCAGCAAACTCGTGAATTAGCAGATTTCCCTAGGGCTCTCTGCTTTGCAGTAGATGCTATTAAGGACTCCATCCAACAGGCATCCCGTTTATCTCTGCTGGTGGTTCACATGCGTCGTCTTTTGTGGCTAAAGAACTGGTCAGCAGAGGCACCCTGCAAAAAGCTTTTAGCAGGGTTTCCCTTTCATGGGGGAAGACTATTCGGTGAACCTAGATAAATATATCCAAACCATATCAAGTGGTAAAAGTTCTTCCTTACCGGTCAAGAAAAGACCGCGTGGGCCCGCGTTTAAACGACAGGCCTTTGCAGGCTCGGCCCCTTCGACTTCCCGTCAGTATCGACGGCCTCCCGGGCGTTCAGCAGTTAATAGCCGCCCACAGGGACAAGCCGCGGCAAACAAGAGGCCCTGGTCTCGCAAACCGGCTAAACCAGTCATCAAGTCAGATTCATGAAGGGGCACCCCCACTCTCTTGGGTGGGGGGAAGACTTCAGTTTTTCTCCGAAGTCTGGAAGGCCAGAATTCCCGACTCTTGGGTTCGGTCCGTGGTAGCCACAGGCTACAAACTAGAGTTTCGAGAAATCCCCCCTCCTCATTTTCAGGGGTCAAGTCTTCCAAGCGACCCGTTAAAGAGGGCCTCTCTCGTAAAGGCGTTGGATCGCCTCTTGCTCCAAGGAGTAATTGTAGAAGTACCAACCCAAGAAAGGGGTCTGGGATTCTACTCCAACCTTTTTATTATACCAAAACCCAATGGCGACGTCAGGCCTATCCTAGACCTCAAACGCCTAAATCGCTTTCTAAAGATTCAGACCTTTCGTATGGATTCCATACGTTCAGTGACAGCCAGCCTGCATCAAGGCGACTTTCTAGCATCTATAGACATAAAGGATGCATATCTGCATGTGCCGATCTACCCAGCACATCACAAGTTTCTTCGTTTTATGATAGATCAAAGTCATTTCCAGTTCGTAGCCCTCCCTTTCGGGTTGGCAACAGCTCCGCGGGTATTCACAAAGGTGTTAGCCCCGGTGCTAGCCGTCCTAAGGACAGAAGGCATTTTGGTCCTGGCATACCTGGACGATCTCCTGGTTATCGACAGATCAGCTTCCAACCTCAATCATGCAGTAGTCCGCACAGTTCGGCATCTACAAGAATTCGGGTGGGTTGTGAACCAAGGAAAATCGAGGTTGCAACCCACAAGACAGTTGGAATATCTAGGCCTTCGGTTAGATACAGAATGCCAGAGGATATTTTTACCTCAAGAAAAGATCAGGTCATTGACTCAAACAATTCAAATAGTCCTAGGCAAAAAGAGGCCGACTATTCGCCTATGCATGCGACTGCTGGGAAAGATGGTAGCCGCCTTCGAAGCAGTGCCCTATGCCCAGATCCATACCAGAGTTCTCCAGGCAGCTATTCTCTCTGCTTGGAACAGGTCCATACAGGCATTAGACCGTCCATTAGGTCTTTCCCCAGGAGTCAGGCGCAGCCTGTACTGGTGGCTGGTCCCTCAAAAATTGTCAAAAGGGAAAACCTTTTGCCCCATCACGTGGAAAATAGTAACCACAGATGCCAGCCTAACAGGTTGGGGGGCAATCTTAGGAAAACGGACCCAGCAGGGGCAGTGGTCAGAGGCAGAAAGTCTGCTTCCCATCAATGTCCTAGAGATCAGAGCTGCTCGGTTGGCCCTGGTCGCCTGGACTCTCCCCCTGCAGGGTCTGCCAGTAAGGATACAGTCCGACAATGCCACGGCGGTGGCATACATAAACCACCAGGGGGGCACAAGGAGCCTAGCGGCTCAAAGGGAAGTAAACCTGATTTTCTCATGGGCCGAAGCCCATGTACCCTGCATCTCAGCAGTGTTCATCCCAGGGATAGACAATTCTCAAGCAGATTTTTTGAGTCGTCAACAGTTACTCCCGTGAGAGTGGTCTCTTCACCCCCAGGTATTCCAAGAGATTTGCCAAAGATTCGGAGTTCCCGATGTGGACATCATGGCAACAAGATTCAACAAGAAATTGGACAAATTCGTATCCCGAGCCAGGGATCCCTCGGCCTACGGGACCGATGCGTTGGTTTGCCCCTGGCACCAGTTTTCTCTCCTGTATGCGTTCCCTCCACTACAGATGATTCCCCGCCTTCTACGAAGGATCAGGGTGGAGCGCAGGCCGGTGATCCTGGTGGCCCCAGCCTGGCCCAGAAGGGCTTGGTACGCACTCATCGTGAGGATGTCAGTAGGGGCACCGTGGCCACTCCCCCTGCGCCCAGATCTGCTGTCTCAGGGCCCGATCTACCACCCTGCTTCACAGCAGCTAAATTTGATGGCTTGGCGGCTGAATCCCTAATTCTTAAGGGCAGAGGCCTCTCAGCCCAGGTCATATCTACGTTAATTCAGGCTAGAAAACCAGTCTCTAGAAATATCTATTACAGAGTCTGGAGGACCTATGTGGAGTGGTGCGAGTCTCAAGGAGGGCATCCTCGCAAGTTTTTTATTGACAGGATCTTGCGATTCCTCCAGGTTGGCGTTGACAAGGGGTTGGCTTTTAATACTCTAAAGGGGCAGGTGTCTGCCTTATCGATATGGTTTCAAGGCCTTTGGCCACGCATTCGCTTGTGAAAACCTTCTTGCAGGGGGTCTTGCATGTAAATCCCCCTATTAGAGCTCCCCTCTGCCCCTGGAATTTAAATCTGGTCTTGTCAGCTTTACAAAGGCAGCCGTTTGAACCTCTGACAGAAATCCCTCTTGTGCTGCTAACCCGAAAGTTGGTTTTCCTGGTGGCTATGGCTTCGGCCAGAAGGGTCTCCGAGCTGGCAGCCTTGTCTTGCAGGGAACCGTACCTGATTCTGCATAAGGACAGAGTGGTTCTGCGGCCTCATCCTTCTTTCCTTCCTAAGGTCATATCCAGTTTTCACTTGAGTCAGGACCTAGTCCTACCATCCTTCTTTCCTACTCCCCAGTCCAGAGAGGAAAGACTGCTTCATACTTTGGACGTGGTCCGAGCCATGAGGGTTTATCTCAAGGCTACAGAGAAGATTCGGAAAACAGATGTGCTTTTCGTTCTTCCGGATGGCCCCAAGAAGGGTCAGCCGACTGCCAAGTCTTTCTTGGCTAGGTGGATTAAGCAGCTGATTTTTCAGGCCTATGGTCTGAAGCGCGTTCCACCTCCCTTATCAGTTAAAGCCCATTCTACGAGGGCCATGAGTGCCTCTTGGGCGGCACACCATCAGATCTCTATGGCACAGGTTTGCAAAGCGGCAACCTGGTCTTCCGTACATACGTTTACTAAATTTTATAAGTTGGACGTCACAAAGGCTACGGACGCAGCATTTGGGCAGGCGGTCCTACGGGCAGCAGTATAGAATCCTCTGGCCCGGTTCACGCCCCCTTTTTTTCTGTTGGTGGAGCTATTTTACCTCCTGATAATGTTTTTTGTTTGGCTATTTTTGGCCTTACGGTCTCCCTCCTTTCATGGAGCATTGCTTTGGGACATCCCATATGTAATGGCTATGCGCTCTGTGTCCCGTGATGTACGATAAAGAAAAAAGGATTTTTAATAACAGCTTACCTGTAAAATCCTTTTCTTGAAGTACATCACGGGACACAGAGCTCCCACCCCTCTTTTGGGGAACATTGTGTAACCTCGGAGAAATTGCTTGCTACAAAACTGAAGCACTCTCAGTGGGAGGGGGTTATATAGGGAGGAACTTCCTGTGAAGTTGATTACACCAGTGTCCACACCTGAAGGTACCCATATAACCCATATGTAATGGCTATGCGCTCTGTGTCCCGTGATGTACTTCAAGAAAAGGATTTTACAGGTAAGCTGTTATTAAAAATCCTTTTTTTTTGCGCTATAAACAAAAATGTATACTTTATAAATTTTTACTTTTTGCTATAATAAATATCCCCCAAAAACACATAACATTTTTTTTTCCTCAGTTTAGGCCGATACGTATTCTTCTACCTATTTTTGGTAAAAAAAAACGCAATAAGCATTTATCGATTGTTTTGTGCAAAATTAATAGCATTTACAAAATAGGGGATAGTTTTATTGCATTTTTATAAAAAAATGTTTTACTACTAATGGCGGCGATCAGCAATTTTTTTCGTGACTGCGGCATTATGGTGGACACTTCGAACAATTTTGACACATTTTTGGGACCATTGTCATTTTCACAGCAAAAAATGCATTAAAAATGCATTGTTTACTGTGAAAATGACAATTGCAGTTTGGGAGTTAACCACAGGGGGGCGCTGAAGGGGTCAAGTGTGACCTCATCTGTGTTTCTAACTGTAGGGGGGTGTGGCTGTAGGTGTGACGTCATTGATTGTGTTTCCCTATAGTAGGGAACACACGATCGATGACGGCGCCACAGTGAAGAACGGGGACCGATCGCGGGACTCCAGCGCTGATCGGGTCCGCGGAGGTTCGGAACGGCTGGGCACTTAAAGAGGACGTAACTACGTGCTTGTGCCCAGCCGTGACATTCTGCCGACGTATACAGGGAGTGCAGAATTATTAGGCAAGTTGTATTTTTGAGGATTAATTTTATTATTGAACAACAACCATGTTCTCAATGAACCCAAAAAACTCATTAATATCAAAGCTGAATATTTTTGGAAGTAGTTTTTAGTTTGTTTTTAGTTTTAGCTATTTTAGGGGGATATCTGTGTGTGCAGGTGACTATTACTGTGCATAATTATTAGGCAAATTAAAAAAAAACAAATATATACCCATTTCAATTCTTTATTTTTACCAGTGAAACCAATATAACGTCTCAACATTCACAAATATACATTTATAACATTCAAAAACAAAACAAAAACAAATCAGTGACCAATATAGCCACCTTTCTTTGCAAGGACACTCAAAAGCCTGCCATCCATGGATTCTGTCAGTGTTTTGATCTGTTCACCATCAACATTGCGTGCAGCAGCAACCACAGCCTCCCAGACACTGTTCAGAGAGGTGTACTGTTTTCCCTCCTTGTAAATCTCACATTTGATGATGGACCACAGGTTCTCAATGGGGTTCAGATCAGGTGAACAAGGAGGCCATGTCATTAGTTTTTCTTCTTTTATACCCTTTCTTGCCAGCCACGCTGTGGAGTACTTGGACGCGTGTGATGGAGCATTGTCCTGCATGAAAATCATGTTTTTCTTGAAGGATGCAGACTTCTTCCTGTACCACTGCTTGAAGAAGGTGTCTTCCAGAAACTGGCAGTAGGACTGGGAGTTGAGCTTGACTCCATCCTCAACCCGAAAAGGCCCCACAAGCTCATCTTTGATGATACCAGCCCAAACCAGTACTCCACCTCCACCTTGCTGGCGTCTGAGTCGGACTGGAGCTCTCTGCCCTTTACCAATCCAGCCACGGGCCCATCCATCTGGCCCATCAAGACTCACTCTCATTTCATCAATCCATAAAACCTTAGAAAAATCTGTCTTGAGATATTTCTTGGCCCAGTCTTGACGTTTCAGCTTGTGTGTCTTGTTCAGTGGTGGTTGTCTTTCAGCCTTTCTTACCTTGGCCATGTCTCTGAGTATTGCACACCTTGTGCTTTTGGGCACTCCAGTGATGTTGCAGCTCTGAAATATGGCCAAACTGGTGGCAAGTGGCATCTTGGCAACTGCACGCTTGACTTTTCTCAGTTCATGGGCAGTTATTTTGCGCCTTGGTTTTTCCACACGCTTCTTGCGACCCTGTTGACTATTTTGAATGAAACGCTTGATTGTTCGATGATCACGCTTCAGAAGCTTTGCAATTTTAAGAGTGCTGCATCCCTCTGCAAGATATCTCACTATTTTTGACTTTTCTGAGCCTGTCAAGTCCTTCTTTTGACCCATTTTGCCAAAGGAAAGGAAGTTGCCTAATAATTATGCACACCTGATATAGGGTGTTGATGTCATTAGACCACACCCCTTCTCATTACAGAGATGCACATCACCTAATATGCTTAATTGGTAGTAGGCTTTCGAGCCTATACAGCTTGGAGTAAGACAACATGCATAAAGAGGATGATGTGGTCAAAATACTCAATTTGCCTAATAATTCTGCACTCCCTGTATGTGCAGGAGGCGGTCCTTAAGTGGTTAAAAATGTGACAATGATCCACAACACCAAACCCCCCCCCCCCCAACCTCCTTGGGATTCTTGATTTTCTCCATGCCATCCAGGTAGATCTGAACAGTTGCTTACTGACTTATAGAATTAGGCCTGGACCCAAACATTGAGTTGGATCTAAAGGCCCAGATTCACATACAATTAGATTCGCGTAGAGTATCAGAAATACTCTACGCCGCCGTATTTCACCTGGCTCTACGTGGAATCCCGGTAGATTTTGTCCAGTAAACTACGGCGGCGTAGTGTATTTCTCCCGGCGCAAGCCATCTACGCGAGTAGGGGGCGTAAAGCATTTAAAATAGGCGCGTTCCCGCGGCGATCGAACTGCGCATGCTCCGTTCAGAAATTTCCCGCCGCGCATTGCGCGAAATCACGTCGTTACGTCATTCGTTGTTTGAGTAGCGTCGTTTACGGACATTCCTATTCCCGAACGAGTTACGTAAAAAAAAAAAAAAAAATTAAATTCGACGCGGGAACGACGGCCATACTTAACATGGGCTACGCACCGTTAGACCAGCAAATAGCTGGTCTAACAGTACGTAGCAAAAAAATGACGTAAGCGATTGCGAAGACCACTCGTATCTTCGTGGATCGCCGTAAAAAGTAATTTGCATATTCCGACGCTGAAAACGACGCGGACTCCTCCCAGAGGCCGCAAAAATATCGCAGCGTAGATCCGAAGGCTTACGAAGACGTAAGCCTCTCGGATCGAAGCCCGAAGCCGCCGTATCATGGTTTAAGGATTCAAACTAGTGATACGGTGCGCAAAATTTGAAATTACTCCTGTCTAACACCAGTTAGACAGGCGTAATCGCTCTGTGAATCTGGGCCAAAGTCTTTATCCACGTTGACTGTAAAGTGAGAAATTCCTTTTTAAACTTTTTGTTTGCCATAAGTAAGTTAATTTGATATTGTGGCTCTGTAAAGCAACTTTGATTTTCTAGCCCTTTGGTGAAAGAACAATTTAGGTAATTTTTTCTAAAACATTAAACCTGGAAAGCACTGCTTATAATACTAAGGTATTGTCCTGCCTCAATTTACAAAGCTTTTCTTGTTTTTTTCACTCATTTGTCTTGATTTCGTTTCTATTTTTCCCTTTCAAGCAGTTTGCAGTAAAACCAAAAACTCATTATTTTAATTACATGCGGTCGCCCCATGCTAATGAAGTTTGCAAGTTGCTAATGTGGGTTTCTGACTCCCTCCCCCGTTAATTAAACTTGCTCCGCTCTGTGAAAGCAGGAGGTCCCAGCCAACAGCGCATTACCCTGCCTGGAGCCTGGACCCAGTATGTGTGTGCCTAGCACGCCAACTTAACTCCTTCTGTGCCAAAGGAGTACATAACGCTTTACTTCTTTGGCATGGAGGCCTAATTGTTGTGTGTTGAGCTTGATTGGCTCACAGCCTGATTGCTTTGGTTTGTTCTTGTCTGATTAATTAAAGCACTCTAATAAAAGCACTAATACTAGGCATAAATCTGGGGACAACATACATTTTATGAAATTTGGCTTGTATAAATGCATAAATAATATAAAGCTTTCTGAAATCCGTTACTTTCCAGGAAAGATAAGACAGGTGTGTCTATTTTATTAATCTGTAGATGGTTCATACGCTGGAACTCAGCATGTATGTATTGAACATACTGACATTCCATATTACTGATGTTGGATAAGACTGAGCCTGTTGGCTATGTAACACCACTAACATCACATTTATTGTCAGGTCTCTCTTAACATTTGGAGACAGCTTTATTATCTTAGAACCCTGTAGATTTTTAAAGGAGGTGTACAATTTGATGTTTTTTTTACCTTTTTATGCATTCTATGCATGAAGGTAAAAAAATAATTCTGTGTTCAGCCCCTCCCCCCCCCTCCTTATAGTTACCTGAACCCCATCTTGATTCTGCCATCTACACACAAGTTCAGGCATTGTCATTAGATCCATTGGCAGCCACTGCTGTCAATTACAGCTGGCCAGCCAGTTACGAAGACACAGAACGGAGTTCAGGAGTAAGCATGCATAAGTGCCCCCAAAGCAAGCCGCTTGCTATAGGGGCACTTATGCATGCTCACTCCTGAACCGCGTTCTGTGTATTCGTAACTGGCTAGCACTCAGTGGGGGGACCCGAAAAGAGGAGGTTTGGAGCTGCTCTGTGCAAAATCAATGCATAAAGCAGACAAGTATGTCATGTTTGTTGTTTAAAAAAAAACTTTAGTATCAATTGAATTCAATATGTTTTGGACATGCACTGCTAAGAACTATAATTATGATTGTTATTAGAATTGTCTATATATATTGTAGATGTCATCATAATTCGCCCAGCATTGTGCCCTCCAAAAGTCTACTTATCCTTTAGGCTCTTAGCTTATCACATAGCAGAGCAGTATTGTTGTCTTTCAAAATGGCACCTTCTATTCCACTTGTAGACTTTAAAAACCCCAGAATATGACTGTACAGCAGCTCTGAAACCCTTTATTGTATCCAGAACCCAACATTTAAGACCTGTACACTATAATTACAATGTCCAAACTTAAAATCCATTGTAGGTACCCTCAAAACCCACGGCAGAAACTCACAGCTGGATCTATGCAAAAAGTGGACAAAACTTAAAAAGATTAGTCTGGTCCTTCCAGAACCCAATGCTCAGTCCACCTACCCAAGAGAAGAAAATCCTGTTTAGCCCAGTATTTGAGGCAATACTAGCTTGTAGAACCTCCCAGACTCAGAGCATTGCCAAAATGAATCAGTCTCTTTGGTGTACCTGGCCCTCCTGACCCAAATCAGTAGTTTAAAGAGATTTCAGGCGGTACAGTGCTAAAAATAGCGCCTAAATACTGCCTGAAAAACTCCTGCCCCAGCCTTCTCAGTGTGAAAGCCCGAGGGATTTCACACTGAGGCGATGCGCTGGCAGGAGAGAAAAAAATCTCTTGCAAGCAGCATCTTTGGAGCGGTGAGAGGAGCCGTGTGTATAACACTCTTTCACTGCTCCTTCCCATTTAAAACAATGAGAAACCGCAGCAATACCACCTGCAATGCGCCTCTGCAGAGGCGCATTGTGGGCGGTATTAACCCTTTTTCGTCCGCTAGCAGGGGTTAATACCGCACCGGTAATGGCCGAATCCCGCAGCAATTCCGCCACCGCACCTCCACTGCCCCGTGTGAAAGTGGCCTAAGTCTAACAGTAGAGCGTGCTAAGCAGCACATAACGAACACTTGTGCAGATTTGATCTTAGAGGCTGATCTTTTCCAGATTGATTTCTCGGCTTAAAATGTGGACTGTCTGTAGTGTTCTAGCCACCATCGCTGGCTCTTTACCCAAAACCAACAACAATTACATGATGATGAATGTATTACAGCTCAGAGTGAGCATACAGACATTTACTTTCATTAATGTATCTTTCACTTGACACATCATAGCTCATAGGTAATAAACTGTAAAGGTGCCCTTACCCCAGTAGATCTGGGTGGCAAGATCTGAAATAGATTTTTGCTATAAACTTTAATGGCAAAATCTGAAAGGTTGTAATGGTTTCATTTCTAGTGCCACTTATAAATAATAGTGGCAGTATACCCTGCAGATATGAATATGAAAAATCTTTCTGTGCTTTGTAAAACATACTTATTATGAAGTTTATTTGTGGTTGCTGGGAGGGATTGCAGGGGATGTTGATAGGAGTCAGAAGACTACTTTCTCTAGTTTGGTTTAAACTAATCTTTCTGAACCAAGGTTCCATGGAAGTATAGGGTTCCTCCAACGGCTGCTAGGGGTTACTTTAGAAATGATCGATTTCTGCCTCTCTGATTAGCTACCACTAACACCATTGATCTGTTCAGCTGTCTATTAGGCCTCGTACACACGATCGGACATATCCGATGAAAACGGTCCGTGGACCATTTCCATCGGATATGTCCGATCGGGAGTTTGATCCGATGGCGTGTACACACCATCGGATCAAATTCCCCGCCGCCGGACGGCGCGGTGACGTGGCGGTGACGCGGCGGTGACGCGGCGGTGACGTTGCCGCCACGTCACCGCCACGTCATCGCACCAGGAAGTTAAACACTTCCGCGCATGCGCCGAATCCATTCGGCGGCGGCGCGGCGGCGGTGGGGGACGACATGTCTGCTGGTAAGTGTACTAACCAGCAGACATGTCGGGCGGACAGATTCCCACCGGATAGATTTCAAAGCATGCTTTGAAATCTGTCGGGTGGAGAAATCTGTCCGCTAGCCCATACACACGAGCGGAGATGTCTGCTGAAACGGTCCATCGGACCGTTTTCAGCGGACATATCCCCTCGTGTGTACGAGGCCTTAGAGGGACATTCTTGTCATTGACCACCAGTGTACTATGGGCTCTTCACTGACTACCAGTGTAAGGGGGAACTTCTCCCAGTGACTATCAATGTAAGGGAGAAGTTTCCCACTGACCACCAACTTTAGGGAGCACTACAATTTTTACTGTTTGGGCTCACTTACATTCTCAATAGCTCTTGCCACCCCTCTAAATAGTAACCCACGGTGGATCACTTTGGAGAAGTTAACTGGCAACTAGGGGGCAATATGGCACCTTGTTACCGCCTGGCTTAACCCTCAAAAGATCGCACCCACAAGTACTACACACAGTTGTGACGGGCCCAATTTACTTAAAGGGTCACTGAAGGAATTTTTTTTTTTTTTTGCTGAAATGACTGTTTACAGGGTATAGAGACATAAAAGTTAACTGATTCCTTTTAACAATGATTAATAATAGATAAAAATCAATCATATAATGTGCCTCTAGTTTCACTTTAGTTTTTAAACTGGTTTTCATGTTTCTGTGAAGTACAGAAGACACACAGAACAAAAACAAACAAATCCAGGGCAGTGTTTTGTTTTTAAAATGAATTTGATTCTGGTTCTGAGGAGTTTTAGACACACAGTAATGACAGCTTGGACCACAGTGAAAAGCTGCCATGAGATTTTTCATAAGGAGCCAGACAAGCAGGAAGTGTGGAGATCAGAGCAGAATTACAGCAACTTCAAAGCAAAAACGAACAATGAGAACATGAAAACAGCACTGCATTAAGGTAAAGGCAGCTATTTAGCTTACATTTTTTTTCCTTTAGTGACCCTTTAAATGGATCATGTTTGGTGGTGCTGCTGCCCACAATGCATTGCAACTGTGGCATGTGGGCAGTCGGGGGGGCAAACTGTGTCTCAACCACCTTATCTTACTGGCCACCCATGTGAATACTTTGAACCTGTGGTTTAATTTAGTATCATCATTAAAAATTATATTTTTGGACAGAGCAGACATGGGTGTCAAATAGACTAAGTACTCCACATTCCTTAATCTTTTATTTCCCTGAAACTTAAAGCGGAGCTCCACCCAGAAAAACAAAATTTTCCCATGTTGTTTTAAAAAATGAAATAAAAAAAACCTGAAAAAAAAATACTCACCCGAAATACCTGTTGCTATGCGGAAGTCCGTAATCTGCCTCTTCCACTCCACGGTGCCTTTTCTTCTTGTCCTTCTCCTTGTGAATGGGGCGCGCTGCTTTCTGGAAACTGTGTGTGTTCTCAGAGAGCAGCGCGCCCATTCACAAGCCAGCGTGAGACTCACGCAGGCGGAGTAGGAAATGGCCTGCTTCCCATAGTGTGAATGGCGGCGCGGGACCCGGAGCGATCGTGGGACCGGCATCGGGGGGCCCATCAGCGCGGGCAAGTAGGACAAGGTAAGTGTCCTTATTTAAAGTCAGCAGCTACACTGTTAGTGTAAAAAAAAAAATCGCGGCTGGAGCTCCGCTTTAAAAGTTAATTCAAGGGTTTCCCGTTTAAAAAGAATAAAAGTTGGGAAAGGCTGATTTAAACTGACCTCTACATAAGCAGACAGCATGCTGGCTCAAGTAGTACATTCCTCATTTTATTTTCACGATACAAGGGGCAGAGCTTGTACAAATGGTGGTCCTTATTCAAGTGTGCCTAGGGTCTCCAAAATGTTAAAAACAACCCTGTTTGTAGTACTACTAAAATTTGTTATCAGAGAAGCATGAAGGCCTGTCTCACACAGGCCTCAGCTTGCATAAGAGCAGTGTGAACAGCAAGCTTTGACAAAGCATTTGCAGAGCTTTCAGCAAGCTTTGTTTTAAAGTCCCATTCAGCTCCAGTTTGTAAATGCTTAATAGAGATCCTAATGGGAGTACTGATTGCCACTTTAATCAAGCTGCTAGCAGGCTTTTAACAAGCTTCAAGAAATGCTGACGCTGCTAGCAGCTTGCTTAATGTGGCAATCAGCACTCTTATTAGGATCTGTGTTCAGAATTAACATACTAGAACTGAATGGTACTTTAAAAGTATAACGAAAATTGCTGAAAGCTTTGCAAATGCTTTGTCAATGGTTGCTTTTTACACTGCTCTTATATACAGCAAAGCTTGTGTAAAACGGGCTGAAGGCTGCAGCTGCGGACCCATCCTAATAGAATATAATAGATAATGTAATATATAATGTAAGGTTACTTTGAACCACTGACCCTACATAATTATGTAATACAGAACTTCCTGATGCTCATAGATTTTTCACAGCATTAAAGTTAGTGTGTCAGTATAATAAAACATAGACATGCATGTTTCCTAGATACCATAGACCTAAGTCCAGACTGGCAAATAATCCTTATATCTATGAATTACGTATGTTAAATTAAGGCAGCCCATTTAAAATTCCAGTGCACCCCAGCATGCTTAGCCGGTTAAGACCCAGACCCTTATGCAGGTTAAGGACCTTGCCCCTTTTTGCGATTCGGCACTGCGTCGATTTAACTGACAATTGCACGGTCTTGCGACATGGCTCGCCAACAAAATTGGCGTCCTTTTTTCCCCACAAATAAAGTTTTATTTTGGTGGTATTTTTGGTGGTACCTCTGTGGTTTTTATTTTTTGTGCTATAAACAAAAATAGAGCAACAATTTTGAAAAAAAAAAATGCAAAATTTGTAACCTGTTTGCTATAATAAATATCCCCAAAAAATATATACATTTATTTTTCCTCAGTTTAGGCCGATACGTATTCTTCTACCTATTTTTGGTTAATAAAATCGCAATAAGCGTTTATCGATTGGTTTGCGCCAAATTTATAGCGTTTACAAAATAGGGGATAGTTTTATGGCATTTTTATTAATATTTTTTTTACTACTAATGGCAGCGATCAGCAATTTTGTCGGTGACTGCGACATTATGGCGGACACTTTTGACACATTTTTGGGACCATTGTCATTTTCACAGCGAAAAGTGCTATAGAAATGCACTGATTACTCTGAAAATGGAAGTGAAGGGGTTAACCACTAGGGGGCGCTGTAGGGGTTAAGTGTGACCTAATGTGTGTTTCTTACTGTAGGGGGGCGGGGATGGACGTGTGACGTCACTGATCGTCGTTCCCTATATCAGGGAACAGACGATCACTGACACTGCCACAGGGAAGAACGGGAAAGGATTGTTTACACTCACCTCTCCCCGTTCTTCAGCTCCTGTGATCCAATCGCGGGACACCTGCAGGGATTGGGTCCCGTGGGCACGGTCATGGAGCTACGGACCAGGTCACGAGCACACTACCAGCGTCCCGCTCACGACCCACAGCTGGGCTCTTAAAGAGGACGTATATTTACGTCCATGTGCTCAGCCGTGCCATTCCGTCAACGTATATAGTTGTGCGGCGGTCCTTAAATGGTTGAAATCTCACATGACAATTTTTTTTTAATGCACTGCATTACTATGTGTTGCTTTGCATGGCAACTCACTACAACGCAGGTGTTTTGCCTTAATTTGTTGATGTGCCATTCCAAACGAATGTCATCACAACATGTTACGCGTGCAGTGCCACAACACGAAAGTGTGAATCCAGCTTCAATAATAATTTTTTTAAAGGTGTTTTTTTCAGTTTATATATAGAAGTGTCATTGAATACATTTGAATAATGTACTTGTATGTAGCATTTTTACTAACTATTTATACTTGTCCCTCATCACCGCAACAGCAATATAATACTGTGCATCATTTAGGAGTATTAGACCTTTGCTCTGTCCAAGGGTCCCATATCTTACTAATCCTACATGTCTGGCCGAGAACCTGCTCGGTAACTTTTTTCCCCTACACACAACTGGGTTTCCCGACAGGAAAACTACCATGAGAGCTTTAGTTGGGAATCCAGACCATGTGTATGCTCCATCACAGTGTTTCCCCATAGGAAAACTGCTGGCTTTTTTAATAACTGGCGGGAAAGAAGAGAGCTGGTTCTCTTTTTTTTTTTTTTTATTACCGGCAGTTTTCCTGTCGGGAAAACTACGATGGAGCATACACACGGCCGGTTTTTACGGACAAAAGCTCTCATGGCAATTTTCCCGGCGAGAAAACCGGTCGTGTGTGCGAGGCTTCAGAATAAAGATTTTTTTATTTTTTTCCAATTTTATTGCGAAAAAATATTATTTTTCAATGTAGCAAAAGACATTACAGCAATGTGCAGTTACAAAAAGAACAAATTTGAACATAAAATCAAGAAAATTAAGACAAAAATTAAAGAAGAAAAAAACTTGTCACAGGACCACTGGTCCCCGCATAAATGACATAGGTTTCAAAACTAAAGTTGGAAGAAGGCTCTATAATATTACAAGTCTGTTCAAGAGCCCAGTTAGTGGCACTTCCTCCCTGTTTGGGAACTGCAGGTGCTGATTCTGCTATATTAATATGTTGGCCATGTTGGGCCAAGAGTTCTATAACAGTCATTTGAATTCCTGATGTAACCTTCTGGAGAAAGATGTATGCTAACAATTTTTGTGGAAAATTCAATAAACAAATACTTAAAAGAAAAAGAGCCCAGTTAGCGAGACCATCGTAAAGGAAAACACTTAAAAATGATGGAACCCTGTTACCCAAAAATACTGTACATGGTAGCGTAACTAAGACTAGGTACAGATGCCACTACATTTTGTTATAGCGTATCAAGAACATTGAACATCTTTGTCTTTCCCTCATTATGAATGGTTTCTTAGTTTTGCCTTAGCATGACCGGTAATTGCCACAGCTTGCAACTGATTTCGGTTTTTAAGCCTATATAACTGTGGGAAATCTATGTTAGAACACTAAAACAACCTTATATTATGTGTCTGCTTATGGTCATCTTACCCAATGGGAACACAACAGGTAAGTGAGGAAGTAATTTACGTTTCTAGCACTTCTACCACTTTCCTATTGAACAATTTAATTACACAAATTATCCATCTCTACACATGCTACAACAGCTGCCGAGCTCCATCCAAATCTGCTTCTCACAAGGGCCTCTTCTACAAAGTTGGAGAGGAAATAGTTGATTCCCTTGGGTAGAAAACTGAGTGATCAGCTCTGTAGAATATTTAACCGTGTAATTGTCTGCAGAGTTTGAGTTATGAGTGTCTTATTTGCCAGCCTATGAAAATGTAAAAAAATCATCTCCAGGATCATAGAAGTTCCAGGGGCTCTTTTTTAAGTTCTATTGAGGCCTCAGGGTCTCGAACTATGAAAACGCCAGGAATCCTAGGTGTAGGAAAAAATGAAACAAACCTGAATACAATTATTAAAGCCTGTATTAGTTTCGATCAGAACGCAGTGGCTTAATATTGGACATTAATCACTGTTGGCTGAGAGTAGCTGGCCGTGAGTGAGCCCAGGCTCCATACCTCGCTGGTGTCACACAGAGGCTTCCTAATGCTTCATTTAAAAGCTCTCTTCTCTAATTCATCAAAGGCCGGCAGATTCGCTCTGGAGACAGCAGGCAAATTACTTCTGCTTCAGTTCCGCTAACCTTGGCCACACCAAAGGACCGTAGCTGGTTGGGGCCTGCTTTAGCTGTGAAGGTTATAGCAATAATGCATGGTATAGTTAGACCTTATGCTTCATCTGTATATATTTTGAGGTATTTTCACTTGTTTTTACTTGTTTAATTAGACAGTGCTAATTTATTTACAGTATCCCTTAGTGAGAACTGTTTTTTAGACAATTTTAATTTCACTTTTTACCTGTACAAATTTAACCACTTGCTGCCGGCCGTACGACGGCCGCAGTGTGGATCCCAATTGCCGGGAGGCCGTCTATATACAGCCTCCAAATCACTGAGATGCTGATGCACATGCCTAGCGGCCGCGATGTCCGCTACGCTCCCACGATCGACGGTTACACAGACAAGGACGTGGATCTGTGTGTGTAAACACACAGATCCACGTCCTGTCAGGTAGAGAGGAGACCGATCTGTGTCCCTTGTACATAGGGACACAGATCGGTCACCTCCCCCAGTCAGTCCCCTTCCCCCACAGTTAGAAACACTATGCAGGGTACACATTTAACCCCTTCCTTGCCCCCTAGTGTTAACCCCTTCCCTGCCAGTCACATTTATACAGTAATTAGTGCATATTTATAGCACTGATCGCAGTATAAATGTGAATGGTGTCAAAAGTGTCCGATGTGTCTGCCATATTGTCGCAGTCCAAATAAAAATCACAGATCGCTACCATTACTAGTAAAAAAAATTTATAAAAAAATAATAATTCTGTCCCCTATTTTGTAGGCGCTATAACTTTTGCACAAACCAGTCGCTTATTGTGATTTTTTTTAACCAAAAATATGTAGAAGAATACATATCGGCCTAGACTGAGAACATTTTTTTTTTAAATGGGCTATTTATTATAGCAACAAGTAAAAAAATATAGATTTTTTTTTCAAAATTGTCGCTCTTTTTTTTTGTTTATAGCGCAATACATAAAAACCGCAGAGGTGATCAAGTTCCACCAAAAGAAAGCTCTATTTGTGTCGAAAAAAGGACGTCAATTTTGTTTGGGAGCCACGCCGCACGACTGCGCAATTGTCAGTTAAAGCGACGCAGTGGCGGAAGCTGAAATTTCACCTAGGGAGGAGGGGGGTATATGTGCCCAGTAAGCAAGTGGTTACATTTTTTATTTTTTTTTTAATTATTGCTTTTAGTTAGAAAGACCATCATGTTTTGCAACTCTTTTCAAATAAGAAAGCCCAGCATTAGCTTTATACCTTCTGCAAGACTGTGTCAATCAACTACTTAACCACTTCAATACCCGGCGATAGACAATTGACGGCCAGAGATGGGATCTACCATCCTAAGTGGCCGTCAATTGACGGCCTGGGCTTTGCGGGTGGATATCTGAATGATGCCTGCAGCCAGAGGCATCATCCAGATATCCTCTTCTTCAGCCGGCGATTCTGCACAATCTAAGAACGATCATAGCGGTGGTTCCGCCGCTTCCCCCCTCCCGCCGGCATCCGGTGCTTCTCCGGGCTCTCCAGTGCCTTCGGGGGCCCGGAGAATGAATCGTCGGCGTCGGCAGGAAGCATAGAGATGACTGGTGACCAGATGGTCACCAGTCATCTCTATGACCGTCGGAAGACATGGGCGCGATGTGATGACGTCACGCCCGGGCTCCCCGTAAGTAAACAAAGCCGCGATTGCGGCTGTAAGCCACCATTCATGAGATCGGTGAATTTTTTTTCACCGATCTCATGGTTTCCAGCCTGGAGGAGAGATGTGAGGTCTTATTGACCCCGCATCTCTCCTTAAAGAGGACCTGTCACACACATTTCCTATTACAAGGGATGTTTACATTCCTTGTAATAGGAATAAAAGTGGAACAAAAAAAAATTGAAAAAAAGTGTAAAAATAAATAAAAAATAAGTAAAAAAAAATAAATAAAAGATAAAAAATTAAAACACCCCTGTCGCCGATAGCTCATGTGCAGAAGCAAACGCACACGTAAGTCCCGCCGACATATGTAAACGCTGTTTAAATTACATAAGTGAGGTATCGCCGCGTGCGTTAGAGTCTAGTTGTGCGAACGAATCTAGCACTAGATCTTCTCTGTAAATCTAAACTGGTAACCTGTAAAAAAATAAATAAAGCGTTGCCTATGGAGATTTTTAAGTACCGAAGTTTGGCGCCATTCCATGAGTGTGCGCATAATTGTTGGGTATCTATTTACTCAGTGTAACATAATCTTTCACATAATACAAAAGAATTGGGCTAACTTTACTGTTTTGTTATATTTTTTAATTCATGAAACAATTTCTTTTACAAAAAAAAGGCGTTTGAAAAATGATTGCGTAAATACCGTGCGAGATAAAACGTTGCAATGACCGCCATTTTATTCCCTAGGGTGTCTGCTAAAAAAACATATATAATGTTTGGGTGTACTGTGTAATTTTCTAGCAAAAGAATGATGATTATTACATGTAGGAGAGAAGTGTCAGAATAGGCCCGGTATGGAGGTGGTATAAAAGCCCGGTATTGAAGTGGTTAAAGCTGTGTTCCGCCCACCACTTAAAAAATTAAAAGCCAGCAGCTGCACACACTGTCCTGGAGTCTAGCAATGTCGGCACCTGCAACTGATGTTTCAATCATCTGTCGGGTGCTGCCGCCGCCATTGTGGGTAAGGGAACCCAGCAGTGTAGCCTTATGGCTTCATGCTGGGAACCCTACTGCGCATGCACCAGGCTCCGCTTCTCTTTCATATTGGCCCAACGGCAGGGAAAAGAGGGAGGAGCCGAGCTGTAACATCAAGGGCCATGTCGCAGGCCCCTGGAAGTGGGGACAGAATACCTGTGCAAGACAGGTGTAAGACAGGTATCCTCTCCCCCCAAAAGGTGCCAAATGTGGGGGAGGGGGGAGGAATCAGATGAAAGGGAAGTGATACTTTTGGGAGGAACTCTGATTTAAAATGCATGTACTCCCAAAAGAACAAAGAGAAAAAAATAAAATTTTCTACTAACCTAGGTGGATGCTGCATCTGTCTTCCACTGGCTCTGCAGTGAGAACTGAGTGATCAAACACTGCTGATACTCAGTTCTCCCCCTCAGCTCTGAGCAGAGAGCCTAAGGTACTGTGTCAGTTATCATTCATGGCATGCCTTGAATGTAACTGTTTTGAGAAACAGTTAAATTGACAGGTTTAATTTTGCTTTAAAGGAGAACAGTGCTTTCTATTTTATTAACTGCTGTACTGGCAAACACACCTGTCGATCCTCTCAGTAAAACTTGGAAGATTGAGCATCCTTTTTAAGGGTGACAACACTGTATGCTGCTTTTGAATTCTTCACAGGGTTGTCACTCTTTAGATCCTGCTGCCTCGCATATGCTCATTGCAGACATGCCCCTCCCCTCCTCCAATGTCATTGGCTATGGCTCCATCAGAGTACAGGTGGCAGGAGACAGAAGGTCAGGGTACATGACAGGCAACCAAAAATGGCAGACAAAGGCGGGGGCGGTACACTGCAAGTCAGACACAGAATACAAGTAAGAAAGCAGGAGCACAGAGAAACTAGGAAGTTGCTCAGGCAACGCAAGCTGCACTGAGCATGTGTGTGTCTGTCTATATATATATATATGATAAAATATAGAAGGAGGCGGGGGCAGGAAGTGATTGAAGAGAAAGGGATATAAATCCACAGTAAAGCAGGCCATACCCATGGGTAAGCACAGAACGCCACATGTGAGTAGAATCACGGGTCCAGCAGAACCACTGCAGCAAGGAGGCAAGAATTTCACAAGCATGAAACTGCAGGCTAAACTGTGACATATTGACAGAGGATGGGGGCATGTCCCTCCTTAAGGCCATTTAGTCATTTTGCGGAAGCTCTCAGAGACTTGCTTAGAGTAAACTAGTGATGTGAATTGTAAAATAGAACACTAACTAAATTATTTAGTCTGCAAATGGTGAAGAAAATCTATAAAAACACTGGCCTAGATTCACAAAGCGATTACGCCTGTGTAAATGTTGTTAGACAGGAGTAATTTCGATTTACGAGCGTTTTTACGCTAGTCGAAATCCTCAAACCATGAAAAGACACCTGCGTGCTAAATTTCGACTTTATTACGTGTTAGTACGCCTTCAGATCTACGCTGCCTGAAAATTGCGGCCACTGGGCGGACTTCCTGTTGTTTTTCACCTTCATGGTATGCTAATGAGCTTTTGCCTGGAATCCACAAAATTTCGCTCTTCAAACGCAATCTCTTACGGCACCTTTAGTCATCTTTTTTTTCCGTTTCACTATACCAGCTTTTTGCTGGTCTAATATTAGACAGCCCATGTTAAGTATGGCCGTCGTTCCCGCGTCGAATTTCAACGTTTTTCGATTTCTTTTATTATTTTTAACGTAAGTCGTCCGGGAATAGGAATGTTCGTAAACGCCGCTACTCAAACAACGAATGACGTCACGACGTGATTTCGCGCAATGCACGGCGGGAAATTCCTGAACAGAGCATGCGCAGTTCGATCGTCGCGGGGACGCGCTTAATTTAAATGCTTCACGCCCCCTACTCACGTATTTCGATTGCGCGGCGGAAAAAAAATACGATACAATAGCGTACGCGCAAAAAAACTACCTGAATTCGGCGTAGAGTCTGGTGATAGACGGCAGCGTAGCGTATTTCGATTACGCAGCGGAAGATTACATCTATGTGAATCTGCCCCAATGACTATTTTTTATAATGTATCTAGAAGGCTGGCTATTATCTATTATTATTTGTATGGCACCTTGGCTTCTTAACGGCCACACTGGGGCTTAGATTTAGGATCTGTAACTCTAAAATGTTGACATCAAGAGCCCTGAAAATCCCAAACAGCCTATGCTGGTTCCACCACCATCATGCTTTCAAGGCCACTAATTACATACGAGTTTTGTTACTAAGTAGTAGTAAGTGGAGTTATTCAGGTGAAAGTTTCCTCCGTTCTTCTCTGGGAATATGCTTAGAACAAATTAGCCTTACGCTGACTATATGCATCTGTAATTGTATGGAAAATAGAATAAAAAAATGTGACGTTTCTTTCACACACAGCCAACTTGAAATGACAAGTTCTCGAGATCATGTTTCTCTTGTGTGCTTCCAAGTGGTGCCACATTTACTGATGTGAAGCAGGCAAGTGTCAGAATTCAAATTATTTATACCGTGTTTTGCAGTTTGCTAGAACTGTGAACCCAAATGCCCTAACTGGACTGATATTTTATCAGAAGTAGAATCTGTTTAGAAGCCTAAAATGAAAGAAAAGCCTAACTACCTATTTATAAAAAATGTTCCCTCCCTTTCGTCCGAATTATCCTGTATAACAAAGATGTACTTACGTATTTTGAGTCCACTCCAATCTGGTCATGTTATTCTGCAGCTCCTGCTCCCCCTGGTGTCAGTGAGCAGTTGCTGCAGGGGAGAGGAGGAAGTGCCAACAACAGCTGGTCTATGAGAGCCTATGAGTGACATCACAGTGGTTGTTAGGTGCTCCCTTACACACAGCTGCAGAATCACATGACTGGACTAGAGCCGAATAAAAATGGGTAAGTACACAGGTCTATTTTTATTTAATTTTTTTTATATACAGGTTAGGCAGGCTAGCTAGGAGGAGGAAAATGTTTTAAGAATAGTTCTAGTTGGGCTTTTCTTCCACTTTAAAATAAATTGAAAACCCAAGAACAAAAATGTTGTAAATTGCAGCTTACCAGTACTTAGAGGTAGTGGATGCATTTGTTTTCTTTGTCAAGCTAAGTACATATCTTACAAGCACAGAAAAATATTCATTTATCCTGCCAGAGATCCATGGTGCTTTTTACTTGTGTACTGAACTGATATATTAAACAATGTTGTCGGCCTTTCTAGTTATGTTCTGTGGACTACAGAACACCCCCCCCTCCAATGTTTTGGAGATGCGGGATGAGTGTGTTTTTAGTTCAAATCAGAAGTGATAAATCTAAGATGACAACGCTTTCCAATAGACACTGTTCATGGAGTGTTGTCACCTTAGGGCAGGAAGTGTGTTACTGGCAGGATCACCAGGTGAAATTTAAGAAAACAAGCCTGAAAAGTAAAACCAATGCAATCATCAATGGTAAGGGCTGCTACACTGGTAAGCTGAAATTTCAAACTTTGTGTTGCTCCTTTTATATGCTCCTAATGTCATTAGAGGAAGTGGGTAAAAGGAGGACATTTCTATCTCTTTTTGCAAATGAGGCCTAGAACTGAGAAGTGTCACCTGCCACCAGATGCGGATTGTCACTTGCCATGTCACCTGCCACCAGATGCGGATTGTCACTTGCCACGTCACCTGCTACCAGATGCGGATTGTCACTTGCCACATCACCTGCCACCAGATGCAGATTGTCACTTGCCACGTCACCTACCACCAGATGCGGATTGTCACTTGCCACATCACCTGCCACCAGATGCAGATTGTCACTTGCCACGTCACCTACCACCAGATGCGGATTGTCACTTGCCATGTCACCTACCACACGTTGCAGATTGTCACCTGCTGTGTCACTTTCCTGCTAAGGTGCTCTGTCCCAAAGTCAGGCAGCAGAGAGATGATGTAATCTCTCTGCTGCCCACGGCTGCCTACACAGTCACAGTGAGGGCGGAACTGCAAGGCGGGCGCCAGGAGATGATGTCATCTTTCAGCTCCTGTGCCTGCCGGCTCCCTGATTGGCCAGCAGTGCTCACACACCAAGCCGCCCAGCTAGCCCCCCTCTCACCCGCCCATTTACCGACCGAGCACCTGCTATCTCGCCCACGGAGCCGTGGACTTGCAGAGGCACCCGCTGAGCCGTCCCCACTCTCACCCGCATTTTCGGAGGGGGCAATTTCCCCATTGCCCCCCCCCCGGATCCGCCCCTGTGTGAAAGGTGCCTAAAACGTATTTAAGTCCTAAAGCAAGCAAAGCATTTTTGTACTTTGAAACCAGCAATATAGCTGTGGGAGGGCTATACTACTGCTTTATTAATCTGTCCTATAGTCTTGACTGTCATGGTGTAGGATGATCCTGATGTACTGTTGTTCCTAAGGCCCCGTTAATGCTAAAGTGATTTCTTCCGCGTCTGCTGTTGCACAGCTATGCACAACAATGGAAATCACATTGCTCTCCATGGTGCCTGTTTGAAAAAGTGTAGGTGTTTTTTTTTTTTTGGGTGCAGCGTAATGCGTTTTTTGGTCCCGTAGGCTTCAAAAGGTGCTCATGAATGTGCAGTTTTATACTATTTTTTAAATCTGGGGTGGGATGCCATCTGTATATATTATTCATGTTCGCATAGGCAGCATGCCAATACTAAAATAAACAATTAATAAACCCACAAGAACAACAGGACTTTGAATATGCCTCTGAGAGCTTAGACTACTTTAAATTGTGATGGAATCCAATAGACCCAACATTTAGTTCATTTGGCTGATACTCACTTTAAACAATTATTTTATTGAAACAATTTTACCCATATATAACTATGAAGACCTAACATTTTATCCACCTCCACCATTACACCCACTAGCCTGTTCATAGGGGTAAGAGCTTCATTTATTCCATCCTTTATGGATTTCATTTAATCTTTTTTTTTTTTTTTACCTTACTGCAATATCCTTGGGGTATAACTTTCTTCTAAGGTTTAAATCTCTATTTTTCGGCTTGTATAGACCTTAAATGTGTCCCATGGGCCGAGATTTTTATTTATTTTCTTGATTTTATATCAGGCTTTTATCATTCCTGATTTCTACTATTTACAGGTATGATGTTTAATTAATTTTTGATTATTTCTTTATGTTTTTTTTTCTGTGGGTTGTCTCTGTATGTTTGAGCTGCCCATCCTCATAATTTATCTGTTTTTTATTCTTTGTGATATTTTTCTTTTTGCAATATATTTATAGTTAGAGCTACATATTGCATGTGATTTCTGAGGTCCTGAAGATGTGGGGACCCCGTGAAAAGCATAGACCAATACAATGGGAAATCATTGACTGATTGTACTCAAATTATATATCAGCTTTATGTCTATATTTGATACCGTATGGTAGATACTCTATGATATTTATATGTCTTTTTAATATATTAAAAATTTGATATGAGAAGAAATCCAAGGATAGCTCTGATCCAAGCGTTCAGTGGTATAATAAACTAAATTTGAAGCAGTGAAAATAGGAAAAAAATATGTCTCATTAGAACAATAATAATAAAACAATAATTTTTAATATATAACTTAATAAAGATTCTTGTATTTTTTTTACACAAATTTGGTAGTAGTCTAAGTTCTCAGAGGCATATTCAAAGTCCCGTTCTTGTGGTTTTATTTATGAATGTGCATTCTTGGCAGTTTTTTGTTTAACAACTAGTTTCCTCCTCCTACAAAAGAAGGCATGAGACTTGAAAATTCATGTAAAAAAAATCCCACAAAACCAACAAAAGCACACTGAAAAACTCATGATTATGCCGCAGCACTCCTGTGAACCAAAGCTAACTAATTATTTAAAGGTTCTTTACTTATGAAAGCCAGCAAACTCTTTGTATTCTTAATCTAGATAGCTTCTCCCCAGAGTGTGATGACTTTAGAGTGACTTTTTAGCTGGGGAAGGTTAAAGCCAACCATACATTCGTTGTAAATTTTTTGTTTTCTGAACATCCAATCTTGTAATTATTAAACTTGCGTTTGGAGGTCGGCAAAAATGCTCCGTCGATTCGTGTTTTTTTCCGAGGGGGGATGAGCTGTTTACATGCAGTGGCTGAGATGCTTCACGCCTGCAGCAAAGTTGACCCAACTTGTGGGAAAGGAAAAAAAGGCTGAATGTCCGCACTCCAATACAATCTCTTTTATTGATGAATATCGTAATCCATACAAGAAACAGATGTGAACTGCAAGGATAAACTGACGCGTTTCACACCTATAGCAGGTGCTTAATCATAGCTAGATATAGGTAGCATTGGAGTGCGGCCATCCAGCCTTTCTTTTCTTACCTATGTTCCTATTGCAGCAGAGCCTGCACCCATCTATGTTTAATGGAGCAGTAGGGCAGGTGATGTAGTCCTGGAGCTGGGCTATCTTACGTTGACCCAACTTGTAAAGTTCAGCAAGCGACAAGCCCACCAAGCGCTACACATTGAAATCAATGGGAAAGAGCAGCAAACGGCAGTGCATATGGTTGTGGTTGTGGGGTTAAAACAGGCAGTGATGAGGCGAAGCATTGTTTCCTCACCATCTCACCACTCACCATCTGTCACTTCAAAGGCAAGGGAGATTTAGACGCACGTTTAGAGGGGAAAAATATTAGTTTTTGACTGCAGTGATGAGAAAATTCAAAATGTCACAGCAGTTTTTATTTTATAAGTGCAAAACCTATTTGCAGTAGGTTGATGTGAAATAATTATCTTTAGCTCTACACCAGCCAATGCAGAGACCAGTGGCTCCCCTTAAATCAGTTGTAGAGGCAGGCATTTTACCATATGCCAGGTTGACCAGTTAAAGGCAGCATGAATGTAATAAACGCTGCTGTCATTGTGATTAAATGATTACAGTTTTGATAAGCATTTAAACCACATTCATCTTCTTGTGGACCTACTCAGGACAATTTACCACACGTGGATATTAAACTGCACATGATTTCATTCCTGTCATTGCTCATGTCTGTCCAGCTTCAGTTGTCCTATTTCCTCCATCCATTTTTTACCTTCTGATATTTGTAAAGGTCTTGATAAATAATATAACAGTGGTGCAATATATGGGAAAGCGAGAAGGAAAGATAATGGATAAAGGGCAGAGAAGAAGGATACCAAAATATCAGACGTGTTTGAATCTTGAAGGGGTTTATGCAGGGTAGCAGTATATGTAAAGCAGAAGCGTGGGTTGCCGTGAATGTTGAAGCTGAACCCCAGGCAGATGTAAAAGACAAATTAATGCAGCTCTGTATTTATTAATAATTCATTAAATGTGTTTTTGTAAATGCAACTAGTATATCTACCTGGATTTGACTTGAAATCAGCCTCCTGCCAACCCCTCATACAGCAACAGTTCAACTGAAGGAACTAAGGCCAGGACTAGGAACCAAACACGTATCCTACATATACATATGCTTACAAATAACAGTAGGTTACTTCTAAAGTGCTTCTGGGTTTGGGCATGCGCGCGTCCCTGCCCGCCTGCTTCTCTGTGATTTGACACATCAGGAGTTTGTCAGAAGATCCCAGCCAATGATTCGTGGCTGGGACCTGCTAATTGGCTGTATTGAATCACAGCCCAGAGCCCTGTGTTGATAACCAATCTATAAGGGGGAAACCATCACTTTGAAAAGAAAAAAATTGATCTGTAGTATTACACACATTACACTTGATTAGGCAAATAACCCCTAGATGTTAACCCCTTTCCAGACAGTGTCCTTAGTACAGTGACAGTTTGACAAGAGATTGGACTTTTGGTCCCCAAAACCAAAAAGGCAGAGAAAGCAGGGCAGCTGAACTATTGCATTACAGGTAAATAGATAAACTGAAATATGTGGATACATATATGAAAAAGTATACACTTTTATTAATACAACATCAATAAAACATAAACAAAAATATACAGTATAAAAACTTAATGACAGACCATACGTATCACCAAACCAAAGATCTCCAGGAAGGTAAAATCACTGTGGGAGTAGGAGTCACAGGAAATGCCTCTACTAGTTTTGCGGCCAGTTGCCACTTCGTCAGGAGAAATTCTGAAATTAACATACAATCAATGACTGAACAGATTTGACAAGCATAAAAAAATACAATCAAACCAGGCAGAGTAATGGTATAGCATATACATTGGGGGACAAGGGCTGAGCTGCTTAGATATAATACCCCATAAGTTCAAAAGGCCAGAGGTCAGCAGTTGTGGTCTCCCGTGGCGGCCAAGGGGGACATATTTGGAGATGAACTTACTAGGTAAATAGAAAGGAAGAAATCACCGCTCCAGGTGGGTGCTGCAAACAATCAAGGAATCTTCGGAGCACCAGAGTTCTGGCAGTGCACGTAGCAGTAGAGGAAACAAATAAAAAATTTGGATGGCCGCACTCCAGGGAACTTCCAAGAAAGTTGTCTTCAGTAAAAAATCAGCATAACACATCAACAGGCAGCCACAGAACTGTACAACCGACGCGTTTCACACTATTACTTTAGTGCTTAGTCATGGCTGACTAAGCATTAAAGTAATAGTGTGAAAAGCATCAGTTGTACAGTTCTGCAGCTGCCTGTTAATGTGTTATCCTGATTTTTACTGAATAAAGACAACTTTCTTGGAAGTTCCCTGGATTGCGGCCATCCAATGTTTTGCTTTGTTTCCTCTATTACTAGCTAAATAGGTAGAGTAACCATGAAGAAATGTAATCAACAAGGTTTAAGGGGTGAAAAGTGAATAAAAACGTGACCACTCGGTGAGAAAATTAATAATAAGTAATGGGGGACTGGAGGAACATGAGAAGAAATGAGGTGAAGAGGAGGAGACAAGGAATGGAGAGAAAGGAAGGGGCAAGAAGGAGGCAAGAGGGGGAAAAGTGGAGGGCAAGGGGGCGTGACGAAAGGGAGAGACAAAACCAGGAACAGGGAAAAGGAGGGGAAGGAGAGAGGTGAGACAGCAAGGGGAAGGAGAGGGAGGATGGAAGGGAGTGGGAGGGAGGAGGGGGGCATGGATGTTGGACCGGGGGGAAAGGAGGGGGGGAGGGAGAAAAGGGAGAAAAGGGGTTTGTGGAGGGGGATGGGGACAGGGAGGAGAAGGGGGAAGAGGAAGGGAGGGGAGAAGAATGTAATGGGCCTGTGATATACCTGTGAGGATAAGGAGCAAAAGTAAGGGGTCCCATGACAGGGAACCCAGCTTGGGCTGGTGCTTCAGCACATGGCATATATATTTACAAAGGGCAGCAAACGCTGCTGGTGAGGTGGGGAATCAAATACAATCCATCCCACTTGAACCAAAGGATGCGGTAGCCTAAAAATAAAGAGAGAAGAGGGGGAGTCCCCTGGGTCAGCAGAGCTCGGAAACCAGCTGGGTGACAGTAACATGATGGGAAGTGACGGTTTTGAACTGACAAGGTAAGCAGCTCAGCCCTTGTCCCCCAATGTATATATTATACATTACTTTGCCAGGTTTGATTGTATATTTTTATACTTGTCAAATTTGTTCAGTCATTGAGTGTATGTTAATTAATTTCAGAATTTCTCCTGACGAAGTGGCAACTGGCCGTAAAAATAGTAGAGACATTTCCTGTGACTCCCACCATGATTTTTCCCTCCTGGGGATGGTTAGTTTGGTGATAAGTTTGGCCTGTCACTATGTTTTTGTTTTTGTTTTATTATTGTGTTGTATTAATAAAAATGTATACTTTTTCATATGTGTATTCACATATTAGAGTCCAACTTCCCCGCTTTCTCTGCCTTTTTCAGTACAGTGACAGTGTATATTATTAGCCGTGATCACTGTATTGTGGTCACTGGTGATATTAGTGGCAGTCAGTCAGTTCTCGCAAACTGTCAGGGCTAGTTTAAACTTGCTTCAAACATGGCTTCCAGCAGGCTTTGTTAATGCACTCTGAATGCCAGTCAAAGCCCTGTCACTAAATAAAATGTTTAGCTTACAGTCCGGTTTGCACCTTGCTTTTGCTTGGTGCTTCAATGAGGCTTCGTGGGGCTTCAATGAGGCTTCGTTGGGGCTTCAATGAGGCTTTGGTGGAGATTTGGTGAGGCTTTGGTGGAGATTTGGTGAGGCTTTGTGGGACTTCGGTGGGGCTTCAAGCGAGCTTTGCCATAGACTTCTTTGGAGGCTTTGAAGACACTTTGAAGCACCACTAAAGCTACATGGGGTATAATTTTTGAAGCAAAGCCAAAGCAAAATGTAAACTGGACTGTAAGCGAAACTATTTTATTAAGTGACAAGGGTTGACTAGCATTCAGAGAGCTTTAACAAAGCCTGTCCTAAGCCTTGTTTTGAAGCAAGTGTAAACTAGCAATGTGTGTTGAAGCCGAAACAAGTGCAAATGAGCCCTTTGTGTCAGATTTAAACCAAGTTGATTTAAATCATAATTTTTAAATAGCAACTGTCATCTCTGTCCCACAGCAGCTCCTCTTCTGACCCGCCGACAGTCTCATTCACTTTAGTCAGACTACCGGTGATTCTGCAGTGACCCAACAAGGTGAGGAACATGGCAGCAGCAGGTGAGTGGATGCTCACTAACAGATGCTGCCATGATGGATGTGAAAAGACAGGTGCTCTTTAAATGTAAGACTTATTCTTTCTGGTAGTTAGAATCTTTAATATTTTCAAACAAAATTAAGGTTTCCTATTCCGACCAATAAGCTGTCAGGTTAGTAAACCAGTGATATCAGAAACAATTTTAATTTAATAGATAATCACATAGTTGGAGAACTACTCACATTCTTTTATTTAATTAAAAAAATAACATTGCCAGTGCATGTTATCTCAGCTTACAGAGCTTGGATTCATTGAATGATAAAATGTAATATTGCAGAATATACAGCCCCATGCTGAATAAACAAAAGTATTAATGTATCTTAAATAGAAAACTATCTTTAGTTTTTTTTTTTTATTTAAATACATTTAATAAAAAAATAAATCCAATTCATATATAAAAAAAATCTGATTTAAATAAAAAAATAAATGTTTTGATTATTGAAAAGATTCATTTATTTTTATCCACCCTGGATTGTCTGCTGCACTCCCACTCCCACTATAATTCACTGATTCCCCCATCCATAATAGTGTAAATAAAGAATAAATACAAATTCCTGTATATATACCATAGCTTGTAGATGCTATAACTTTCACATACACCAATTTAATATACACATATTGTTTTTTGTTTTGTTTTTTTTATAACCAGAGACATGTAGCAGAATACATTTTGGCCTAAGGGCCCTTTCACACTAACGGACGAACGGTCCGCTAATTACAAGTCCGTTAACGGACTTGTAATGGGCCCCTATGGGAGCGGATCCGTTAGCGGATGATGCATCCGCTAACGTCCGCCAGATCCGCATCCGTTTTTTCGGACGGAAGAATGTCCTATTTTTCTTCCGTCCGGCCAAACGGATCGGATGCAAACGGACAGACGGTCCGTTTCCAACCGATTCCCCATAGGGGATAGCGGAGGAGAGACAGGGCGGTCCCAGGGCGGGGACGGAGACCCCCCCGCTGAGCCGACGGACACACGGAGCGGACCGAAAAACGGACCGCTCCGTGTGAAAGAGCCCTAAAATGTAGAAGCTTTTTTTAAAATTAAACATGGTATGTTTTATTGCAGAAAGTAAAACAGTTTTTTTCCCCCCTAAATTTTCAGTCTTTTTTTTTTTGTTTATAAAATAAAAATAAATAAAAAAAACATAAACCCAGTGCTAATCAAATAACCACCAAAAGAAAGTTCTATTTGTGTGAAAAACATGATATAAATTTCATTTGGGTAAAGTGCTTATGACTATGCAATTGGCAGTTAAAAAAACCGCAGTGATGAATAGCAAAAAATGACCTGGTCATAAAGCCTAAAAATGGCCTAGTCATGGAGCTTAACGTGAGAGTAAACTCCCCATGTGTGATTTTTTACCTGTAGGTAAACTTATAATATGGCTTACCTATCGGTACTGTAATTCTCTCCTAAACGTCAAAAGGAACGGCAATACCCATGTCAGACTCCCACGTGCATGTGTAGGAGTGATGTCATCGCCTGCTCAGCCATTCATATCACCAAAGCCCACGAACCTGGAAAGTAGGTCGGGTGAAGATGGAAGTGCCTTCAGCAGTGACAGCCCGGTTGACTATGCATACGCATTAGCACCTTATGACTTAAACTGCCTGGGCCTGTATTTTTTTTTGGATGCAATTTACGACCGCTTTATGGAGATAAACTTCTGCAGTCTACAGTTGTAGTAGAGAAAGTTGTCTCATCTGTCTTGCTGTATGGTGTGGCAGGGCGTCATAAAGCTCTGAACTGGATAGAGAGAAATGCAAATACCTGGTACTTTGGCAGGAAAACAGCTTCCATATTTTCATCTACATATTTTGGTCTTTGCCTGGAATTCAGTTAAAAAGTATCAAGAGCACTGAATCCAGTAGTAGTGAAGAGAGGCTGATAATGCATAGGCTGCACCCATGCCATCACAGACCTCTTCTTTACAGATGAACTTCAGGCAAATTCTCCTGATTCGATCATTACTAGCAGAAGTAGGAAGCTTGGCGGCTCTGACAGTGGTTGTCCTCTGTATGTGATAGACCACAAATAATTGCACACAGCCTTGAGACCAATAACCACACAGGAATCATCAGTACGTTGCTGCAAACTGGTTTATAGCTGAGGAATGGACCCTCCAGCAGTTAAAGAAAAGGCATACCTATTTCTTATAAGCTCATTTTTTATTCTGTTTGAACATTTTCTTTAAAATAGATCTATACTATAAATCATTTGGGGCAAGTTCATCAAAAAGTTTTTCAGACACGGTGCCCCTGATAATTAAAATAAAACTCTAGGCAAACCACTAATTACATGGATAATATAGATTATGCTATATGTATAAAATACAGAGCTGCATTTTTTTTATTTATTTCTTTAAGTACAAAAATAACTACAGCAAAAACAACACTTAGGCCACGTACACACGATCGGTTCAAACTGATGAGAATGGACTTAAGTCCACTTTCATCGGTCCAAACCGACCGTGTGTATGGCCCATCGGTCCGTCATCCGTCGGACCAAAGTTTTAAAACTTGCTTTAAAATCTGACTGATGGACGCCTGACCATCGGTCCAAACCGATGGTTAGTACGCAAAATCATCGGTCCAAAAACCCGCGCATGCTCAGAATCAAGTCGACGCATGCTTGGAAGCATTGAACTTCGTTTTTTCAGCACGTCGTTGTGTTCTACGGCACCGCGTTCTGACCCGATCGGATTTTGGACCACTTCAGCGGTGAACCAATGAAAACAGTCCGTCGGACCATTCTTATCAGTTTGAACTGATCGTGTGTACGCGGCCTAAGACAATACAGTGGATGAACTTGTGTTGCCCACACAGGGGACACATAATCATAATGTATGGAATAATTGCTGTAGAATAGAGCAACAACAGGGTGGAAAGGTGTGACCACAAAACCTGCACTGCTGGCTCAGTTTTCCTCACATAACAAAAAATAGCCATGAGTTTGAATAAACAACTCTAGACCTTTTTGTCCTTCAAAGCGGAATTCCACTCAAAAGTGGAACTTCCACTTTAATCACTCCTCGCCCCCTGACATGCCACATTTGGCATGTGTCCTCTTTTAAGTGGGACTTCCTGTCCCACTTCCTCATTCCGGGTCCTTGTTAGCGTAGATGACTCCTCCTCCTTCTCGCCCTAGGCTGCCCCTCCGTGCCAGAGATCTTCTGGGACACAACACAGGTCCCAGAAAAATGCTGGGCAATGGCAGAGCCCAGCACGACTTGCGCGAATGCGCAGTGAGAGCCCGGCCGTGAAGCCGTAAGCTGTCACAGCTGGGTGCCCACAGTAGATATGATGGCGCCAAAGAGAGGAAGGGGAGAGGAGCGGGGCTCCTTGCGGCCGAATCGCTGGAGCGCGGGACAGGTGAGTGTCGGTTTATTAAAAGTCAGCAGCTTTGATTTTTGTAGCTGCTGACTTTTAATAAACTAAAAAAAGGTTGGAACTCTTTATTGTCTAGAAAGCCGTAGCAAGATCTGCCAACCATTTGCCCCATTCCTTGTATGCATATGTACTGTATATTTATATAATGGAAGATTAATGGTGAAAAAACGTTTCCGGAAGGTAATGGAAGGTGGAGCCTGTTTTTTCCAATGCAAGGTAATAGCTTTTCTTGCATAAAAAGAAGGTGGCTAACAAGGGTTTTTGGAATGTATGCTCTGGTATGTAGGAAATTATCCACAAGGCCTAATATACAGACTTCAGTGGCTTGTGGGATCAGTATTAACGTGTAATTTTTAATGTGGGTTAGCACCTCTGCCCAAAAACCTATGATCTTAGAACACAACCAAAAGATGTGGGAGTAATTACCCTGGGAGTCATCACATCTCCAGCACTCCAAAGAGTAAGGCCGTGTACACACGACCGAGGTTCTCACTGGAAACCAGCGAGAACCTCGCTGGAAGCTGCATTCCAGCGAGGACCTCGACCGTGTGTACACTCTCGGCGAGCTTCCCGTCGGGAAGCCCGTCGAGCAGAAATAGAGAGCACGCTCTCTATTTGCTCGACGGCCCGCCTGGAAGAATGGCTGGTTGCCATTCCCGACGGGCGGGTCGCCGATTTCGACGGCCGGCAGGGAACCTCGACGGGCGGAACGATGTGTTCTGCCCGTCGAGGTTCTCTGCGGTGTGTACACGGCCTGAGAGGTGAAGCCTAGAAGGGGTAAAATAAGCTCTATGTACTATTTTGAAATGAATGAATCTGTCACACAAAGAAACTAATGTTTTGAACATGTCATCCCAATCATCATTGTCTAAATGTGGCGCATTCTTCAACCATTTCTCCCTCAGTTTGTCTGTTGGAGGTAAGGTGTGTATAGATGCTGAATGTAGGTTTTTCAATATCTTCCGTTCTAAGCAATTGTTCAAGGTCTGATTCTACTTTCCTTAGCGAGGCCTGTGGAAATTGGCTATGGAAGGCGTGGGAGAGCTGTCTATAACTAAAATTGTGTTTAAGAAGTACATTAAAGTCTTCAGACAGGCAGGCCAAAGGGGGTAACACGCCCTTATCCACTATCTGAGATGCATTTAATTAAGTATTTAGTCCACACAGCTGGCTCTGGTAGCATAAACACATGAGGCGAGGAGGGATTCTTGCAGAGAGGTGCAGTGGGTGACACTGCAGCGTCAGGGTATTTTTCACTAGCCAATCTTGCCCTCCAGGCTCTAATAGTAGTAGTCATAGATAGAGTTAGGGGGTACGGAGCTTTGGGGTCGCAAAATACCAGAGCTGCAGAGCGTCTAGAGATCCAACAATGGCTGCCTCCAGCATGGTTGATGAGTTAGTATGGTCTGGGGAGAGCTACCAGATGGCTACCAGCTTAGTGGCCAGAAAATATTTATGGGGATATGGGAGAGCCAACCCCCCAGACTGGTACAGCGGCGATACAAGCTGTCAGTGTGGATGATTGCTATATATATATATATATATATATATATATATATATATAGATATATATATATATATAGATATATATATATATGCACTATATATGTATGCACTGGGACTGCCCTGGGTAGCTTTGCCCAGTATAGTCCCAATGCAAGCCAAGGGGAAAATCCTGTATGCTGTACTTTTCTTCAGTGCAGCAAGTTGAGACACAAACTACTGCAATACAACTGAACAAAATGTGACATTAAAAAATAAATAGCAGAAACAGTGTGTGGCACTCTTTCCCTTCAGCGCAGATACTGGTGGGAACAAGCCCAGAAGGTGAACTTTAACACTATCCTGTCGGTAGTGCTCCCCAAGACTGAAAATGTTAAAGGGTTCCACTCCAAGGGTACCATTAAAGAGCTATTTTATTATTTATTTATTATAGGTACTGGAGTGTGGGAGGAAAGCCATGCAGGCACAGGGAGAACATGAAAAACTCCAGACAGGTAGTGGTGTGCTTTTGCTTACCTTATCCCACACTTCCACAGGCTTCTTCATCCCTGTGCAACTGACCCCTCAAAGCAACTTTTCTTCTCTGAAGTCACCACATACAACAATGCAGGCAGCAGTCCTGCATTGTAAGTGGGGGTGACAAGGACCCACCCACAACCCAGAGCTTCAGAGGAAAGAAGCAGTGGCTGCCAGGGTAGCAAAGGATAAGGGAAGTAAAATGGCTTTTAAAATAGTACCCTGGACGCGTGCAGGGGGGTGCCCCATCGCATGGGTAGTTTTGAAATTTCCCTGTAAATTTCAAAATTACTATAAAAATCTCAAATTAGTATTGCAAATGTCCTGATTCCCAATAAGGTAATGAAGAAAAATAAAACATAAAAATAAAATTAATGTATAAAAAGCAAAAAATTAGATACAAATGAATCCTTTTTTATTGTTGCTATTTAAAGTTTTCTGTGTGGTTTGTATATCTATCACCTCTTGTGTTGTTGCTTCCCACACAGAAAGCTAACCAGAAATTGGTGTTCACAATAAGAAGAGCTTTGAAATAGTAAAATAAAGTCAGCACTCTTTTAGTGAAATTTAAACAGCCGCGTGCAATAAGTGTAGATATATAATACACCAATAACCAGTTATAACTAAGATGCAGCAATGAAATAATAAAGTGCCCACGAAAAAGTGACCATAAACTTCTGATTTATGGCCACATTTTTCATGAACACTTTATTGTTATTTCAGAGCTGCATTTTGTTATATTAGGATCTTGATCTTGAATGTATTACCCGGGTACTATTGCATTGCTTTGCTCTTTCCATCTCAATTCACTCCTCAAGATATATAGTAACTTCAATTTTAAAACTCACATTTTATTTTATTACAGGTACTTATATAGCTCTATCAATGTACACTTCACTTTACATACAGTGCAGAAAATAAGTATTTGAACACCCTGCTATTGCAAGTTCTCCCACTTGGAAATCATGGAGGGGTCTGAAATTGTCATCGTAGGTGCATGTCCACTGTGAGAGACATAATCAAAAAAAAAAATTCCAGAAATCACAATTTATGCATTTTTAACTATTTATTTGTATGATACAGCTGCAAAGAAGTATTTGAACACCTGTCTATCAGCTAGAATTCTGACCCTCAAAGACCTGTTAGTCTGCCTTTAAAATGTCCACCTCCACTCCATTTATTATCCTAAATTAGATGCACCTGTTTGAGGTCATTAGCTGCATAAAGACACCTGTCCACCCCATACAATCAGTAAGAATCCAACTACTAACATGGCCAAGACCAAAGAGCTGTCCAAAGACACTAGAGACAAAATTGTACACCTCCACAAGGCTGGAAAGGGCTACGGGGAAATTGCCAAGCAGCTTGGTGAAAAAAGGTCCACTGTTGGAGCAATCATTAGAAAATGGAAGAAGCTAAACATGACTGTCAATCTCCCTCGGACTGGGGCTCCATGCAAAATCTCACCTCGTGGGGTCTCAATGATCCTAAGAAAGGTGAGAAATCAGCCCAGGACTACACGGGAGGAGCTGGTCAATGACCTGAAAAGAGCTGGGACCACCGTTTCCAAGGTTACTGTTGGTAATACACTAAGACGTCATGGTTTGAAAGCATGCATGGCACGGAAGGTTCCCCTGCTTAAACCAGCACATGTCAAGGCCCGTCTTAAGTTTGCCAATGACCATTTTGATGATCCAGAGGAGACATGGGAGAAAGTCATGTGGTCAGATGAGACCAAAATAGAACTTTTTGGTCATAATTCCACTAACCGTGTTTGGAGGAAGAAGAATGATGAGTACCATCCCAAGAACACCATCCCTACTGTGAAGCATGGGGGTGGTAGCATCATGCTTTGGGGGGGTTTTTTCTGCACATGGGACAGGGCGACTGCACTGTATTAAGGAGAGGATGACCGGGGCCATGTATTGCGAGATTTTGGGCAACAACCTCCTTCCCTCAGTTAGAGCTTTGAAGATGGGTCGAGGCTGGGTCTTCCAACATGACAATGACCCGAAGCACACAGCCAGGATAACCAAGGAGTGGCTCTGTAAGAAGCATATCAAGGTTCTGGCGTGGCCTAGCCAGTCTCCAGACCTAAACACAATAGAGAATCTTTGGAGGGAGCTCAAACTCCGTGTTTCTCAGCGACAGCCCAGAAACCTGACTGATCTAGAGAAGATCTGTGTGGAGGAGTGGGCCAAAATCCCTCCTCCAGTGTGTGCAAACCTGGTGAAAAACTACAAGAAACGTTTGACCTCTGTAACTGCAAACAAAGGCTACTGTACCAAATATTAACATTGATTTTCTCAGGTGTTCAAATACTTATTTGCAGCTGTATCATACAAATAAATAGTTAAAAAAATCATACATTGTGATTTCTGGAATTTTTTTTTTTATTATGTCTCTCACAGTGGACATGCACCTACGATGACAATTTCAGACCCCTCCATGGTTTCCAAGTGGGAGAACTTGCATAATAGCAGGGTGTTCAAATACTTATTTTCTGCACTGTATATATAATGCATTCAAATCAGTCCCTGCCTCCAGGGCGCTTCCAATCTAAGTTCCCTAACTCTAGTTCATACATACACATACTAGGGCCAGTTTAGACGGGAGACAACCTACCGGCATGTCTTGAGTGTGGGAGTAAACCAGAGGAAACCCACGCAGCCACAGGGAGAACATGCAAACTCTGTGCAGGTAGTTCCATGGTTGAGATTTGAACCGATGACCCTAGTGCTGCTAGGTACAAGTGCTAACCACTTTGTTACGGTGCTGCTTGTGTAGCACAAACATTTTTCGCATTCACAAAGCATGCGTTATGACATCAGCTTCTACTCCAGATGTGTTTTATCATAAAGACACTGTTAAAGTGGAACGGCACTCAAGATATGCTGTGTTATAGGAAACATTTAGAATAAGGTACCCTAAAAATGTTCATCTTGGTTGTATATCGGCAGTGCGATTGAAGGCACTAAATCTGAATGACATTCTCTCTGATTTAGAGTGCAATTTGGCAATGTCACTATTTAGGAGGAAGAAAAACCCTACCTCTACCAAGATGGCCACGTTCCACACAGTGCAGAAAAGGGCATGGTAGGTAAGCAATAGGAAATTTGAGTTGCAGTGAGACTACAGGCAATATTCTTTCACCCTCTGCATGTCCTTTTTTTTGTGCATAGCATTCAGAGTTAATTTCTTCTTAAAAGGGTAAGTTCACCTTTACAGAAAAATCTGTAAGGTTAACTGACACAGGATGCCCTCCTCACATACCCCCTGTCCTGCTGACCTTGACCGTCCTAATCTCCTGCTAGGAGACATCGGGTCGTCCCCTCGCTGGTCCAGGGTTTTGAAATCTCCCGCAGCTTAATCTCCAAAACGTACCTGATCAGGAATTACGTTTAGGAGCATTCCAATTGGTCAGTGCTGTCACATGGGCGGCGCCAACCAATCAGAACCCACGTAGCCCGTCCTGTTACCCCGGGGTGAAGAGGAGAGAAAGCCGCTGGGATTTCAAACCCCCCAGACTGGTACAGCGGCGATACAAGCTGTCAGTGTGGATGATTGCCAAAATTCATATTAGCGGGACGGGGGGGTCCAGTGTAAGTTCACCAGATTTTCTGTAAAGGTGAACTTACACTTTAAAGGGGTTGTAAACCAATTTTATTACATTTCTTTAAATAACAGACATGTTATACTTACCTCCACTGTGCAGCTAGTTTTGGCCCCGATCCATGTCTTCTGGGGTCCCTCAGCGGCTGTCTTTGGTATTCCCAGCAAGAACTCCACACATTCATGCGAGGTCCCTCGCATTGTGTGGAGTCCTTGCGGGCGTGCTCCCGTGATACATAGCCGCTTCACTGTATCACTCGGCCCTGCCTCTCGGCGCGCCACGTCATTGGATGTGATTGACACCAGCGCCAGCCAATGGCTGCGCTGCTTTCAATCCATCCGCTCTAGCCAATCAACGGCCAGGCTGAGCGGCGAAGAGGATGTTGGGGCAGAGCGTGGGACTTTCGAGGGATCAGGTAAGTATAACGAGGGAGGGGGGGAAGGGGGCAGTATAGTCGGAAGTGCCTTTTCACCTAGTGCATTAAGGTGAAAATTTTTTTACCTTCACAACCCCTTTAAGGGCTTACTGGTTGTATGTTAACCCTGTAACTGTAGTGGGTTTCACTTATGGAATAATACAGATTTGTGGGAATTAAATAAAATAACAGGTTTGTTAATTATCAGGTACCCTCCATACTTGTACTTGCCTTCACTTGCTTCTCCTTCATCTCAGAAATAATGCAGCATATCCAGGGGAGGGGAGCACAGATACCCTTCCACTGCGGCAGACCCAAGCTTTGTCAGATGGGGGTGGCAGGAAGATCCTCAGTATTGTGTGGGCTCATTCAGAACATCCACATACTAGATTTTTGTGTGGCCTCAAAAGGAAAGAACATGGCCGTGGGGGAAGTGAGTGGAAGGCAAATACAAGCTGTACAAGGTTCCTGTTATTCATTAAAGCGTAGTTCCACTCAAAAATGGAACTTCCGCTTAATCCCCTCCCCCTTACATGCCACATTTTGCATGTAATTTTTTTTTGTGGGGGGGGGGGGGGGGGCTTCAGTAGGAGTGGGACTTCCTGTCCCACTTCCTGCTTCCGCCGAGGGGCTGGTAAGGCGATTAGGCCTAATCGCCTTACTGCAACCCCTCCCTTTGGCGATCGTCTAGGACAGGGGTCTCCAAACTGCGTCCCGAGGGCCAGATGTGGCCCTTTTCTAGCTTGAATCCAGCCCTTGGGGCACAATTCTTTCCACTGATGTGAGGCACTATACCTCCTACTGACACCAACAATGGGGCACTATATCTTCCACAGATACCAATGATGGGATACTATCCCACCTACTAATAGGGGGAATACTCCTCCTCCTATTGACCACCAACCCTGAGGCCATATTTATTCTCACTGATGCTGGGCCCTTGACATTGTCTGCCCCTGCTGGCCACGATCCGGCCCTCCTAAAGTCTGCAGGACAATAAAGTGTTCCTTTGCATGAAACGTTTGGAGACACCTGGTCTAGGACACTGACAGGTCCTAGACGATCCCCTGTCCAATCAGCGGCGGGCCGCACGCATGCACAGTGCGGCTCGCGCATGCGCAGTCGGTGCCCGACCGTGAAGCCGAAGGCTGTCACGGCTGGGTGCCCACAGTCGCAATGAGGATGCCGGCCGGGGAGGGGGGGAGAGGAGCGGAGCCCCGGTCGGCGCATCGCTGGAACAGGGAGAAGGTAAGAGGCACTTTTTGTAGCTGCTGACTTTTAATAAACATTACATTTGGGTGGAACACCCCTTTAAGCCTGTTACTTTTACCTGAATGAGTAAAGTACAAGTACCTTTAAGCCCTGTACACACGGTCAGGAATCCCGGCTGTTTGAAAACCGTCAGTTTTTCTGACCGGATTCCTGCCAAGCCTACCTTGAAAAGCCATGTATACACATGTCGGGAATACTGCTAGGGAGCATACACATTGCTGGGATTCCCGGCCAAAATCTCTCCTGGCAGTTTTCCTGCGGGGAAAACCGGTCGTGCGTACGAGGCTTTAGGCTTGCTCACACCAGGTGTACTGCATTAGGTTGCCTTGCTTAACCACTTAAGGACCCCCGCACGCACATATACGGCCACAGAATGGCACGTACAGGCACAAGGGCGTAAATTTACGTCCCCGCCTAAGTGCGGTTCGGGGGTCCCATCGGGACCCCCTCCGTGGCGTGCGGGGGTCCCCCTGGCTCCGGGAGCGATCCGGGACGAGCGGGCGGATGTCGGCGTTTACCCGCCCCCCCGCGATCGCTCCCAGCCAATGCGCGCGCTCCCAGTCTCCTGTCACTTCCTCCTCCTGTGTAAACACAGGAAGGGGGAAGTGATGTAATCTCCCATCGCAGCGGTATTTCCAACCGCTGCGATGGGAGAAACACCTAACAGTAAGTGTGCACCAACATTACACTGACACACACTCACATAGGCATACTTAACCCCTTGCGATCTGCCCCCCCACCCCCCCTGTCACAGTGTCACTGAATGCAGTGATCTAATCACTGCATTTAGTGTCAGTGTGACAGGCAGTGTAAAATCAGTTAGTGTTAGGTTCAGGATAGCCCCCCCACCCCCCCTAATAAAGTTTTAACCCCCTGATCACCGCCCTAGTTAACCCTTTCACTCCCTATTGCCAGCGTCACTAAGCGATCATTTTTCTGATCGCTGTATTAATGTCGCTGTTCCCGCTAGGTAGCTATTTTTTTTTATCGCGATTTTTTTTTTTTACTAAAGACATGTGGCTAAATAAATTTTGGCCTAAATATTTGACTAAAATTGAGTTTATTTGATTTTTTTTTTAACAAAAAGTAAAAAATAGTGTTTTTTTTAAAAAATGTCGCTCTATTTTTGTATATAGCGCAAAAAATAAAAATCGCAGAGGTGATCAAATACCACCAAAAGAAAGCTCTATTTGTGGGAAGAAAAGGACGCAAATTTTGTTTGGGAGCCACGTCGCACGTCCGCGCAATTGTCAGTTAAAGCGACGCAGTGCCGAATCGCAAAAACACCTTGGGTCATTTACCAGCGTATTGGTCCAGGTCTTAAGTGGTTAACATAGTTTCAGTGCAAAATAAGGCAAAAAGCCTTGCAGCCCAAACTCCTGCATTGCAAAGTAGCTGTATGAATAGAACTTTATTCGAACTTTATAACGTTATAAAAACCCAGTAGCTTTGCAGTGAGTTTTTTTCAACGTTTTTACAATAGCGTTTTTTAGCATTTATTTTAGTGGTTTTTAGCGTTTTACAGCGTTAGCGGGTTTCTTTTATATATATATATATATTTATTATATATATATATATTTATTTATTTATTTATTTTTTCCAATGGTTTAAAAACATAAAAACACACCGGTGAGCAATGTTTTTGAGTGTTTACCAGCGATGGAGCGTTTTGACAGCTGAAAAACATCTCTCAGAACCCACTAAACGCCACTGACCAAAACTGCTGATAACAGCCTATGTGTGTATGGGCACATAGGATAGCATGGTGGAGAGTTTAATGACTGTAGAAAAAAATTACTTACAGCCAAAAATAGCTGCTGTAAAAATGTCCAGTGCGCATGAGGCCTAAAAGATGACGCCAAAAAAAAAAGATAGGCGGCGTACACACGACTGAGAAACTCTTCGGCAGTCAAAAAAGTCGTCGAGCATAATTTTCCCATTGCCCATTGAGGAAATGGAGAACATGCTCTCTTTTTGGCTCGACGAGTTCCTTGACGGGTTTCTCGACGAAAAGTGTACACACGACCGGTTTCCTCGGCAGAATACGTCTCCCATCGAGTTTCTTGTTGAATTCTGCCGAGGAAACCGGTCGTGTATACACGGCCATAAACGGTCCAATGGGCCGGCATCACTGCATCAGCACTGTTTTTGCTTGCCAGCACATACCAGAAACAGTGCAATCAGTGTGAATGAGGCCTAATACTCTTTCTATGTTATTGTCAGAGTAACTCTTGATACATTTTTAATCATTTTTAATCGCGGCGATCCTCGTTTTGCCCACACATTTGTGATATTGTCGAGTCCCCAGTGTCTCCTGAGAGGAACAGGTTTGAGCATTTTACAGCTGACAGGAATGAGTGAGAAAGTGATAAAACAAAGTGTATAAATATTAATAGTGTGTTAAATTGGATGTATGTATACAGCAGATTTGTTTTTCTTTTTAATTAGCAAGGCATTACCACAAGCATCAATTTACACATGAAAATGCAATTATATAGCTCATGGCAAATTTAGACGTTCAGCCTATTCTAAGGAAAGTAAAGGTTTTGCTTGATGAAAAATAACGTTATGGGTTACACCCCAACATTTTCTTCACTCACTGCATTTCAACCAAGTTTACATCCAATTCTGGATTATTCATATAACGCTGAGGCTGGGTTCACACTGCTGTGCGCAGCGACTCACAGCAGGGGTCTGGTGCGTGTTTACCATTTTAGGTCAGATTTCAGTCCGAATTTTTGGCTGAATTTGGACCTGAAACAGGCCAGAAGATGCACAGGTCTCCTGTGCAATTCGCTCCAGAGACGCCCTGGAGATATGTGAACCGTTCCATAGAGAGCCAGTCATAATCTCCTGCTGTGCGAATTGGATGCAGGGAAACCCTCATCCAATTTGCAATAGTGTGATCCCAGCCTAATACAATCCAGTTTGTAGCATAACAACCTCATACCCCTGCTCTTGTAACTGTATCACTGCTTGTCTATGCCAGCCTTTTTTCAACTTGGGTGTCTTAAGGTTTCTTCAAGGGTGCCTTGGCAAAATGCCAAAAAATGTATCAAAAATTGTATACCAGCCAGCAGGTGGATCAAGCCTGTCCCTTAGTTATACAAAGCCACGGGTTTTTCATTATGCATCATTATGACTTTCTAGACACTGGCATCCTAACAATTAATGACGTCAACAGTTGATAAGGAGGATGTCTGTTGTCTCCACAGAATCCTTTTTTAATCCTTGTGTCCCTCTCCTTCAGCACTGGGTCACAGTAGCTGACTGATTGAGATAAATTGAGGGAGAAAAGAAACAATGGAATACTAATCGGTACCAGTGTGAGAAAGTGTATTTGCTATGGATGAATAAATCACCTCTAACGTTGGGTGTCTTATGTGTGGATGTCGTTACATTGTGTAAAGCCATTAGGATAGTTGTTTACATTTCAGAATAGGGTGCCTCAAGAATTTTAAGGGGTGCTTTAAGATTGTCTATAATTTTGAAGGGCGCCTTGACTGAAAAAAAGTCAAGAAACACCGGTCTATGAAGAATTAATTAGATTACAGTCCTCTCCACCAATGTCCTTTGGTTTACAGCACCTGAAGTTTGAAGTTCCACATAACTGCAATATATTACCCTTGCAGTGATGCTCCCCAGTAATACGAGAGTTGAATGCTTGGTGAATGGAGGAATAAGCTGTAATACTTGCCTTATTTTTTACTCCAGTCAGCTTTCACTATGTTGTGTGAACTGTCACCCTTCACTGGTCACAAGCTTTCTGATGTCGTCATATGCAATGCAGAACTAGCAGTTCAGCTTAATTCTCTGACTCTTTACCTGCCATGTCTCTCTCTCTGACTACCTGCACTCAGCCAGTAAAAACAATGCTCCACCACTGCTACATATGAAGTTCGGGGTGGAGGCGGCAGATGCCTCTAACTGCATGCATGCCGGAAGAGAAATTGCTGCATCCACTGTCTGGTTCATTACTTTACATGGTGGGGCAGTCGAGATTTGGGGGACTTGGTGCCCCCCCTCAGTGCACAGAAAAGCAGAGATGTGCAACAGATGCTAGATCAAATGAATGGAGACAGGAATTTACTCAAAGAGGTTGGAGGAGATCATCAGCAGAGTTTCAAAAGGAATAAAAAAACATAAAATCGCTATTCTATGAAAACATTATTGATCATTTTTTATGATACAAGATGGTTTAGCGTGTTATCCTGTTAGGACTTAAGTGAAGGACCAACCTTTTTTTGACACTTATTGTTTCTTCAAGTTAAATTTTTATTTTATTTTTTTGTTAGAAAATGTCTTTATAACCCCCAAATATTATATATATATATATATATATATATATATATATTTTTAGACACCCTAGAGCAGGGGTCTCCAAACTTTTCTACACAAGAGGGCCACATTTTAGATTTTACAAGTATTCGGGGGCCGGAAAAAAAAAATCAGTTATGAATAAATAAAATGTCAATAAACGTATATATTTTACATGGATCGTTTTTGCAATCAGCATGATATGACTGAGAACAAACGAGAAACACGTCTGTGTCCCCATCAGAGACTTTCACACGTCTGTGTCCCCATCAGAAACTTTCACACATTTGTGTCCCCATCAGAGCCTTTCACACGCCTGTGACCTCATCAAAACCACGTCTGTGTCCCTCTTTAGAGACTCCCCATCATTGATGTCCCCATCAGCAGTGATCCTATGTCCCCATCAGCGGTGTCCCCATCAGAGGTGTCCTCTTCAGCGGTGACCCCATCAGCAGTGACCCCATGTCCTCATCAGCGGTGTCCCCAGCATTGCTGACAGCTGATGGACACACCAATGATGGGGACACTGCTGTTGGGGATGCTGCTGATGGGCACACCAATGATGGGGATGCCGGTGTCCCCAACAGCAGTGTCCCCATCATTGCTGATGGGGACACCACTGATGAGCACATCTATGATGGTAATGCCGGTGTCCTATCAGCAATGTTTCCATCAGCACAGCAAGGTCCCCAGAAATATCCCCATCAGTGCGGCAATCTGGTGTCCCCATCAGCGGTGTCCCCATCAGTAGTAACCCCATGTCCCCATCAGTAGTAACCCCATGTCCCCATCAGCAGTGACCTCATGTCCCCATCAGCAGTGACCTCATGTCCCCATCAGCAGTGACCCCATGTCCCCATCATTGCTGACTGCTGATGGGGACACCACTGAGGGGGGGACTGATGTCCCCATCAGCAGTGTCCCCATCATTGCTGATGGGGACGCCCTTGTCCCCATCAGCAGTGTCCCCAGCAATGTTCCCATCAGCACAGCAATGTCCCCAGAAATATCCCCATCAGCACTGCCCCCAGCAATGTCCCCAGAAATATCCCTATCAGCAGTGTCCCCATCAGCAGTGACCCCATATCCCCATCAGTGGTGACCCCATGTCCCCATCAGCGGTGACCGCCACCTCTGTCCCCATTAGTAGTGTCCCCAGCAATGTTGCCATCAGCCCAGCAATGTCCCCAGAAATATCCCCATCAGCACTGTCCCCAGAAATATCCCCATCATCACAGCAATCTCCCTTGCAGTGTTGTCCATTAGTGTTGTGCAACACAATAAAATGATCAGAACCTGTTGCCTCCGTCTTGCCGATTTCAGCTCTTCTTCAGCTCCCTTCTCCCACCCACTGCTATACTCGTCAATGGAAGATCGTCCATTCAAACAGCGGGCTGGAAGAGGGGCGGTTCCGCACCTGTGACATCACTCGTGATAGATCGTAAATTCCAACAGCGGGCGGGAAAAGGGGAGGTGCCGTGCCTGTGACATCATTCGTGGCATCGTAATTTTAAACAATGTGTGGGAGGAGGGGAGGTGCCGCGCCTCGGCGGTCCCAGCAGCCAAAGTTAAAAAAACGGCATGGCAGCATGGGCGGATTTGTTTACACTACAGGGCTTGTCAGCTGCGGGCCGGAAAAAACAGACCCCTGCCCCAGAGAATAAAATGGCGGTCGTTGCAATACTTTATGTCATACTGTATTTGCACAGCGGTCTTACAAACTCAATCTCTTTGGAAAAATGACAGTTTTTTTAACCACTTCCCGCCCGGCCAATAGCCGATTTACGGCCGGGAAGTGGTTATGAAATCGTGACTAGCCGTTCTCAAACGGCTTAGCACGATTTCAATGCCGCGCGCGCCCGTAGGGGCGCGCAGCGCGGCGATCGGTGATGCGGGGTGTCAGTCTGACACCCTGCACCTCCGATCTCGGTAAGAGTCTCCGGCGGAGCCTCGTTACCACGTGATCAGCCGTGTCCAATCACGGCTGATCACGATGTAAACAGGAAGAGCCGCCGACGGCTCTTCCTCACTCGCGTCTGACAGACGCGAGTACAGGAGAGCCGATCAGCGGCTCTCCTGACAGGGGGGGTTCGCGCTGATTGTTTATCAGCGCAGCCCCCCCTCGGATCGCCACACGGACCACCAGGGAGTGCCCACACTAGACCACCAGGGTACTTACAAAAAAAAAAAAAAAAAGGACAAAAAAAGGACAAAAAAAAAAGGGCAGTCAAAAAAAAATAATGGCAATCAGTGCCCACACATGGGCACTGATTGGCAACAGGTGATCCATCAGTGCCACCCCTCAGTGATCATCAGTGCCACCCAGTGTCTGTCAGTGCCAATCCATGCCCAGTGCCCACCTATCAGTGCCCACCTGTGCCACCTATCAGTGCCCACCTGTGCCACCTATCAGTGCCCACCTGTGCCGCCTATGAGTGCCCACCTGTGCCGCCTATGAGTGCCCACCTGTGCCGCCTATGAGTGCCCAGTGCCGCCCATGAGTGCCCATCAGTGCCGCCCATGAGTGCCCATCAGTGCCCCATACCAGCGCCGCCTATCAGTGCCCATCAGTGCTACCTAATCGGTGCCCATCAGAACTACCTCATCGGTGCCCATCAGTGCCACCTCATCGGTGCCCATCAGTGCCACCATATCAGTGCCCGTAATTGAAAGAGAAAACATACTCATTTACAAAAAAATTAACAGAAAAAAAAAAAACTTATTTTTTTTTCAAAATCTTCGCTCTATTTTTAGTTGTTGCGCAACAAAAAAAAAACGCAGAGGTGATCAAATACCACCAAAAGAAAGCTCTATTTGTGGGGAAAAAAGGACGCCAATTTTGTTTGGGTGCAGTGTAGCATGACCGCGCAATTGTCATTCAAATTGCGACAGTGCTGAAAGCTGAAAATTGGCTTGGGCGGGAAGGTGCGTAAGTGCCTGGTATGGAAGTGGTTAATTAAAAAAATTAGAAAACAGTAAAGTTAGCCCAATTTTTTTCTATAATGTGAAAGATAATGTTACGCTGAGTAAATTTATACCCATGTCATTCTTTGAAATTGAGCCCGCACGCTTCCTGAAGACGTTCACAACAAAACGTACGTCGAGGCGGTATCCATCTGCGCACGCTAATTCGTCATTTCCCGTCCCGCTGGTTCCGACTACCTGCTAGCTGGAACGCACGCCTGAGACGCATGTCAGATGCCCGGGATTGATGATCTTTTCACCCATACGATCTAGCCTCAGTGCCGGGTTTTGGGGCACTACTCATAGTAAGCAGCCATTTGGCACTTTTATGTTGTTTTCACTTTTTTAAATAAACGGGTTACACTGTGTTGGCATTATTTTGTCATTCCATGGAACCATTGGGATCCATCTGAGTACAAGTATACCAAGCAGCAGGACGCATCTCATCCAACAGGTTTTCCTGTACAGCTGTATGTGACTCCTTACTTTGGTATCAAATTAAGGGTCATTTTTATCTGGTAAGGAACCATTTCACTTGTGCACTTTGGGTGAAGACTGTTCTTACTGGTGAAGGTGGACCCTAACTGCGATTTTTTTAAAAGCACCAGCATGAGCTAATACAATCAAGATTAATATATGCAAATATACTTATCTATGGACTTCTAGAACAATTTCCGCACTTTTCCCGCACATGTTTTCTGTGCTGTCTTGTTTTGATGTTTTGCACATGTTAGCACAGGCTATGCTATTTATGGTGATTTAGTGAGAGGTTTTCATCAACATCTTACTGGATCATCTTAACAAAATTAACCATAGTAGATCACTTATTTCGTCATTTTGTTTTAGTTTACTAGTGCACCCTTGTTCCTATTTTCGCATTTGTGGAATGGCAACAAACTTTGACACCTAAATATCTCCATAGACGACGTTTAAAAATGTCTACAGGTAACCAGTTTCGTGTTACAGAGGAGGTCTTTTGCTAAAATTATTGCTCTTACGCTAATGATCACGGCAATACCTCATATGTGGTTTCAACACCGTTTACATAAGTGGGTACGACTTACATATGAGTTTGCTTCTGCGCGCAAGCACGGAGGGACTGGGGACTTAAATATATATATTATTTGTTTAACTTTTTTATTTTTACACCATCTCTTTAAAAAAAAATGGATCACTTATTCCTATTACAATGTTAACATCCCTTGAAAAAAGCACGACAGAACATCTTTAATGTGAGATCTGGGGTCAAAAAGACTGCAGATCTCACATTTATATTTAAAAGCAAAAGCTGGGGTCATCATCCCCTCACTCAACTTCTAGCCCATCAGGCCACAGGACCGAATCGTCTCCACCGCTTTCAACGGCCCCGGTAATCGGCGTAGACCGAAAAATGAATCCACCACTCTTTTATCTTAAAGCAGACTGCCCACTGTGGAAAAAAATACCGGGGGCTATGGCAGCTATCTGCTGCCATGACAACAGTATTTAACATCAAAGTACTAACGTATATTTATGGTGATCGGTCCGGAGGTGGTTTAGTCACAGATTTTATAAATGAGTTTTTATGAAAAGTAGGGAGTCATACAAATAATTTCTCTAGGTCAAATGTTGAATTTCATACAGTGTTTTTGCTTGATGTGACCCTTAGTCATAGCTATGATTAAGGCCTATTTCAGGAAGAAACACGTTAGCATTGGGATTTACATGTACGGTAACTTTTTATCGAAACCAATAAAGAGTCCCAAGAATGTGTACTACTTTATGAAATCCAATTACAGTAAAACCTTGGTAACTTGGTTTGACAGCGTTTTGCAAGACAAGCAAAATGATTTAATAAATTTTGCCTTTATATACAAACGATGTCTTGATATAAGAGTAGCGTCATGTAACAACCGAGTATAAAAAAGAAGAGAGGAGCCTCTAAGTGTAGCAATATGGTTACATTTAATGAAGGTACAACATTCTTTTTGTGTCCGTCGCCGGCAGTCCTTGCTCTCCCCCCCCCCCCCGCCAAGTGCCCCAAATATCAAGCCTCTGCACCCAGAAGGTTTTTTACCTTAATACGGGGAATGCATTGAGGTAAAAAAAAAGTTCTGCCTTTTAGAACCACTTTAAACCCTGAGTCCGGAAAGGGCCCATCCCAAGGTAACACCCCTTCTCAATGCTAAGCGACCCACCCCCCCCCCCTCAATTATACTGTAAAATGCCTACACTGTTACTGGCCACTGGGGTTCTGGTATTGGCTTATGTGACTTGTAAGCCTCGGCTGTGCAGAGCATAGACATTGTTGTTTCCTTACTGTACCAATGTCCTAGAACAAAACTTGATAGAAACCTGTGATAAGACAAATGTGCAGACTGTCTTTGCTGACCTTTTTTATAAAGTGCTAATTACATACAATATAACTGTTGTGCTGATCCTCTGGCTTCAGTATCTTGTGTTACTGACCTAGAAAAAACGAGTAAAGTAAGAAATGCTAAACTGCTTGCTTGTTCTCGGTCAGTAATTCATAGAATGTAGAATGCCCGTATATTGCTAAAATGGTCCTACCTATTAAGTGGCAGTTATTTCTTTGTATTTGAAAAGTGTTAAATCGCAGCACTTACTGCTCGACTGTATGAGAGAATTTTATGAATTGACAACATACTTTTGTTTGCGAAAATGTTCCACAGAAATGGCATTTAGAATCTTTGTTGCCAATGTTAAATACTTTACACCCATGTACCTTTTTTTTTTTTTTATAAATGGTCCTCATTATCTAACATTCAAACCATTGCAGGCACATGATTCTTGTATTCTTTATGAACGTCCGATAGTGACAATTAAGTGCTCAACATAGAACATAAGCAATGCTAAATTGGTCACTTGCCTGTATGAACACAATGGATCAAAGCTGGTCATACACTTTGTAATCTCAGCAAGCAGTACGCCACATTCAAGCACCACTTGTGATGATTGGTTAGTATAATGAATAAGGATAACTTTTGATATAATTTAGAAGCTGTATGTTGTAAAGCTAAAATTAAACCACTAAATGTTTTCATTCAAAGGTATGCTATACTTCCAAACTGCCATTACCTACACTTCATTATGTTGATTGAAAGCATAGAAACTAAAGCAGAGCTCCACCCAAAAGGGGTGGCATCTTTCAGGGTGGAGTGGGTACCTGCCACAGCGAGGTCTCCCAGAAGTTCATCCCCCCTCTTCCTTCCACCGCCACCGGGCCCTTTTAAAAGCACAGTAGGGAACCGCCTGGAGTCAGCTGGCATGCTGACATTGTGGGATTTATGGACAGGTAAGTGTCACAATATTAACCAGCCGCCACAGTTATACTGCGGCAAGTTGGCTCCACTGCGCCAACCATCGTAGATGCACAAGGTCGCTTTAAGCCAGCGGTCACGGTTACGAGAGGCAGAACAAAGGCGTGTGTGTGTAAATGCACAAATCCCTGTTCTGTTCGGTAAGGAAGATCGTGAGTTCCTAATAGCTAGGAACCACGATCTGTAATTTCCTCTAGGTCAGTCCCATCCCCCTTTAGTTAGAAGCACACCTAGTTAACACAACCCCTTGATCACCCCCTTGTGTTAACCCCTTTTCTGCCAGTGACATTTTTACAGTAATCGGTGCATTTTTATAGCACTGATCACTGTATATATGTCAATGGTCCCAAAAATGTGTCAAAAGTGTCTGATGTGTCCACCATAATGTTGCAGTCCCGATAAAAATCTCAGCTTGCCGCCATTACTAGTTTTTGTCCTCTGTAGCGACCTTAAAGCAAACAACTCAACATCAACTTCACTATATGGACCACATATATATTTATGATGAGTTTGATTGCCCTTCTCTGAACTTTTTCCAGTTCTCCGAATATCCTTTTTGTGAACTGGTACCCAAAACTGAACTGCACATTGCAGATGAGGTCTTACTAGAGGTTTGTACGGTGGCAAAATTATGTCACTCTTTTTATAGCTTTATAACCTGCAGTTGATCTACTAGAACACCCAAATTTTAACCATTGACTCCCCCAACTGTACTCCTCCTAAAATGTATGATGCATTCATGTTTTTAGCCCCCAGATGCATAACTTTACATTTATCAACACTTGATCTCCCTGTGGATTGCAAATCTCACAGACAAGAGTGAGTACTGCACTGAGAGCTAAGCATCCCAAAGCAAGCAGGATTATATTTAATTTGCCACTGGCCAGTGGCGAGACTGGGACCCATGGGTTACTCAATACATGAGTCTTTTGTCATTGTGCTGTTGTCTATTTGCCTGTGCTAATAGCTGAGTTACTCCTAAATAATTTTCCCTTTCAGGGCTTTTTCTATTCATTAAAGCCCATTTCAAATGTTTCAGGTGTCTCAATGCTTCTCAGGTCTGGGTACTTCTGTCCTCCTTCAGTGATGACCCACCCTTTCCACAAACAATCCAGTGGCACCTTGTGCGTTAATGTTACACTTTTCTTACTGTTCTTTACCGATTCAGCTAGAGCGCCTCTAAAGGTGGAATAATGTTTGTACAAGGCAGATTTAACCATGGGTATGCCATCACTAATAAGCATATCTCAGAAAATTCACTCTTCCCGTAATATAGTGATGGACCCTTTCTCCCTGAAGCTGGGTTCACACTGGTACGACAAATGCTCCGACATTGGGAGCTCATGTCGCATGACGTGTGACAATCAATGTTTCCCTATGGGAGCCGTCTTAACTGGTCCGACACAATTTGGTCCGACTTTGAAAATGCTTCCTGCACTACTTTGGTCCGACTTTGATCCTACTTCAGCCCATTGAATATCATTGAAGTCGGATCACAGTCAGAACGCCGTCTTGTCTGAAAAGTCGGATCCAAAGTAGTACGACGGCCGTGTAGTACCAGTGTGAACCCGGCCTTATGGAGAAATCACTCTTTGCATAAAAGAGAAGTATGGACTTTTTTTTTTTAAGATTCATACATACTTGGGTAGATGCAGCATCAGTCCGATGCTGCATTTGTATTAAAGGGTGTACTTCTTTTCCATTTCAGAAAGTTAGGGGTATGCCTGCAAGGCTGATGAGAGGGGGAGAACTAGGGAGGATGAGGCACATAAAGCAGAGGCGGGAAAGGGAAACAAGCCCAACTCTACACTTCACACCAAATGTTGTCATTGGCAACAAAATGTTCTTCAGCCCCCGACTGGATCTGTGTGCATGGGCGTCCGCTCCTTATGGCAAGGGGGGGCAATTGACCCCCTGGAAAATCGAGAAAGTGTTGAAGAGTTTTGGGGCCGCAAGCTGTCTCAGCGGTCTTGGGCCGGATGTCACACAGGCACAGCGAGCAGAGTGAATGCGTCTCCCCCTCCAGTGTTTATGTGTACACAGGGGGAGGGAACCTGCTATGCCTGTGCAGCGCTGATGGCTGACCTGAGGTACTGAATATGATGGGGGGAGGGGGGTTTATCTGTGATGGGTTAGTTAGTGAGGCCTCGGATTAGCAACAGGAGCTCCACACGGCGCACGTCTCCTAGGAGTAGGAACGTGTGTGCTATAGCTCCAGGCAGGCTTAGGAGGCAGTCAGGCAGACAGGCTGACAGGCAGGGTCCAATCCAGCCCTGCTCAGCCCAGCTACAGCTCCAGATCCAGCCTCTGCACGGACCGCTCTGAACCTGGCCTTTTTTTTCTCCTGCTTCCCTCCAGCATTCCTCCTCCCCTCCTTTGAAGGTGAGTCTGCCAGTCTCCCTGGGACCAAGGGCGGCCGTCCTTTTCAGGACAAGCCGCGGCGTCGGATCCTGGGAGACAGGCGATCGAATCTCCCCGATCACCACCCCCGTTTCATTGTCGAGGCATCCCTTCCTCGTCCCCCGCCACCCACTCCCCGCCGTTGATTCCCGTCTTTTTCGGCGCTCCGCGCCAACCTTGCTAGGTCCGCGGCAGCCGCGTTTTTTCAGGAAAGACCGCGGCTTCATCCGCGGCCTAGCGGCGCACCATACCCAGGCCCAACATCTCCCCAGTATACCCCCCCTCACCCCTGGAGGACCCCATCCACCTCCAAATAAACTAATCCCAGCCACCCCTGCTGCCAATCCTCCCTACAGATAGCCCCCCGGCCTGGATTTCTCTGTCAGGCCGGCGGCCATCTTAGTACACCCCCCAGCAATTAGAGACATCTCCTACCCCAAGTCCCCCAAACCATAACATTATTTGATCCAGGGTCTTGGCCGATCGCCTTTCAGGGATCAGGAAGGAATTTTTTTCCCTGCCCCAGCATATTGGCGTAGTCTGGCCAGGGTTTTTTTGCCTTCCTCTGGACCAAAGCCAGGAGAGAGGATTCAGTGAATCTTCCCCCCATCACCATCCAACCACCGCCCCCCCCCCCCGATGACGGGCAACTATGGCGAGTCTGCGGTATTCAGCAGAAACCATTTGGGGTCTGAGGCGATTTGCCGCAGTGCTACCAGCCGTCACCAAAAGGGCCCTAAGAACTGAGCAAATTTTGAGAATTGATCGACGATCGACTGTCAAAAAATTCAGTCACCCATCCCAACCTAAGCACATATCATGTGCTTTGATTAACACTAGATCGGCAGTAAAACACTGATTAGAAATCCATGATTTCATACTACAATACGATTTAGACTGCCTCTTTATTACAGAAAGCTGGCTCACAGCCGACTGTAACACCATTCTAGGAGAACTGGTGCCAGAAAACTATCGTATTATAACGGAAAACAGAATAGGGCAAAGAGGAGGAGGCTTGGCGGTGATTCACAAGACCCATCTTGCGATCAGTAAACCAGTCCTTCAAAATCCTCTTCCATTCATGGAAACCCTTACTCTACAATTGCAAATAAATCCCCAGGAGACCGTCCGTATTCTACTCTGCTATAGGCCACCCGGACCAAAATCGCAGCTTTTACCATCTCTGGCGGAGTTTATCTCCACTTATACCCTGAACAGCAAACATCTTTTGCTACTCGGGGACTTCAATCTCTGGGCCAACTCCTCACAGGATCCGATCGCGGACGCCTGCATTGACCACCTGGAAGGATTAGGGCTACAGCAACTAGTATGTGGGCCCACACATGCTTCAGGTCACACGCTTGACCTAATTTTCAGACAAAATCTGGAAATAAGTATTTTGGAAAATGAACCGTTGCCATGGACAGATCACCATGCAATTAAATTCATAATTTCCAAAACTCCCCCATTGATAAAAACACCTAAGCCGGTGACAACTCACTGGACTAGATCTCAGAAGAAGCTCCATTCGGAACTCTTCAAATCTACCTTAGGAATTAAAATAAAAGCACTCCGACCACTCCGAACAGTTTCAGATACACTGGATGCCATAAATGCAGCCCTACTACAGTCAGCCGACTTAGTAGCACCGAAACGCCAAGCCCGCATCCGGAAAAACAAGTGCGGCTGGTTCAATAACCAGCTGTCACTACTGAAGCAAGAGCGCAGAAGGGCAGAAGCCGCCTGGAAACGCAGCGCCTCAGAAGAGAACCTCATCTGCTACAAAGCAATAACAAGAAAATATCACAAAGACATTTTCCAAGCCAAGAAACATCATTTTTCTAAGGCCATCAATAGCGCCTTAAATCGACCCCGCAAACTTTTCAAGTTGGTCACTCAGACCATGAATCCAGGCTGTCTTGAGGCCCTCAATTCAGATACCCAAGAATTTTGCGATGAATTGTCGGATTTCTTCATCAATAAAATTGAGGGAATCCGGGAAAGCATTTGTCAAAACAATACCCCGTGCAACACCCCTCTTGATCAACCTCGCAACACCGATAGAAGCCATCTACAATCAACCAAGTTCACTCTGGAACCCATCTCCGTGGATGCCACAAAAAATATCATCGACACTTTGCGAAACAGCACAGCGCCTAATGATATTATCCCAACTAAACTGCTGAAGGAATGCGCCGACATCCTGGCACCACCTATCATGCAGCTTATAAACCAGTCATTTAGGGAAGGCATAGTGCCCTCCCTGCTGAAAGAGGGCACTATCTAGCCCATCTTGGAGAAACCCACCCTAGACCCCAAAGACCCAACTCACCGCTGTCCCATAACAGGCCTAAACGTCCTCTCAAAGATAATGGAGAAAGCAGTGGTACAACAGCTGCAACAGCATCTAGATACCCATAATCTACTTGATCCATTTCAATCCGGTTTCCGTCCCGGACACGGGACGGAAACAGCATTGCTGAAAATATGGGACGACGCACTTGAGGCCGCAGACGAAGGAGAATCTTGTCTCCTGGTTCTGTTGGACCTAAGTGCAGCCTTCGATACAGTAGACCACAAACTACTACTGACTCGATTGACTGAAGTAGCCAAAGTCGCAGAACGTGATCTATCATGGTTCTCCTCCTTTTTGGAAAACCGATCACAAATGGTGAAATTAGGACCTTTTACTTCCGAAAAACGCACGGTGTCATGGGGAGTCCCTCAAGGATCACCCCTGTCACCGGTGCTCTTCAACATCTATCTTCGCCCTCTCTTCGAAATCATCAGTAGCCAACAGCTGCTTTACCACTCCTATGCAGACGACACGCAACTGTACTTTCGCATCTGCAACAAAAAGGATCATCAGCTCAGTTTAGAGAATTGTCTCTCTTTGATAGAAAACTGGATGACAAAGAGTTATCTTAAACTCAACAGCTCCAAAACAGAACTTCTTCTGTTTCATGTCAGTCGCAAGAGTCAACCTGCAACAACCTGGACACCTCCCCCCATTCTGGGCCAGATCATCACCCCTAGCTCCAAAGTCAAAAGTCTCGGAGTCATCTTTGACACCAACATGACAATGGACGCACAAATAGGGTCAGTAGTCAGCGGATCACACCATCTGCTGCGCCTACTACGCAGACTTATTCCTTTTATCCCCAAAGAAGACGTAGCAGTCGTGGTGGGAACAATTGTGAACTCCAGACTGGACTATGCAAATGCCCTTTACCTCGGACTCCCCAAGTACCAAATCACTCGTCTGCAAGTCGTTCAAAATACGGCCGCCAGACTTGTGACTGGGAAAAAACCATGGGAATCAATCTCACCTTCTCTGAGAACCCTTCACTGGCTGCCAGTAAAAGACAGAATTGCCTTCAAAGCACTCTGTCTGACACATAAGTGCATCCATGGGAAGGCTCCGCAATATCTATGCGAAAAGATAGAAGTCCACAACCCCAGTCGCATTCTGCGATCCACCGACCAAAATCTGGTCAAGATACCCAAAGCCAGATACAAGTCCAAAGGAGAAAGAAGGTTTGCTTTCCAAGGTCCCAGACTATGGAATGCTTTACCAACCAGCATTCGGTTGGAGGAAAACCACCTGACCTTCAGAAGACAGATAAAAACTCTGCTCTTTTGATGACCAGAGAGACAGAAACAACAAGCGCCCAGAGGCGATTCAGTTCGCATGTGCCGCGCTATACAAGTTTTTCATTCATTCATTCAAGGGGGTATGTACTGAAGGGGGAGTATGTGATGATGGGTGGGTTAATCTGTGCTGAAGGGGGGTCTGTGCTTAAAGGGGTCCATCTGTGCTGAATGGAGGGGTCTGTGCTAAAGGGGGTCCATCTGTGCTGAATGGGGGTCTGTGCTGAATGGAGGGGTCTGTGCTAAAGGGGGGGGGGGTCTGTACATTCTCTAGGCTATATTTATATGGGCATGGAGTGAAGCTGAATTATCTCAAGAGCTATTTCACACTGCCAGCTGGCCGTATTATCGCTAAAGCGTCTCTTTACCATTGTTTTAGTTGCGCTATTCGGTCGCTAGCGGGGTGCTTTTAACCCCCGCTAGCGAGCGTTTGAAGAAAGGGTTATATGCGACTGTGTATAGCCGCTGCCGAAGCACCCCTCCCTGAAAAAATTTCAGCGGACGCCCATGTCTGTGTGTGCAGACATATCAGGACATTTACTGTACTCTGTCACTACGGCTCTGTGTTTACCCATTTGGCATGTTTTTTTTTCTGCATTAATTCCTTTGGGTTTATTCAAGGGAGTGTCTCACTCATAGCACAGTACCTATGGGTTCAAGCACTACAGACTAGTGATGGGTTAGTTGGAATGTGTGGGAGCAGACTTTAAAGTGGAACTAAAGTCCAAATATAAATAACTGTGACTGCAATGTCTCATGTTCTAAAAAGTAAACCTTCCTGCCTGCTCATAGTCTTCTCTATATTGTACACTGAGCTGTGCATGCGTGGGAGCGACATCATTCCGCACCAGCCAATCAAGATGGCGGAAGACTGACATCCAGAGGCCACCAGGGAGAAGACAATGCCTTAAAGAGGGAGTTCACAGGCAGCCAAAGTAAGTATATTGGACTTTAGTTCCACTATAACAGAAATCCCCAATATTACACAGAATTGTCTGAGCTTTGCCTGTAGTAGGACCCAGCATTCAACCATAATGGAAAGGTTTGGAAGGCTGGATGCGTACATTTTAGATGCCTGCAGTAGTTTGCCAACTTCCCCTCAGTGAAAAAGTCTCTTTAAGAAAAGCATTAGTTTGATGGATGGGTTTACCATTTATGTTTTTACAATAAAAAAAAAATATATATATATATATATATATATATATTTTTTTTTTTCTTTTTTTTTTTTTTTATATGTGCATTTGTCACTATTACCAAGTATGCAGGCACTCAATTTATTTTTGCTTTTCTATAAATACATTACTGTCATGGCAAATGTTTCCGTGAGGTCAAAATGATTACCTGCTGTTCCATTTTTTCCTAATCTTTGTGTGATTGTTCTGTAAGAGGAGGGGGTGTATTTATGGGGCTGATTCATGTGCTGCCTTGAAACCACACATTCACACCTCTTCTACATTCGTACATTTTTATATTTTTTCATTTCAAGCCTCCTGGTAAATTTTGCTTTCTGAGTCAGACGAGTGTTTGACAGAATGTAGGCTCCTCTCCCTGTGCCTTCTTGTTACACACTTCTCTGCCGAGGAAAGTGCAATCTATAGGAGGGCCGCCCCCTCTGCGTCTGAGCATCTGTCAGTCAGCGAGATGTACAAGACACGCAAGTCACTTTGTATTACAGGCGCACCTTTTAAATGCCCCGAACAGCTTTGGCAGGGTGTTATCGGAAGAATTAGGCATTATTGTGCATTTGTGGAGTGCGGAGGTGATGAACTAACATCGTAGGATGATGTTTCTTTACACAGACCTTTTCTTGATGCTGAAAAGTCAAGTCAATATGTACTATAGGAATGAGAAGCAAGTAATAGTGATAGTATAGTAATAGCAATGGAAAGATGTCAGTAGAGTTCTTCAGGTCAGCAATTGCAAATCGCCCCTATTTTCTGTAGTCATTGGAGAAGTAAATCTGTCTTTAGGGATATATGGGAGCTGTCATTGCTGATCTTTTAATGAAAATAACTCACTGCTCCAGGTGTAACTGATATGCCCACTGGAACACACACCTGAGTGCCAGCCCCAGCTCGCCTCTGTGGTAAATTGTCAAAAAAAGAAACGATTGCACCTCACGTGGGCTCCAAGTAAAGTTTATTGGAATATGAAAATATCCAAAATGACAGCAGAGGACATCATCAGTGGTCAAGGTAGATGTGTTTCACACAACAGAAATGTGCTTTATTATGATTAACCTCTTAGGCCGCGTACACACGATCAGACTGGTCCGATAAAACTGGTCTTCAGACCAGTTTCATCGGACCTATTCGATGGTGTGTACGGCCTATCGGACCGTTGTCCGTCGGACCAAAGTTTTAAAACTTGCTTTAAAATCTGTCCGACGGACAAAAACTACGGTTAGTACACAAAAGCATTGGACCAAAAACCCGCGCATGCTCAGAATCAAGTCGACGCATTCTTGGAAGCATTGAACTTTGATTTTTCAGCACGTCGTTGTGTTCTACGTCACCGCATTCTGGTCTGATTGGATTTTTGGTCCGATAGTGTGTACGCACATCAGACCATCAGACCACTTCAGCGTGGTCCAATGAAAAAACGGTCTGTCGAACCAGTCTCATCGGACCGGTCTGATCATGTGTACGTGGCCTTAATGACTGAAAGATTTCCCCCCTTAATGACCAGGCCATTTTTTGCGACACGGCACTGTGTTGCTTTAACTGACAATTGCACAGTCGTTTACATGACAAGCCAGTGTGACTTTGGTGTGAGCCAACGTGCGGCGGTGTGCGTGGGAGGTATATTATGCCGCCCGCACACAGTGTTCACTGTGCTAATGTCAGCCAAACATATCTCCCCGAGAAAGTCACAAGGAGTGTGAAACTAGTAGGAGGAACCTGAAAGGTTGACGAATGTGGAACCAGGAAGGCTTATTCAGTGTGTAACGGACGGAGGGAGCACTAATGGCCGGGGCTACAGAGCCAGATGAAAGGTGATACATTCATCCTAATACCGTTGGCACATGTAACATACTTTAAAACATATGTAGATGAATATTTGTTTCATCTCTGTGTCACCTGAGGCTATTCACTTCACTGGGTATGTAACCACTTTAAGTTTAGCCAGGTATCTGGCTAAACCAGATTGTTTTGGCAACCATAAGATATATGTATGATTCTGCTGGATGTTGTACATTTCAGTGTGCTGAACATTGACAAACTGGGATTCATTTACTAAAAATGGAGAGTACAAAATCTTGTGCAGCTGTGCATGGCAGCCAATCAACTTATAACTTCAGCTTGTTCAATTAGGACCCTTTCACACGGAGCTGTCCATGTGCGGGCTCCGCTTTACTCAGCGGGGATGGCTTCCGTCGATCCCCACTGAGCAGGCAGATGACAGGTCTGTCTCTGCACACTGTGCAGGGACCGACCTGTCAGAGCGCCGCTCTCCGTGTAGCGCTACCCCCGAAGGAGCCGCTGGTTAGATTTGGGATCGGCGTGTTACCTCTGTAGCATGTCTAGGGGTATGATGAAAGTAGATGGTGTGAGCAATGATAGAATTATCCAAAAGCAGGGTGTTGTTTTCTGTGCTTTTATTCTTGTGCCCAACACGGCAACAGGTAACTTCAGGTGAATAGAGGAAAGATGGTGAAAGAAGAAGTTGCAGGTTCAGGCCTTAACTATGTACAGAAGCAGTCATGCTTCAACGATACCTTTGCTTCGTCGCCACTCCAGCTTGAGTGGATGTAGTGTACCCGGACAGTCTCTTCCACAGAACTGGCAACCTGAGTATCACTCGGAACTCTGAGAACGACGCAAGCCTCTGCCACAGACTGGGCTCAATGTAATAGGAGTGGTACCTCTGCCACAGGCCCTTTCTCTGAAATGTAACTCGGTAGAGCGATTCCTTCTCAGTAAAGTAGTTTGCCTGAATTGTCTTCAGGTAGGTCTTGAATTTGGGTGATCGACTGACAGGTTGCCATAAAACAAACTCCCAGTGTCTGGTCACCTTGATCCCCGATGGATCGTCTAGGCCTCATTGGATTGCCTACCTCCGGACTCTCATCAGACTGACTCCCCACCGAACAGCACAACTCGCTTGGGATCTTCTCATAGAAGTGAGGACCCAGTAAGTCACTGGGGGCTCTCTGCAGCTTTAGTTGCTCCGGGCCATGAGGGCCAGAGTCAGGAACTCTGCATAGCACGTGCGTCCCGGCCTGGTAGGCCATAACGCCGGGGCCCGTGATGTGCGCACACCCTAAAGATAGGTGCCGCACTCCGATCCAACCTCAAACTCCCAGCGCCAAGATGGTGCCCTCAAGAAGTATCCTCCCCCAGCATGCCCCGCGATGGAAAACCTCCTCTGATTGGCTGCTGGCAAGAAGGCGCTCTCGCTGGTCTCCACTGTTGCCACCTGTCGTTCCAAGATGGAAAGGTATCTTTGGAACACAGAATGAAACAGCACAGCACTAAACTAACGTAAATCACATGGATTAGAGCTGGGTAATTCTCTCATCCCCCCTCTAAATTTAAACAGCGTCCGTACTTGGAAGTACAGGGGCGCTACATCCCCTATGGGGGATAGGATGACGACGGACCATATAGTCCGTTGTCATCCGATCCGCCAGACGGATGGAAAAGTAGGGTTTTCCTCCGTCACACTTTGGCGGATCGGAGCAGATTGGATGTCAGCGGGCATGTCACCGCTGACATCCGTGGCTCCACAGAGGTACACAGAGCGCCCGTTCAGGTCCGCCTAAACGGTCCGCCCATGTGAAAGGGCCCTGAAGCTATGCCTAAAAAAAAAACAAAAAACTGGAAACTTTTTTTTAAATGCCAAGGTACACCAGACTTTGTGCCCTCCAGTTTTACCCCACTGACTCTTGAAATCCCCAAAAAATTGCACATTTAAAAAGTCAATTATTTAATACATTTTCTTTGTATAATTTTTACATGTGGATTTTGTGGATTGTCAGACTTGGCCACTGCAGCTTGGTGCAGTATTTCTAGACTGATGTGTTTTTATCAATATAATTAGATTAAATTGCTCCCCCTTGGAGAAGAAAAGTCTTGTATGCAGTCAGGATTTGTCATGAGAATACAAATATCAGTTTCTGCTTGTTGCTATTGTGTTCAATTTGCAAAGCCCTGTGTTACCCTAATTCTATAGATACTCAATGGCTAAGTGCACTCTTTATATTGTGATCTTAGCATATGATACTAAGTAGGTTTGTTCTCTCTGCTGTGCGTGCAAACATGAATGACCCGGGAAGGCATCTCCTCCTTTGCCTTTTCTTCCGCACACACCACAGGTCTCTAGAAACCTTTTAGCAAAATTGTTGCCTTAAAACTTGTAATAAAACTTAATGGTCTGTCCTTAGCATGAAATGAGGGAAGGGGGAATGGAGATTCCTTCTGTGAACAGATAAAGGATAGCCAGCTCCCTCTAAGTATACTGAGCAAGCTGTAGGCAGTACAGACTTAACTTTTTCCGCACCGGAGAGGTTTAAAGTGGACCCGAACTCAAACAAGAACGTTTTCTCTTTTTTATGTACAACATTTATAAATACTAAAATGTATCTATAGCCAAAACTGTGTTGTTTTTTTTTTTTTTTTAGTTTAGTTAGAATTAAAACTTCTCAATGCTGGTCGTGGTCAGGTTTTTGGAAACTGGCAGACATCAACAGCGCATTTGTGTATGCTTGGGGGATACCTGTGAATGCACACAAACAACCCAGTTCTATTTAAGCTTCCAGATACCCAAAAACCTGCAGCTTGTGTGCGTATGTGCAGGTATCCTCCGTGCAAGTGCAATCATGCTGCAGGTCTCTGCCAGGTGGCAAATACATGGTAGAGACCTGCGACATATTTGGGCATGCATGAGATTTTTTAAGATGGGGGTGCAAAAAAGTGAGGGGCACAAAGGTAATTTTGCCAGGGTGAAGCTCCTCATTACCCATTGAACATCCTGAGCTTCAAAGTAGTTCAAGCAAGCTTATGGCTGCAACTGCATTAAGCTGACAGGTGAAAAGGACTCTGGCAGCTCTGGGTTACAACACTTTTACCCACAGGTAAGCCTATAACAAGGCTTACTTGTAGGTACGGTGAATATCTCCTAAACTTGTACATAATCGGCGCATGCACATTGAAGAAACAGCTCACTGGTGTCGGTTTTTCTTGACTCGTGCCGTGACCGGCAGCTCCTGCACGCATGCGCTGGAGTGACGCTAAGACATCTACTAAGGTGATTGCTTCTACCAGATACACAGCGTTGGTAGGTCAGTAATGGGGAAAAGATTAGCTGCAGGGATCTTTGGCCTCATATGGATCTTTGGCCTCATTTATATCCAATAGTACAAGATGGTTCCTATTCAAAGACTCAAACTTGTACAAGCAGCACCACACTTCCTAAACGCCATGCTGGGGGCCTGTAACCTGTAGTTTTCTTCATCAGGCTCTTACCACCTATTTAATTGATAGGGGGTGGACTGGCTGACTTTCTCCAGAGGCCCATCTTCTCCTTTCCCTACCTTAGTGTTTTCTAGCATGTAACTTTGCCAATAGGGATTGCTGTGAAATGCACTGCCTCTACCAGGATGGTCCAGATCCACAGAGAACAAGGCATGGTAAGTCAGTAATGGGGAGACCACAAAAACTGAGGGGCTAGTCTTTTGCTCTTTTCTTTTTAGTTCAGTTCCTCTTTATCTTCTAGAAATGATGTTTCCTTGCTGAACTGTGCCTGAGAATTAATGGACATTGCATATTGTAACATAAGAGTTAAAAAAAAGTAAAGAATTTCTGCCAACGTCCAAATGTAGATGAATAACCTAATGGACAAGACCACAACATTTTTTTTGTTGTTTCGTGTTTTCTTGCCTAGTGCGTCGTTTGTAGTGGCCATGAAATGCAACCCACTGTTATTTGTTCTGTAATTGTGTTTGAAAGATAAAACATTTCTATCCCTCACCTGTAATGCCTCTTTTTGTATAAATAACATTTGATTGTCATGCAGTTTTACAAGGGTTTGGCAATGTACACCTGCTAATAGCATAATACAATGTGACGTATGACTGCTTGTATGTGACTTTTACTCTGATACTGACACTCTACTGATGGTCTGGATGCTGTATTTACCATTTTCACTTAATTAACACGAGAGCACAATGATTAAACCGGAAAATCCCAGTGTTTAGAATCCTCAAAGTAGATCACAATTTATCCTTTAATTAGTTATTAAACATAGGTAAGCCAAGTACCTGGGGACAGCACTGGGGTCAATAGACAGGACTAATAACGAGGAAGGAGAGAAGATAAGTGCCAACCAGCGCTAACATAGTGCTAATGAACAGTGAAAGGGTCACAAAATCATCTACGTGGTTCAAATGTGACCTTCAGGAAGCATATGTAAAAGGCAAATAAGAGTTGATACTGGAAACATTGGAGTATAATATAATTATATACTATTTGTGTAGTTCTGGCACCAGAAAATTAATATATATATATATTTTTTTTTTTTTTAACCATCTAGCAGGAGTACAGAATTTTAGGATCTGCCAGTCAGTTTGTAGGATCCAGGTACCTCAATCAAACAAAAAATATAAACGTTTTAACCACTTCACATCCAGGCCAATTCTAAAACTTCTCTCCTACATGTAAAGATCATGTTTTTTTTGCTAGATAATTACATAGAACCCCAAAACATTATATATGTTTTTTTTTAGCAGAGACCCTAGAGAATACAATGGCAGTCATTGCAACTTTTTATCTCACACAATATTTGCGCAGCAATTTTTCAAACGCATTTTATTTGGAAAAAAAAAAACGGTAAAGTTAGCCCAATTTTTATTGCATAATGTGAAAAGATGAAGTTACACCGAGTAAATAGATACCTGTCATGTTTCAAAATTGCACACGCTCAAACTTCAGTACTTAAAAATCCCCATAGGTGACGCTTTAAATTGTTTTACTGGTTACATGTTACAGAGGAGGACTAGGGCTAGAATTATTTATTTCGCTCCATGGTTCGCGGCAACACCTCCTCCAGGATTGATAACTCCAAAGCAGGGACCCGATATGGCGAGGTAAAGTGTCCGAACCAAAACGTTCCCAGATGTCAAATATATGAAAAAGACAGGGAAATTTTCCACATGGTGTAAATCCAAAAAACTGAATTTATTAAAATCTTAAAAAGCTCAACAACTTGAATAAGAAAAATATGGTAAAAAAATCCAAATATGCAATCCAAAGGCGTGGTATGGGCAGCTGGAGCTAGGGTATGACCCCATACGCTAGCTCCAGCTGCCCATAGCACGCCTTTGTGGAGGATTTCCCTTTCTTTTTCATATATTTGACATCTGGGAAAGTTTTGGTTCGGACACTTTACCTCGCCATATCGTGTCCCTGCTTTGGAGTTATCGATCCTGAAGGAGGTGCTGTGGATGAGAGAGGAGATGATCTGCAGGTCCGGTTCCCTCGAGTCCTTGATTTGGACATAAGCGCAAGCGATCCACCACTGCAGGGTGAGTTGGGTCCACATTGGGGGGTAAGGGTATTTACTTCTCCCCCCAGCCCAAAGGTTAAGGCACTCCCGGGTGACGTTTCCGAACAGCATACCACTCCTGCTCATATAGATAATTTAAAGCTATCTATCAATTCTTCACACCAATCTGGGACATTTAACCATTATGCAGGTTAAGGACCTTGTCCCTTTTTGCGATTCGGCACTGCGGCACTTTAACTGACAATTGAGCGGTCGTGCGACGTGGCTCCCAAACAAAATTGGCATCCTTTTTTCCCCAAAAATAAAGCTTTCTTTTGGTGGAATTTGATCACCTTCGCAGGTTTTTTTTTTTTTTTTGTGCTATAAACAAACATAGAGCTACAATTTTGAAAAAAAATGCAATATTTTTTACTTTTTGCTATAATATCCCCCAAAAATATATAAATTTATTTTTTCCTCAGTTTAGGCCGATACGTATTCTACCTATTTTTGGTAAAAAAATCGCAATAAGCGTTTATCGATTGGTTTGCGCAAAATTTATAGCGTTTACAAAATAGGGAATAGTTTTATGGCATTTTTATTAATATTTTTTTTTTACTACTAATGGTGGCGATCAGCGTTTTTTTTTCGTGACTGCGACATTATGGCGGACACATCGGACAATTTTGACACATTTTTGGGACCATTGTCATTTTTACACAGCGAAAATTTTCTCGCAACGAAAAGTGCTATAAAAATGCACTCATTACTGTGAAAATGACAATTGCAGTTTAGGAGTTAACCACTAGGGGGCTCTGAAGGCGTTAAGTGTGACCTCATTTGTTTTTCTAACTGTAGGGGGTGGGGCTGGACGTGTGACATCAGTGATCGTCTTTCCCTATATCAGGGAACAGATGATCACTGGCACTGCCACAATGAAGAACAGGGAAGGTGTGTTTACACACTGGCGCGCTCGCGACCCCATGGGAGACACGTACAGGTACGACTTCTTAAAGAGACATGTACAGGTACTTGTGCCCAGCCGTGCCATTCTACCGACGTATATCGGCGTGAATGGGTCCTTAAGTGGTTAATCTGGACACTTATTGATGATTTCACGGTGACGGATGTCACGGAATTCACTTTGGACTCTGTTTTATATATTCCATTTAGTGATTATTTGATTAATTTCTTTTATTATGATCATTAGTGTTTTATGAATCCATGTAGTGTACATACACATACATGATATTATAGTGATTTGCACATATCACATATTGGTTCTTACACTTTATATTTTAGCATTTTATATGCTATAGAGTGGGGTCATCCCATCTCTTCTAGCGCTACACTTTATTATTTCATCATTCAGATTTACCCGCACAAAGTATAGGACTTCATATGACAGCCTGGGGGTGCCAAGAGGTTAAAGAAAGTTTGAAGGTCATGATTTTCTTTAGCTAAAAGGTTAATTTCACCTTTTTTTTAAATTACAGCTCCCCTATTTACCAATATACCATTAATGTAGCTGTGTTGCAGAAAAATAGAAGCTTTCTTTAATTAGCCCCTGGTATGTAAATTTGAGACATGAAGATCAGTAAGACACCGGAAGCAGTTCACCAGCTGACCCCATTAGCACATACCCTGCACCCATCAACTGGGTTTGCACGGCTTTCCTGACAACCCTCCAGGCGTGCATTTGCCTGGCTTGTCAATTACGGCTGCCACAGCTGTTATATTCGCACTGCATCCCCAGCTTTCCTCCAGACAGGCTCAGGCCGCATGCTAAACTCTCTCTCGCATAATGCTCCACCTAACTTGTGAGTGCTTCTGGTTGCAGTCTAACCAATGGAACTCTCTGTGTTTCGGGGCACCTGGGGCACTCTAAGAATAAATAGACTGTTTAGGGCCTACATGGAAGGATCTTGGGCTTCCGTTGATGGCACCAGTTTGATATAAGTTTGAGAGGCTTCTGAGAGTATTCAGAATTCGTTGACTGGTACATTACCTGCAGATGACCTCCTTCTAACCTACAGTTGATCTGCTTTAAGCTGCTTTTGCAATCTCATCGACGTGTGGAAATGCAAAATCTGTCTGACTCAAAGAAAAAAAAAAGGCCAATCAACACAGGCCTATACAGTGAACAGTTTCCCACTGGTGCTTTTTGCAGTTGTACAGTTAGGATAGTAAGGGATGACATGAATATGCCTGAGACTTTTTTTTAGATATAGAATGACCACAAAAATGGCTAGCAGCTCAATAGTTTACAAATCAAGGGGAAACCACTTAAAAACACCTCTCCGTGGCCCTACAAACATGAGCATATAGTGCTGTACCGATGCTGGAATTGAAAGGGCAGTTGGAGCCGAACAGTGCAATAAATATCAGTTTTCAGCAAAGTGTTACAAGAGTTTTCCTGTGGAACCATTAAAATCAGCGCATTCAAATCAAAATGGAAGCAGAAGTCTCAGCAGCATATATTTAAACAGTTTTATTAAGGTGGCTTAGCAACTCTGAATTCTAAACCTTCGATGTATGCATAGTAAGAGAAAAAAACAAGGTCATAACATTCTTCAAGGTTACCCCAGGCCTCCATAAAGTTACGGTATAGAAACCCATGGAAGAATCAGGCTGGCTCGGGGCAGCTGAAGAACTCTTGCAGATGCATAAGAAACACTTCACAGTGCCCAAATTACTATCAGGATATTTACAAATTATACACATCATTGAGTAAGAAGATGTTAATCTACCATGACAGGTCCACTTTAAACGTGGAACAGGTAATTTAATGCTGCAGCTTTTCCAGAGATGATTTAATTTGATAAAATCACAATTTAGTTGCATTTAGATAAATTCATTAAGGATCAGTGGGATTTTTTTTTTTTTTTTAACGTCTTCTTTCATATTTGGTCAAGTTATTTTATATGTAGCTCTGAGTCACAAATTACTTACAATCGCAAAGTTAGTAGTGGGGTTTTCCAACTTTAGCTGCTGTGATTAGCGTAGTGAACATGGAAATTAAATAAGAATATTATTTTTATTAATAAGATGGCTTTATTTATATACCCAAAAAGACTTGCTGATGTAATTGCAGTGAAAGGTGGTTCTACAAAGTAATGTCTCAGGGGGGCCGAATACAAATGTATGCCACACTTTTCACATATTTATTTGTAAAAAAAAAAAAGTTGAAAACCATTCATCATTTTTTTTCCACTTGACAATTATGTGCCACTTTGTGTTGGTCTATCACAGAAAATCACAATAAAATAAATGTAAGTTTTTGGCTGTAACATGACAAAATATGGAAAATGTCAAAGGGTATGAATAGTTTTTCAAGGCACTGTAAGTATATGCATCTTTTTTTTCCTTTTTTTTTTAGCCAGGTTAGTTAGTATAAAAATTCTAAAAGTGCTGGGAGTGAATATGTAGTGCTAAATATGAAAATGGTGAAATGTATATATACCACTATATAAAGTATACCCAACCGGATAAAACAGTGGAAAACATATATAGAATAATAGGTCGACGTGCAAAAAACAATAACAATGTAAATCAATTGGCCGTGACGACCACTATTAATAGCATCCGGTTCCTATAATAAGGTGAAAGTGTGCAGTGCAAAATAGTGCTGTGCAAAAAGGCAAAATAAATAATGAGGCTTAGACGCACCCCCCAAAGTGAGACCTCCCAATTGAGTGATGATTTCCCTGGTGTCCGTTCAGCCAAAATACAGTGGAGTGGGTGAAATTTAAAATTAGTAATTCAAACTACTTGTTGATGATAAAGAAAAACAACAATGTAGGCCCCCGGTAAAGGGTTACCTAATGTCACCTGTATTGAGAAATATGTGAGCCGCCTCACGGCCCTCTAGTGGCCTGTGACTATAACGTGTTGATGAGGGTAATCAGTGGGCTAGATGTAACAATTGGCATAAACATCAGCTACCACTAGGAGCAGTATTGAAATCAGTAGTTCATAAATCCTATATATTAAAGAGGAGTTCCACCCATTTTTTTAAGTTTGGCTGTACTGCATGCCCTTAATGCATAGTTTTCACAATGGGCAATATTTAAAAAAAAATTTGGATGGTAAATAGTACCTTTTTTTTCCCGTTTTATCCACTTCCTGGTCCTAATCGCCTAGGCGATTAAGTCGCAAGGCAATTCGCAAGGGGTTCCTGGGATAATTTGCCTTTTACCGAAATCTTGCGTTTTTTTTTTCAACTGTGTGCAGGGAGAGAGAGAGAGGAGCTTTCTGATGTCATCGGTGAAGTCGGGGTGGGCGGGACAGAGCATTCTATGCATTAAGGTGAAAAAACATCAGATGATGCCATGCCCCCCCTGACCCTTTGAAAGTCCTGCGCTCGCCCCGTCATCCTCCTCGAGTCGAAGCCTGGCCGTTGATTGGCTTCAGTGGATGGATTGAAAGCAGTGCAGCCATTGGCTGGCGCAGCTGTCAATCACATCCAATGACGAGGGTCGCCTGGCCGCTGCTGTATCACTGGAGTACGCCCGAAACAGATCCACACTCAAGCTTGCATATCTGTGTGGAGTTGTTGCAGGGAGGAGCTGAGACAGCCGCCGAGGGACCCCAGAAGACGAGGATCGGGCCCACTGCGTGCAAAACAAACTGCACAGTAGAGGTAAGTATAACATGTTTGTTATTTAACCACTTCAGGCCCGCGCTACCGTCGGATGACGGTAACAGCGCGGGCCTGAATATCCAACATGCCGTCATTTGACGGCATGTCATTCAGGCGTTCCCAGCGCGCGCTGTAGAGCGCGCTGCGGGGAAGCCCTGTGTTGTCCGTGTCCCTTGGACACGGCCAATCACAGATCGCGGCGAACGGCCAATCAGAGTGGCCGTTTGCGATGCGATCTGTGGGCCAATGAGAGATGATCTCTCATAGATCATCTCTCATTGCCGTGTTACACAGAGACAGCGTCCTGTCTCTGGAGAGGAGGAGCCCGATCTGTGTTCCTTCCTACATAGGGACACAGATCGGTCACCCCCCCAGTCACCCCCCCTCCCCCCACAGTTGGAACACACCTAGCATACACATTTAACCCCTTCCTCACCCCCTAGTGTTAACCCCTTCAATGCCAGTCACATTTATACTGTAATTAGTGCATATTTATAGCACTGATCGCAGTATAAATGTGAATGGCGCCAAAAATGTGTCAAAAGTGTCCGATGTGTCCGCCATAACGTCGCAGTACCAATAAAAATTGCAGATCGCCGCCATTTCTAGTAAAAAAAAAATAATAAAAAATAATAATTCTCTCCCCTATTTTGTAAGCGCTATAACTTTTGCGCAAACCAGTCGCTTATTGCGATTTTTTTTTTTTTTTTTTACCAAAAATATGTAGAAGAATACGTATCGCCCTAAACTGAGAAAAAAAATGTGTTTTTTTTAATTGGGATATTTATTATAGCAACAAGTAAAAAATCTTGTTTTCTGTGTGTCCAGCCATGCTATTCTACTCCTACGCTCAGTGTATACTGGATTATTTTTGGCTTGCATGCAGCATTGCATACTATGTGCTCTTTAAAGTCTATTTCTATTCACACGTTACTTTTTATCTATGAGCTTGCTTTAATGTTTCCATTTTTCCTTTGTATTTTCCATCCTTTTGTGTTATGTTTTTATGCCTATAAAACCTCATGACAACTCTTAGCCTGGAGGGCTCCTGCTATGACACCACTCTTGATCATGAGTATAAACGCTGCCTATTACAACATATTGTGACATAGCCACCTTAAGCCATGCTGCAGAAGAGGAGCAACAGTTTAACCCTTGTTATGTGTTATCACTTGTGTACTCTACCAATCAGTCAGAGATGCTTGCCTGCAGGTAAATGGGTTAAATATGGAATCTTTCGGGTCTCTGCTGTTCCAATCTCCACTCATCGTTATGCAGGCCACTCTCTGTGCTTCTTGGTTTGCTGTTGTAGCACAGTTTTTCATTTCCGATCCCTATTAATATCACCTGTTAAGTGCCCATTGGGCTTCATCACTCCTCACTCTGCCCATCAGCCTCACCTCTTGCGTGCGGGAAGGGAAGGGGATAATTGCTAAACATTGCATCTAACGCTTCAGGCACCAATCCGAGATTATTCCAGACTGATTATGGTGCTGCAGGTTGCTCTTTTGAAGCAGGAAGTTTAAAGGTACAACCTGTTACTTTGCTGGCTTTTTTTTTTTTTTTAATAACCTGCCTCTGCATTTCCTCTTTCTCACCTTTGCAGTAAAATAATATAAAAAATAAAATACCTTCTGTGCGATTTTCTGCTGTGATCTAAAATAATTTGGGATTTATTTCCTTGCCCTTATCTCCTGAAATTTCAATGAACTCCTTTATGACTCAGCCTTGCCGACCAGACGCCGGAATATCTGTGACATTAATTCCTCACTTGCAGATGAACGGAAAGCAGGCAGTAATAAAAATGTCTGGTGCTCTCAAAAGGATTGGATGCTGCCGAGTTCAGCTTGGAGGGCAAGTCTTTTAAAGCCGCTATATTAAAAGAGATGCTAACATGCATGACTATTACATGGCTGGTTGCTTAGCATGTTGCTCTGGGAGTTTGTGTTCTGTAACACAGTGAATGGAAATAGACGTGTTTGACATTTTCTTTGACGTGACGGTGAGAGCCGATGAGGAAATTAAATCGGTCACCCTGCTCAGCCCTAAAAGCGAAATAAGAGGTGAAGGTGTCCGCAAAAGAGAAAATAATGGCTAAAAAAGAAGTTGCTGCTATCATACCGAATCATTTGTAGCTTTAACCCTTTCGCTTTCCAGGCACTACAGCTCGGGTGGCCAGACCATTTTTGCAATGTTTCACCTAGAGCTTCATTTGACCCCTAAATCATAGATTTTCTGAAGGCAAAAGACTGGCAGATTAAAAAGATAGGGCTTTTGATTTTGTAGGCCCTGTGATAGTTGCATAAATGTTTATCAAATCGATATTTTCAATAAAAATGCACTAAATCCATTAATAGAACTCCTAGACACAACATAACTTACAGAATCCCTACTAAATTCCTACTAAATCCAAAAGCTAAAACTGTATATCGTATTTATCGGCGTATTACGCACACTTTTTTCCCCTTAAGATCAGGGGAAAATCGTGGGTGCTTGTTATACGGCGATCTGCACTGTCTCTGAGCGCCCCGATAAATACGATAATTAATAACAATTATTTGTAAATTAAAAATTTGTTTCCGTTTTGTGAAGCAGTAAAAATTGAAGGTCTGCAAAACTGTGTATTAATTTTTTTTTACTAAAAATCTGGAGGTTGGCTTCACAACTACACTATATTGTCAAAAGTATCGGGACACCTGCCTTTACACGTACATGACCTTTAATGGTGTCTTTATCTGTAGGGTTCATTATTGAGTTGGCCCACCCTTTGCAGCTTCAACTCTTCTGGGAAGGCTGTCCACAAGATTTAGGAGTGTGTCTATGGGAATGTTTGTCCATTCTTCCGGAAGTGCATTTGTGAAGTCAGGCACTGATGTTGGCCCAGAAGACCTGGCTCACAGTCTCCGCTCTAATTCCTCCCAAAGGTTTTCTATGGGGTTGAGGTCAGGGCTCTGTGCAGGCCAGTCAAGTTCCTCCACCCCAAACTCGCTCATCCATGTCTTTATGGACCTTGCTTTGTGCATTAGTCCAAATCATTTGGTGGTGGGGGGGGGGAATTATGGTGTGGGGTTGTTTTTTAAGGGGTTGAGCTTGGCCCCTTAGTTCCAGTGAAGGGAACTCTTAGGCCCCATGCACACGAGACGCTGGTAAACTCGATTTCAGAGGAATTTGGACATTTTTTTCAACTGCCCCTGAACACATTCAATGTTATCCTATGTGTCCATGCACACAATCTCGTGTATTGCCGTTTTTAGGCAGTTGAGTTTACCCTAGTTTTTCCAGAAGCAAAAAAATGGGTTCAGACGCAAACGTTTTTGCGTTTCAGGTGCAAAATGTGGCAAAACGCCGCTAAGCGCGGCAAAACCCGGTACCGGCGTTTTCATTTATAGGCTTTTTTAAAGGTGACCTATTTTTTCACATTAGAAATCTCAAAAATTATGGCAAACGATGAAAAACCATTAAAAAACCATAAACAACTGTAATTGCTTGCATTGCATTGTGGACAATCCACAACGTGTGGCAGGTGACGTGGCCAGTGGACAATCCACAAATTGTGGCAGGTGACATGGCCAGATGATGTGGCAAGTGGACAATCCACAACTTGTGGCCAGGTGACGTGGCCAGGTGATATGGCAGGTGATGTGGCCAGGTCATGTGGCAAGTGGACAAACCACAACTGTGGCAGGTGATGTGGCCAGGTGACATGGCCTGGTGACATGGCAAGTGGACAATCCACAACTTGTGGCAGGTGACGTGGCCAGTTGACGTGGCAAGTGGACAATCCACAACTTGTGGCAGGTGAAGTGGCCAATTGAAGTGACAGGTGACGTGGCCAGTGGACAACCCACAACTTGTGGCAGGTGACGTGGCCAATGTACAATTCACAACTTGTGGCAGGTGAGGTGACCAGGTGACATGGCCAGATGATGTGGCAAGTGGACAATCCACAACTTGTGGCCAGGTGATATGGCCAGGTCATGTGGCAAGTGGACAAACCACAACTGTGGCAGGTGACATGGCCTGGTGACATGGCAAGTGGACAATCCACAACTTGTGGCAGGTGACATGGCCAGTTGACGTGGCAAGTGGACAATCCACAACTTGTGGCAGGTGAAGTGGCCAGTTGAAGTGACAGGTGATGTGGCCAGTGGACAACCCACAACTTGTGGCAGGTGATGTGGCAGGTGACGTGGCAGGTGACGTGGCCAGTGTACAATTCACAACTTGTGGCAGGTGACATGGCCAGGTGATGTGGCAGGTGACATGACAATCCACACCTTTGACAAAGTGACATGGCCAGTTGACATGGCAGGTGACGTGACCAGTGGACAATCCACAACTTGTGGCAGGTGAGGTGGCCAGGTGACATGGCCAGGTGATGTGGCAGGTGACATGGCCAGGTGACATGGCAAGTGGAAAATCCACAACTTGTGGCAGGTGACATGGCAGCTGACATGGCCAGGTGACGTGGCCAGTGGACAATCCACAACTTGCGGCAGGTGACGTGGCCAGGTGATTTGGCAGCTGACGTGGCCAGGTGACGTGCCAGGTGATGTGGCCAGGTGACATGGCAAGTGGACAATCCACAACTTGTGGCAAGGTGACATGGCCAGTTGACATGGCAGGTGACGTGGCCAGTGGACAATCCACAACTTGTGGCAGGTGAGGTGGCCAGGTGACATGGCCAGGTGACGTGGCCAGGTGACGTGGCCAGGTGACATGGCAAGTGGAAAATCCACAACTTGTGGCAGGTGATGTGGCCAGGTGACATGGCAGCTGACATGGCCAGGTGACGTGGCCAGTGGACAATCCACAACTTGCGGCAGGTGACGTGGCCAGGTGATTTGGCAGCTGACGTGGCCAGGTGACGTGCCAGGTGATGTGGCCAGGTGACATGGCAAGTGGACAATCCACAACTTGTGGCAAGGTGACATGGCCAGTTGACATGGCAGGTGACGTGGCCAGTGGACAATCCACAACTTGTGGCAGGTGAGGTGGCCAGGTGATGTGGCAGGTGACGTGGCCAGGTGACGTGGCCAGGTGACATGGCAAGTGGAAAATCCACAACTTGTGGCAGGTGATGTGGCCAGGTGACATGGCAGCTGACATGGCCAGGTGACGTGGCCAGTGGACAATCAACAACTTGCGGCAGGTGACGTGGCCAGGTGATTTGGCAGCTGATGTGGCCAGGTGATGTGCCAGGTGATGTGGCTAGGTGACGTGGCAAGTGGACAATCCACAACTTGTGGCAGGTGACGTGGCCAGGTGACGTGGCAAGTGGACAATCCACAACTTGTGGCAGGTGATGTGGCCAGGTAACGTGGCCAGGTGACATGGCCTGGTGACGTGGCAAGTGAACAATCCACAACTTGTGGCAGGTGACGTGGCCAGGTGACGTGGCCAGTGGACAATCCACAACTTGTGGCAGGTGAAGTGGCCAGTTGACGTGACAGGTGACTTGGCCAGTGGACAATCCACAACTTGTGACAGGTGACGTGGCCAGGTGACGTGGCAGGGGACGTGGCAAGTGGACAATCCACAACTTGTGGCAGGTGACGTGGCCAGTGGACAATCCACAACTTGTGGCAGGTGACGTGGCAGATGACGTGGGAAGTGGACAATTCACAACTTGTGGCAGGTGACGTGGCCAGTTGACGTGGCAGGTGACATGGCCAGTGGACAATCCACAAATTGTGGCAGGTGACGTGGCCAGGTGACGTGGCAAGTGGACAATCCACAACTTGTGGCAGGTGACATGGTCAGGTGACGTGGCCAGTGGACAATCCACAACTTGTGGCAGGTGAGGTGGCCAGGTGATGTGGCCAGGTGACATGGCAAGTGTAAAATCCACAACTTGTGGCAGGTGATGTGGCCAGGTGACATGGCAGCTGACATGGCCAGGTGACGTGGCCAGTGGACAATCAACAACTTGCGGCAGGTGACGTGGCCAGGTGATTTGGCAGCTGATGTGGCCAGGTGATGTGCCAGGTGACGTGGCCAGGTGACGTGGCAAGTGGACAATCCACAACTTGTGGCAGGTGATGTGGCCAGGTGACATGGCCTGGTGACGTGGCAAGTGGACAATCCACAACTTGTGGCAGGTGACGTGTCAAGTAACGTGGCCAGGTGATGTGGCAAGTGAACAATCCACAACTTGTGGCAGGTGACGTGGCCAGGTGACGTGGCCAGTGGACAATCCACAACTTGTGGCAGGTGAAGTGGCCAGTTGACATGACAGGTGACTTGGCCAGTGGACAATCCACAACTTGTGGCAGGTGACGTGGCCAGGTGACGTGGCAGGTGACGTGGCAAGTGGACAATCCACAACTTGTGGCAGGTGACGTGGCCAGTGGACAATCCACAACTTGTGGCAGGTGACGTGGCAGATGACGTGGCAAGTGGACAATTCACAACTTGTGGCAGGTGACATGGCAAGTGGACAATCCACAACTTGTGGCAGGTGACGTGGCAAGTGGACAATTCACAACTTGTGGCAGGTGACATGGCAAGTGGACAATCCGCAGCTTGTGGCAGGTGATGTGGCAAGTGACACACTAAATACAAGTATACTGCTGCTCTTTCAGCTGCTACTCACTTTGGTCTCACAAAATGGCTGAAATGGTTAAATAATATTGTTTTTTGAGCTTAGGGGTGTGGCAGGTTTGACGTGGCCTGTGGACAATCCACAACTTGTGGCAGGTAAGGTGGCCAGGTGATGTGGCAGGTGACGTGGCCAGGTGACATGGCAAGTGGAAAATCCACAACTTGTGGCAGGTGACATGGCAGCTGATGTGGCCAGGTGACGTGGCCAGTGGACAATCCACAACTTGTGGCAGGTGAAGTGGCCAGTTGACGTGACAGGTGACGTGGCCAGTGGACAATACACAACTTGTGGCAGGTGATGTGGCCAGGTGACGTGGCAGGTGACGTGGCAAGTGGACAATCCACAACTTGTGGCAGGTGACGTGGCCAGGTGACATGGCAGGTGACGTGGCCAGATGATGTGGCCAGTGGACAATCCACAACTTGTGGCAGGTGATGTGGCCAGGTGACTTGGCAGATGACGTGGCAAGTGGACAATTCACAACTTGTAGCAGGTGACATGGCAAGTGGACAATCCACAGCTTGTGGCAGGTGATATGGCAAGTGACACGCTAAATACAAGTATACTGCTGCTCTTTCAGCTGCTACTCACTTTGGTCTCACAAAATGGCTGAAATGGCTAAAATAATATTGTTTTTTGAGCTTAGGGAGGGTCTTATGATGTCTCTTAACTAAACACTTATAAACGCAAACGCGGTAAAACGCCGTGAAATTCGCTGCAAAAATGGGTGTTTTAAAATGTGTTCGCATTTGCGTCTCGCGTGCATGGGGCCTTAAGGCGTCACCATACCAAGACATTTTGGACAATTTAATTTCCCAATTTTGTGGGAACAGTTTGGGGATGACCCCTTCGGATTCCCACATTCTGGTCTGAGGGGATTTTGGTCCGATGGTGTGTACACACATTAGACCAAAAGAGCCCTTCAGACATGTGTGATGAAAACGGTCTGTCGAACCTGTTTCATCGGACATGTCTGATCGTGTGTACGCGGCCTAACAGTAAAACCCTCCATTACACGCCAGTGAATGGGCCTTAACTGAAAGGCTGTGTAAAGTCTCAGACTTCAACAGAGGTCTGCAGTGCTGCAATGAATTGCTTCTTATAGAAGGTTCTGACATAGAAATAAATAGGTATGTATGACTACCATAATAACCAGTTTCAAAGCAACTGACCTCTCTTACGGACTTGGCCTGTGAACCATCCTCTGCTCTCCTGATGTGCTAATGACTGTAAATTGCTGATACGCTTCCTTTCCTAGAGAACCTCCTTAACGTGCCAATCTTTCAACTGCCTAGAAGATTATTCACTAGCATATTAGAGAAGAAAGATGATTTCATTTATATGCTTTGTATTTATTTTGACAATAGACAGATAATGACAACATACACAAAAAGACAGCGACGTGTCCAGGTCATTAATGAGTGGGTATAGATGTACAATGAGCAACTACATTAGCAGGTAGAGTACATGTATATGGAAGATTTTGTAAAAATAAACTATGGCCCCCCTGGCGGCTAGCACTGGATCACTACACATAGGGAATAATGATGTGCAGCATATAGTATCAATTCATCCTTAAAGGGGTTGTAAAGGTTTGTTTTTGTATTTTCTAAATAGGTTCCTTTAAGCTAGTGCATTGTTGGTTCACTAACCCTTTCCTTCGATTTCCCTTGTAAATGTTTTTTTTTTCTTTATCCGAATTTTCAACTTCCTGTTCCTCCTCAGTAAGCTGTTCTGGCTGACTAACCCCCAGCCAGAACGGCTCGGATGATGGGGGCAAGCTTACTGAGGAGGAACAGGAAGTGAGAAATTCAGACACAGAAAAAAAAATATCAGAAGGGAAATCGAAGGAAAAGGTAAGTGAACCAACAATGCACTAGCTTAAAGGAACCTATTTAGAAAATAAAAAACAAACCTTTAAAACTCCTTTAAAGATAGCGCAGTGCTTAAAATGTGTCAGCTCATTTGGCACTACAGATGCTCACCTCAAGGTCTCCACCTTTTCTCAAATTTAGATGGGCTTTGTTTCCTCATAAATAAGTTTATCATTGTAGAAGGCTAGATTAAAGTGGAACTTTACTCATAACAACTTGATAAAAATAATATTCTTTACCAAAAAACATTCCACATTAAAAACTATGCTACCAAAATTAGTGTGAGCTGTAACTTGCCTATAGCATCGCTCCTTCTTCTTCTTGCTGGAAGCTGCCATTTTGCTGAAGCCCAGAGCTACTCAGACCCCTGAGTAGAAGTAAAACTGAGCTATATCCATTGACTTAATAGTTTCAAAAAAGTTACTTTCCTGGAATGCTGGGATTGCTAACTGTCATACTTGCTTGTTTTCTCAACCAAACTGTCAAACTATCAAATGGCTGGTGTCATAACTGATCACATGTGCAGCACCATGGCTGTTGCAAATCAACCATAAGCAGCTTCCTTGGCTGTAAAGGATGGGAGGGTTTAATCCTACTTTAAGGCTGTCAGCAAATCGACCTCTACAAACTCAGCAGTGCCTAAAATGCTTAAAAAGGGAGAGCAACTGAGCATGTGCAGAGCGGGGTGATACAGTGTATCACTGGATTTTAACCAGCATCGGCATTGTATGTACTTGCAGTAGGGGCCAGCTTGGCGTGATCTAGCAGGACTTATTTCCTGACCTAAAGTTCCACTTTACCAAACCCTTTTCAGGAATAAATCTCAGGATTAGAGAACTTCCAGTGCAACAACAATCAGCTTGCGCACATAACAACAATCTGTAGGATTTATACTTGATGACATTTAGATTGTATGCTTTTAAATTACCGATTTTTACATTTAACAAGAAATTACAGTTATTTGGTACCCTGACAGCTTTAGAAATAAACCCAGTCATTTTTAACTGCAAGTCTTCTATGAAGTTGCATTTCCATAGATTTTTGCAGTGGGTAACTGACAGTTGAAACAATTATAATTTGAGACCCTTCAGCCCCTTTTACACATGCGGACCATCATTTCATCAGTTCTGTCACGTCTTTTCAAAGAAAAAAAAAAAACAGATGAAGTTTTCATTCGTTTTTCATCAGGTTTTCAGCAGCTGCTCATGAGTTTTTCATCAGTTTCTTTACATCCACTACTAATGGAAAAACAGACGAAAAACAGACCGTTTGTCAGTTTACATACATTTTGACGGGAGAAAAATAGAGCATTGATCAGTTTTAAAAAATAAATAAAAAAAACTGATGTTGACGAATGTGGATGTAAACTGATGTAAATGGATGATCATCCATTTATATCCGTTTTTCTATAGAGATGCACTGATGTCCGTTTTTCATCCATCAGCGAATAAATGAAAAAAAGATAAATGGACAGCATGTGTGAAAGGAAGTATATGTATATTCTGTGTAAATATGAAAAGTATATTAAAGTGGAACTAAACCTATAATTTTAACTGTTATGCCGCGTACACGCGACCGTTTTTCATGACGAGAAAAATGCAATTTTTTAAATTGGTCGTTAAAAACGATCGTGTGTGGGCTCCAGAGCATTTTTCTCGATGAGAGAAATGGGCATTAAAAAAATTTCACGCCGTTTTTCTCGTCGTAAAAAAAACGGTCGTGTGTAGGCTTTAATGACGGAGAAAAAACGCACAACTTATGAGAAGGGAAATTTGCATAATCAGCCCAAAGTGTGTCGCCATTCGAATGGAACTTCCCCTTTATAGTGCCGTCGTACGTGTTGTATGTCGCTTTGCTTGAGCATTTTTTTTATCACGATCGTGTGTATGCCAGGCAGGCTTGAGAGGAAAAACTTTGTTTCCATGACATAAAAACAGTCGTGTATACGAGGCATAATAATAAAAAAAAAAATGTTATATTCCTGGCATGCCAGGAATGCAAACTGTCACATTTACTTGTGCTCTCAACCAAAGTGTCAACCCATTAAATAGCTGGTGTCATATTTGATCACATGTGCAGAACCATGGCAGTTGCAGTTTTAGTTATCCCTGGATAAGAGAACTGTGGTTCTAATGACAATAATCTCTTCTAGGCCTCATTAACAATCTCTTCTTTGCTTTTCATTTTAGTTATAATTGGTTATAATTGGTCTTCCTCCTGAAGTGCAATATTGATTAAAAGGTTATAGTAAAAGGAAATTAGACATTTGAAGCCACATGTAAAAACTATTTTCCATTTATACCCTCAAATGCTTCCAAAATAGTTCAAGCTCTGTCAGATTGGATGGAGAGCATCTGTGAGCAGCAATCTTCAGGTCTTGCCACAGATTCTCAATTGGATTTAGGTCTGGGCTTTGACTGGGATGAATATGCTTTTATCTAAACCAGGGGTCTCCAAACTTTTCAAACAAAAGGGCCAGTTTATTGTCCTTCAGACCTTAAGAGGGCCGGAGAGTGTGGCCAGAAAGGGCAGAAATGTCTCCGGCCTGGCATCAGTGAGAAATATGGCCTCAGGGTTGGCGGTCAAAGAGGAGGAGTATTGCCCCTGTAAGGAGGAGGAGTAGTATCCCGTCATTGGTATGGGTGGAAGAAATAGTGACCAATTATTGGTGTCAGTGGGAGGAATAGTACCCCAAGGGCCGGATAAAAGCATGCAAAGGGCCGCATCTGGCCCTCGGGCCACAGTTTGGAGACCCCTGATCTAAACCATTGCATTGTAGCACTGGTCGTATGTTTAGTCGTTGTCCTGCTAGAAAGGTGAACCTCCGCCCCAGTCTCAAGTGTTTTGCAGACTATAACAGGTTTTCTTCTAAGATTGCCCAGTGTTTGGCTCCATTAATATTCCCCTCAACTCTGACCAACTTCCCTGTTCCTGATGAAGAAAAGCATCCCCACAACATAATGCTGCCACCACCATTTTTTATGGTGGGGATGGTGTGTTTAGGGCGATGTGCAGTCTTAGTTTTCTGCCACACGTAACGTTTTGCTTTTAGGCAAAAAAGTAAATTTTTGGTCTCATCTGACCAGAGCACCTTCTTCCACATGTTTGCTGTGTCCCCCACATGGCTTCTCACAAACTGAAAACGGGACTTCTTATGACTTTCTTTCAACAATGGCTTTCTTCTTGCCACTCTTCCATAAAGGCCGGATTCATAGTGCACGACTAATAGTTGTCCCGTGGACAGATTCTCCCATCTGAGCTGTGGATCTCTGTAGCTCCTCCAGAGTTACCATGGGCCTCTTGGCTGCTTCTCTGATTAATACTCTCCTTGCCCGGCCTGTCAGTTAAGGTGGACGGCTGTGTCTTGGTAGGTTTGCAGTTGTGCCATATGCTTTCAATTTTCAGATGATGGATTAAACAAGCTCTGTGAGATGTTCAAAGCTTGGGATATTTGTTTATAACCTAACTCTGCTTTAACCACTTCATTACTGGGCACTTAAACCCCCTTCGTGCCCAGACCAATTTTCAGCTTTCAGTGCCGACGCATTTTGAATGACAATTGCGCGGTCATACAACACTACCCAAATTATATTTTTATTATTTTTCTCCCACAAATAGAGCTTTCTTTTGGTGGTATTTGATCATCTCTGCGATTTATATTTTTTGCGCTATAAACAAAAAAAGACAGAAAATTTTGAAAAAAAACAATATTTTTTTTATTGTTATAATATCCCAATTTTTTTTTTTTTTTTAAATAAAAATTTTCCTCGGTTTAGACTGATATACGTATTCTTCTACATATTTTTGTTAAAAAAAAAATCGCAATAAGTGTATATTGATTGGTTTGCGCAAAATTTATAGAGTTTACAAAATAGGGGATAGATATATGATTTTTATTTATTTTATTTTTTTTTACCAGTAATGGCGGCAATCTGCGATTTTTTTTTTTGTCATGCCTGCGATATTGCGCAGGACGTATCGGACACTTTTGACACAATTTTGGGACCATTCACATTTATACAGTGATCAGTGCTATACAAATGCACTAATTACTGTATAAATGTGACTGGCAGTGAAGGGGTTAACACTAGGGGGCATGGAAGGAGTTAAATGTATTCCCTAAGTGTGTTCTTACTGTGGGGGGAGGGGGACTGACTGGGGGAGGTGACCGATGCTTTGTCCCTATGTACAAGGGACACAGCATCTGTCTCCTCTCCCTGACAGGATGTGGAGCTCTGTGTTTACTCACAGAGCTCCACGTCCCTGCTGTGTCACCGCTGATCGCGAGTACCCGGCGGACACCGCGGCCGCCAGGCACATGCACTGGCTTCCCAGCGATGCGCCGGGCACAGTGTTTCCCCGCTGCGCACTACCCAGCGGCGCACAGGGGAATGTAAACAACAGGTTGTCCAAAGACATCCACCCGGCACTTGAGCGCCGCGCTGTGGACGTCTTTTGTCTATAGCGCGGCCCTCTAGTGGTTAAACTTCTCCACAACTTTATCCCTGACCTGTCTGGTGTCTTTCTTGGCCTTCATGATGCTGTTTGTTCACTAAGGTTCTCTAACAAACCTCTGAGGGTTTCACAAAACAGCTTTATTTACACTGAGATATAATTACACACAGGTGAACTCCATTTACTAATTATATAACTTCTAAAGGCAATCTGTTTCGCTAGATTTTAGTTTTGAGTATCAGAGTAAAGAGGCCAGTTAGTTTCTAATTTGGGGATAAGGGCTAGATTATTTCCAGTGTGGGCCATATTATACTTGATGGGCTACATGGCAGACCTACTCCTACTACATAATTTATGTTGCCATTGACATTAGACCTCAGAAGATGTCAGATAACCATGTCCATTATTATTATTTTTTTTTTTTTAAAGGAATTTTTTATCACACATGATGTTTTGTTTTTCCAATCCATGGACTTGAAGACCAGTTTTCATTTGCTTGTTGTTGCCATTGAGATTATTGTGTGTACGGATAGCATTAAAATGGCAGAGCCTTATCCATTTGTTCACATCAATTTGATTGGAACCCATAATCAGATCAAATCAAGCAAAGCAGAGCATAGCAATTTATGTTTTCTGTTTTGCCTAATCTGCAATGTATGCTTCATTCTTATCTGCCTGACATTAGCGCTCTTCTTGTTTTTCTTAAGGCTTCTCGTTTGTGTTTCCAGTCCTCCAACCTATCTTTTGCCTGATTTCTGTATGATCATATCTTGCTTATCAGGAATGAAGTGTCCGAGTGAATCTATTATGTTCATTAGGTAGGCATCTAAAAGTAGGACTCTTGTACACAAAATGAATATGTCACTGGGTTCACTCTGCAGATTTTTATGCATATTAGATGTGATGTTAATATTATTGTAACCAGTATTCCCAATGCAATTTACAGATTTGAGTTTTGTCATTCATCACTTTGCAACTGAATCTCTAAAAGGAACCTGTACTGAGAGATTGTGGAGCTGCCCTGAAAATGCTAGCTGGTTGGCTAATGTGCCGATCCAATGCATTTAATTCTTCCTGAGGTCAGAGGTCTTGACTGCATACAGGATTTTTAACTGCAAAAACAGACACAGGAGAATGCACATACCTAGCTCATTACCACCATACAACTTTAATACCAAAAGATGATTGCAGACTCACAAACATAAGGCATATCACATGGAAATTCCATCCATAGGTGATGTCATCTAGCCATGAAGCACGCTGTTGAAAGGCTGACACGTTTTGAGGGAAAATGCCCTCTCCCTCCGAGACCTGAGGAAGGGGGCATATCCCCTGAAATGCGTAATCCTACCAACCATGTTCTACATAACTAGATGACATTGCCTACAGCTGCAGTTTCCATGTGGTATGCCTGTTGTCATTTATGTTTGATTGTGAGTATGCAATTGTCTTTTAGTATTAAATAAAGTTGTATGGTGGTAATGTGCTAGGTGTTTGCGCCCTCCTGTTTGTGTTTTTTAAATTGTTTGAAGATTTCCCAATCTGAGGAGGGCTGCACCTGATTGAGCATTACATTTGAACACCACTAGGTTTACCTCTACTTGATCTACTAAGTGTTATTGAGACTTGAGGCTGATTGTCTAATCTGCATGCTTGTCTTAGGGCAATGACTCAGAAAGCAGCCAGGCAAAATGTGTTTTTAGAAAGAGATCAGTGATGGAAACCCTTGTATTTTAATCAGTACAAGTCTGTTTTTGAATTGGATACACATTCATGGAAATACATTTCTGTTGTGTCTGAAATTTAAAAAAGCCCAATTTCAGCCAAGCCTTTTTACTTTTGGGTGGATTGAGAATAGGGCTAAAGCCTCTGTCAAGTTATGCTTTGGGTGCAAATAGGAAAGCATTAGACAAGATGAATAAAGGAATGTGCTTTATTAGAAGTCTCTTACAGTAAAAAAAAAGCCTACTTGTTTCAAGGCTCAAATGGTCCCCCTTCATCAGGGCTTCGCAAATTCTATAGCAAATGCTATGTAGAGCATGCATTTGACTAGTAAATCTGGAGTACACGTACCCTCTGGATTTTTTTTGGAGGTTTCATTTATTAAGTTATGTAACAAAACGGTAAAATACAAAACAAATACAAAGCACCAGAAACAGTACACACAAAAAGAAATAATAAATTGAGGGGTGAACAGTAAAACGAGTCTCATACAAATATGTTCTCCCCCTCCCCTCTCCGTATGATATCACCCCCCCCCCCCAACATTCCAAAAAGACATAATGGTAGAAGAGTCTCAGTGCGGAGATGTTTAGGATAGCAGTACAAGAACTAATTCCAATCCCACATATAATGTCGTTTACGCATCAGGATAGCCGTAATTACTATAGCACCAGAATCCTACATGTCAGTCCAAGTATAGAGCATAGAGGCAGAAAGTTTACCTGTTTTGTCCAAGATTGTTCTCTTTATGGGGTGAATTGATTGTTACGCTAACAACACATCTTATGCCGCGTACACACGATCACTTTTTGTGATGAAAAAAAAACAACGTTTTATGTGAGGGAAAAAAAACATAATTTTCCAAATGACGTTGCATACACCATCGTTTTTCCAAAATGCTCTAGCAAAGCGTGGTGACGTACACCACGTTCGACGGCACTCTGTTTCATTGAAGCTCCGTCGCATAACTTGCTTCTGAGCATGCGTGGGTTTAAAAACGTCGTTTTCAACGTCGTTTTGCCCACACACGATCACTTTTTATGACACAAAAAAATGACATTTTGAAAAACGACACAAAAAATTCAAGCATGTTCGAATTTTATTTTGGTCGTTTTTTTGAAGACATAAAACAAAGTTTTGCCCACACACGATCATTTGAAATGACGTTTTTGAAAACTTTGTTTTTTTTTATCACAAAAAAGTGATCGTGTGTACGCGGCATTACAGTAAAAAAGCCTACCTGTTTTAAAGCTCAAATGGTCCCCCTTCATCAGGGCTTGGCAAATTCTATAGCAAATGCTATGTAGAGCATGCACTTGACTAGTAAATCTGGAGTACACGTACCCTCTGGATTTTTTATTCATTTATTAAGTTATGTAACAAAACGGTAAAATACAAAACAAATACAAAGCACCAGAAACAGTACCCACAAAAGAAATAATAAATTGAGGGGTGAACAGTAAAACGAGTCTCATACAAATCTGTTCTCTCCCTCCCCTCTCCGTGTGATATCACTCCCCCCCCAACATTCCAAAAACACATAATGGTAGAAGAGTCAGTGCGGAGATGTTTAGGATAGCAGTACAAGAACTAATTCCAACCCCACATATAAGGTCGTTTACGCATCAGGATAGCCGTAATTACTATATCACCAGAATCCTACATGTCAGTCCAAGTATAGAGCATAGAGGCAGAGAGTTGCCCTGTTTTGTCCAAGATTGTTCTCTTTATGGGGTGAATTGATTGTTACGCTAACAACACATCTTAGTCTGCAAGCTCTAAAGACTCCAACCTATGAACTGAGTTCAGAGGTTTTCTTACTTGGTGTACTTGATAATCATGTTTCACTTGTAATTGTATTATGTTCCATTTGATCATTTTTTATGCCAAAAAATTGCTTTTGCTGCAATGGAAGGATACGGCTCCGCCCACATTGCCATATGTTTAGCGTCTGATAAATCGGGCATTACCTGTGTACAAATTATTTACAAGGAACGTGCCTGTCCAAAAAAAATGTAGTAAAGTCTGACAACCTTGGCTGGATATTTCGGCTTTTCAAATGATGGATCTGGTTTCTTCACAATTCTCCCTTTGAGTGGGTCAGATACAAATCTTTTACCTGGGCCTGGAGAGGACTATGTATGTATGTATGTGTGTGTGTGTGTGTGTGTGTGTGTGTGTGTGTGTGTGTGTGTGATTGTTGAGGGTGGTTGTTGTGTTGTCTTGTTTATTCTTGTATATTGGATGATCTGGATTGCCCATGTTTATCGTACTGCTGATTCACTTTTGTTCTGCTAACGGGTATGAAATTTTATGGCTGGTTTAATCTGTAATATTCTTCTCCTTATTATTGCTGAGCTTTGCATAGCTGACATTAATGCCATCATTCTGGTTTAGATGACAATTGTTTGGTAGGCTATGAGCCCAATAAAGACCTTTAAAAGAGAGTTACCCTGCAGGCCAGGGGTGCCCAACCTTTTGAAAAGCGAGGGCCACTTAAGAGACTTGGTATCAGGTCACAGGCCACAATGAGTGGAGCGGGCGTATGACAGGTCTGTGTCCGCTCTGCATATGCAGAGCGGACACGGACATAGCCCACTCTATTCTATTGTGCCCACTACACTTTTTTTTTTTTTTTGCAGATTGGAGATAGGCATTTGTAAACGGACAAAAGTCCATTTACATCTGCCACTCCTTATGCCGCGCACACGATCAGTCCATCCGATGAGAACGGTCTGAGGGACCGTTTTCATCGGTTAACCGTTGAAGCTGACTGATGGTCCGTCGCGCCCACACACCATCGGTTAAAAAAACTATCGTGTCAGAACGAAGTGACGTAAAACACAACGACGTGCTGAAAAAAATTAAGTTCAATGCTTCCAAGCATCTTTCGACTTGATTCTGAGCATGCATGGATTTTTAACCTATGGTTCATGCCTACAAACGGTTTTGACCTATCGGTTAGGAATCCATTGGTTAAGTTTAAAGCAAGTTGGCTTTCTTTTAACCGATGGTTAAATAACCGATGGCGCCCACACACAATCGGTTTTGACCGATGAAAACGGTCCATCAGACCATTCTCATCGGTTTAACCAATCGTGTGTGTACGCGGCCTTAGAGGTGAATGTATGGTCTGATTGGGTCAGACTGATTTTGTAAAAGGGGCCTAAGGCAACCCAGTAACCACTGCAGAACAGTGCGGGCTGAATAAAAGAAATCTAACTAATAAAATCCCCCATCCTTGCTAAACTGAGTGGTTGGACGGATCTCTCTTGCCAACTATTGTATTCTTAGAAAAGAGAGGTACCCCTAGGGGCTTTGAGTTGCAGAAACAAAAGTATTCGATACAGTAGGGGGGTATAAAATTAATTTAGGTAGGTTTATTCAAAAGGAAATAGATTAGAAAGTAAAACAAATCCTTAGTGATTGACATTCTAAGGCATACATTGTAAAACAGTCATGTAAAAACATTTATATACAATAACATTGAGTAGATGAACTTATGCGCAAAGATCCCGACGCGTTTCGACCCTTGAGTTGATGTGGGTCATCCTCAGGGGGAAATGAGTATGCAGGCATAGGTTCTATAAAAAAATATACACACATATATATATATATATATATATAAATACAACAATGAAGCCAGTTGAAGTACACAAACAAAACGACATGGCTGCATAACAATAATATTAGTAAAATCCAATGTACAGGTAACAGGTGAAACATGTAACTGTATAAATATGGATGATTATATAGTTACCAGGGTGGCTGTCGTAGCTTGGGAACGGTGGTCCACCAGGATTATCCCCTGGCGACAACAGACACAATCCAAAGGGACACCCGGGCGGGAGAAAACGGCCAAGATGGAAACAAAGGGCCGAAAATTTGGGTGGGAGATCCGCCTCCAGGCCTGCGGGAAATCGCAAGATGGGGAGAGCCCGCGCCGGACCAGGGGGGGGGGGGAACCCCCGGGGCGAAATGGACGAGAAAGGGGCGGGGCGGAGAGAACCAAAAGCAGGCAAGTGGTGAAAAGCCATCAAAGTGGAAAATGCCTCCCTGAAATTGATAAGTATACCAGGGTTACAAACCGGGTGGTGTGGAACAGACAGAACTATTGTATTCTGACCGCTGGCTCTCAAGGCTGTCAGAATATCGGCACAAATTCCTTAAAATTTCGAGCAGTGTTATAGCAGCCTTTACCAACCATGATGGAGAAAGGGAGGTTTTGACTACAGCTTTGACTGTTTTCCTTTGCCTAAAGCAAATGTATTTTCTACTATACTCAGCATTTATTGTACCAAATGATCCAGCACCCCATACCTTTCTCTCTACTGTTACAAGTTTTTATTGCTATCTGAATTCCAACTGGGAAAATATTCCCTCATTTCCAGGCAGGAATTCATGGGAAATTGTGTGATCTGATAATGTTTTTATTCTGCCCTGTTGGAAACCACTCTATATTTCTTGTATTAGTACTAATTTTATGTTCCATCTAAGTTTTAGATTTTCACAAAACACAATAACATGGTCATAGAAGCCAAAAAAGAGACTTGCACTAAGTACAAGTCGTAAATATCTGTTAGTACAGGACAAAATAGAACATTTTGAGGTTATATAATCGCTGAACAAGGTAGGTAACATAAAATAGGACAATATACATACAAAATCGACTAAGGCAGCAATATAGAATAACTCTTTAGTACACACTGCAGAAGTATTATAACACCAGTAGGAAAACCCCATTGATAAATATACATATACACACACACACACACACACACACACACACACACACTGGCAGAGAAGAAAGGAAAGAAGAAAAGAGAAAGGAAAATATGGGAGAGGACAAAAAAGAGGTAAAGGGGATATAGGAAGTGGGAGGGAGCCCATTTCCATTACAGGTCATGCAACCCAGAGATTCAAGACACAAACAATGAAAACTCAGCGGAGTATTGAAAATATGACCAGACGGTCCACATGATCCCATATGCCATTTTATCCCCGTCCCAAGCGATCTTAGTTCCATATTACTGATATTCTCCAGCTCGCATGCCCACCCAACCAGGAAGGGAGGATCAGTACTGCGCCAGTGAGAAAATGTCTAACTATGTTTTTTTGGTCTGTAAGATCCAGAAAGCAAAGACAATATAGAAATTTGGGGTGCGTTAGTGTGGCCTGCATAAACCACCAACAGGTATCTGGCACAGCTGGGTATATATTATGTAAGATAGACGGGGAACAATACCATCTAAAAAAGTAAAAATAGATGCGCAACCAAAAATATTGCAAAACACAGTGCAAAAAATAATGTGCAAAAAATAAAGAAAAAAATATTTAAAAAAAATATTCTGAAATACAAGAAAAAATGTCCATAGGGAACAACAAAGTCCAATTAAAATGAAAAGGAAAAGTCCAATTATGAACAGCTCCTAAAGCTTGGTGGTGATCCAGGAAGCAAAGATACAAATCTTCCTCCTTTGTTTCCAAGCTGTAAACACAGGATACTAAAAATGCAAAGTGGCCGCTTACCAGATAGGTTGGATCTTTATAACGGAGATCTTATGGGCTCAGTATCAAAAGATATCTTCCGGGTAACAGCAGCGATCTGGTCAACCTTCCATCACTGGTCAGCTGGGTGTGTTTTTAGCAAAAATTCCCTTACCGTCTCAGTGCAAGTGGAGTGGTTCATGCAGCAATACAGGGACCATATGTATGAAGAGGAAAGATTAAAAAAAAACACTTCATGGTGCAGTACTTTGATAAGAAAGTGTACCCTTTAATCGAATAGCTGGACAACTGACATCAAACAAGGTTTAAAAGCGTAGGTTAAAAAAAAAGACATTCACACAGCGGTGGCTCAGGCGTGATGTTCATTTTGCACTTCTGTGACCTCTTAGCAGACAGCGGGCTGAAACCGCTGTCCGCTAACATCACATAGCCAGTCCAGGCTGGGGAAAGATTGCAACAATATGGTCATGATCCGCCCACAACCCTGGAACGAGACCTGGCTCAGCCTGAGCTAACTTCTTCCACCCCTCTATAGGCCAGCACTCCAATGAGGGGCAAAGCAGTCACTGACAGTCACCAGCTCTCTGCTCACGGAGATCTGAGAACTGAGCGGTCAGTTCTCAGTCTTAGAGCCAGCGCGGGACAAGTACACCATCGGACTGATGCTGCATCCACCTAGGTAAGTATAATTCTTATAAAAAAAATTGGGTAAAGCATACTGAAAGCTGCTGCAAATCTGGTTAGTGGCTTTTGGTTCTCTTTAAGTAAAGAAAAATATTCTGGCCCTGGAATTACCATCTTGTGTGTAGCCGACCTGCAACAAGTATGCAGGATGAAAGACTTTACTGGCCTCTTGCTTGTTCCAAGTTATTGGCTCACTAGGAATGTAAGGCAGTCCCTGAATGATGCCAACTAGTCACCATTGTCAGTTCTGATTTTCCTGTTTTCACAGATTTACTGTAAAGTAGCACTGTGTTCCTTTAAAATTTGTCTCCTTTTTTTCTTCTTTGTGACACCATTAAAACAGCAGCCTAGTGATAACAAACTTGCGTACTTTTTACATTTTATTCTGTTTATGCTTTTCCTATTTAAATTGCAATGGGAGTTTGGAAAGTGTATATTTTCCATCTTCACATGGCCTTTATAATACACATCATTTATCATGTGTTCTTAAGTCAGCAATGAATATTCCCTGCTGGTCTCATGTCCCTGTTTCTTGCCTTTTAGATTTACATCGGCAGAGACCGTGGTGATGGGAGATGTGACATACGGAGCGTGCTGCGTGGATGATTACACTGCACGGGCGCTAGGAGCAGACTTCCTGGTACATTATGGGCACAGCTGCCTCAGTAAGTTTATGTCTCTGTCCGCATTTCAGTTGTTCACCGGTGAAATGTAGGGTAACCGTTCTAGAAATACTGCAGGCTAAGTGATCACAATTATAGACCTGCTTTTCTATTGCTGTAGTTGTTCCGTATTTTACACAATTTATGACCCAAACAAAAGAAAAGGTCTTGTTATAAAGAGAGAGTGGTACATTTAGCAATCCTTTAACAAAAATACACTCACAGGATATTTGTTAACCACTTAAGGACTGCTCCACGTATTGCGGCAGGGCAGCTCTTTAGCGCAAAATTCAATATTCTGCCATAAAGGAAAATGGAGATCTCTGCTGAGCAGAAACATGGATCTCTATTTTCCTTTAGTCAAAGCACTCCCCCTACAGTTAGAAAGCACACATAGGGAACACATTTAACCCTTTGATTGCCCCTGATGGTAACCCCTTCCCTAGTGCACTGATTACTGTATTGGTGATACTGGTACCCAAAAAAGTGTCACTTAGTGTCAGATTTGTCTGCCGCAATGTCGCAGTCCCTGATTATCATGGTCAGTGCAGAGAGTTGGATACAGGAAGTGGCAGGATCAGCCATATTTTCTAGGCTCCATTCACACCATGGTGTTCGGTTTTGCAGGCAGAATCGCAGTGATTCTGTCATTAGCCGACAGCCGCGGCAAAATCACGGCGTGATTTGGTGGCATTCAAAATAGCAGCGATCACAAGGGCATCCCGCAATTTTTGGCGTTTACGAATCACTGCAATTCCACCCGCAAACCGGAACGCTATGGTGTAAATGAAGCCTAAGGCCGCGTACACACGATCAAATCTATCTGCTGGAAACGGTCGGCCCGACCGTCCCAGCAGACAGATTCAATCGTGTGTACGGGCGAGCCGACGGATTTGCCCAGCCGACAGATTGGAAAGCATGCTTTCCAATCTGTCGGCTGGGAACCCGTCCGGCCGACATGTCTGCTGGTTAGTACGCTAACCAGCAGACATGTCTTCCCGCACACGTGTCGAATGGTTTCGACGCATGCACGGAAGTGTTTTACTTCCTGGTGCCGTGACGTGGCGGCGTCAACGTCACCGCCACGTCACCGACACGTCAGCGCGCTGTCTGCTGGCGGGCATTTTGGTTTGATCGTGTGTACACGCTATCAAACCAAAACGGCAGCAGACAGATTTGTTCAAATCGGTCGGCCTTACCGATTTGAACAAATCTATTTGGTCGTGTGTACGCGGCCTTACAGTTTAGACAGGGACAGATTACACAGCACAAGCACTTTGCAGTTTAATCCGCTTTATGGGACCAGGATCTTAATTTTTTATTTGGGGGGGTTAATACTTTAATGTATAGAATGCATTGAGGTGAAAAACCTCAAAGACTTTACAACTCCTCTAATCACTGTGGTGTCGTAAAATGTTTAATTTGGATGAAGAGGACAAATAGTCAAACGGGAACACAACCATGAACAGGGGCGGGGGCATTCTTTATTATTTATCACCAATATATAATGCCATTTTGGCATCTTTATCCCAACAATCTCACAATGATTCACTCTTTTAATGATGTAATTCAACACCTGGCCTAGACTTCATATCATGGTGATTTTTTAAATAGAACAGAGTGTCTTTAAACTATCACACCTCCTGTTAGGTTCTTGGACAATCAGCATGTACCGTAACACGTTTTGTGACAGCGTGGTGATTGGATTAATGTGAAATTAAAGGCAAAGCTTTTTGTTCATTTTTAGATAGAGTAAGGGAGGGTTAAAGTGTGAGTTCTTTTTGGCAATGTGTGTCCCATTAGAGAGATTCTTCACTTCCTGTCCTACAGCCAGGACAGGAAGTGAGAGAAAATCTCTCCCAAGTGAGGAAATCCCTGGTTGTCACCGGGGTCCCCAGAGCTAGTGTCCCCATTGGAAGCTTTCCTCTGTATTGCTGTTCTGGTGACAACCCAAAATTTTGGATTTACTTCCTGTCATTAAGGTAAACAAGATACATAGAGAGGGTGAATCTAATCTCTCTCCACCTTATCAAGTAACAAGTACGGTAAGTATTTTATTGAAAACCTAGTTTCTTAAATGATCTCTATAGCAGATACTCTGATGTTAAGATGTTTTATAGTTGGCTCAGTAACAGCATGCGTGTCCTTGGTATGGGCTGTATATTTCAAGGCAGCTCTCACTTATGATGCATTAGCACTCTGAGATCTTTCAAAATTGTATGAAGGTCCACTTAAAGACGCAAGTCACACAATGAAAAAGTCTTACTGCAGCACTGACGTCTGCGGACAGAGTAAATCTACTTGTAATCCTGGTATTGTTCCGGATAACACTGGTATAAAGTCTTTACCTTACTCCAGGGAGTATATCAAGTGGATTATTTTACCAGTTTTATATTAGCTCTTGCAGGTTGATTTCTATAAATAATTTACCAATGGTTTATCATACAGGAATTTTTTAATACTTTAGATTATTGAAAACATATACAGTATGTACTAGGGTTATGCAAAAATAGATGATATTACCAGCGAAATGCAGATACCTAAAGACACCCATGTTCCTCTTCTTCAGTGCTCTGGGAGCAATATAAAAATTTCAGCTCTTGGCTCTGAAGTCAGATATTTAAAGTAGAATTCCAGGTTTAATATGACTTTCAATTGTTCATTTGGGCCAAGCTGGCCCAAACGCACTATTTCCATTCCATAACTATACAGTCAATGTGTGTTCTTTACTATGCTATGGTAGCTAGGGTTGTCCCGATACCGATACTATACTCGGTATCTGGACCGATACCGAGTATTTGCGGGAGTACTTGTACTCCCGCAAATACCCCCGATACCGAAATAGAATACTCCCCCCCCCCCCCGCCGCTGCTACCGCCGTTACCGCCGCCGCATACCGCCGTTAATCCCGGTACATGACAGCGGCGAGCATTACAAGCATTCGCTTGTATACTTGTAAAGCCGGCGCCGCCATGTATAGACACTCCGTCCAATCACGAGAGGGGGAGTGTCTATACATGGCAGCGCGGGCTTTAGAAGTATACAAGCGAAAGCTTGTAATGCTTGCCGTTGTCATGCACCAGGATTAACGGCGGTATGCGGCGGCTTTGCGACCCATCAGGTATGGGGGACAGGACATGTCTGCAATATGTGGGGGACATACAAGACTGCAATATGTGGGGGACATACAAGGCTGCAATATGTGGGGGACATACAAGGCTGCAATATGTGGGGGGGACAAGGCTGCAATATGTGGGGGACATACAAGACTGCAATATGTGGGGGACATACAAGGCTGCAATATGTGGGGGACATGTCTGCAATATGTGGGGGACATGTCTGCAATATGTGGGGGACATGGCTGCAATATGTGGGGGACATGTCTGCAATATGTGGGGGACATGTCTGCAATATGTGGGGGACATGGCTGCATTTGGGGACACATTTAAAAAAGTATCGGTATTCGGTATCGGCGACTACTTGGAAAAAAGTATCGGTACTTGTACTCGGTCCTAAAAAAGTGGTATCGGGACAACCCTAATGGTAGCAGTAGCTATATGCAGTACAGGTAGGTGGCTTCCCACCCGCTGCCGAGTTGGGCTTCTCTTCCACTCAGGACAAGCCTTTTATGAATGAATAAAAGATTCCTGTAATTGACTGAGGTGGAAATTGTGACATCGTTCTCCACATTTCCACCTCGGCCAATTGGAGGAAACCTTGTATTAGTTGATAGAAATACAAGCCTCCGCCTGAATGGCTTAGGAAAGCTCACCCCAACTTTAATTTATTGCTGGAGCAGGAGAGAAGTTGCCTGTACTGCTGGTTTAACACAGCACTACATAATGTATGAATTTAATACTACTACAGTATATTAAAAATGTACAACCGGTTGCATAGTTATGAAATGGAAATAATCCATTTGGGCCAGTTTTTCCCCTGCTGACGTCAGTCTGGAGGGGGGAGGAGAGAGCTGGCGGGTCATGTGATCGCAATCTCGGCTGTGAAATTAGGTATTTGCAGCATTTATATTTATAAATCATTCACAGAGGGGGGCACTGCAATAGGAGGCAGTGCTGATTGTGTATACCAGTTAGTGTTATGCAAGCAGCAGAGATGGGAGGGGGAGGAAGACACAGGAGCAGAGAGGAGAGCAGATAGCAGGCTGCAGATGATGGAGGCATGTAAACTGACCACAGTGTCTGATCTCAGCAGCCATTAAAACACTGTGGTCAGTTTACGTACGGGAGGGCAGAAATCGTCAGGATCAGCCTGGTATTTCAGATGTTACAGGCAAGCACTGTGTCATATAACATGCTTTTACCACTTCAATACAGGTCATTTTCACCCCCTTCCTGCCCAGGCCATTTTTCAGCTTTCAGCGCTGTAACATTTTGAATGACAATTGTGGGGTCATGCAAAACTGTACCCACAAATATAGGTTTGAGGCAATTTTTATCATGACTGTGACATTGCGGCAAACAGATCACACACTATTTTGGGACCATTGACATAAATACAGCGATCAGTGCTATAAATATGCACTGCTTACTGTATGAATGTCACTGGCAGGGTGGGGGTTAACACTAGGGGGCGATCAAGTGGTTAAATGTGTAACCTAGGGAGTGATTCTAACTGTGGGGGGGGGGGGGGTGGACTGACTAGGGGAGGAGACTGATTGTTGTTCCTATATACTAGGAACACACTATCTGTCTTCTCTCCCCTGACAGAACATGGATCTGTGTGTTTACACACACAGATTAACGCTTCTGCTCTGTCACCAGCAACCGCGGGTGCCCGGCAGACATCAGGGCCGCCGGGCATGCACCACGGCTCCCGAGTGACGCAGCGCATGCCCCCTATACCGCCGGGAAGCTGAGAACGTCATATGACGCCTGCCCAAGATGGGAAATCCCACCTGCGGAAGTCATATGACTATGGGTGGGTAGGGATAGTGGTTAAAGGAGCAGGATCCATTTTTGGGGGGTTAACAAACGCTTTAAAGCATTTGTAGCCCTAGAAAAAAAAAAAAGTTTGATCCTGTTACTTAAAAGCATGTTAAAACAGCACAGTGCTTGTGCTTTATAATTTGGCCCCCTGTATTACCTAAAATACCTGGTTGATCCTGCCTGTCTCTGCCTTCCCCCCTGTAAACTGACCACGGTTTATCATGGCTGCTGAGCCCTGACACGGTGGTCAGTTTACGTACCTCCGTCATCTGCAGCTCTCCTCTCTGCTCTCCCCCCTCCCCCTCCTGTTGCTGAAATGATCCCCTCTGTTAGAAAGCGTCCTATGCTGCAGTGTCTGTGCTTTGTAAAAAATATGCCCAAAATATGCCCATTTACAGCGCCTCTCTGTGCTCACGTGACTCCTCGCTGCTCCCTCTCCCCGGCTGACATCTCCTCCCCTCCTCCTGACTGACATCAGCAGGGGATTCTCGGCCCCTCCTGCCCTAGATGTGAAGTCGGGGGAGGGAGCAGTGAGGAGTCACATTAGCGCTGAGTGGCGCTATGAATTCAGGTAGAAATGGGCATATAATTTACAAACTGCATACACTGCAGCAAAGGACTCTTTCTTTTTTTTTTTCAATTTTTTTTATTGGTATTTCAAAATAGAGTACAATAGTGACTCAGAAACAAATAATATCAAAACAACTTGTAACAATTGTTATGTGCTTCACAATAATGTCAACATGTGAAAGACAAGTAAATATGTATTGTCAAGCATAGGTATACATATAAGATAAGACGGTAATAATACAATCATCAATACAAAATAAAAAGAATAATAGTTACGTATTTACAGAAGAAAAATTAGATGAGAAAAAAAAAAAAAAAAAAGGACATATGGGTAAGGGGGAGTTATAAAATTAGACTATTTTGGTGACTATACCTTAAGACAAGTTATAAATAATTACTTGCACAGAGATTTCTATTCAGTTAGAAATTGTATGTTGCGCTAAGTTCTGAAATTCAGCGGATTTAGTAAAATTGAACCAACAAGCCCAAGTTTCTTGAAATTTTTTAGGTGATTCTCTAGATTGTTGGATCAAATCCTCCATTTCAGCAATTTTAGCGATTCTCTGAAACCACTCTGAAATGGAAGGGGGAGATGTATCCTTCCAGTGGGTAGGAATACACAATTTGGCTGCGTTAATTAGATGGATTATAATCGTGTTTTTATATACAGAGTGGGACAATGAGGTATGGTGTAGAAGGTATTGAGAGGCTGTGAAATCAGGAGTAATAGAAGTGACGATTGGGATAATATTATGTACATCTTTCCAAAACTTCTGAATAAGCGGACATTCCCACCATATGTGCAAAAGAGATCCTACCGAACCCTTACACCTCCAACATAAGGGTGAAGCAGAGGGGTCAAATTTATTAAGTAAATATGGCGTTCTATACCATCTAGAGTAAAGCTTGTACCCGTTCTCCTGTGTTAAAACATTTTGCGAGCCCTTATGTATGCGGGTAAAGATATGTTTCCATTCCTCTGGAGAGATATCTAAGTCAAGGTCTTTTTCCCAATGTTTGGTAGCAACATCATCTTTAGGGTTAAAGTGTTCGAATAGAAGGGAATACGTTTTAGATATCAAATGTTTTTGGGGATCAGTAGAGGTACACATCTTCTCAAAGGAAGTTTTAGTCCTGTGCCACATCGAAGGGGAGTCAACCGAGAACAATGAACGTTTAATATTTTCGTAATCCGCATGTGTGATGTTAATTTCTTTGTGTCTAAGACAAAGGGTATCAAAAGAGATTAAATTTCCCTTTTCGAAAATAGATTCGGTCTCTATAGAGAAATCCAAGGGAACATTCGGGGAAGCATGTTTTTTCGTGCCATGGGGAGATTTCGATTTAAGGATGACAGGAGCTAAGGGTCCAGGAAAAGAGGATATATTCGATCTAGTGCAAAGTGATTTAAATAATTGTAAAGTAGTACCAGTGATAGGGTGGGAGCTAATTTTACGTGGAATTTTACGAGGGTCAATCCAAGGTAGATGGTTTAGTGGGATCCCATGTGGTAAACCTTCAAGCTCAATCCAATCTTTTGTTTTTGAATGAATGTGCCAATCAATAATTCGGGCCAAATGACAGGACCAATAATATTTTTGGATGTCCGGTAATCCTATACCCCCTAAAATTTTAGGGATGATTAGTTTGTCCCACTTTATTCTGGGTTGTTTTGTAAACCAAATGAATTTCAGGCAAATTTTTTTATAAGATTTAAAAAAGGATGCAGGTATTTTGACCGGTATTGTCTGAAGGAGGTAAAGAATTCTAGGGAGGATGTTCATTTTTATAATAGCTGCCCTTCCAAACCAGGAATAGAAATTCTTATCCCACTTCAGAAGGTCTTCCTGGATAGATTTGAGGATCGGTAAAAAATTCATAGAATATAAGTCTTTTAATTTTGATGGTATTCGTATACCCAAATAAGTAAGTGCTTGATCTTCCCAAATAAACGGGAAATTTTGTTTGCAGAGGGATACTAGGTTAGGCTGTAGTGAAATATTTAGAGCTCTAGATTTAGCAAAATTAATTTGTAAGTTTGAAATAGTCTTAAAGAACGAGAAATCCTTTAAGAGAATGGGAATTGTAATAATAGGTTCAGATAGGAAAAGTAAAATGTCATCAGCATATGCAGCTAGTTTGTAACATTTGTTTTTAATCTCAATACCTCTGATATCAGGGTTACTTCGAATCTTGCATAAGATCGGTTCCAGAGTCAATATGAATATAATAGGGGACAATGGACATCCCTGGCGAGTCCCGTTCGACACAGAGAAGGCGTCCGACAGGCAACCATTTATCTTAATTTTGGCGGTGGGGGAAGAATAAAGAGCTAAAATAAATTGTAACATACGATCTCCGAATCCCATTGCTTTCAGGGTCTCGATCATATAATCCCACGCTACTCTGTCGAACGCCTTCTCCGCGTCAAGAGAGAGGAAAAAGCCAGGTTTTGATGTTGAATTCAGCCAATGATGGATATTAATGGCCTTTTGAGTATTGTCCCGAGCCTCTCTACCAGGCACAAAGCCTACTTGGTCCAAGGACACCAGATTAGGGATCAGTGGCAGAATACGGTTTGCAATTATTTTGGAGTAAAGTTTTAAATCCACATTAAGAAGAGAAATAGGTCTGTAGTTGGAAACAATCAAGGGATCTTTACCGGGCTTTGGTATCATAGTGATGTGTGCCTCCAATAGGTCTCTGTTATTAAGTAACGGATCATCCGGGATGGAATTAAAGGCTTTCAAAAAATATTTTAGGACAGTTTCTGTAAAAGACTTATAATAGCTAACTGATAGGCCATCAGGGCCAGGGCATTTACCAGTTTTAAGTTGTTTAAGAGCTCTTAAAGATTCCTCCCATTCAATTGGCCTATCTAGAGTATCAGCTTCTAATTTGGAAATAGGTTTAGGGCAATGTAGAGCTAAAAAGTTGGTGATCAAATCTTTTCTTCGATCAGTTTGATCTACATGTGGATTCGTTGAGATATTATATAGTTTAGCGTAAAATGTTTTAAATTCTTTGGCAATTTCAGTGGACGAGGATAAGCGCTTACCATTGTGATTGGTAATTGAATGGATAGTTGAAGCTGCTCTTTTATCTTGAAGGGATTTAGCAAGTAGTTTACTCGATTTATTACCGAACTCGTAAAAAAGTTTACGTGTTAGAATGACTTTTCTTTTGGTCGTCCTATTTAATTCTGCAAGTAAGAGTTCTCTAGTTTGAAGGAGTTCAGAGTAAGTGTCCCTCGCCAGAGATAGTTTATGCTTACTCTCAAGAATATGTATACGTTCAGAAAGGGTTTTGATAAGGGCTTCTCTTATTTTTTTTCGCTTGGAGGCCATAGATATAAATTCTCCTCTAATTACACATTTGTGTGCCAACCAGAGTGTTAGGGGATGTGTGTCCGAGGAGTCATTTTCTACAAAGTATCGGGACAAGACTGAATTTAAAGATTTAATATTTTCCGGGTTATTAAGTAGAGAGTTATCAAGTCTCCATATAGGAGATCTATTTAAAGTTGAGGGAAATTTAAGCGAAATTGTGATTGGGTGATGATCCGAAATAACCATAGGTTCAATGGTCGCCGATATCAGAGAATCAAGATCTGTTTGGGATAAAAAAAAATAGTCTATCCTGGTATATTTGTCATGGGGGGGAGAAAAAAAAGTGAAATCTTTCGTGTTAGGGTATAGGGTACGCCAGGTATCGTGTAATGTCAAATTTTTTAACATGTTTTTAACAGAGCGGAGGGCAGAATATGGCAAGGCAGAGGAACCCGAAGAGGTATCAATCAAAGGGTTGATAGCTAAATTAAAATCACCTCCCACAACCAGCACTCCAGATTGAAATGAAGTGAGGAGATTCAAGGTTTCTCTAATAAAGGGTATTTGCAGTTTATTAGGAGCATAGATATTAGCTAGAGTTATGTTTTTGTTATACATAGATCCTTTCAGAAAAATATATCTACCGTCAGTGTCAATAAGAGTGTCTTTTATTTGTATGGGACAATTTTTTGAAATTAAAATGGACACTCCTTTAGACTTAGAAACAGAATTGGTGGCGTGATATACTGTAGGGTACAATTTGTTACACATGTTTGGAATATTGTCGGTTTTAAAATGGGTCTCTTGCAAAAAGACTATATCCGCTTTGGCCTTTTTCAACAAGAGAAATAGATTAGATCTTTTCTCAGGTATATTCAAACCTTTGATGTTTAAGGAATATAGATTTATCAAGGGAGAAGGGGAAGAGACGTTATTTTGTTGGTACATGACACTGTGAGATCTCTATCCAGAGCAAGGGAAAAATGTATGAGTCACAAGCAACCTCAAACAAAATAGGGGAAAGAGGTAAGTAAAGGGTAGGTAAAATTATATCAAAACAAACAATAAAAAATAGGCAAAGAAAAAATAAAAATAAATAAATAAGTAAATAAATAAAAATAAAAGAACAGTCTAATCACTATTCTAATTTCAAAGAAAACCACTGGGAAAACGGGATTGTTTTCCAAAAATAAAAACAATCAAAGTGGTACGGTACAGAGCAGAGATTTTGCGTGCTCTCCTATTGGAGATGACAAGCAAAACTCCACTACTGTGTAGGGGTTGAAAAAGTCCTCGCCGGGAAACGGAACAGGAGAAAGAAGATTACCCACCGCTGCAAAACAATGGAAGCGTAACAGGGGTAATCTCAAAATTAAGAAATTTTGAAAAATGAGCTCACTCAAAAGGTCTATAATCTATTAAGAATCATTTACCGGAAGTATAACTAAGAAGAAAAGGTCAATCTTCTTCTTCAAAAAAAATAAATAAATAAATAAATAAATAAAGAGAAAAGATTGTGGAAGTAACCACATTAATCATTAACATCAAAATCGAATGAAAAACCATTAGGTTTATGGAGGATTATTATAAGCAGGCATGACATTTAGTGTCTGTTAGAACAAAGAAATAGAGCAACATGAGCCTATTAAAAAGTAAAATAAAGTGTAAAAACAGGCTGTAAGGCTGGTCAGAGTTTAAGAGATGTCAATTACCATATGAATACTATAAACATAGACATAAGAGAAACAGAAAACAACAAAAAAAAAAAAAGAAAAAGTATCCAAAATTAGAAGACAAAGAAGGATACAAATTAAAAAGGATACCTCTATAAGGTTCTACAAGAGAGACATTGAAGAATAACTTTTAAGTAAATACAGTCTAATCAGCTATAGCCGACTGAACCAAGTAACAGATATAAATATCTAAGAAATGTAATTAACATAGGAATGTTTTAAAAAAAAAAAAAAAAAACTAACCAGCCAAGGCTCATTAGTGTCAAACAGTATGCATTAATATATGAGTGTTTACAATATGACAGACATCCATCAGGACCAGACGGTCAAATCACATGCAATACCACATATGTAAAGCCACAAATTAATACGAAAGAGGAAAGAAAAGAAAAAAAAAAAAAAAAAAAAAAATGAAAAAGAATATTCAACCGCGTTCAGTAGAGACGTCTGGATCTCCTCGGGCGTTGTGATTCTGATGAGTCTTGTACGGTTTCCTTCAATGAAGATGACGGGTTTTCACATGATGGCGACCTCCTTCTTCTGACTCTGGTAGCCTGAGCTTCCATCGGTTCAGTTGCGCCATTATCTCTTTTTCTGTAGGTAGGACGGAATTCAGCATACCAGTCTGGTACATCGATCAATGGAATATTCATGGTTTCACAGAATGAATTGAGATCCTCAGGCACCCTCAAAATGGCTGTGCGGCCTTGATAAGAAGCAGAAAGTCCAAAAGGAAATTTCCATTTGTATATGATGTTCTTATTGCGTAAAGCCTCTAGCAACGGCTTCAGATCCCTCCTGTTTTGCAATGTTATGCCAGAGAGGTCTTGGAAAACTTGAATAGTCGATCCTTTATAGGTTAGCTTGTTTTTTTTCCTCATGGCCATAAGGATGTCTTCTTTTAGTTTATAGTCCACCAAGCAACAGATCACGTCCCTAGGGGGGTCTGTAGGTTTACCTCTAGGCCTAAGTGCGCGATGCATGCGCTCCATATTTATATTTGTCTGCAAAGGTCTATCTAAAATTCCATTAAACAGATTTTCAATGGTGTGCGATAGTTGTTCTGTTTCAACATCTTCTGGTAAACCGCGTACACGCAGGTTGTGACGCTTGCTTCTATTCTCCAGGTCTTCAGTGTGACGCTGGAGGTCTCTCATTTGTAACATTTGCGAGTCCATTTTAAAAGCCATCCTGCGCAGTATAGCTTCATGGTGCGCACTCGATTTTTCCACATCTATGACCCTATTAGTTATTTCACGTATGTCTAAACGTAATTCCGCTATGGCTGCAGACAACGTTTGTTTAATGTCATTCGCCACGGAGCGGAGATCTAATAGACTCGGTTGTTGTAATTCTACATCATTGCTGTCTCCTGTTGAAACTGACATGGCCGTTCTAGCAGCCTGCGTGTCAGGTATCACTGCCTGTGACGCACCTTGAATTAGAACTGACATGTCTCCTGTCAGATGTCCGCTCTAAGCGGAGAGGTAATCCTCGATCGTGCGGAGAGCAGGAAAGTGAACCTGAGGAGTTCCGGTATCACAATACCTTCAAAGCGGGTGTTAGGAGCGGCGAAAGTCCCCCGGTATAACAAAAAAATATTGCAGCGGTGGGAGCTCTGGAATCAGGCAGCCATCTCCTAGCGAGGTCAGACCACGCCCCCCAAAGGACTCTTTCTAACAGAGGGGATTGCATGTAATTTACTAAGTGGCTTAAAAAATACTTTAATCCCACTTTCACGCTCAGGTGTGACCAGCCAAAAAAGCTCCAAACCAGTGTTGCAGCCTACACTTTATCAGGGTCTATGCAGCCATCCCTTGAATTGCCAAAACAAGGGCAGGGGACAATCTAAACAAAAAAAATAAACAGACCAGGGAAGTGCATGCCCCAGTACAGGCAGTCCCCGGGTTACAAACAAGATATGGACTGTAGGTTTGTTCTTAAAGGGGTTGTAAAGGTTTTTGTAAAGGTTTTTATTTTCTATATAGATTCCTTTAAGCTAGTGCATTGTTTTTCTTTTCTTTGTCTGAATTTCTTACTTCCTGTTCCTCCTCAGTAACCTTGCCCCCATGATCCGAGCTGTTCTGGCTGGGGGTTAGTCAGCGTGCTTGCCCCCTCCCTTGGGACTACATCCCTGCGGGCAGACGCTGTGAGCGTAGTCTCAAGGGAGGGGGTGAGCACGCTGACTAAGCCCCAGCCAGAAAGGCTTGGATGATGGGGGCAAGCTTACTGAGGAGGAACAGGAAGTGAGAAATTCAGACAAAGAAAAAAAAAATTTAGAAGGGAAATCAAAAGAAATGGTTTGATTGCACTAGCTTAAAGGAACCTATTTAGAAAATAAAACCTTTACAACCCCTTTAAGTTGAATCTGTTTGTAAGTTGGAACATAATGACAGCAAGCTCATCCCACAACTGAGAATCCACATTCAGAAACCCCTGTATGGATGCCACTAGATGTAATCCACTTCATGTTCTTTCTCCATGCCCGTTTGTTAGAAAAGAAAGAGAAGAGTGGGCAGGTGACTGCAATAGCGGCTTGTGTATGACAGCTGCCAGGATTATGGAGGACTGGCAATCTTTCAGTAGATTGGCGTGCACCCGAAGGAGGCTGTGCAGGTTGACATAGGTTTGAGGCCGCTGGCCACGGCAGACGGCTCCGCAGGCCACAGGTTGAGCATGCTTGGTTTAAAGTTATAATAAATCTGGAATTTTTCTTTAATAGCTTTTATCAGCTTCAGTGTGCATGGAGCCTAATGCTTAGGATACATGAAGGTGAAAAAAACTTGAGCCTTCAGAACCACTTTAAAGCGTTTATTAAAATTGTATATGGATCGGGTAAGGAATGGTTAAAACTGCTGGCAGTTTTATTTATATATATATATTTTTTTTAATTCCTGTCCTGGAGACATAGCAGGAAGAGAGAAGAAATCTCTCCAAAGCTTTATAGTTGTTACCAAAATAGATTTGTCCACTACCAGATTTAAAAAGCAAGGTAATGTTAAATTAACTACTTAAGGACCGCCTCCTGCACATTTGCGTCGGCAGAATGGCACATGCACGTACAAGTACGTGCTGTGCTAGTACCCAGCCGTGGGTCGCGGGATCGGTCCCCGGAGCTGAAGAACGGGGAGAGCCGCATGTAAACAGGGCTTCCCCGTTTTTCACTGTGGCGGGGTCATCGATCGTGTGATCCCTTTTATAGGGATACACAATCGATGACGTCACACCTACAGCCACACCCCCCTACAGTTGTAAACACACATTAGGTCACACATAACCCCTTCAGCGCCCCCCTTGTGGTTAACTCCCAAACTGCACAGTCATTTTCACAATGCATTTTTTTGCTGTGAAAATGAAAATGGTCCCAAAAATGTGTCAAAATTGTCTGAAGTGTCTGCCATAATGTCGCAGTCACGAAAAAAAACGCTGATCGCCGCCATTAGTAGTAAAAAAATAATAAAAATTAGGGCTGTTACTGATCAAAATTTTTGTGTTCGATTAATCGTTTTTTATTTTAATCGATTAATCGACTAATTTCGATTAATTATAACGCAAATACAGATCCAACAACTTTTAGCTGATCTCCTTGCAGGCCGATTCCCAGTGCAGCTACCAACAGCAGGATACAAAAAACACACAAAAGCAGCGCTCGATGGGAATACCATTAAAACTTTTATAATCTTCAAGTAGGTAACAAAATAAATATTGCACTGGAGATAAAATTGATGTAGCTACATAAACTGTAATAATGGTGCGAGTAATACTAACAAAAGCAGTCATAAAAATATGTAGCCAAGTATGATACTGGTATAAAAATGTGTACAACGATACCACTGCTGAATCCAGATGAGGAGGGGTTACCATCAGTCCGTCGGCATGTAGCTGTCCCATGAAGGGAACTATCACAACTCCCAGTGGATGGTTGTAAAATCCCAGGTTAATAAAAGGAAGTGATAGAGGGAAGTGTAACAGCTACTATGTGGCAGATAGTAAGGTCCGCCACCATGCAGATATAAAGGCACAGCTAAGGAGCCCTTCAGATGGATACGGCAAGCCCCGCCGGTGTCTATGACGTTACTGGATCTCCGACGGAACTCTCTGAAGGCCCAGAAGCCGGCGGAGAGGCGAGAACCAATCAAAATAATTTTAATCGATCAAAAATATTTTGATCGATCAAAAAAATTAAAGATTAATCGATTAATTAAAAGTTAATTTGCACAGCCCTAATAAAAATGCAATAAAACTATCCCCTATTTTGTAAACGCTATACATTTTGCGCAAACCAACCGATAAAGGCTTATTGCGATTTTTATTTTTTTTACCAAAAATAGCTCGAAGAATACGTATCGGCCTAAACTGAGGAAAAAAACATATTTTTTATATATTTTTGGGGGATATTTATTATAGCAAAAAGTAAAATATATTGAATTTTTTTCAAAAGTGTCGCTCTATTTTTGTTTATATCGCAAAAAATAAAAACCGCAGAGGTGATCAAATACCAACAAAAGAAAGCTCTATTTGTGGGAAAAAAAGGACGCCAGTTTTGTTTGGGAGCCACATCGCACGACTGCTCAATTGTCTGGTAAAGCGACGCAGTGCCGAATCGCAAAACCTGGCCGGGTCCTTTAGCTGCCTAAGGCTGCATTCACACCTGAGCGGCAAAACGCCTGTCGCGCGACGCTCGTGCCGCTGGAGGGGAAATTTCCCATTCATGTCTATAGAGATGGTTCACATCTCTGAGACGCCGAACGCCTGTCGCCTGAAAAAAAGTCCCGGACCCTTTTTTTCAAGCGACATTGGCGTTCGCCCATAGACATGAATGGGAAGATTTGTAAAAAAAATAAATAAATAAATAAATCGAAGCGCGGCAAGTAAAGCCGCGTATGCGGCGTTACTTGCCGCTCAGGTGTGAATGCAGCCTAAAGGTCCGGGTCTTAAGTGGTTAAAGACCTTGCCAAATGTCAGTTTCTTTTGTTTTGTTTTGTTTTTTATTCTGCCCCTGCGACCCCACTGCCACTGTTAGGCAAGAATGACATGTCCCTGATCCCTAAGGGCTCTTTCACACGTCCGTTCAGTTCGTCTGTTTTTTGGACGTCCATTAACAGACCTCAATGCTTCCCTATGGGTTAGCGTCCGTTAGCGGATGAGCATCCGCTAACGTCCGTTAACATCCGTCTGCGGTAAGCTCCGTTTTTTTGACGGAAGAAAACCCTATTTTTCTTCCGTCAAAAAAACGGAACGGACGAAAAACGGACGTTAGCGGATGATCCGTTTACCATCCGATCCGCTAACGTCAGTTTTTCATCAAAATATGTAAAAAAAAAAAAAGTTCTAAAAAAAAAAAAAAAAAAAACGGATGAAAAAACGGATGAAAAAAACTGATGAAAAACTGATGAAAAACGGAACGGAAACTGATGTAAACGGACGGAAAACGGACGAAAAACGAATGAAAAAACGGATCAACTGAAGGGGGAAAAAACTGATCTAAAAAACTGAACGGACGTGTGAAAGAGCCCTAATGCCGCGTACACACGGTCGTTTTTTGAGATGAAATAAAACGACGTTTTAAAAAACCTTATTTAAAATGACCATGTGTGGGCAAAACGTAGTTTTATGTCTTCTGAAAAATGACAAAAAAAAAATTCGAACATACTTTTTTATGTCGTTTTTCAGAATGTCGTTTTTTGTGTCATAAAAAATGATCGTGTGTACGCTAAAACGACGTTTAAAACAACGTTTTTAAACCGGCGCATGCTCAGAAGCAAGTTATGACGCGAGCTTGAATGGAACAGAGTGCCGTCTTACGTGTTGTACGTAACCGCGCTTTGCAAGAGCATTTTCAGAAAACGATGGTGTGTAGGCAACGTCATTTTTTTAAAATGAAGTTTGAAAAACGCCATTTTTTTTTCATAAGAAAAAACGACGTTTTTTTTTACAAGACAAAAAACGTGTGTACGCGGCATCAGCCTCCTGGAATAGCAATGTCACATATTCCAGAGGTAGACTGCAGGGACACATAGCTTTTTATGAGCAGACCTGACGATGCATCATCGGGAGGTGGCTGCAGAACCTCAAAGAGATGGCCAGGTCCTGATGATATCAGAGAAGAAGATGGCGGACCAGGATGGGGCAGCTGTTTGGCAGATCATAGCAGAATAACGCTGGATTTGCTGGGCACATGAGTATTGAACAACCATGCACAACTGGTAAGGCAGAATAGGTAAAAAAAAAGTGGTGGAGGGGGTTAAAGTTCCTCTTTAAAGTGTATTTCCAGCCAAAAATATTTTTTTAGTTTTGGATTGAGTAAGAAATAGAACTCCTGTTGTATTATGGTGCCCCAGGAAATGTGTCTTGAATCTTTAGTATTGAAAACAACATTAGGATAGGTTTAAATACATACTAATAAGCTACATTACAGGGACACCGATCAGTTGAACACTAACAATTTGACATCTTCTTGCCGTTTATGCAGAATGCCATCTACAGTTCAGTTGTAATGTGCCTCCGTTCAATTATTGCCATTGCACTGCTGTTCAGGGTTAATAACCGTGTACATGAGCTCTGCACTGCCCTCTTCTGTAGTCATGGAATGCTGCACATGTTTTCTTGTCTCAGGACAGAGAACATCTTTTGGGTCAATAGCTTTGATTCAGTGAGTTGATCGATATGTCAGAAGCAGGAATGCAGCTTCACTTCTCCGACTATTCCTCTTCATTACTTTCCCCCATGGGTGAGATCTATCACAAACGTACAGCATGTGTCACATAGGAATAAACTTGGCTTTCATCCATCTGCTGCCAACTGTCCTCTGTCTTTGTCCATCTTGAACGGTCGCAACTGTCGCTACAGCTCTTCCTGTGCTTGGTTAGGTCTAAGGCAGACAATTCTTCCATGTTGGGAAGGCTGGATAGATTCCAGGAGTCGGTTTACTTAAGAAAATTACAGCTGCATTAAAGTTTTTTTATTTTTTTCTGTTTCAGTGGAAGCATGTGTTCCCTGGCTGTTTGCAAATGTCTGCTGAATGTACGTTAATTTGTACACACCTGCATCGTAGTCAAGTGTCCTTTTTTTAAGGATTTATTTGTGTTCCTCTACTTATCTCAGTACATGCCTGTGTCTGTACAATTTTTTATTTTTAGTCTTTGGAAAAAAAGGTTTAAGCACTTATCACATCACATTTTTAAGATGCACCATATTAAAACAAAAATAAAAAGATTAAATAGCTTATTAGGGTAGATATATATCATCTTTTCATTTACAGTATATACTCAAGTATAAGCCGACCCAAATATAAGCCGAGGCACCTAATTTTACCACAAAAACTGGGAAAGTATAAGTGGGTGTCCATCTGCATGCCTCACTGTGCTCATGCCTCACTATGCCCATGCCTCACTGTGTCCATGACTAGACTGGCGTTTATCATGGGAGTCTATGGAAGGGGTGCCCGGCTTTGAAAAATCGGTGCTCCCCGGCCGTAGGTCTCCCGGACAACAAACTTTGCACAGTTGTAGAGAAAGAGTGGGGCTACATGTGTGCCAAGGGGACCTATGGCCAGCCGATACCGGGTTCCCAAAGTCCAGGAGATCAGGCGCAAAAAGGTGACTCGAGTATAAGCTGAGGGGGGCATATTTAAGCACAAAAAAATGTGCTGAAAAACTCAGTTTATACTCGAGTATATACGGTACTTGTATTTTAATTATTGGTGTTAGTGATCTATTTATAATATTTTTTTTGGGGGGGTGGGTTTTATACATGGTAGGGGATGAGGGAGAATGGTGCAAAGGTCAGAGGCGAGGAGGGGTGGAAGTGAGATGTGGACAGTCAAGAGAGCAGAACCCTTAACATTATGCACAGCACACCCCTAAACCCTGCACTCTATATTTGGCGCACCCCTTAACCCTGCACACAACACACCCCTTAACCCTGCACTCTGTACACAACACACCCCTGAACTCTGCACTCTGTACTTGGGGCACCCTGAACTCCGCACATAATGCACTCCTGGTGTTTATTGCCCCTTTAAGACCTTCCCACTGTTGCAATTTGGCCACACCCACTGCTCGATGTGGTTCATCAGGGTGTGGTTGAGTTCCTGCACCTATTCTCTCAGACAAAAAGCCCTGGGTAAATATATACAGTCTTAGGCCGCGTACACACGATCGAATTTGTCCGCTGAAAACGGTCCGATGGACCGTTTCAGCAGACAAATCCGATCGTGTGTACGGCCTAGCGGACATGTTTGTCCATCGGACAAATTTCAAAGCATGCTTTGAAATTTGTCCGCTACAAACCTGTCCGTCGGATATGTCCGCTGGTTAGTACGGGAAACCAGCGGATATATCCTCCCGCACATGCGTCGTATCCTGTGAATGGATCCGACGCATGCGCGCGTAAGTGTTTACTTCCTGGTGCGTGACGTGGCGGCGTCAACGTCACCGCCGCGTCACCACGCTGTCTGCCGGAGGGGATTTTGATCCGATGGTGTGTACACGCCATCGGACCGAAATCCGATGAGACATGTCTGCTCTAAACTGTCCGTCGGACAAGTTTGAGCGGACATTTTTCATCGTGTGTACGAGGCCTAACAGATACAACCGACACTTTGAGGGAACCATAATACTAATGCGGCCCTCAATGAAATTGTGTTTGACACTGCATTAGAGTAATGGTTCGTGGGGCTCCTTCGACTTCTGGTCATTGAGAAGAATTATCCCCTTACAGATAGCTAGAAAGATCAATGGTGTCTGTGGAAACTTATTTGAGAGGCAGAAATTGCTTATTGCTCAAAGAACCCCTAGCAACCCCTGGAAGAACACTAGTTGATTCATGTCGTTCTAGAAATGTGGCTGCTGTAAAACAGTTAAAATAAGCCCACCTTTTCAAATTGCTTTTATTAGGTAAACTACCAAGTGAAGTTTCTTAACTGTTGTTGTGGGAAGACATCTGATCAGCTGTTATTGAGTGTTTGATGTGTAACTGCTAGTCCAGGAACCCATTAGCCGCCTAATTTGCAGCCTTAGGCAGTTGATAGGTCTGGGTAATATATACCCAATAGTTTTGAAAATGGGAGACCATGTGACTCGGTCCCCCTCCTCCCATGTGACTGTGGTGGTACTTGGTGGCTAACTGCTCAGGGAATCAACATGGTCACATGGGGGAAAAGATAAAGTAATAAACCTCATGATAGCTTCAAGTCTTTAGAGGCATTCCTCTTTCCACTTCCAATGGCAGACTAAGGACATGGATTACTGGAACTTATTTATTTGGTTCAGATGGTGTGAACCGTGTGTGGCGGCAACCAGGTGAGGAGTACAAAGACCAGTGTGTCTTGCTCTTGCCTACAGTCAAGCATGGTGGTGGGAGTGTCATGGTCTGGGGCTGCATGAGTGCTGCCTAAGCTACAGTTCATTGTGGGAACCATGAATGCCAATATGTACTGTGACATACTGAATCAGAGCATAATCCCCCTCCCTTCGGAGACTGGGAAACTTGCTTAAGCAAAGTACAGGTTCACTCTAAGCACACCCTTCCTGCGTGACACAATGCCCTGCAAGTGCCTTTTACTGGCGCCCATCTTGCATTGTAGAATGTGGCAGGCCTGGCAAGCTTGTGCTGTATTCACACTATAGTAGCGCATAAACATACAAAATCACACAGTTTTTGCATGTGTTTACAAAACATGCTAAGAACACGTCTTGCTTGTACTGCCATTCATTGTTAATGAAAGGAAGATGTGTGTTTTTTTGCAAAATGTGCAAAACTTGAAGCTCAAAAAGGTGCACAAGCTTCTTTACTATGCATAGGGCAGCCAGTTGAAATGAATAGGCTGCCTTATGCATGGCATGCGACAACACGCATAGGTGCGATTGCTGATGTTGGACGACATACTATCCCAGATAACAAGGATAACTTGCCACAAATTTGTGGCAGTGTTGAATTGTAAGTCTGTTAACGTGCTGCACATTTTTACTGGCAAGTTGTAGTTGACACTTTTCCAATCTGTAGCTCATTTGTGTGGCAAGTCTCTAGCAAGAGCAACGTTGCAGGGGTAAGTCTACAGCAAGAGCTCTGCAGGTCTTCAGCATGAAAATTCAGCCACAGTGACCCCTGTGGTGGGATGACTGAGACAGAACTTGCAGAATGTTTGCAATGAAAGTTGGTCTGGAGTCATGCAATGCAAACTTTTTGCATTTGTGCAACAAACTTGTGAAGCCTGAATGATATGGGAAAAACTGCGCTTAGGAAGGGTAAGTAGATGGTGAAGGACTGCAGCCCCCTCCCCCTAATTAGATGCCCTAAAAGGGGTACTGAAGGAGTATGTGATGTGTGTTTGGGGTGGTGGCGCTGTCCACATGATTCCTAAATAAACTGTGTAGGAAACCACTAAATGTGTGATCTAATTATCTGCTCAGATGAGACATAAAAAATAAATAAATAAATAAAATAAAAAATGAATAAATAGATTGCCACTAGGAGCACTAGAGAGCCCCTTGGTGGGTGAAGTGCATCAGCCTAGGGATATATTGTATAACAATCAAAAATGTGTTATCACTTAAACCAGTGCAATAGCTAAGAGTGCCTGCATACGTAACTAAATATTACAATGTATACATATAGAATATAAAGTGAATCAACTGCCACTTGGCAGAAATAAATCAAACTTAAATGTGAAAATCACATAAACGTGACTAGTGAAACAGGTGCAAAAGTCCACAAAAGTTTATATCAATGGGTATTCTTGTAAGGTGCAACAGTCCTTAGTATCAAGATCATCAACAAATTACAGGGTGTCTCCACTGTGTTCCGGTGCTCTTGTGAGGCCTGGCAAGTCTAACATTAGCTTGGCAAGTTATTTTCAAACTTGCAGCAAAGTTGCTTGCTATCTGGAATGAATGGAGGGTAAAAGTTTAAATATGCATACAGAATTGGGGGCTAGCAGGCACAATGTGGAGAAATATCAAGCTTTCAGAGGTGTGTGAAGGAATCTACTGGTATCTGCTATCATACTTTAGACAGCTGATGTTATGTGCAGATCTTGAATTTCCTGTAAAGTAAAGCATGACTTTAAAGTAAAGCACCAAAACCTTTTTCTTTAGATAGCAAGGCAGTCCTTGTATTAAAGGGCCACTGAAAAAGATAAGGTAGAAACAGAGAGCAAGGCTAGCCTTGACTTTGCAGGGAAAGTGTATTGATTTGCATATAACATTGATGGTTATATCTCAAGACTGGGGATGAGCTCCAGTGTGTTTGCATGGTACACTTGCAGAGCCCGCCAGGAAGTCTGCACGGCACAGCGCTAATCACAGCCAGGGAGACATTTCCCGATCTCTGCAGCTGAGCATCGGGACAATGTCTCCCTGGCTGTGATCAGCGCAGCGCCGTGCCGTGCAGACTTCCTGGCGGGCTCTGCACGTGTACTATGCGGACACACTGGAGCTCATCCTTACTCAAGACCAGTGGCGGTGCGTCTATTAGGGGCACACGTGCACCGCCCCCTTTATTTAGCCAGCCCCCTCTGTGTATAAATCTGTGCCTGAATCTATTCACGGCCGCCGCCGTCACCCCCTATTTAGGCATCCGTCCCATTTTCGGATTCCGGGCGCTTGAATTACAGCAGCAGGGGGTGTTTTTGAAGCATCTGATTAGAGCCATAGGCTGTAATAGGGTTCAAAAAATGTGAAAATGATGCGCACAGTGTCTGCGTTTGATGGGCACGGCGGCTGCGTTTGATGGGCACGGCGGCTGCGTTTGATGGGCACGGCGGCTGTGTTTGATGGGCACGGCGGCTGTGTTTGATGGGCACGGAGGCTGTGTTTGATGGGCACGGTGGCTGCGTTTGATGGGCACGGTGGCTGCGTTTGATGGGCACGGCGGCTGTGTATAATGGCACAGCGGCTGTGTTTGATGGGCACAGCGGCTGTGTTTGATGGGCACGGCGGCTGTGTTTGATAGGCACGGCGGCTGTGTTTGATGGGCACGGAGGCTGTGTTTGATGGGCACGGAGGCTGTGTTTGATGGGCACGGAGGCTGCGTTTGATGGGCACGGTGGCTGCGTTTGATGGGCACGGTGGCTGCGTTTGATGGGCACGGCGGCTGTGTTTGATGGGCACAGCGGCTGTGTTTGATGGGCACAGCGGCTGTGTTTGATGGGCACGGCGGCTGTGTTTGATGGGCATGGAGGCTGTGTTTGATGGGCATGGAGGCTGTGTTTGATGGGCACGGTCGCTGTGTTTGATGGGCACGGCGGCTGTGTTTGATGGCACAGTGAGGCTGCAATTGATGTTTTTTTCAGAATTTCTCAGCTTCTCCAAGAAATTTGGAGCACCTGCTGCCAGTGCTCCAGAAAATACTGCTTATTCAGACATTTTCTCTGCAAACACGTTTTTCACCATATACTGTCTGATTATTTTAGGGTTTGTGATAGTTTTTAGTTTGTTTACCTAGATTTGTGTGCCTCTATGTTGTTGGCTGGCAGTAAGAACAAGTTATAGGACAGTTTGTCATGAAAGTTGTATTTTATCATCTTGGAACATAACTGTGACACCAAAGCCAACTTCTAAAACAGATAGAACACCGACATCCAACGGTGTATTTGTCTTGGACAGTTGGCATAGCATCATGTGTTTAAATCTATAGCAACCAATGAGACACCATCTTCCATGGGTCTAACTGAGCTAATATGTTTATGCAGCATTTTTAATTGGTTACTGCATTTCATTGCAAAGCTCTCGATCAGTCTGCCTTAAAAGATATGTTTCTTTACTCTTCTTATTTGCCTTTCTTTCCTATAATTAAAAACAAAACAAAATGAAGGACATTTGCTCCCTCTTGAATCAATCATCAATCAGTTTCAACATCTAACCACTCAAAATAATTTCAAATAATTTACAGACAGGTGAGTTTGCGACGGGAATATTTTCATCAAGGAAGAGTATGCAATTAGAATAACTAAGGCATTTCTTGCTTCCTGTCTGGCGGAATACCCAGGAAGAGAACAGAGATACTTGGCATACCTCCTTAACAAGCCTCCACCTTCCTTTTCTTCTCCTTATTCTCGCCACCTCCCTTGATTTTTGGTTATTTTTGGGCTTATTCCATCATACTCGGACTTCAAAGTTCGCCACATCTGGGACATGCTGACAGTTTCCATGGTAACAGAATTCTAAGCACTGTAACGCCTTGAGAACAGTGGGACTCCGACAGGCCCAGCTTACTGCACAGTTCCTAGCAGGTAAAAAAATCAGCATATACAACCAGCCTGAGAGTTTTGCCCAGTAAACCACCAGAGACTTAACAGGCACAAAGGCCAACAGAATATGTGAAGAGGAGTCGGGGGGCCAAGATCTGTGGGTGGGAATGGGCAAACAGACAGATGTTACTTCGTAAGAAAAAGATCAATTCAGTCAATCACACGCAACACAGATGAGGAATGAGAGATCAGACAAGCAGAGATAGTGGTAAAATGATGAAGACGAGAGAGAAATGTCATGGGACAGTAAAGGATATCAGAGGCCCCCAAAACTGGTGACAGACAGTCAGTACTGGTTAGATGGTCTTTTTTATAGACAGAACTGGCAGATAGTTATAGCTTCCAGCAAAAAACATGGGAAGACCTGGCTACAGGAATATAGATCTCCATCCCAGACTCTGTGCCTCCCATAGGAAAGTTTGTCGGGAATGGATGTAGAGCACTGCAATAACCCCACAGACCTCTCCATCATTTTTCAGATTTCTATTTTTTTGCAAGGTCATTATTTTAGTGGTTAGACCAGCAATGTTTGACATAGCATCCAAAAGTTTAATTCAGCCACAAGTGTCCTTTTGTCATTTCCTGTAAAGAGAGCTTATGTTGGCACTGGAAAAAGTTGTGGAGGGGTACCTATAGCAGATATCTTTAAAGTTACTAAAAAAAAAAAAAAAAGTTACTAAACCCAAGACCCCGCATTCATTATATCTGGTCTCCCACAGTAAACAGGGCATAGAAATGCAATTATTTTAGTAAATATATATGGCTAAATATCTTTTCTCATCAGTAGATAGAGCAGTCTTGTGACTTTTATCAGTGCCTGGTTAAAGCTTGTAGGAGTTTCCATACTGCACAGGTTGTCCTATCAGGATGCAGGACCCTTAACTCTGTCTGGACAGTACCAATTGACCCTGTGCTGATCACATGCACTCTCCCAATGAAACAAAAACTCCCTAGTGTGAGCATGTGCAGCCTGACTCCATAGACTGTGTCTTATCCGGACATGTTTTGGAGACAATGCAAGAAGGGAAGGATCTGTGCAAACAGGATCAAACAGCCTTTTTACATAATGCAGAGGAGTAACCCTGTAGGTTCCACAGTGAGTACAGCAAGCGTGCTTTACTGCATATACAGACTGATTTTACTGTTGTCAGTTTAGGAAAACTTTAACCGCTTCCGGACCAGCCGCCGCAGTTATACTGCGACAGGCTGGCCCCCCTGCGCGAGCCGTCGTAGCTGTACGTCGGCACCTTAAGATCAGTGCATTTTTATAGCACTAATCACTGTATAATTGTCACTGGTCCCAAAAATGTGTCAAAAGTGTCCAATTTGTCCGCTGCAATATCGCAGTCCCGATAAAAAATATATTAATAAAAATGCCTTAAATCTATCATCTATTTTGTAGATGTTTAGACTTTTGCGCACACCAGTCAATATACGCTTATCACGTTTTTTTTTCTTTCTTTTTTACCAAAAATATGTAGAAGAATACATATTGGTCTAAACTGAGGAAACAATTATTATACAAATTGGGACATTTATTATAGCAAAAGGTTAGATGTGCTTTTTTTCAAAATTTATAGCGCAAAAAATTAAAATCACAGAGGCGATCAAATACCACAAAAAGAAAGCTCTATTTGTGGGGAAAAAAGGACGTCAAGTTTGTTTGGGTACAGCGTCACACAACCATGCAATTTTCAGTTAAAGCGACGCAGTGCCGTATTGCAAAAAAATGGCTGAAGTGGTTAAAGCACCACATGCTAATAAAGAAGTGTCGGGACAAGGTCAACCGGTACCCAGGACAAAGGTGGGAAATTGTGCCTCCCCAGTTGGGTGAAGGAGAGATTGACCACAGTGGCAAGCGTCAACATGATTGTTATGTTTGTGGCATGCAATGAAATGGTACTAGTAAAAAGTTTCAAATAAGTGCATAAATAGGAAAAACATGTCCCTGGGTGTCACTGAAATGGAAAAAAATGCCCCCAAGATGGTGATTTGAGTGGAATGAAAAAATGTCCTTGAGTCAGTGGTGTCACTGAAGAAAAATGCCTCTTGGTTAGCAGTGTCACTGAGAATTTTTTTTTTCCCTGTACTGGTGGTGTCACTAGAAGAAACACCACTACAGCGCTCCTCCCCCACCCCGGTACAGTGAACTTTCTGAACACTCACCCCCCCTTCTTCACTACAGACCTTACCCCCCATTAGCGGCGTGCACAGCGCCACATTACTGGCATAATCCAATATTGGGAGCAGTGAATTTCTGGGTGCATTCGGGACCTTGCACCTTCGTGGATGTCCTATTTGGAGCAGCGGCTGTGTCCATGCTGCTTCCCAACTGACTTTAATGGGAGTGCCCTATGGGGGTATGCATGTGTAGCGCTTACCCTCACAGGAGCCGCTGGATAGATTTGGGTCGGCCTGTTACCTCTATAGCTTCGATGTCTAGGGTAGTAGAAGAGAGTAGCAATGATGGAATGTTCTTTTCTTGTGCTTTATTTTACTCAACACGGTAAAACAATAAACTTGAGGTGAGTAAGAAAAGATGGATGAGGAGAAGAGTAGCAGATTCAGGCCTATGAGTAACAGAAGCAGTCCTGCTTCAAACGACACTTTGCTTTCATCGCCACTCCAGCCGGAGTGGGTGTAGTGTACCTGGACAGGCCTCTCAAACCGACCTGGCAGCCAGAGTATCACTCGGAACCTTGTGGGAAAACAACCCTCTGCCACAGGCCCTTCCCTAGAACGTAGATCATGAGGTAAATCCTTAGTAAATTTAGGGCCTGAATCAAACCTTAGGTAGTTCTCAGATTGGTCACCGACTGACAGGTTGCTGACATCCAACCTCTCAGTGTCCCGTCACCTCGATCCCCGATGGTTCGCTCCAGTGCTGTCTGATCACCAGCTTCTCATTGGTGCTCCTAAACTGGACTCCCCACCGAACAGCTAAACTCGCTTGGGATCTTCAAAGATAGGACCCCAGTCGATCACTGGGGTCCCGCCATAACTTCAGTTGCTCCGGGCCGACAAGGTCCTGGAACCAGGAACTCCGCGTAGCACCCATGCTCCGGCCAGATAGGCCATAATGCTCAGGGCGCGGTAATGTACGGTCACCCTAAAGGCTGCCTCAATGGCGTCTGCCTCTGAAGTACCCTCCCCCAGCATGCCTTGCGAGAGAAACCCTCTCCTGATTGGCTGCTGGCAAGAGACACCCCAACCTGAACTTCACCTGCGCCACCCATCGCCTCAGGGTGGTATCGCACCCCGAGAACAACAGGACTGCCTACATAAAAGTCCAGTAGAAACAGGGACCCAATTAAGACCAATTAACTGGGTTAGAGCCAACTAACTCTCTCACCCTCTTAAATTTAGAATAGCACCTGTACCTGAAAGTGCACAGGCGCTACACATGGAACTCCTTTGCATCCCCATGTGGGTAAACATGGCTTGTTACATGTGGCATGGATGCATATGCCCCATGTGAATAAGGGATAATTGACATGCCTGTTTATGTTGTGAGCTCACTGACTTACCCTCCAGGACCCGGTCAGGGTCTCCTTTAGTCCAGGCTTTGGGTCCAGGCTTATTCTTACTGAATCCAGCAGGGCATCCAGGCAACTACTCTTTTAATTGATGATCTTCAGGCACTCCCTCTCCTAGTCCTCGGCCCCCTCTGCCCATCTTTCCTAGTGCAGGGCCTCTCCAAACAACTTACCCAATTCTAGTCTAGTGCTGCAGTACCCAGTGCAGGCTGCACTCCCGTAGGTACGCCACTGTCCCCCCATCCTCCCTCCTATACAGAGCTCCGCCTTCCTCCCACCAAGTACAGAGCTCTTCCCCCCCCCCACCCTCCCAGTACAAAGAGCTTCCTACCATCCCGCAGTACATAGAGTTCCCCCTCCTCACCCCCCCCCCCCAGGGCAGAGCTCTCCCCACCCCCTAGCCCCCCATTGCATAGCGTTCTCCTTTACGCTCCTTCCTCCCCCCTGTTCCTAGCCCCCCATTACACAAAGCCCCTCCCTCCTCTTACCCCCTCCGCAGATCAGAGGTCTCCCATCCTCTCCAGTACAGAGCTCCCCCCTACCCTCTCCCGCTTTATTACACTGAGCTTCCCCCTCGTCCCATCAGGATAGAGCTCCTACCTCCTCACACACCCCCAGTGCAGAGCTCTCTACACTCCCTAGCCCTCCCCAGTGCCCAGATCTCACCCGTCATACCACCACCAAGTACATAGAGCTCCTCCTTCCCTCTCCCACCCTGCCCCTCCAGATCAGAAGTCCCCCTTCCCCAACCCAAACCTGTTACTGGTCAAAAAAGCAGCAGCAACCAATGAGGAGTCATCCCTGTGTTTTCCTCTCCTGTAAGCATATACACAAAGTAAATGTCTTTTTTAAATGAGAGGGATAAATGACAATAATTATATCTGCCTAGAGTTCAGCTTTAAACTGGAGTGCAATTTGACAAGCCATGGCCCCATCTGTGTGCGTACTTGTACACATAGGGAGAACAAGAGAAAGTGCTGAGCTATCACGGCATAGGATTAATCTCCAGTGTGCTCTGTCTGTATTGTACAGATATGAGTAACATTTTCCTCAAAGATTGAGACATTAGCTGCTGTATCAGCAATCATTATTCATTTCTTCAAACCTAGGTGTTTCCGAGTTTTACATTCACGTGCAGACACATAAAATGATTACACATAGGTACCGATTGATGGAAAAAGTGGAATGATTTCATTTCTTTGAGCTTTGTTAGCGGCAAGAAAAAAAAATCGTTGTTTGTTGCATTTGTCATTGTTATTGAGGAATGTAAATACGATAGCAAACAACACTATTCTGAATCATACTGTGAAGTATGAACCCTCTACGGCTGTCTCCACTGGTTCAAGCGTTTCAACTTAGAGATGTTCACTCAAGTTAAAGTGGTATTAAACCCAAAAGCAAACATTATCTTGCAGATTACCAATTCTTAGATGTGATGGCCACATTTGTTTTCTTTTTTAGGCTTTCTTTCCCCTATTTTCACCTGGTAATCCAGCCATTGAGTCTATTAATTGAAAAAGAACAAGCTCTCTTGCAGATGTAGCAGTTATAGGGATGAAACAAACCGCTTAGCAATGACTGGGGTGCTTACCACGATCTGCTTTTAGTTATGTAAAACCTTTAGTGTTCGTTGGAGTTTGGCTCAAATTTGTTAGCGTATTTAAAACTCCTAGTACATCTAACAACCCCCCCCCCCCCCGACTGACAATGCTGCTGTCCAAATGTCCCCTTGTGTTCATTCATCTGGAGTGGGGGAACTCCAATACAGGAAGTGTGCTAATATAGTATGGGCCAGATTCAGGTAGAGTTAGGCTGGAGTATCAGTGATACGCCAGTCTAACTCTCACTTTGAGCCGGCGTTTCTGTTTTCTGTAAGCAGAAAACAAGAAACGCCGGGTTGGAGTTCCTATACGAGCAGCGTAATTGTATTTCGCCGTCGTATCGGAACTGCAATTTTAAAAATGGCACTCGGGGCGTTCCCGCTGATTAACGCCGAGAATATGTTAATCAGCAAGAATCGGCAATTCACGATCGTATGCAGGCCCGACGCAGTGACTTTCCGAAGTTTCCGTAAGCGATACGCGGCGTAAAGAAAAACATGCCCCCTAGGTGGAGTATCCTATGTTAAGTATGGCCGTCGTCATCGCGTCAAATTTAAAAATGTTAGCGTCGTTTGCGTAAAACGTCCGTGAATGGGGATTGACGTCATTGACGTTCACTGACAGTCGACGCATGCGCAGTACGTTCGCCGCGGGACCGCGCCTAGTTTAAATAATACACGCCCCCTACCCGCCCAATTTGAATTCCGCCGGCTCATTTTCGCTACGCCGCCGCAGCTTTAGGAGCAAGTGCTATGTGAATAACAGTACTTGCTCCTAAAGTTTCGGCGGAGTAATGTAAATGACTTGCGTTACTCCGAAATAAAGAACCGCTGTCCTACCTGAATCTGGCCCTATATATTTTTCTTTTTGGTGTTGGGTTTAATACCGCTTTCAAATTTACTGTACGTATAACCAAAAAGTTTTTCCCCCTTTTTGAATAGGATAGGGAAGGGTTAAAACCCCTGCCAGGTTTTTATTGATACCCCTCTTTTTGTCTTGGTGACAATTGTCTTTGATACAGAATAGTATGAGAAATCCAAGTTGTTTGCGTTTTCAGCAGAACAATGGGTGCAAGAAATTCATTCAATTGGGGGGCCAATTAGGACAACTGCCTAAGAGGGCAATTCTCTTAAAGGGATTGTAAAGGTATTTTTTTTCCCTAAATAGCTTCCTTTACCTTAGTGCAGTCCTCCTTCACTTACCTAATTTTTCCATTTTGCTTTTAAATGTCCTTATTTCTTCTGAGAAATCCTCACTTCCTGTTCTTCTGTCTGTAACTCACCACCATAATGCGAGGCTTTCTCCCTGTTGTGGAGTGTCGTTTTCGCCCCCTCCCTTGGACTACTGGAGAGTCAGGATGCCCACTAACACACAGCTCATTTCTCTACCTGCAACGTAGCAAGTGTCCTGACTCTCCTGTAGTCCAAGGGAGGGGGCGAGCACAACACTCTACACCAGGGAGAAAGCCTTGCATTACTGTGTGAAGTTACAGACAGAAGAACAGGAAGTGAGCATTTCTCAGAAGAAATAAGGACATTTAAAAGCAAAATGGAAGAATGAGGTAAGTGAAGGAGGACTGCACTAAGGTAAAGGAAGCTATTTATTGAAAAAAATTGTCCCTTTACAACCCCTTTAACTTTAAGGTAGGTTTACACCTGTGGGGTACATTTAAGGTGTTTTTTTACATGCATTGAACTCTATACAATGTGGTTTTGATAAAAGAACATTAAATATGCAGCAAGCAGGATTTCTTTTATTTTTTTACTGCAACTAAAATGCATAGTTGTAAACAGGGCCTTAAAGAGAATTCCTCTCATTTCCTGTTGCATACCTAGTACAGGAAGTTATGGAAATTTCCCCAAAGGGACAATGAAATTAAACACACAGGGATTTAAAGCCTTCTCTACTTTACACAGGAGGTTTACACTTTGCCAGTTAGTAATATGAAACAAATGTTCCTTAAAAAAAGAGCAAAAGAACAAAATCTTTTGCCATGTCCACCATGTGAACAACCTAGCAACTATCTATCTCAAACGTTCTTAAACCCAACAAGGTGTCCTGCATTTAACCACTTCCCATCCACTGCACGTTTATGGATGTCCTCGGATGGGAAGGGTGATATCTTGGTCATTGCTGCAGCAATGATCGAGATGTCGCTCTTTAGCCCCAGTAATCCAGGCAGCTATCCCATTTTTGTGTTGTCTCCAGAAAAGTAATAGAGGGAAAATCTTTAGACATTAGTTCTGGTATGCTGGGGGTTCCCAAGGAATTCCCTTAATTTGCAAGAATTTCTTCTCACTTCCTGTTTGGCTATGGGACAGGAAGTAAAGGGAAATCTCTGTAATGGGACACAGAGGGTGAAACAAATCTGACAGGGGTTATAACCCTCCCCTGCTCTATCCAAAACGAAAAAAAAAGTTTTGCCTATAGTTCTACTTCAAAGTAAATGTAAACCCGATTTTTTTTTTTTTTTGCTGTCACAGTGTAGAGTATAAGATTTCCTATGATCTGTGCCCAGTCTTGCCACAACGAGTTAATCCAGCTCTGAGCAATCCTCTCTTCCTTTTTCAGTGAGATAAAACAGAAGAAATTTTTTGTCCGTTCTTCCCCCTTGCTGTGAATGACAGGTTATTTACATATCTCATGCACTAGCCTGGAGTCAGGCATTATTTTTTAATTCCCACCCCCACGCCTTTTCTGAAGTCATGTGGTTACCTTTCTGGATTTTGACTGGATGTGAGTGATCATAGCAAAATTTAGTGTGAAGCCCCATACACACTATCAGTTTTCCTGCTGGTTTTTCTCTTCAGGTTTACCAAAACCATCTAATATAAGGTCAAACCTTAAGAGTTTCAATTTGTATGCAATCAGGCAGACCCATGCACTACATGGTTTTGGTAAACCTGAAGAGAAAAACCTTCAGGAAAACTGATAGTGTGTATGGGGCTTAAGGGGAGTGTAGAGGTGGGCGGGGAGTCTACTGACATCACGACTCCACCCACTGAGCTCCAGACTACAGATCCACCCACAGAATCTGCAGTTTTTCCGTTCTTATAACAGACAGAGGGGAGACATTTGACAGGTAAGAATACATGCAGGAGGCTTGTATATCCTTATAGATCAGCACTATTGCAGTAGTTTAGAAAGGATGATGCTGCGTACACACGATCATTTTTCGGGTTGTAAAAAACAACGTTTTAAAAATGTTTTAATTTAAAACGATCGTGTGTGGGCTTTAGAGCATTTTTCGGATTCTGAAAAACAATTTTTTTTTTTTTTCGAACATGCTCTATTTTTTCACAACGTTTTAAACAATGTCGTTTTTCGGGTTGTAAAAAATGATCGTGTGTGGGCTTTAACGACGTGAAAAACCCACGCATGCTCAGAAGCAAGTTATGAGACGGGAGTGCTCGTTCTGGTAAAACTACCGTTCATAATGGAGTAAGCACATTCATCACGCTGTAACAGACAGAAAAGCGCAAATCGTCTTTTACTAACACAAAATCAGCTAAAGCAGCCCCAAGGGTGGCGTTATGCGCATGGAACTTCCCCTTTATAGTGCCATAGTACGTGTTGTACGTCACCGCGCTTTGCTAAAGCATTTTTTTTCCACAATCGTGTGTAGGCAACGTCGTTTTAATGATGAAGTTGAAAAAAATAAGTTTTTTTTTCTAGAGCCTGAAAAGCGTTGTTTTTTACGACCCGAAAAATGATTGTGTGTACGCGGCATAAGAGTGTGTTTACATCCACTTTAAGCCAATCTTCAGATTCTTATTTATGCTGATCTTTCTATCAACCACTTACTGTCCTCAATGCATAAATAATTTTTAGGAACTTTTGTGGTGCATCTGAAACATCGTCAACATTTTTTTGTGTGCGTTGAGGTTCCCATGATTTATTGGATTCGTGAAAATGCATAAAGTGAAATTTCATGTATATATGTTCTGGATGAATGTTTTTCATTCATTTAAAATGGTAAATATCATGATTGACCACTAGATGGAAATTCCTATGACACTTTGCACTATCTATTGGCCAAATGCAGTATTTTCGCTTCTTTCCAGTACAGATAATAGCCAAAAACATTCAATTTTTGTCCTATTCGCAAACCTGTCTATGAAGATTTATTTTTGGAGCTTTTTCCCCCCAAAAAATTCTGTGTTATGGTTCCTTTATGGGATGCACTTTCACTGGGGGAATTGCTATGCAAAGTTTTTTTTTATAAATACACCCCTATGTGTCAGCACAGCTATTTATGGTCTCCATCAGAAGCCTGTGAGAAGGTACCATTGCAGAAAATCAGTTGGGACATGAGGACATAGAACACTGACAGCCCATAACAGAAAGGGCCTGAACACAGACCTACATAGTAGAATTACCGTGTACTATTTAAATAAAAGCTGAAGATCTATAAATGTTGAAAATACATTTTGAATACATGAATGTGCTAAAGAATATATACGTGATTGGGATTGCATCTACTTTAAATGCAATGCAATGTGTCATTGTTTAGAAATAGTAACAGAAAAAATTGCGCTTATCACAAAAATATTTGACAATGGTGATTGGTTGGCATATCACCTAGACACAGATACAGATAAGTTACGGAGACAGCAGCTCTTGTGCAGATGCACTAGCAAAATTAGGGAAAGAAAGGGGGGTTTTAGAGCTACGCCATAGCACCCGGACTCAGTATGATCAATAGTCCATATACAATATTGGTTCTCTACAGGAACTAGTTTGATGGAAAGAAAGTCTATAGTGCTTCCAACTTAGGCATAAGTCTGCTACACATGGAGTATTCCAATCACCACCATGATTTCACAGCACACTTCACTCTTCCGTGAGAGCCCACCACCAGTAAATTCAAGCAGCTTACCAGATAGGCTGTATAACACAGCAGTCGGCTATAACCAAGCCACGGCCTTTGGGGAGAGATCTCACTGCCTGGATCAGAATCCACACCTGTGACAGCACACCACCATACGATCATGCACAGAAATGGCAAATATAGTGTAATTCCGCAAAGGACTTTTATTAAAAAAAGCAATAGAAAATTACTTGCATTTTAAAAGAAATAAGCAAGCATTTAAAAAAAACGTTTGTTGCCGGCCGGCGAACACATGAACGGAGCCCTTCCTTCTGAACGTGATGACGTCACTGCACGCCCTCCCGGACGCGTTTCGTCATTAGACGTTGTCAATGGGATTATTATTATTAATTTAAATGTAGCCTATTGTTTTTAATGGGCCTGTGTACACAGGCGTGTAAACTTGCACTGTGTATAGATCAGTTTAAAAAAAAAAGTGAAGATACAAAAAGCTACTTTGTTGGATGGTATTATACACCAGTACATGCATATTATATAACAAAAGAAAAGATAGAAAAATCTTTATACATATCTGCACAAACTAGCGAATATGCACATTTATTATACAGGCCATCCTCACGTTTTTCTGCAGGAGTTTTCTCCCATGAATCTGATGTTCATACATCAGTACCATGTGCAAGTACCCTAAGGCTCCTTTCACACTGGGGCAGGAGGTGCGCTGGTGGTATAGCGGCGCTATTTTTAGCGCCGCTATACTGACAGGATTTGCTGCAGTATTCGGCAGTTTTAACCCCCGCTAGCAGCTGAAAAAGGATTAATACCGCCAGCAATGCGCCTTTGCCGGAAGTATTACCATGGTGTCCCATTGTTTTCAATGGAAAGGAGCGGTAAACACACCGCTCCAAAGATGTGGCTAGCTGGACTTTTGGAGCGGTCTTGCTAGCGCACTGCTTCAGTGTGAAAGCCCAAAGGCTTTCACACTGAAGACTGCAAACAACACTAATAGCCTAAAGTAGTGTGCATGAACACATAGGATAACACTATTTAGCTACTAGATGAAAACAAAAATGCCAACAGCTTAAAAACGCTAGTGTGCATGAAGCAAACTTCCAGCAGACAGCTAAATACACAGAAACATTTAAAATAGCTGTTTTACCTGCAAGAGAATTTATTTCTGTGAATCTAACCTAAAGTGTTACTAAACAGTCTAGAAGTATAACAAGTAACATAGAGTTCATTGTTACAATAATATTGAAATGTTTTTTGCTGGATACAAAGTTCAATCGTGTAGACTGATAAATGCAGTAGTGCTCTGTAACACCGTTGAGTACAGTACAAAAACAGAAAATTTGCATTTGTTTAGAAGGAAAGGGGGGAAAGAGAGGAGGGGTGGAGGAAGGGGTCTCGTGGTTAACCTGTAGACACAAACTGAACACTTTTTAGGTGTGAGGGTTTAGGAAAGCATATAGGGGTTCAAGCAAGGACTCATCAAATCCAAGGGGAAGAAAATGGGTCACCCAAGGGCACCAAAGCTTGGTGCACACAGAATACTGCATGGGAAAGCAGATGGGAAATAAACCCCTTAATACTTTAAGTAAATAAATAAAGACAGCAGACCACTGTTGGATGTTAAAGGCCGCGGTTGTTTAATATTGGTTTAAAAAAATATTGTGATAAATATTATCAACAATATAAATAAATAGCATTAAAAATAAGCATTAAAGCTAACCTAACCACTACGGCTCAGGCTGCTAACACACTACCCAGCTAGAACTCAAAATATTAAATAATAATATTATTTTCATAAATAAATAACTTCAATAAATATAAACACAAAGCTAGTCCCCCTTTGCTGTTTATTAGGAAAGGCAAAAGGTGACACTACCACATAATAAAACAACAGCGACAAGGATATTTATGAACAAGAGGGAGGGTGGGGGGGGAAAGAACACCACAGCTCCTATGTCTTCTAAGGCGAATGAGCCTATGCTGACGGAACCCGCTTTAAATAGCCCCAAATCGGCTGAAAACCCTCTGGTTCTGACCGGTTTGAACTGGCCTTTCCCGGGCTTTCTATTCAGACCCCAGGAAAGGTCACACAAAGGCCAAAGTGCCCGCCAAAATTCCCCCGAGGAGGTCACCTGGAGTTCAAGCACAGCTGTTTGAAATGACCTTTCCCGGGCTTTCCAACCAGACCCCAGGAAAGGAATTCCCTCATAGTACCCAGAACCAAACAGGGGAGCCATGACACTGCCCCCCCATCGCTTTCCCATGAGGAAAAGAAGGGGCAAGAAACTGACCCCTTTTCCTGTCATTCTGTGACCCTATTATTTGTTTCAATGAGGAGCAACCTGGGTGTTTTCCAAGCCTTTGCCAGCATCTGCTTAGCAGCTGTGGTCACCTGCAGAAGAAGTTTGATTCTCCGTTTAGGAACCACCAACTTATGTCTCTGTAATGCAGTGTTTCTCAATTCCAGTCCTCACGCCCCCCCAACAGGTCAGGTTTTCAGGATTTCCATTTTTTTGCACAGGTGATTTGATCAGTTTCACTGCCTTAGTAATTCCCACAGCCATTTCATCTGAGGGAAATCCTGAAAACATGACCTGTTGGGGGCGTGAGGACTGGAATTGAGAAACACTGCTGTAATGCCACATACACACGATCGGAAATTCCGACAAGAAAACCGTGGATTTTGGCTCAAACTTGTGTTGCATACACACGGTCACACAAAATCAAGACGGTCAAGAACGCAGTGACCTACAACACTACAACGAGGTGAGAAAAATTAAGTTCAATGATTCAGAGAATGCAGCAAATTGATCCCGAGCATGCATGTTTCTTTGCACGTCGGAATTGCATACAGACGACCGGAATTTCCGACAAGAACTTTTGCCGTCTAAAAATTGGAGAACCAGCTCTCAAATTTTTGCTGTCGTAAATTCCGACTGAAAAAGTCCGATGGAGCCTAAACACATTTGGAATTTCCAATCAAAAGCTCACATTGAACTTTTCTTGTCGGAAATTCTGACCATGTGTACGCAGCATTACTCTTGCAGTGAGATGTTAGCTCAAGAGGTCTCGGGTCCTCCAAGCCGGTGAAGGCAATTTTTGAGGGTCTCCTAATACTGTACTTGCTGGTGCTTCATTTAATTTATTCTACAGGGAACATCACTGGAAAATGGAAAGCCTTAGTAAAGGAGTATGGATGTTTTTAGCTTGACCTGAAAGTTTGACCTTGAACGCTTAGATGACTGTTACAGTTGCTAGGGTCTACCAAAAAATGATATATTCGTTTAAATAGACCAACCCATTAACACACCAACTTTACACAAACTTTACTGTGATTTGGTTTGTTGTTGAACATTTGTGTATTCTATGTTTTGAAGCGCTCTGTATATCTAACTTCTGCCTTTTTATTTCACAGTCCCTATTGATGCCACGCAAGGGATAAAGATGTTGTATGTCTTTGTTGATGTTAAGATTGATACATCACATTTTGTGGACACAATACGCTTCAACTTTCAACAGGGAGCCTCAATTGCCTTCGTCAGCACAATCCAGTTTGTGTCTGCACTTCAGGTAAATATGAGTCTATGCCCATTTCTGTAAATGATTAGACACATGTAAGAGAGCTCATTCTCTAAGAATTATAGTGGTGGCAGCAGACATGTAGGGAATACCGTGCTCAGACTACTGACATTAAAGTACTTCCATATTTTTAAAGCGGAACTTTATCCATAAAAACTTGATTAAAAAAAGAATGTTCTTTAGGAAGGAACATACATTCCACATTAATAATTATGCCACCAAAAATAGCGTGTGCTGTAAATTGCCTCCAACAATGCTTCTGTTTCTTCTTGCTGGAGGCTGCCATTTTGCTGAAGCCCAGAGCCCGTGAACAGCAGTTAGGCTCCATTCACACCTGATCATGGACGAAATCTCAGTGATTACACTCAGGATTTCAAATCGCTGCAAAACACGGGATGCGTTTGCAATGCCATTACTTCTAATAGCACCCTAATCGTGCTGCAAATTGTATTGCAATCGCAATGCACGACTTGCGGATTGATTTAAAGACTGCCGTCCACAAAGGGTCACCATCACATTTAACTAAATTTGAGCAGTTCTGCAAAGAAAAGTGGGAAAATAATGGAAGTCTAGCTGTGCAAAGTTAGTATAGACAGCCCAACAGACTAAAAACTGTAATTAAAGCAAAATGAGGTACTACAAAATACTGACATGGGGGGGGGGGGGTTGTTCCTTTTTCCAACTCAGAGATTCAGTTTTTTACTGACATGTTGGTGTTATAACTTTCACTTGGATGTTATAAGTTACGCTAGTAAATACAGCTGGACAAAACATTTGGTCTTCGTTTTAGGCAGCAAAAAAACAAAATGTGGTTATTTTAAATGGGGCTGTTAATACATTTTCCCACTGTATGTCTGCCAGACTTCTAATATAAATGTTGTGATCTTTTGAGAATGAATTACTCCACAGTATCAGAAGCTTCCAAGGTCAGCGAGGGATTGTTTTAAGGTTCTTTTACTATTTGTTAAACATTATGTAAATGTTTTAATGTCTTGCCACACTAACACTCTAAAGTTCATTAGAAATAGATTTAAAATACTTTGCTTCTGCTATAATCATTGGTAATTTATAGCTATTTTGGTTGCCGTTTGGATATGCTTGTACCTATAAGTCATAGATTTCACCAATGGCAAAATATTCCTACAGTTATAGTGTAATGTGCAAATGTTTGTACCCGGAAATAAATTATATCAGTGTAATAATTCTACCACATATGAGAGTACCAAATGGATAATGTATCTAAAAAGAAAAACACAAACTAAATTAGGCATTGAATCATTTGCATAAAGCTGGGTAGCTTTAGGCCCCTTACAAATGGGGAGGGCTCCATTGAATTTTGCCTGCTTAGCGGGGAATCTGTCCAATGATCCCCACTGAACAGGCGGATGGCTGGTAAGTGTCAACTCTGCTTAGGCAGAGCAGACAGACACTGCTCACTCTCCACTATGGGAGTTTAGATTTAAATGGACCACCTGTCCATTTACACCGTACTGCCATCCGATCCAATTCACCAGGCGGATTTGGGAAGGGATCCCCATCCGTCTGTTTTTAGCGGACAGGAAAGGAAGTTTTGGTAAAACATTGTAGCAGTAACCTGTAAACAGCTAATCAACACCACTCACAAGGATTCAGTCAATGTAACTGTCACTTACATATTGGGGCTGTCATTGTTATCTTTTCTTTACTACTTAATTAATTTCCCGAAATATAATATAATATTTATATAATATAGTATAAGGTTATACTGTATGTCCTGAAGTGCAGGCACCTGAAGATTCAGTGACAGAAGGTAGGGCTAAGCACCAGATGAGTTGGAGTCAGTCTCAACTTAGGGAGAGCCTCAAATTTACGTTTTTCTGCAGGCCCAGAGAAATTCATTTAAAGAAATGCACAGGTACCGACAGGCTCGGACCAGTACTGATTGTTTGACAAAGTGTTAATAAATGTACAGCCATGGCCAAAAGTTTTGAGAATGACACAAATACAAATTTTCACAAAGTCTGCTGCCTGCTGCCTGAGATGGGAAATTGCATATACTCCAGAATGTTATGAAGAGTGATCAGACGAATTGCAATTAATTGCAAAGTTCCTCTTTGCCATGAAAATTTACTTAATCCCATAAAAAAAAATGTCCACTGCATTTGTGAAGAAGGCTTCAGGGTGCCCAAGAAAGTCCAGCAAGCGCCAGGACCGTCTCCTAAAGAGGATTCAGCTACGGAATCGGAGTGCTACCAGTGCAGAGCTTGCTCAGGAATTGGCAGCAGGCAGGTGTGAGCGCATCTGCACGCACAGTGAGGCGAAGACTTTTGGAAGATGGCCTGGTGTCAAGAAGGGCAGCAAAGAAGCCACTTCTCTCCAAAAAAAACCATCAGGGACAGATTGATCTTCTGCAGAAAATATGGTGAATGGACTGCGGAGGACTTTGGCAAAGTCATATTCTCCGATGAAGCCTTTTTTCCGATTGTTTGGGGCATCAGGAAAAAGGCTTGTCGGGAGAAGAAAAGGTGAGCGCTACCATCAGTCTTGTGTCATGCCAACAGTAAAGCATCCTGATCCTGGGGTTGCTTCTCATCCAAGGGAGTGAGCTCACTCACAATTTTGCCCAAAAACACAGCCATGAATAAAGAATGGTACCGAAACACCCTCCAACAGCAACTTCTTCCAACAATCCAACAACAGTTTGGTGAAGAACAATGCATTTTCCAGCACGATGGAGCATCGTGCCATAAGGCTAAAGTGATAAGTAAGTGGCTCAGGGACCAAAACGTTGACATTTTGGGTCCATGACCTGGAAACTCCCCGGATCTTAATCCCATTGAGAACTTGTGGTCAATCTTCAAGAGGCGGGTGGACAAACAAAAACCCACTAATTCTGACAAACTCCAAGAAGTGATTATGAAAGAATGTGTTGCTATCAGTCAGGAATTGGCCCAGAAGTTGATTGAGAGCATGCCCAGTCCAATTGCAGAGGTCCTGAAAAAGAAGGGCCAACACTGCAAATACTGACTTTGCATAAATGTCATGTAATTGTCGATAAAAGCCTTTGATCCTTAAAAGATCAAGTCTTTTAAGGATTTGATCCACATGGTCAGAGCAAAGAGAACACCGACAATTCGGCTTTGCATGAAATTATTGGGGAAAATGGTGGCCTCTTTCGAGGCCATCCCATATGCCCAGTTCCAATCGAGGCTCCTTCAGGACATATATTGACCGCCTGGAACAAGAAGATCCAGGCCTTGGATTGGCCCATGCACCTGTCATCGGAGGTGCGCCAAAGTCTCAGTTGGTGGTTGGAGACCAAGAATCTACGAGCAGGGAAATCCTTCCTTCCAATCAGTTGGAAGGTGATGTCTACGGAAGCCAGCCTAATGGGCCGGGGAGCAGTTCTGGGAAAGGATTCAGCCCAAGGAACTTGGTCCTAGCCCGAAAAGGACCTCCCCATCAATATATTGGAAATTTGGGCAGAAGTTACAGGGTCTCCCAGTTCAGATTCAGTCCGACAATGCTAATGCTGTAGCATACATCAATCACCAAGGGGGCCCCCTAGGTCGCAATGCTCACAAAGAAGTGAGCAAAATCCTAACATGGGCAGAAAATCATGTTCCTTGCATTTCCGCAATCTTTATCCCAGGAAAATTGGCAAGCAGATTACCTGAGTCGACAAAAGTTGGCACCAGGGGAATGGGCTCTCCACCCAGACATTTTTCAGGCTATATGCCAGAAATGGGGGACCCCGGATATATATCTGTTCGCTTCCAGGTTCAACAGGAAATTAGAAATATTTTTATAGAGGACGGTGGATACCCTGTCTTACAGAATAGATGCTCTTACGCTTACCTGGGATCAGTTTTCCCTGGTCTATGCATTCCCTCCTGTAACACTCTTACAGAGACTTCTGTGCAAGATCAAAGCAGAAGGGATACTGGTCATCTTAGTGGCTCTGAATTGGCCAAGAAGGACCTGGTACACCCAGATCGTAAGAATGGCGGTGAGGAAGCCTTGGATGCTTCCACTTCGCCAAGACCTGTTGTCCCAAGGTACGGTGTTCCATCCTTCCTTACTAAAGCTAAATTTGACGGTCTGGCTGCTAAATCCCATATATTGAGGAAAAGGGGCCTTTCAGGTCCAGTACTTTCCACTCTCATTAAAGGGGAGGTTCCCCTAAAAATAAACTTTTAACATTGCCTGTGTCTTCTTAATAATAATTAGAATCGGCTGGGTTTTTTTTTTTTTAACCACCCGTACATACCATTTTCGGCATGTACGCTCACCGCCGCTTCCGGGTCTGGCGGCCGGGGATGGGAGGGCCTGCTTCATTGACAGGCATCCGATCGACGCATACAGCGCGTCACGGGATGCCGAAAGAAGCCGAACGTTGGTGCGCATGCGCCGTATAGAGCCGCACCAACGTTCGGCTTCTTTCGGCATCTCGTGACGCGCTGTATGCGTCGATCGGATGCCTGTCCCCGGCTGCCAGACCCGGAAGCGGCGGTGAGCGTACATGCCGAAAATGGTATGTACGGGTGGTTAAAAAAAAAACTACCAGCCGATTCTATTTATTATTAAGAAGACACAGGCAATGTTAAAAGTTTATTTTTAGGGGAACCACCCCTTTAATGCTTGAAAGCCGCCCTCCGGGCTCATTTATTATAGAATTTGGAAGGGATATGTTTCCTGGTGTGAAACAAAAGGGTGGAACCCTCAAAAATTTCATTAGCAGGGTTCTGTCAATTAGGGGTGGATAGGAAATTAGCCCTCAGTACTATTAAGGGTCAAATTACGACTCTATCTGTCTTCTTTTAGAGACCCTTGGCATCCCATTCCCTGGTCAGGGCATTCATTCAGGGAGTGTTGCGAGTTAATCCGCCTGTTAAACTTCCCTTAAGCCCTTGGGACTTAAATCTGGTGTTATCGGGCCTACAGAAACAGCCTTTTGAACCTATCCGTCATATTCCATTGATGCTCTTAAGTCAGAAATTGGCTTTCTTGATTGCCATCTCTTCTGCTAGAAGAGTATCTCAATTATCAGCTCTATCCTGTAAAGAGCCGTATTTAATTTGTTGCAAGAATAAGATTGTATTACGGCCACAACCTACCTTTCTACCTAAGGTTGTCTCGCCGTTGCATATAAACCAGGATATTGTTTTGCCTTCATTTTTTCCTGAACCGAAGTCAGCGGGGGAAAAATTATTGCACTCTCCTAGATGTTGTGCGAGCAATGAAGGTTTACCTGAAAGCTACTGCTCACATACGTAAAACAAATGTCTTGTTTATTCTGCCAGACAGTCCCAAGAAAGGTCAGGCAGCGTTAAAATAGACCATTTCTAAGTGGATTCGACAAGTGATTGTTCAGACTTATGAATTAAGGAATACAATTACTCCTTTTCCTGTTAAAGCACACTCGACCAGGGCAATAAGTGCTTTATGGGCAGTGCATCATCAGGCTTTGATGGCTCAGATCTGTAAAGCTGCTACTTGGTCTTCAGTCCATACATTTACCACATTTTACCAAATAGGTGTACAGTGCCTTGCGAAAGTATTCGGCCCCCTTGAACTTTTGCCACATTTCAGGCTTCAAACATAAAGATATAAAACCGTAATTTCTTGTGAAGAATCAACAACAAGTGGGACACAATCATGAAGTGGAACGAAATTTATTAGATATTTCAAACTTTGGGCTTGCAAAATTATTCAGCCCCTTTACTTTCAGTGCAGCAAACTCTCTCCAGAAGTTCAGAGAGGATCTCTGAATGATCCAATGTTGACCTAAATGACTTCTGATGATAAATAGAATCCACCTGTGTGTAATCAAGTCTCTGTATAAATGCACCTGCATTGTGATAGTCTCACAGGGCCGTTTAAAGCGCAGAGAGCATCATGAAGAACAAGGAACACACCAGGCAGGTCCGAGATACAGTTGTGGAGAAGTTTAAAGCCGGATTTGGATACAAAAAGATTTCCCAAGCTTTAAACATCCCAAGGAGCACTGTGCAAGCGATAATATTGAAATGGAAGGAGTATCAGACCACTGTAAATCTACGAAGACCTGGCCGTCCCTCTAAACTTTCAGCTCATACAAGGAGAAGACTGATCAGAGATGCAGCCAAGAGGCCCATGATCATTTTGCATGAACTGCAGAGATCTACAGCTGAGGTGGCAGACTCTGTCCATAGGACAACAATCAGTCGTATACTGCACAAATCTGCCCTTTATGGAAGAGTGGCAAGAAGAAAGCCATTTCTTAAAAATATCCATAAAAAGTGTCGTTTAAAGTTTGCCACAAGCCACCTGGGAGACACACCAAACATGTGGAAGAAGGTGCTCTGGTCAGATGAAACCAACATTTTTGGCAACAATGCAAAACGTTGTGTTTGGCGTAAAAGCAACACAGCTCATCACCCTGAACACCCCACTGTCAAACATGGTGGTGGCAGCATCATGGTTTGGGCCTGCTTTTCTTCAGCAGGGACAGGGAAGATGGTTAAAATTGATGGGAAGATGGATGGAGCCAAATACAGGACCATTCTGGAAGAAAACCTGATGGAGTCTGCAAAAGACCTGAGACTGGGACGGAGATTTGTCTTCCAACAAGACAATAATCCAAAACATAAAGCAAAATCTACAATGGAATGGTTCACAAATAAACATATCCAGGTGTTAGAATGGCCAAGTCAAAGTCCAGACCTGAATCCAATCGAGAATCTGTGGAAAGAACTGAAAACTGCTGTTCACAAACGCTCTCCATGCAAGCTCACTGAGCTCGAGCTGTTTTGCAAGGAGGAATGGGCAAAAATGTCAGTCTCTCGATGTGCAAAACTGATAGAGACATACCCCAAGCGACTTACAGCTTTAATTGCAGCAAAAGGTGGCGCTACAAAGTATTAACTTAAGGGGGCTGAATAATTTTGCACGCCCAATATTTTAGTTTTTTATTTGTTAAAAAAAAGTTTGAAATATCCAATAAATTTCGTTCCACTTCATGATTGTGTCCCACTTGTTGTTGATTCTTCACAAAAAAATTACAGTTTTATATCTTTATGTTTGAAGCCTGAAATGTGGCAAAAGGTCGCAAAGTTCAAGGGGGCCGAATACTTTTGCAAGGCACTGTAAGAGGACACGAGGACACTGCCTTTAGGCGTTGTGTGTTGCAAACTGCGGTATAGGATGTCTTGTCCATGGCGGTTTGCTTGATCTGCGTCTCCCTCCCCTCTTATTGAGCATCGCTCTGGGACATCCCATTATGTAAGGACTTGCGCTCTGTGTCCCGTGGTGTATGATAAAGAAAATAAGATTTTTAGAACAGCTTGCCTGTAAAATCCTTTTCTTGGAGTACATCACGGGACACAGAGGTCCCCCCCTCTTCTGGAGTACATATTGCTTTGCTACAAAACTGGAGTACTTTCTTTAGGGGAGGGGTTATATAGAAGGGAGCCCGGATTTCAAAAATTATTATTACTCAATTATTTTATCACGAGTTATAGAATGGGCAAAAAATAATGTAGAAAAAAGATGGGTAGTTATGGAAAATAAATTAAGTAAAACTGCACTTGGGAAAATAATCTGGGTCCCACCACAATATAGAGGACTAAGCCCTGAAGTCCACAACATCACAAAACACGCCCTAGCACTTTGGGACCAGATTCATAGGAAAGAAAGATGGAGTTTTAATTCACCATTTATACCCCTAAAAAACACACAATTTTTCCCCCCGGGAGAAACTTTTATTTTCGGTAATTGGATTAAGAAAGATGACACCCAATTAAAAGATTTTATGGAGCAAAATAGATTATTATTATTTCAGGAGATGGAAGAGAAGAGAGATATTGTGGTGATTGATGAATGGAGATACGCTCAAATAAGAAATTTTTTTGGAAGTCTCCCACAGCCTATAAGATCTGAAACAAATTTACGGCCATTCGAAAGACTTTGTACAAAGGGAATAATCTCAAGGATATATGAAATTCTGAAATCCTTAAAAAAACAGAGCGTACCCCCATTCATCAAAAAATGGGAAGAAGAAACGGGCTCATCAGTAAACGAATTTGAAATAAGACAGATAATAAATAGAGTCCATGTCACCTCTATTAACAATAAAGTAATGGAACAGAATTATAAATGTTTGGTAAGATGGTATCTTACACCAGATAAATTATACTCATTCCAAGGAAATAATTCGAGATTTTGTTGGAGAGGCTGTAGAGAGGTAGGCACAATGACACACATCTGGTGGTCTTGCCCAAAAGTAAAAAAAATTTGGTCAAAAATCAGACAAAAAAACGAAAGAAATAACAAACATAAATATACCAGAGGACTTCTGGGTCTGCGTTTTGCATGGGGCTCGAATGCCAACCAAAAAATATCTAAATACCTTAATCCCAGATTTTCTAAACACCGCAAAAATTCAGATCTCGAGCAAATGGAAACAAGAAGAGAGCCCTACATTAAGAGAATGGGGGAAAAAGGTTGACAAAATTTATTACAATGAATATTTAAGATATAGAGAGGAAGAAACTTGGGCAGACTTTGAAGACAAATGGGACCCTTGGAAAAAATATAAGAGTAAGATGGAATATGCAGAAATGATGGAAGCTTAAGTAATAAAGAGGAGAGGAAATTATCAAATTATCAAATGGAAAAGACGATAGAGGTCTAGGGAGGGGATCAGTGGGAGGTCGGGGGGGAGAGGGGGAGGGAAGAGGAAGATGGGGGAGGGAGAGAGGGGAGGAAAAAATAAATAAAAAATTATATATATATACACATATATTCTCCACATATGATGCAAAACCTAAGTCGAGACATAATCATTGAATGCAACCATGAGCAGGTCTCAAGCTATGGTTACGTCTGAAGTGGAAGAAAAAAAAAAAATATAGAAGGGAGCCTGTCTTCATTGGTTGTGCCAGTGTCCTATTACCTTTGGTGATCTATACAACACATTATGTAAGGACTTGGGCTCTGTGTCCCGAGGTGTACTTCAAGAAAGGGATTTTACAGGTAAGCTATTATAAAAATACTATTTTTCAGCATGGGCCCTGGAAAATTCTAGGCAGGCTTTTTTGCGCGTGGGCTTTAGGAGAGGCTTCCTTTGCTTCCTTCGCCACGCCATGTTATGTGACGGTAAACAATCGCCCCAGTTTGGCTTTCTACTTTTTTAGCTAACTGCAGTGAACTTGCATGGCGATATTGTTCAACCCTTCCCATCAGAAGACGTTCCATCGTTGTTAAATTTTTGTATAACTTTTGCTACAATTTTCTGGTTGATAAATAAAGCTTTGTTGATCTTCTTGTAGCCTTCAAAGTAGTGGACCTATCAAAAAAAAGAAAAGGTTGTAGGAAGACATACATATTTAATTAAATCCAACCTGTTTTCAAGGTCATTATTCTGCTGCAGTGCCCAACATTTCATTTTCAAACTTTATTGAAACTGCATTGTTGTGCTTTAGCCCCTTGACAATGTAGTGTATCATTGATGCTCAGAATCAAGGAGAAAAGACAGCTAATATAGAAACCTAGACTGTACTACTACTTATACATAGAATGTAACCAACGTTAAATAAACACACAAGACTGCAGATTAACCCATGCATTGGAAGAAACGTGATTCAACACATTTGTTTTGCTGTGATTCCGCTTTAGGTGATGAGCTTCAGGAATGAATGAGTTAAGGCAAGAGCTGTGGCACTGTAGATGCTTTTCAGGGATATAAAGGATAGAGCATACAGACCTTCACATCTGAGCTTGCCATGCAGTGAACATTTAGTGATTAATGTGTTCACAAAGAATATTTGTTCAAGCCTTTGGAGGCTGCTAAAAACCAAATAAAAGGGCCAGTGAAAGACATGAACAAATGATCCAGAAGATGGCCAAGGCCAGGTTTTGTCAAGAACGCTAAGCCCATAGTACACAAAGCCTTATGGCTCAAGTTACATACATGCCCCCAAGGCAGCTTCTGACCCTGTAAGATGCTTAATGGTTCTGTGCTGTTTAGTAAATAAGGCCCTTGATCTCCAGGCATACAAGCTAATATATCAAATCAAGCCTTTTCTAGGATCCAGGCTTCTTCAGCAGGGAGGTGTCCACTTTGATACAATGCGGAACAAATCAAATGGCCACATGGTGTATCATAACACAAAGGTCAGGAATTTCCTCTATTTTTATTGTATATCAAGAGAAATAATCCATCCCATCCAAGGCATTTGTCACCAAGTCTAAGAGAAGAGAAATCGTCGACAGAAATACGACCTTTCCAGATAGTTATTGCAAAATTATGAGAAAGCTATGAGAAAAAGAAAGAAAACCATGAAGTTACAGGAGCAAAATGTCACCTCTAATTGCACTTGTATTTGAAGCATTTGCTAGATTTAGACAAAAAAAGGAGCCTGTGTAAAACAGTTCATAGTTTTATATAAAAAAAACTGTTTGGCGCCTAACAAGAAATCGGGGCTAAAATGTATTTGCCATTGATCTAAGATTTATTTAAAAAAAATGGAATTATCATTAAAGAGCATCCATCGGTCACTTGTGGTAAGCTGTAGAGGATGGGCAGTGCAGGCACCTAGATGCAAATACTGTATTTATTGGCGTACAACACTCACTTTTTTAACCTGAAAATAGAGGGTAAACTGTGCATGCGTGTTATACGCAGGGGGCTGTGGAAAGTTTTTTTTGCTGAAACTTCCCTTTTAAAGTTAGGGTGCGTGTTATATGCCTGTGCGTCAGGGGTCAAGTCCTGGGGAAAAAAGTGTGGGAACTCCCACCCAAGATCCACTCCCCCACCAAAAAAAATAAAAAAATTATATGCTCATATGCATAGTTACTAAACTGCATGTTTTTTTTCTTTTCGATCCACTGTACCTTAGTAATCCTTTGTTACTGGCCGCTTCCTGTATATGGATTCATCGGGTAGTGTGCGGGTATTCCGTCACTTCCTCGATGCCGCAATGTCTCCTGGGAGCTTTTGTCATTGTTCCCAGGAGACATTGCGGAGGTCTGCCACGAGTTATCGCAGGATTTAGAAAGAACTTTAGGCAACTCGCGGCAGACCTCCGCAATCTCTCCTGGGAACAATGACAAAAGCTCCCAGGAGTCACAGATCATCTGTTCCCTGATATAGGGAACGACGATCAGGGATGTCACACGCCCGGCCACGCCCCCCTATAGTAAGAATCAGTCCCTTATGGCACACTTAACTCCTTAGCGCCCCCTAGTGGTTAACCCATTCACTGCCATTGTCATTTACACAGTAATCAGCGCATTTTTATAGCACTTTTCACTGAGAAAATTACAGTGGTCCCAAACATGTGTCAAACGTGTCCAATGTGTCCGCGATAATGTCGCAGTCACAAAAAAAACACTGATCGCCACCATTACTAGTAAAAAGAAAATTAGTAATAAAAATGCCATAAAACTATGCCCTATTTTGTAAATGCTATAACTTTTGCGCAAATCAATCAATAAATGCAATTTTCTTTTTTACCAAAAATAAGTAGAAGAATACATATCAGCTTAAACTGAGGGGAAATTTTTTTTTTTAGATATACAAAATTCAAAATTGTCGCTCTATTTCTGTTTATAGAGCAAAAAATAAAAACCGCAGAGGTGATCAAATGCCACCAAAAGAAAGCTCTATTTGTGGGAAAAAAAGGACGCCAATTTTGTTTGAAAACCACGTCGCACGACCGTGCAATTGTCAGTTAAAGTTACGCAGTGCCGAATCACAAAAATGGTTCGGGTCTTAAGTTGTTAAAGGAACCTATTTAGAAAATAAAAAACGAACCTTTACAATCCCTTTAAATAGGCCACAACCACCAAGAATCTCCATGAATAAATTAAATGTTTAAATTTTTAATAAAACAGCGAATCCTTAAGAACCAAAAAACAATGCCCAACCCTATCCAGTGGCATTTGATTTTTTTTCTTTTCCACGGTCTTGTCTCCAGCCTCTTTGGCGTGGGCAGTCTATGGTTGGTAGGTTGGTAATATTGGGGTCATGTCGCAGCTCCTTTTGGGATTTTTTTTTTTGTCTTGTATTTAAAGTTTATGTATAGCCAAATCTTTTTTTCTTTTTGTTTCATTTTGTTTTGGGTGGCATAAGGAAGTTTAGATACCCCTGTCAAGGTTAAAGATATCTACATTATTTAAATAAATATATATATATATATATATATATATATATATATATATATATATATATATATACAGTGCGGAAAATAAGTATTTGAACACCCTGCTATTTTGTAGTTCTCCCACTTGGAAATCATGGAGGGGTCTGAAATTGTTATCGTAGGTGCATGTCCACTGTGAGAGACATAATCAAAAAAAAAAATCCAGAAATCACAATGTATGATTTTTTTAACTATTTATTTGTATGATACAGCTGCAAATAAGTATTTGAACACCTGAGAAAATCAATGTTAATATTTATTACAGTAGCCTTTGTTTGCAATTACAGAGGTCAAACGTTTCTTGTAGTTTTTCACCAGGTTTGCACACACTGGAGGAGGGATTTTGGCCCACTCATCCACACAGATCTTCTCTAGATCAGTCAGGTTTCTGGGCTGTCGCTGAGAAACACAGAGTTTGAGCTCCCTCCAAAGATTCTCTTTAGGGTTTAGGTCTGGAGACTGGCTAGGCCACGCCAGAACCTTGATATTCTTCTTACAGAGCCACTCCTTGGTTATCCTGGCTGTGTGCTTCGGGTCATTGTCATGTTGGAAGACCCAGCCTCGACCCATCTTCAAAGCTCTAACTGAGGGAAGGAGGTTGTTGCCCAAAATCTCGCAATACATGGCCCCGGTCATCCTCTCCTTAATACAGTGCTGTCGCCCTGTCCCATGTGCAGAAAAACACCCCCAAAGCATGATGCTACCACCCCCATGCTTCACAGTAGGGATGGTGTTCTTGGGATGGTACTCATCATTCTTCTTCCTCCAAACACGGTTAGTGGAATTATGACCAAAAAGTTCTATTTTGGTCTCATCTGACCACATGACTTTCTCCCATGACTCCTCTGGATCATCCAAATGGTCATTGGCAAACTTAAGACGGGCCTTGACATGTGCTGGTTTAAGCAGAGGAACCTTCCGTGCCATGCATGATTTCAAACCATGACGTCTTAGTGTATTACCAACAGTAACCTTGGAAACGGTGGTCCCAGCTCTTTTCAGGTCATTGACCAGCTACTCCCGTGTAGTCCTGGGCTGATTTCTCACCTTTCTTAGGATCATTGAGACCCCACGAGGTGAGATTTTGCATGGAGCCCCAGTCCGAGGGAGATTGACAGTCATGTTTAGCTTCTTCCATTTTCTAATGATTGCTCCAACAGTGGACCTTTTTTCACCAAGCTGCTTGGCAATTTCCCCGTAGCCCTTTCCAGCCTTGTGGAGGTGTACAATTTTGTCTCTAGTGTCTTTGGACAGCTCTTTGGTCTTGGCCATGTTCGTAGTTGGATTCTTACTGATTGTATGGGGTGGACAGGTGTCTTTATGCAGCTAATGACCTCAAACAGGTGCATCTAATTTAGGATAATAAATGGAGTGGAGGTGGACATTTTAAAGGCAGACTAACAGGTCTTTGAGGGTCAGAATTCTAGCTGATAGACAGGTGTTCAAATACTTCTTTGCAGCTGTATCATACAAATAAATAGTTAAAAAATCATACATTGTGATTTCTGGAATTTTTTTTTTTTTGATTATGTCTCTCACAGTGGACATGCACCTACGATGACAATTTCAGACCCCTCCATGATTTCCAAGTGGGAGAACTTGCAAAATAGCAGGGTGTTCAAATACTTATTTTTCGCACTGTGTATATATAAATATATATATTTACAATGCATTTTGTTCTTGGGTTGACATACACTTTAGGCATTTTTCTACTCCATTCAAGACTAAAGAAAAAGTTTTGACTTGAAGTGGAACTAAAGTTTGGCTGTTTTTTTGCTACAAGCACAAAGGTTTTTTTTTGCAGAACAGAGAACACCTTTTTGCAGCATCCTCTGGCATGAAAAATGAGCGCAGCTCTGTTTACAGTGGTTGGCTCAATTCCTGTGTGCTGGAAAGATGACCTTCTATGCAGGAGTGGTGCCATCCTGCTCTGGGCAATAAAGCTGGACAAAACTCAGCACACAGACTAAGTTGCCAGCGCTAGATGGGGCCGCTGGAGAAACGGTTAATATAAACTTACTTTGGTTCTGCTTTAGGATACTGAATTGGTAACTTTCTGACACATGACCATTTAGGATCACTTTGGTCCATCCCTGAAGCCCTAAGGAAAGAAGGGGAAGTAGATCAGGGCTTTTAAATACCCAGACTGCTGCATGGCTGTGTCAGCTAATCACCCACAGAGGTAATTGCAATTAGTACAAGGAAGGGTGTAGCTTGTTAACTTAATTTTTTTTTTGAAAAGGTGAACTGAAAAATTTAAGCTAACTCTGTACTAGTAGTATGACTTATGTCACTGTTATAATGGGACTGTTTCCCCTAAACTTTGGCTGTTGACTATGTGATCTTTCATTATAAATGAGTTTTAAGCTCCCACTGGAATGCCAGACTTTTCAAAATGATTTGCTTGTACTATACCACTGTTAACCACAGCACCAGATTCTCTAAGAAGGTACAGAGTACTTGTAAAAGATGAAGTGACTTCTGGTAGGTGTTGGGATTAAGCCTAGTACAATACAACACTTTACATCACTTCCGAAGTTGTATTCTGTAGTACGAGAATTTTTGTAAGTTTAGTAACTTCTTCAATTTCCATATGAGACTAGCATGTAAAAGAAAAAAATAAGCAGAATATCATTCCTTCAATATTGTCATTGTATGTATGAGGCTTTAGTATATGCTGTGCAGGATAAACAGTGGTAAGGATTTTTTTCCCCACCACACCACCAATCATTAGTAAGACCTCATCTGGAATATGCAGTTCAGTTTTGAACACTAGTTCTCAAAAAGGATATCGGGGAACTGGAGAAAGTACAGAGAAGGGCAATCAAACTGATAAGAGGCATGGATGAACTTGGCTATGAGGAAAAATTAGAGGAACTGAATGTATTCTTTCTTGAGAAGAGGAGAATAAGGGGGGGATATGATCAACATGTACAAATATATATAAGGGGTCCATATAGTGATCTTGATGTTGTTATTAACTTTACGGTCAACACAAAAGACAAGGGGGCACTGTTTATGTATTGAGGAGAAAAGATTTCATTTCCAAATACAGAAAGTTTTCTTTCTCGTACATCACGGGACACAGAGCGGCATATTCATTACTATATGGGTTATATGGAGTACCTTCAGGTGTGGACACTGGCAATCTCAAACAGGAAGTCCCCTCCCTATATAACCCCCTCCCCTAGAGGGAGTCCCTCAGTTTTTTCGCCAGTGTCTTAGGTGTTGGTCACGGAATAGCTTTGCTCCACATCCTTGGGATTAAGGGCGGGCTAACCGGATCTGTCCAAGGAGCCTCAGTGCCAAATTGGACAGTACCCGGGCCCCAAACCGTGGGGTTTTGCCTATAATGCTCCTCTTTGGAGGGCTGGACCCTGGGCCCAGGACTTGGAGTTTGTAAAAACCATAAGTTCCTGTTTGCCAGGGTGCTATATAGGTCCAGGACAGTGGGTACCTTCATAGGACCCCAGGGCCTGAAGGTCTACTACGCTACCCACGGAGATGGGAGAAGATTGGATCAGTTTGCTGGACAAACATCCTGCAGCATGGAGCAGGTAAGGGGGAGCCTGCGGGACTTGGTTCGACAGCAGGCTCTCCGGGGTAACCTAAAAGGGGGGACAGCCTAAGTATGCTCTGCATGGGCAACCTTGCTCACTATGTCTAAGAGAGACAGGATGACACCTTTTTCCCCCATCACTAGGTTCCCCTGTCTAAGAATGTGTTGCTAGCTAACCTGCTGCTTTCTTCCTAGGACTAGTAAGGATCCCTAGGGGCCTTTTGGAGTCCTACCTGGCCGGGGGTTTGAATCTGCCGCCTGTTTTCTGCAGTCCTGGGTCTCCAGCAGCGCGGCTCCTCCATGTTCCTCCTGTTCCGGCATACGCGCGCGCGCGTGCGCGCGCACGTCTTATAGACGTTTTTCGCGCCGTTCAGACAGGAGGGCGGGGGGGGGGGGCGTGCCTGCGGCGTCATACAGGGGCGCGCCTTGTGCTGTTATAGATCAGCAGGCAATTTCAGTGCTCAGTCTGAGGCTGATTTCAGAAGGAGAGGACGCAGAGCGGCAGAACAGTGACTCCCGGTGGCGGAAGAGGGGTAGTACATGCTGGACTTTGTTCCAATGCCTTTTTTGTTAAGCCAAGAAATCCCCCTTTTTGCATACAGGTTGGAGGCTGGCAAACTAAGTTTGGGGTCACTGTATGTTTCTAAAAAAGAAAATATATATAATATATATTTAAAAAAAAAAAAAAAAAGAAAAAGAAAAACATACGAGATCCCATCAGTTTTTGGGCATTAGTGATCTATTGTCCCCTAAACTCTGGTTTTGTACTCCTGGCCACTACAGTCTGTTGTGTGGGCGGAGTCCCTCGATTTTGTATTATGGCTTCCAAAGGCTCGGGGTCAAAGGGTACAAAAAAGACCAAAAAACAAAGGGGTTCCCCTTCTGATTCTGATGATATGCCGATACTTTCCCCGCAACTTATTAACATAAAGGGTGCCTTGGATGAGCCATTAGGGGGATCTGGTGCGGAGGCTGGCCCAGATCAGCCCAGCCCTGTGTTTATCACAGAGGAGATGCTAGCCGTATCCCTAGGGGGGCTAGAAGAGAGAATAGCAGCATTAATCGCTAGAGCTATTCCTGGTAAGAAACGGGTTAGATCCCCATCACCAAGAGGTGTATCCTCAGATGCTGAGATTCTCTCTCCGGAGGAATTGGAATCACAGGAGGATCAACTAGACCTGAACCAAGAGGGTTCAGGGATTGAGGGATCTGCCTCTGAGGAACCATTTTCAGACTCCCAGACAGAAAGACTGTGGGTACAGTCTTTGACGGACATGGTCCGCTCGGCATTTAGTTTACCATTGCCAGAGCCTCAGGTTCCTCCGGTATCCTCTCTGGGCTCTTTGAAAGCTCCGTTAAGCAACGCAGTGTTTCCGGTCCATCCTCTCTTGGAGGAATTGATCTTTCGGGATTGGGTACGGCCGGACAGGATTTTTCTGCCACCGAAAAGATTTGCGGTCATTTACCCCATGGAGGAAAGATTCTCCAAGAGGTGGAGGCTCCCAATAGTGGATGCAGCCATCTCATGTGTGAATAAATCACTAACTTGCCCGGTGGAAAACATACATATGTTTAAAGATCCGGTTGATAAAAGGTTAGAGACACTTTTAAAAGCATCCTTTGCTACGGCAGGAGCAGTGGTACAGCCAGCTGTGGCTGCAATTGGTGTTTGTCAGGCGTTAAAAGACCAGACAAAAGAAATGTTAAAGGACATGCCTACCCAACAAGCAGAAGAGTTTTCTGACATTCCCAGAGCTCTGTGTTTTGCTGTAGATGCTATAAAAGATTCCATCCAGCAAGCCTCTCGTTTATCACTATTTTTGGTGCACATGAGAAGGCTCTTATGGTTGAAGAACTGGGCGGCGGAGCCCCCATGCAAAAAGCTTCTGGCAGGGTTTCCCTTCCATGGAGGACGACTCTTCGGAGAGGATCTGGATAAATATATTCAGACTATTTCAAATGGCAAGAGTACCCTTTTACCGGTCAAAAAGACATTCCGGGGTCCTACATTTAAAAGGCAGCTCTTTCCTGTCTCGGGGCCCTCAAATTCCAGGCAGTATCGACGGCCGCCTGCACGATCCAACGTTAACAGTAGATCGCAGGGACAGGCCCCTGGGGGTAAGAGGCCATGGTATCGCAAGCCGACAAAGACAGCCCCTAAGTCTGCCTTATGAAGGGGCGCCCCCACTCTCGCGGGTGGGGGGAAGGCTTTGTTTCTTCTCAGAAGTTTGGGAAGCCAAGATCCCCGACAAATGGATCCGGGCATCTGTAACCACAGGCTACAGACTGGAGTTTCTAAGGTATCCTCCGCCTCATTTTCAAGAATCAAGGCTACCAAGGGATCCAGCAAGGAAGGCATCATTGCTGGCAGCTTTGGATCACCTGCTCTACCAGGACGTAATAATAGAGGTGCCAGCCCAAGAGCAAGGGCTAGGTTTCTATTCCAATCTCTTTGTCATACCAAAGCCCAACGGCGATGTCAGGCCAATCTTGGACCTAAAGAGGTTAAACGGTTACCTAAAGGTTCGTTCCTTCCGGATGGAATCCATCCGGTCAGCAGCCGCCGCGCTTCAGAAAGACAATTTTCTGGCCTCCATAGACATAAAGGATGCTTACCTTCATGTACCAATCTTTCAGTCGCATCAAAGATTTTTACGCTTCGCGGTGGGGCAGCGACACTTCCAATTCAGGGCGCTCCCCTTCGGGCTGGCCACGGCCCCCCGGGTATTCACGAAGATCCTAGCCCCAGTTCTGGCCAATTTAAGGATCCAAGGGGTCACAGTCCTAGCATACTTGGACGACCTTTTAATCATAGATCACTCACGACCGGGTCTGCAAAAGGCAGTAAACCTCACGGTTCGGTACCTCGAAGAATTCAACTGGGTCCTAAACCGGGGAAAGTCAGCGTTCCAGCCTACAAAGCAGTTGGAATACCTCGGCATGAGGTTAGACACAGAACAGCAAAGAGTGTTCCTGCCCCTGGTAAAGATCGAGGCTATCAAGGGGCTGGTTCAGTTGGTTCTAAACAAGAAAAAACCAACTATTCGCCTGTGTATGCGATTACTAGGCAAGCTAGTGGCCACGTTCGAGGCAGTACCATACGCTCAGATCCACACTCGCGTCCTACAGGCAGCCATTCTAGCAGCCTGGGGCAAGAGGGCACATGCCTTAGAGTCCCCTTTGACGCTATCATCAAGGGTCCGACAAAGCCTGGCCTGGTGGTTGAACCCCCAGAATCTTCTAAAGGGAAAATCCTTCAGCCCTGTTGTCTGGAAGGTAGTTACCACAGACGCCAGCCTGGCAGGCTGGGGGGGGGCGGTCTTCGAGGGGTCCTCTCGCCAGGGAACTGGGGTGAAAGCAGAGAGGCAGCTCCCCATCAATATCTGGGAGATCAGAGCTGCTCGCCTAGCCCTTCTGGCATGGACCTCCAGATTAAAGGGGTTCCCGGTGAGAATCCAGTCAGACAATGCCACGGCGGTGGCATACATAAACCACCAAGGGGGAACCAGGAGTCGGGCCGCTCAGAGGGAGGTGAGCTTGATTTTTCAGTGGGCAGAGGTTCATGTACCCTGCATTTCGGCGATATTCATTCCCGGAGTGGACAACCTGCAGGCAGACTTCTTAAGTCGCAAGAGTCTGTCGCCAGGGGAGTGGTCTCTGCATCCCCAGGTCTTTCAGACAATCTGCCAGAGGTGGGGAATGCCAGACGTAGATATAATGGCATCCAGGTTCAACAAGAAACTAGACAGGTTCGTGTCTCGAACGAGGGATCCTATGGCCTGCGGAACCGATGCGTTGGTTTGCCCTTGGCATCAATTCAAACTTCTATATGCATTCCCTCCGCTACAGTTACTCCCTCGCCTGTTGAGCAAGATCAGAGTGGAGCACAAGCCAGTAATTTTAATAGCTCCGGCTTGGTCCCGGAGGACTTGGTACTCACTAGTCCTGAAGATGGCAGTGGGAGACCCTTGGACTCTTCCTCTACAACCAGACCTACTCTCACAAGGCCCGATCCTCCACCCTACATTACGGCGTCTAAATTTGACGGCCTGGAGGCTGAATCCCTGATTCTCAGGGGTAGAGGTCTGTCTAGGCAGGTAATCCCTACCCTGATTAGGGCTAGAAAGCCGGTCTCCAGGGTGATTTATTACAGGGTGTGGAGGAACTACGTAGGCTGGTGTGAATCCAAAAGATGGAATTCCCGCAAATATACTATTGATAGGGTGTTAAGTTTTCTCCAGCTAGGAGTGGATAAAGGCCTGGCACTAAGCACAATCAAGGGACAGATCTCAGCTCTGTCAGTGTGGTTTCAGAGGCCGCTGGCCACCCACTCGCTGGTAAAGACCTTCTTACAGGGGGTCTTGCGTATTAATCCTCCTGTCAAGTCACCACTTTGTCCATGGGACTTAAATCTTGTTCTGTCATCCCTACAGAAACAACCTCTTGAGCCGTTGGCTGAGGTACCTTGATTTTACTGACTAGAAAGTCGGTATTTCTGATCACCATAGTTTCGGCCAGGAGAGTATCGGAATTGGCAGCCTTATCTTGTAAGGAACCATATCTCATTTTGCATAAGGATAGGGCGGGGTTCCGTCCTCATCCTTCCTTTCTACCAAAGGTTATATCCAGTTTCCACCTGAACCAGGATGTGGTACTTCCATCCTTCTTCCAAAACCCACCTCTAGAAAAGAGGGGTTGCTGCATACGTTGTATATTGTCAGGGCCGTAAGGGCCTATCTTAAAGCTACAGAGAAGGTTCGGAAAACAGATGTGGTGTTCGTTTTACCGGAAGGGCCCAAGATGGGTCAGGCAGCTGCTTGATCCACCATCGCAAGATGGATTAAACAATTAATTGTTCGGGCCTGCGGTTTGAAGAGGTGCCTCCTCCTTTGTCGGTAAAGGCCCATTCTACCAGGGCCAGGGGCACCTCCTGGGCAGCACATCATCAGATCTCTATGGCTCGAATATGCAAGGCAGCAACGTAGTCATCAGTCCACACGTTTACAAAATTTTATCAAGTGGACGTAAGAAGGAATGCGGATACAGCCTTTGGGCAGTCAGTACTACAGGCCGCGATTCAAGCTCCTCAGGACTGAGGGGGCTCCCTTGATTTGATTTGAGATTTACATTTCTCGTTTAAGTTGGATTTACTAGTATCTGAGTATACCTCTAAAATTAAATCCTTCTTTGGAAGATGTCTCCCTCCCCTCATTAAAGCATTGCTTTCGGACATCCCATATAGTAATGAATATGCCGCTCTGTGTCCCGTGATGTACGAGAAAGAAAAAGGGATTTTTAAATACAGCTTACCTGTAAAATCCTTTTCTTGGAGTACATCACGGGACACAGAGCTCCCACCCCTCTTTTGGGTGACCATTTTGGGAGGCACACTGCTTGCTACAAAACTGAGGGACTCCCTCTAGGGGAGGGGGTTATATAGGGAGGGGACTTCCTGTTTGAGATTGCCAGTGTCCACACCTGAAGGTACTCCATATAACCCATATAGTAATGAATATGCCGCTCTGTGTCCCGTGATGTACTCCAAGAAAAGGATTTTACAGGTAAGCTGTATTTAAAAATCCCTTTTTTTCACAGTAAGACCTGGTTCTGGCCAGCTCAGTAGATTGATTTAAGAAAGGCCTGAATACTTTCCTAAATGTACATAATATAACTGGGTACTAACATTTATAGGTAAAGTTGATCTGGGGAAAATCCAATTGCCTCATGGGGGATGAGGAAGGAATTTTTTCCCCTGCTGTAGCAAATTGGATCATGCTCTGCTGGGTTTTTTTTTTTTTTTTTTGCCTTCTTCTGGATCAACTGTGGGTATAGAATTGGGTATATTGGATTGTACGATATTTTTTATTTTAGTTATATATTTTTTATTTTGTTTGTATTTTTTTTTTTTTATAGTTGAACTGTGTCTTTTTTAACCTGACTAACTATGTAACAGTTACTTTTTTGTGTTTTGTTTGCACAAACCAGGAGAGGTTTAATGCTGATATTTTATGAAAAAGTACGCCCATCAGTTTAAAGAACTAGTAAAATCACTGAACAAAAGGTGAACAGCTACTGCTAGAGAAAGAATTTGAGCCCTAAGAAATTACCTGGATCTTTGCATGGCTGGCGCCTAAAATGTGATCTCATGTGCATCTAAGTCATAATAATACAGCCTGCCTCATTTAACAAGCACATACAATATTTTACATTTCCAAATCTTTGTGGAACAAATGGCTTGTGCACTCAAGCTTGTTGATGGAAAAGGTATAGGAGCTCTTCTAATTTAGCAGATAGTGGAATCTATGTTGCTGGAAAGAAATCTAAACCTAAGGCATTATGTAGTTGCTGAGCAGACATGTAGTGGTTGGGGTTTATTTGACCCATTTCTCTGATCTAAGCTGTTTTAGTTCATGTATACTGTATACCTTTAGCCCATGTCACAACATTTCTGGAGTGTGAGGTTAGGCCTCTTACGAGGTCATAATAGAAGCCACTCAATTGTTAATTTACTTCTGTATTTTGGATGGTTGTCATTGTATTTTACATGCTTGTTGAATGCTTAGCAGGGGTCACCAACTAAAGATGGTCCCTTTCAAATGGAGAGGTGTCTGCTCCAATCATCAGGTTTCAAATGCCATTGGATAGGGTTGTGGTGGATGTCACATTTGTGCCTGCTCAGTTTATGCAGAGCAGATATGGGCAGACCCCACTGAGCTCTATTGGCAGCTGGGTGTAAACAGACTCCACTGTCCATTTACATCTGGCTGCCTTCAATCAGATCTGCTAAGATGGAAATGGACACACCGGAATGGACCCTAAGGTAAATGTCCGTTTACACCAACATGTCCATAGGGCTGCATGGACCTTCAGATGAGGCCTGTCTGAAAAACTGAGAGGCAGATCTGATTGGAATGGCTGTGTGAATGGTGTACTGTCATGCTATTAAAAGGCTTTCTCATCCACACAGGTTGAGGGGCCCCAGGGTGCTTGTCTCACACGGAACTGTTTTTTCAGTTTCCTGGCTGGTAAACCCTGGTTTGGGACCTGGAGAATTTTTGGAGACCTGGATGGGATGAAATCTCAAATTGTGGGTCCTAGTTTTGAGGAACAACTACCACACTGATTGTGCAGGTGTGAGCTAAGTTTTTGTAGAGTCTGGACTAGGGCTCTGGGCTCCTCCATGGTGCAGTCTGTGATAGGAGAACAGACAGATTGTACACTGGGAGTCTGTGTTAAGTGGTCTGGAGGCCCAAGGCCCAAGCAGTAGTGCTGTTAAAGAGAGTCAGGGGGCTGAATATTTAATTCTGTGTTAATGGTGGAAACCCCTACGAGGTAATCTGCTTGTGTTGTTGGACTGTTCTTCCTTTTTTTTTTTTAAAGTGGGCCAAAAAAAAAAACCTTTTAAACAGTATAACAGGCTTTGACTGTATTTACTAGTGAGTGCTACACTTGAGCTGAACAACCCCATAACATCATAATAGATGCACATTTTTGTTTTCTTAGAACATAATCCTGTGTATAGCAAGAAGTTTAGCCTTTATCTATCTATCTATCTATCTATCTATCTATCTATCTATCTATCTATCTATCTATCTATCTATCTATCTATCTATCTATCTATCCTATTTCCTATCCAAAAACCTTTGTTCTATAAATCGAATCACTTTTTTAGGTAGGCTTACGAACACGGGTTTCAGGAGATGCCCATTTTCTATAAACTCAATAAATAAATAATAAATAATACTTGAGCCCATCATGGGCCCCCATTAAATGAGCGTGCTCTCTTATATCAGAGTCCCTATCATAGTCCATCTTACATCAGAAGGCCAAAATAAATCTTGCAGTGGGCCTGCTTTTGTAGACCCCTAGATTAACAGCTTCCAGACCACCTCACATACAATTACTGCCACAGGGCAACCCGGCTGCGCAAAATCACGTACCTGTGCGTGTTTCGCTGTGATTGGACACAGTGGGAGCCAATCAACAGGTCCGGCACCCGAGATGGCTGCCGTGACCCCGCTGTTCGTTCACAGGAGAGACGGATCAGCCGTCAAGGCGATCTGTCAGGAAGGGAAAGAGAGATCTTGTGATTCAACTAAGCTGAATCACGGATCTCTCTTTTCCTTCAGTGTGACAGTGCCCCAAACAGTAAGCACCTCCCTAGGGAACATTTAATATTATTAACCCCTTCCCCGCCAGTGCCATTTATAAAGTAATCGGTGCATTTTTATAGTACTGATCACTGTATCGGTGTCATTGGTCCCCAAAAAGTGTCACTCAGTGTAAGATTTGTCCGCCGCAATGTCGCAGTCCCATTAAAAATCGTCATCATTACCAGTAAAAACTAAAATAAAAGTCCCTAAATCTATCCCTTAGTTTGTAGACGCTATAACTTTTGTGCAAACCAATCAATAAACGCTTATTGGGATTTTTCTTTTTTCTACCAAAAAATATGTAGCAGAATACATTTTGGCTGAAATTGATAAAGATTTTTTTTTGGGATATGCATTATAGTAGAAAGTAAAAAAAAAATATATATATATATATATATATATATTTTACTTTCTACTATAATATATATATATTTTTTAATTGTCAGTTTTTTTGTTTATAGCGCAAAAAATATGTCGGGGATAAGGACATACATTTTATTTGGGTACAGCGTCGCACATCCGCACAATTGTTAGTTAAAGCTACACAGTGCTGTATCACAAATAATGGCCTGGTCAGGAAGTGGGTAAAACCTTCCGGAGCTGAGGTGGTTAAGGGATAGTTTTTCGTTCAGATATACTACATACCCTCCCACACTCACACCTTGTTCTCTTCAGCAAACATATACTTACCTTCTAAACCCAGATGCTACTATCAGACATCTATAGCCTATGTGATATCAGTTTGCTCCACTTTCCCACTATAATCCTGTACACGTGTTGGCTCATTCAGTCAAGTATCTAGGTTGTATCCAGCAGCCACCAACGTGTACCAGAGGACAGAAAGGCAAAGCTGCAGTATGTAAATATGTAAATGCTGCCCCCCGTAGGTACAGAAAAACACTCCGGTGAGGACACAGAATGCAACAAGACATTTTTTTCAGTAAAATGGAAAAAGAGTTATGCCGCAGACACACCATCACTTTTTGTGATGTAAAAAAACGTTGTTTTATCTCACAAAACAAAACAACGTTTTTCAAACTTCATTTTAAAAAACGATGTTACCTACACACCATCGTTTTCTGAAAATGCTCTTGCAAAGCGCGGTTACGTACACCACGTTCGACGGCACTCTGTTCCATTGAAGCTCCCGTCTCATAACTTGCTTCTGAGCATGCGCGGGTTTAAAAACGTTGTTTTAAATGTCGTTTTGCCCACACACGATAATTTTTTGTGAAACAAAAGACGACATTCTGAAAAACAACATAAAAAATTGAAGCATATTCAAATTTTTTTTTGGTCGTTTTTCAGAAGACATAAAAATGACGTTTTGCCCACACACGATCATTTTAAATGACGTTTTTTTTAAACATTGTTTTATTTCATCACAAAAAACGACCGTGTGTACGCGGCATTAGAATCTGTTGAGTTATCATTTCTTTATCTGTCTCCTCTTCCAACAGACAACTGATCCCCTAATTTATTGTCCCTGGGACAGAAAATACAAATGTATCTACCGTATTTATCAGCGTATAACACGCACCCTAACTTTATTAGGGAAGTTTCAGGGAAAAAACTTTCCATAGCCTCCTGCGTATAACACGCAGCCACAGTTTACCCTCTATTTTCAGGGTAAAAAAGTGAGTGTTATACGCCAATAAATACAGTACTTAACATAGTCTGAGGCACCAGCACATTATTGGAAGAAGTAGCAACTAATCTATCCAAAATTGAGTTGGATTTTAAAATATGTGAAATTGCGATTGTGTAAATTTCCTACAATCTTTAACATGTTATCGTAATTTTAAATGTTTTTAAATCTGCAGCTTTCATTAAATAACTCCCTGCCTTGTAGGTCCTTGTTTAGGCACTTCCTGTTACAGTGGGTCCCTGTTTTTCAGTTGTGATACGTGTTGTCATGCTCTCGCTTGCCCTCTCAACTACAAGTATCCATTCCAGTACACATTATGCACTAGTTAGGGCTCTTTCACACGGACGTTCAGTTCAGTTCTTTTTTTGGGGTGAAAAACAAATGCGGATGTAAATTTTGACATCCGTTTTCATGTCCACGAATGTCCGTTTTACATCCGCAAACGTCCTTTACATCTGCGAATGTCTGCTTTTCCATCAGAAGATGTCAGTTTTTTATCTTTTTCAATGTTTTCTTTAGTTTTTCATATTTTTTTCATCCTTTTTTTATCTAATCTCCCATGAGACTTTGCTCTCCCCCAGCATGCATTGTGTTTCACATGCTGCTTTGTGGCATATTTGGGTAAAAAATGGATGTCAGTGGATCACATGTAATCAGATCATCCGTTGACATCCACTTTTCGTCTGTTCTGTTTCTGTTTTTTAGACGGAAGAAACAATAGGGCCCTTTCACACGGTCTGTGTCCATATGCGGGCTCCGCTTTGCTCAGCGGGAAACACTCCATCTATGCCCGCTGAGCAGGCAGATGACAGGTCTGTTTTTGCACACTGTGCAGGGAACGACCTGTCAGAGCGCCACTCTCCCGTATGGGGGATCGGAATGCGATGGACCGTAGAGTTCGTTTTCATCTGAGCCGCAGACGGATGGAAAAATAGGGTTTTCCTCCATCACACTTTGACAGATCAGAGCTGGTCGGATGTCAGTGGGCATGTCACCGTTGACATCCGTGGCTCCATAGACCTCTATGGAGTGCCCGTTCAGGTCCACCTAAAAATCTGACAGGCGGACCCGAACGGTCCATCTGTGTGAAAGAGGCCCTATTTTTGCTAATATGTGCCAGATTCAGGATGGCGAGCGGCTCTTTGCGGCGGCGTAACATTACCTATTTACATTAGGCCGCCGCAACTTTACTCGCAAGTGCTGTATTTACAAAGCACTTGCGTGTAAAGTTACGTCGGCGTAGCGCAAACTGGGCGGCCTAATTCAAATTCGGTGGGAAGGGGGCGTCTCCTATTTAAATTTGGCGTGTCCACGCGCCGAACGTGCTGCGCATGCGTCAACCATAGAAAAATCCCAGTGCGCATGCTCCGAATTATGACGTGTTTTTGACGTGAGCGTAATCAACCTTTAAATCCCCATTCACAGACGAGTTACGCAAACGACGTAAACATTTTAAAATTTCCCGCGGTCCAGACGTCCATACTTAACATAGAATGCGCCTGCTTTTGGCAGCTTGATCTTTACGCCTGGAAACCCCTTACGGAAACGGCGTAAAGTGACTGCGTCGGGCCCGCGTACATTCGTGAATTGGCGTATCTCGCTGATTTACATATTCTCGGCGTAAATCAGCGGGAACGCCCCCAGCTGCCATTTTAAAATTGCAGTTAAGATCCGACGGTGTAATACAATTACGCCTGTCAGATCTTTTCTTGCAACCTGCGTATCTTGTTTTCTGCATACAGAAAACAAATAAGCCGGCGCAAAGTCAGAGTTATGCCGGCGTATTACTGATACGCCGGCATAACTCTACCTGAAACTGGCCCTATCTCTTTAATTGCTGCTGGTACTACTAATCATTCTGCCCGGAGATAATATATTGTTTCAGGGTTTGGGTACCCCCTGACAACGTATCTCTCCTTGGGTCTGCTGGAGCTTCTATCCATTTCTCCATCCATATTAATCTAAAGGATAACGGCATAGACTCTGGCAATCTGGAAGCGAGTTGTTCCCTTTAATAGGAATTTATCTTTTTCTAGCCTTAGGAAATTAGATTCACAGTTTGTGGAATGGTCTTGTATTCGACCCGTGGTGGTTGCTTTTTGTCTGCAGAGTATAAAACGAGGACACTGTGATCATTTTGTTGTTTATTTCCCTGTCCTCCCTGTCCTCAGCCATCTGTTTTAAAATGGATGTTGACAAATTCCATCCGCTGAGCAGTAATCGCTCCAACATCACTCTATAACTCTTTCATTTTTCATACTGTAGAGGAGAGGGAAGAGGAAATTGTTTACTCATTTAATCACAAAGGGAAAACAGAATCCTTTGATCTCTCATTACACCATTCCACACACTGGAAGCCTCCTCGGTTAAAAGACTAGTTAAGTCCCAGGTCTCTGCCACTCTCAGAAAATTAGCAGTCCCTTTGGAACAATTAAGAGGATCCTGGAGAAGATGGTCCAATCATGTCAGGATTCCCTGCTCCTATCAATCCTAGTCTAACTGTTTATTCAGTTTTCTGTGTCTTTTTCACTTCATCATCCTCTACTAGCCTGAAATAACAGCCTTGCTGTGGGGATGTGTATTATAGAAGCTTCATCATGCCGGGTTCCGCGGCCTTCGGACGTTCTCTATTTTACTAGCTTGAGCACCTCTATTATCCTTTTATTTTGTCCTTTGAAATCAACGGATGAATCCAGTTATCTGTTTTGAACAGCAATTGCAGAACTATCACAACAAGCTGATGGATGTTTGTTGAATTCACTGGGCTACCATGGGGAATGACAATGATCAAGAGCAAGAAATATGTCCGAGTTTAGGGTCAGAGTTAAATTTAGAAATATGAAGCAGTAAAACACATTTCACAGTTTTATGTTTTAAAAAAAAAATAAAAAATCTTTTGGATTTTTTTTTTTAGCTTCGATAGATGGGGTGAGCCAATGTGACCCCAAAGAGATAAAATGACTGTTTGTTTTCTTTCATAATGTCTTCAAAGCTAAATTCCAGACAAACTGCTAAATGCACACTTGAAATGCATACTGCCAATGAATATGTTGCAGTACTGTGAGACAGTACATGCAGTCTGGTGATTTCACTATTTTAGAGGCCATCTCTCTGCTTTCCACTCCTATCGGTTTGTTTCTTCTCAGTACTGCCTTTCCCACTCCCAATCTGAGTGCTGCTGCTTTTTGTGTATTATAAGAGGCTAATCTTAGGTCTAATTCAGGTATTTCAGTCACTTCTTTGCATTTAAAATTAGGTTTCTTTTTATAGATTACCACATACATTTTTCATATATACCGTATAGTCTCAATATAAGCCGAGTTTTTCAGCACATTAAAAATGTGCTGAAAATGTCCCCCTTGGCTTATACTCGAGTCACCTTTTTGCGCCTAGTCTCCCGGAATTTGAGGACCCGGTACTGGCCAGCTGTAGGTCCTCTGGACCTCACACATGTAGCCCCACTCTTCCTCTACAAGTGTGCAAAGTTTGTTGTCCGGGGAGAACCGATTTTTTAAAGCTGGGCACCCCTTCCATAGACTCCCATGTTAAACGGTCATTTCTCCAGTGACTTTGGGGACCTGGTACCGGCCGGTCGTAGGTCCCCTGGACCCGGTACTTGGCGCATATGTAGCCCCATTTCACCTCTACAAGTGTGCAAGTGTTGTCTGGGGGACCTACGGCTAGGGAGCACCAATTTTTCAAAGACTGGCACCCATTCCATAGACTCCCATGTTAAATGTCAGTCTAGTCATGGACACAGTGAGGCAAAGCGAGACATGCAGATGGACACCCTAGGCTTATACTCGCGTCAATACGTTTTCCCATTTTTTTTGTGGTAAAATTAGGTGCCTCGGCTTATATTCGGGTCGGCTTATACTCAAGTATATACTGTGTGTGTGTGTGTGTATGTATGTATATATATATATATATATATATATATATATATATATATATATATATATATATATATATGCCTGAAGTTTACCTTTAATGCAGACACCAGACTTCTTCTTTGGTTTGGTTTGAGTGAAAAACAATCCAGAGTCTCTTGTCTATGCTTTCTAGGAACCTTACAGTCTGGAAGACACAACAGGAAATAAAAGGAACCTTCTCCAGAGTGAAACAATAGCCCAACTTTGACAGTTTTCTCTGGAATAGTTGTCTCCATTGAGAGTGCTCCTCTACTCGTATTATAATAACAATTGTACACTTTAAGATTTCCCCTAATTTTATGTCTATTACAACTCTTTTTTTGAATCCAGATGTTCTTTTATAGTGTTTTAAGCATACCTGCCATATGCACATACTGTATGATTCTTGATTCCTGCGTGTGAAAACTTTAGTAAAAAAAAAAGGTACATTTTAAAGGGTGTCCGATCCAAGCCCTCTATCTGTTCTTCTATTAGAAGGAAAATAGAGATGGGTTTTAATTGATTTCATTTGGTAATTTCAATAGCTCCTAACTTGGTTCTCTTTAAAAGTGTATGTAAATTATAAAAATCAGTTTCACTTATTTCCTCCTTTTTGGTATGTTAAATAATCCATTGAAAGCATTTTGTTATATTTGTTCAATAAAAGCACAAAACACCTGTTGATCCTGCCAGAAATTGTGTGAAGTTGATAGCTTCATGTGCTGTCTGGCTGTGCTGCATTCTTATCGTTTACATTGTTCCCTGTCATTACTACAGATTACAAAATAATAATAATTAAATAATTAAAAAACATTAAAAAATTCATCAAGTGAAACCTTCTTATTTATGGACATTGGGAACTCCTCTCCAATCACCCAAGTTTTCACAGTGGTACCGCCTTCATTGCCGTTATCGGAAAGGTAGCAGCTTGAGACACTGAGTCTTTCGCTTACCACCTACAATTGGGATACAACCCATTGGAAGCAATTCCTTCTATACCTTCCACACAGTAACTTGCCGCTAGGCAGTCTCAAGTGGCACAAGTCCAGCGCTGTCTTCACTCAAACCTTAAAGAGAAGAGAACAGTGGTAAGGTTTCTCTAGTTTTGTTCTAGAGTGCTGCTGCTCCATACTGTATATTAAAGCGGAGCTCCACCCACATTTGGCTCTTATTGGGCAGGGATTGGGTACCTGGCTTCACTTCCTGTCTCCCTTACTAGCGATGCCGGAGCCTGCACCCGAAGCCGATTGAAGAATCAGCTCGGGTGAGGACTTCGCTGGATCCCTGGACAGGTATGTGTCCTTATATTTAAAGTCAGCAGCTAGAGTAATTGTAGCTGCTGACTTTAAAAAAAAAAAAAAAAAATTTGGGGGGGGGGGTGCCTGAAGCTCCATTTAAGTACCGTGAGTAATCATTGTTACCTTAGGACAGGAAATGCATCACTGGCAGGATCCCTAGGTGAGTAGGGACAAGCTTGGGTTTATTCCAGACACCAATACAGCCAAACCCAGAAGGAAGCTGCATATGAAGTGCAGCTGGATCATTACCTCCCTGCAGCTGCACATTCACAAAAGGGGCAGAGATACTTGTCAAATCAGTGACCTAATATGGCCATAGTATGTTCGTGTCATTGACCTCTTGTGGCCATATTAGGTCAATGATGTCACAGGCATCCCTGCTCCTTTGTGTACGTGCAGCTGCGCAGCAGTGACTGTCCCAGCCATAGCTGAATGGGCAGGCACCTATTGCTTCCTCTGGGTTCAGACAAACTCAGGTGAGAATAAATGATAAAAATCTGATTTAAAAAAAATAATTGCAGCCACCACATCTAAGTACCGGTAACCCGCAATATATTACATTTTTGTTCTTGGATATAGATACACTTTTAATATTTTCTCTTTCTCTGTTGCTGCCTTTAATAAATTGGATAACATTATTATTTATCTTCTGTGATTCTATTTGCAGGCAGCTGTCCAAGCCCTGCGTTCAGAGTACAAAATTACTGTCCCCCAGAGTAAGCCACTGTCACCAGGGGAGATCCTGGGCTGCACTTCCCCACGCCTGGAGATGCCCGTGGATGCTGTTGTGTAAGTAATGAGAATTTACGGCTATACCGGATGGTAAAATGCAACTTGCACCATTTACTACAATGACTCTGTGTTTCCACCACGTCTTGTGAATACCGAACTTAAACACAGAAAATGTATGCAAATAAGGTCACAGTGTACTCTACCGATCCATGTATTGTGCTGTGTAAAATAATGTTTCCCTGCACAGTTATTATTAAGTAAGTGTTTTACGCCGGTGCCATTTAATACCTATGTTGATTAACATAATGCTCAGTAAGTGGAACTTTTTCCCTTTTGTGTTTTCTTTAATGCATTCTGAATATGATTTTTGTTAAGTTTAGGCTTATTGTGTTTTCTAGCTCCTATGCAGTAATTTTCATTTATATTTATTTGAGTTTGGAATCTCATTATAATTTTAAGTATGCCAATATATTCCACTGAGCTCTAGAATGGGGTGTGAAGACAATACAAATAATTATGGTGCAGCAGTGGGTGAATACACTTAGTAATGTGCGCTTTGCTTAGAATTCTTCTCAATGTTACTTGCAAAATCTGTAATGCTACTGTTCCGCTATTCTCTGGCTGTTGGGATAGACAGATAATGCCAGACACAAGGGGAAATTACTGGGGAGTCCTGGGCATATTGAATAATTAGAGTGTCCTGCCTCTGTGAAAGTGTTTATTTATATAGGAAGTGAAAACGCATTGCATAATCTAAGAGCAAATGGCCGCAACCAGTGATTAAATCTGGTTCCAGTTATAGTATGTAAGTAGATTATATTCAGAGTAACATTATAATGGGTGAATAACAATACAATTTATTTTATTTATTTATATAAAGTATACAAATTCAGCAGCTTTTAACATGCCAACCTCTGCTTGCAATATAAAGTGTGCCTAAACCTAAGAACAAAAAGGGTACCAGTCCTTTTATCCTGTAGCTGCATTCATTTTATTTTCTTCCCCTATATTTTTACCCGATGATACTGCCCGTGATGGCACTTCCTCTACTAGGTTGGCAGTGTTCATTCACTGCATTGTTCCCTACTGGTTTGAACTACAGAACACTATACTATATCCTAGTTTACATAGTAGGGAGGTGTTCTTTAGTACGTGGAATGAACTATGCAGAGCTCATAACCATGGTAATTGTCAACCGTGCATTATAGATATTTTTTTGTAAAGCCTCAAGATTTTTCAGCTTAAAGGAACACTAAAGGTTTGTTTTTTATTAGATCAATTGATTGCTGTAAGCTACAGTAGGTGACTGGGATATTGTGTCAATCTCGCTCCCTTTCTCGGCGAGATTGAGCACTTGCGAGCCCCATCGCGAGAGCCAGCGCCGAGCTGGCTTGCCGCGATGGAGACAAAGCCGTCATAGAAGCGACGGGGATCCGACGCGGATTCCCGCCAATTCTACACGTGGGCGGAGTTTGTTATGAATCCTGAAGGAGAAATCCCCGTCGGATTTTAAAAAAAAATCCGGCATGGGTTCCCCCCTCAGGAGCACAACGGGCCCTTAGGTCTGTTATGGGTTGTAAGGAGACCCCCTACGCCGAAAAAACGGCGTGGGGGTCCCCCCACAATCCATAACAGACCCGTATCCAAAGCACGCCGGCCGGCCGGTCAGGAAGGGAGTGGGGGCGAGCGAGTGCCCCCCCCCTCCTGAGCCGTACCGGGCAGCATGCCCTCAACATGGGGGGGTTAGGTGCTCTGGGGCAGGGGGCGCACTGCGGCCCCCCACCCCAGAGCACCCTGTCCCCATGTTGATGAGGACAGGGCCCCTTCCCGACAACCCTGGCCGCTGGTTGTCGGGGTATGCGGGCGGGAAGCATATCGGAATCTGGAAGCCCCCTTTAATAAGGGGGCCCCCAGATACCGGCCCCCCACCCTAAGTGAATGAGTATGGGGTACATTGTACCCCTACCCATTCACCTGCAAATAAAAAGTGTAAACACAAATAAACCACACAGGGTATTGAAATATTTTATTAGTTGGCCGCCGGGGGGGGGGGGGTGTGTATGATCGCTTTTATAAAAGCGCCCCCCTCCGGCGGGCTTCTGTGGGGGGTGGGTGCCGCCGTCTGGTTCTCTTCCGCCGCCGGGCTTCTTTTGACGTCTTCGGCGGCTGGGGGGTCTTCTCCCACTCTCCGGGGTCTTCTCCTGCTCTCTGGGGGTCTTCTCCGCTCTCCGGGGGTCTTCTCCGCTCTCCGGGGGTCTTCTTCTTCTTCAGGACTCGCCGCCGCTAACTTTGTGTGTTAGCTCAATTACTAGCGGCGGCGAGCCCCCTCCTCTGTGACGTCGTCTTCTTCTTCTTCCTCTTCTGTTCTCCAGATGTTGACGCGACGCTTCCTTCCGCTGTTATGCCGGGCGCGCGGCTCGCAGCGAGTTATATAGGCCTGTCTTGTGACGTCGCAGTCCCATCATGCTCCGGTAGGTACCACGTGGTAGGTAGCACGTGGTACCTACCTGAGCATGATGGGACTGCGACGTCACAAGACAGGCCTATATAACTCGCTGCGAGCCGCGCGCCCGGCATAACAGCGGAAGGAAGCGTCGCGTCAACATCTGGAGAACAGAAGAGGAAGAAGAAGAAGACGACGTCACAGAGGAGGGGGCTCGCCGCCGCTAGTAATTGAGCTAACACACAAAGTTAGCGGCGGCGAGTCCTGAAGAAGAAGAAGACCCCCGGAGAGCGGAGAAGACCCCCGGAGAGCGGAGAAGACCCCGGAGAGCAGGAGAAGACCCCGGAGAGTGGGAGAAGACCCCCCAGCCGCCGAAGACGTCGAAAGAAGCCCGCCGGGTGGTGGGCGCTTTTATCAAAGCGCCCCCCCCGGCGGCGGAAGAGAACCAGACGGCGGCACCCACCCCCCACAGAAGCCCGCCGGAGGGGGGCGCTTTTATAAAAGCGATCATACACACCCCCCCCCCCGGCGGCCAACTAATAAAATATTTCAATACCCTGTGTGGTTTATTTGTGTTTACACTTTTTATTTGCAGGTGAATGGGTAGGGGTACAATGTACCCCATACTCATTCACTTAGGGTGGGGGGCCGGTATCTGGGGGCCCCCTTATTAAAGGGGGCTTCCAGATTCCGATAAGCCTCCCGCCCGCATACCCCGACAACCAACGGCCAGGGTTGTCGGGAAGGGGCCCTGTCCTCATCAACATGGGGACAGGGTGCTCTGGGGTGGGGGGCCGCAGTGCGCCCCCTGCCCCAGAGCACCTAACCCCCCCATGTTGAGGGCATGCTGCCCGGTACGGCTCAGGAGGGGGGGGGGCGCTCGCTCGCCCCCACTCCCTTCCTGACCGGCCGGCCGGCGTGCTTTGGATACGGGTCTGTTATGGATTGTGGGGGGACCCCCACGCCGTTTTTTCGGCGTAGGGGGTCTCCTTACAACCCATAACAGACCTAAGGGCCCGTTATGCTCCTGAGGGGGGAACCCATGCCGTATTTTTTTTAAAAATCCGGCGGGGATTTCTCCTTCAGGATTCATAACAAACTCCGCCCACGTGTAGAATTGGCGGGAATCCGCGTCGGATCCCCGTCGCTTCTATGACGCACTCGCTGGAATGTGCTTTTACTATTCCAGCGAGTGCGAGATATCGGCAGCCTGTCGCCGAGATTCAGCGCGATGCTGTCGTGCTAAAAACACATTCTCGGCGGCAGGCACTGTAGAGCGTTTAAATATCACGTATGTAGTTTTTCCTTTTGATCTCAAAAATACAGTAATTTAGGTTTGAAAATGCCATTTCCTGTCTCTCCTCTTCTTGCTTTCCACCAGCATCTGCATGGTGGAAAGCAGAGTGTGCTCACCCCCTCTCTATGACTACAGCCCTGCATGAAGATGCTCTCTTAACCCTCAGAGGCATGGAGGCTAAGCCTAATGTGAACTGTAGTTCCCATTAGGCCGTGATGTTGCAAGAATGAAAGCGCACCGCAAACCAGGAAGTCAGTGAGAATAACGATTCAGGAGTGACAGAGGTGAATAAAACAGCTCGATTTCAACAGGTATCAAACTAGTTATAATGCAAAACATTACTTTTTACTTTATCAGCCACTGTCAGACTTCTTTGTCTGAATTTCTCACTCCATGTTCCTCCTCAGTAAGCTGTTCTGGCTGACTAACCCCCAGCTAGAACGGCTCAGATGATGGTGGAAAGCTTACTGAGGAGGAACAGGAAGTGAGAAATTCAAACAAAGAAAAATACATTTATAAGGGAAATCGAAGGAAAAGGTAAGTGAACCAACAATGCACTAGCTTAAAGGAACCTAGTTAGAAAATAAAAAACCTTCTGTGTCTCCTCATCGGACAGATTGATAACAGCAGTGTGACTAGGGAGTGCGCCCGCATGGATGCCCCCCAGGGAAAAGTGAAAAAAACATTCCACTTTGGGTGATCTATGTACATTACAAGGATTTTAACTTTGTTGCAGATTCCTACCTTATGTTATTCTGAAGAAATCCATGTGTGTTTTGTGTCCATGTGGGAAGTAAGTCTAATGGGAGTGGTTTCATAATTATCAACCAGCTGCTGCACCTGCAGAGCTCTAATGAGGAAAGCTGCTGAGCCTGCATCCCTTTAGACGTGAATTCTTCTTGGGAGTATCTCACCAAAAATTGTTGCAGGGGATGCTTAAAATCGGACTTGTATCTTAGGGCAGATTTCTGGGAATATCAGTGAGCCAATCTCACAAACAGTAAATTATGGGGTTTTTTTTTGGGGGGGGGGGGGGGGGGGGGGGAGTCTGTACATATTCTGCGTACAGAACACCTCTAGGTAGCCATATTGCATGGCATTTTACAGAAAATTACAGCATTGCAAATTGAAAAGGAAAAGTAATTTTTAATATTCAATTATAATATGACTTGTGTCGCAATTGTATATGCTATATTATTTTGTCTTTATTTGCAATTTTTTTCCCCACAAAAATCAAGTTACCCTTTAATGTAATTTGACCAGTTTAAAAGCAAATATTGCAAATCAAGTGCTCTTTAAACACTAGCTTACCTCCCACTGTCAAATGATGGCGGGGATAAACCTCTCGATCTGGGAGGATGTCATGTGACTTCCTCGCCTTCCCGAGCCACTAGGTGGCGCACGCTTACCCGCGGCATTACTGGGAACCCAATGCGCCTGCACGGCGGCCGCAATGTTAGCAGGACCGTGGATCTCTTTATGTAAACACAGAGATCAATGTCTGGTCAAGGAGAGGAGATCGATATTGTGTCCCTTGTACATAGGGACACCGATCTGTCACCTCCCCCAGTCTGTCCCCTCCCCCTACAGTTAGTGTCACTCACTAGAGTACACATTTAACCCCTTGATCACCCCCTAGTATTAACCCCTTCCCTGCTAGTCACATTTACACAGTAATCAGCGCATATTTATAGTACTGTTCGCTGTATAAATGTGAATGGTCCGAAAATAGTGTCAAAAGTGTCCGATCTGTCCGCCACAATATCGCAGTCAGGATAAAAATCACTGATTGCCGCCATTACTAAATAAAAATGCTATAAATCTATCCCCTATTTTGTAGCCGCTATAACTTTTGTGCAAGCCAATAAATATACAGTTATTGCAGGTTTTTGTTTACCAAAAATATGTAGAAGAATACGTATCAGCCAAAACTGAGGAAAATTTTTTTTTTTATATATATTTTTGTGGGATATTTATTATAGCAAAAAGTCAAAAATATTGCTTTTTTTTTTTTCAAAATTGTCTCTCTTCTTTTATTTATAGCACACAAAATAAAAACCGCAGAGGTGATCAAACACCGCCAAAAGAAAGCTCTATTTGTGGTGAACAGTGTTGCATGACCGCGCAATTGTTATTCAAAGTGCGACAGCGCTGAAAAATGGCTTGGGCAGGAAGGGGGTGAAAGTGCCCAGTATTGAAGTGGTTAAAGGAACCCTTTTATGTGGAAATATGGAGTGTGTAACTGGTGCAATCTGCTACTGACCTGGAACACGTCACCCACAACAGGAATTTAGGAGCTCAATGGATTTCTGGCTGGATCAACAGATATTTTAACATACTTTCTGTATTGTGCAAATATTGCAGAGATGTAGTAAGCCAAGCCAGAGGGGCAGCTGAATGTCAGGATCTCCACCATGCATTCGCAGTACACAATGTGTGAGAATAAGTAATATGAGGACAGAAGGGGTGGGGGGGCGAGCAATTTTATTTTTTTATATATATATTATTACTTCAGTTAGTGGAATTGGGATAATTTTCACGTTGTTCATGTACTGTGCAATTATTACTAGGAGACTATAATGAAAGCAGGGCATTATGCTTTGTTCCTAACAATTGTACCACAGCTTGACCCTTGAAATAAGACAGCTAAATTATGGAGTAATAACACTTTTTAGAAGTTTTGCTTTGCAGTGTTCTTAGTGTCGCTTTTCTTTCTTTATATTTTTGGGGAGGGAGGTGTTAGTCCAAGCTTCAAAGGGAAAATATGTTGCAGTTTAAGCACACTATATTTACAGCATACGTTTCTACAACGGTGTTGGTGAAATATAGACGTAAGGAAGACATAAGTATCTTTTTGTGTGGCTGCCAGATGGCTTACAGGAAAATTAAATGGATTTTATGCTTCCCTTTGGTTTAATGCTGATTGTTGCATTTCTAAGTAACTGTACAGGGAACTTTGACTAACAACACTCCTAGGATAATTTGGACATGGGGGATTCCATTCTCTTCCAAACAATGACAGAGATCCGCATTTCACAGTGTATACATCATTTAGTAGATTGAAGGTCATCCAAATAGCCGTGGCTCACAGGCTGCCATTACAGCTGCTCAGATTGCAGGTCTACAAGGCAATACTGAAATAACTGCATTCACATGGAAAAGGGAATCTTCAAGCAAAAGAAAACCTTCTGTTTAAAGTGGATGTAAACTCACTCTTATCATTTCTAAACTACTGCCATAGTGCTGAACTACAGGGATATACATGCCTCCTGCATGTATCCTCACCTGTCAAATGTCTCCCCTCTGTTATAAGAACTAAAAAACTGCAGATTCTGTGGGTGGGTCTGTTGTCTGGAGCTCGTGGGTGGAGTTGTGATGTCAGTAGACTCCCCGTCCTTCTCTACACTCCCCTTGTCAACATGCATTTTGTCCTGTGTATTCCTTACACTAAATTCTGCTATGATCACTTGCATCCAGTCAAAATCCAGAAAAGTAACCACATGACTTCAGAAAAGGAGTGGGGGTAGGAATAAAAAAAATAATGCTGTCTCCAGGCTAGTGCATGAGATATGTAAATAACCTGTCACTCACAGCAAGGGGGCGGAACGGACTAAGGTTTTTCTCTGTAAGTCTGTTTTATTTCACTGAACAATAAAAGAGGATTGCTCAGAGCTGGATTAACTCTGTGTGGCAAGACTGGGCACAGATGATAGGAAATCTTATACTCTACATCAGTGTTTCTCAACCTTTTTCCAGTCGGGGCGCCCTTGAAAAGCATTTTCAGTCTTGAGGCACCCCTGGCCAAGACTTGGTTCACGTCGATGTGTGTTGCGGAACACGCGCAAAATCGCGCTTGTTCTTGACACACAGACAAATGCTCTGCTCTTTAGGGGTGCCATTAATTGTTAATGGTGCCCCATCCATTGGCAAACATGGGTTGCTTTTGTTATGGCACAATTTAAAAAAAAGGGTCGGGGACTTCTTTCCCCGCATTACTGCAGGTAGGGAAATGAATGGGCTGCCCTACACGCAGCACGCATCCACACAGAACCAAGAGCTTATTCACATATCAGGCTGGAGGGGCAGTAAAACCACATGGTTGAGCTGTTTTTACCACCCCCAACTTTTGCCCCTTTAGCTGCAGAGGCAACAGCTGGGGGTGTAAACATGCTGTGGCTGCAGCTGGAGGTATACCCAGGGTGAATGGGGCTGCACTGCAACTACCCCGCAACTGTGTGCATTGCATTTACGGGCTTAAAACAAGTGGTGAGGAGGCAAGATATGCCTCTTTACTGGCTGACAAATGCCCCTGAAAAGCGATATGAACACAAATTGCTTTTCAGAGGAGCAGCAGTCCTTGCTGCTATCTCGAACCCTACAAAAGTAGTTCTGATGGTACAGTAATAGGGCGATTAAAATAGGATTAAAAGTAACATACATACAGACAGATGCGCACGCACACAAACAGACACACGTACATCTGTCTGTATGTATGTTACTTTTAATCCTGACCCCCCTATTCCTGTACCATCAGAACTACTTTTGTCACACACACACTAACAGACATGTGTACACATACACGGAAAGAAGAACTGTCAGAGCTGCACAACAACCAATCAGATCAAGAGTGCTGTAGCCATGAATGGAAGATGTGGGGTGTCAGTGACTGAGACAGCTGGTTATTCATAGCAGAGCCCCCCTCACCACCTTACCCTTGGCCTCGCAGTCAGCGCAGTACTTGTTGTCCTCCTCCCTCAGCATACGAGACAGGATGGCCTGGTGCTGCTCATTCAGCTTCAGGGCCTTCTCCCTCTCTGAGCGGGTGGCAATGTCTGCCGGCAGGGGAGCAGTGTCGGTCACGGTGACTGTACTCTTTCTTCTTCCCCCTTAGGGAAAAGCGTGCCAGGCAGAGTTCAGGACGGTACCCACGGCTCCCACGTCACAGAAGCAGTGCGTGCGTCCGACCCTCCCATAGCAACCGATGACGCATTTGGTTGGCAAGACGCGATCGGGAGGCCCGCACAGCCAGCACAACTTCCTAAATGCCGGGAAATGAGTTTTACACAGCGGACCAACACTGCTGTAAAGTCAAATGATAACGAAGTGCCCAGCAGTAGTGTTGCATTAGGCCATAGCTGCCAATATTTGGGGTCATTTTGCTGCGGCACACCTGGGGACTCTTCGCGGCACACCAGTGTGCCGCAGCACACTGGTTGAAAAACGTTGCTCTACATTGTGACATCAAAAAAAATATATATAAAAAAATCGAGTTTACATCCACTTTAAATATATGGAAAGGACCTGAGTGATCTGAGAAAGGTGTAAATCCCAATTTGGAGGATAGTGTGTTTAAAGTGAATAGTCTGGAAACAACCATGTTTGGTGTGGGGCATTGAACTGTATGGCAAACATGGTAACTTGTTCATTACACTTCTACAGTACTTAAATGCTAAAGTCCACCATTTCCGTCTTCCCTGCTAGTCCCTGACAAGAGCAGCATCAGGTTTTCTATCATCTAGTGTTAATTCCATCACAGGATCGTAGCCTCCTGCTAGAATAGAATTTGCATGAGTTTGTCCGCTCATCATGCAGCTGCTCTTCCATAGGAGTGACTGTGTTGCCATCTGTCCCTTTCATGTTGGGGCCTGTTCTCACCATAGCAATTTTGATTCTGTGATTTCTAGTTTTTATGTGTTTTGTGTTTGGCTTGCTGCCTGCAGCTCCATCGCAGACTGTGGTTTGTGAATGGTGAAGTGCACAGTGCTGGTATCAGTTGTAGCAGCCTTGCTGTTGCTGGTATCAGCAGGGTGCTGGAAGTAAAATCTATGAACATTTTTTTTTACAATGCAGTAAGGAAAAGTATGGGAATTTAAAAATATAACAACTACTTTTCTTTCTCGTACATCACGGGACACAGAGCGGCATATTCATTACTATGTGGGTTATATGGAGTACCTTCAGGTGTGGACACTGGCAATCTCAAACAGGAAGTCCCCTCCCTATATAACCCCCTCCCCTAGAGGGAGTCCCTCAGTTTTTTCGCCAGTGTCTTAGGTGTTGGTCACGGAATAGCTTTGCTCCACATCCTTGGGATTAAGGGCGGGCTAACCGGATCTGTCCAAGGAGCCTCAGTGCCAAAGTGGACAGTACCCGGGCCCCAAACCGTGGGGTTTTGCCTATAATGCTCCTCTTTGGAGGGCTGGACCCTGGGCCCAGGACTTGGAGTTTGTAAAAACCATAAGTTCCTGTTTGCCAGGGTGCTATATAGGTCCAGGACAGTGGGTACCTTCATAGGACCCCAGGGCCTGAAGGTCTACTACGCTACCCACGGAGATGGGAGAAGATTGGATCAGTTTGCTGGACAAACATCCTGCAGCATGGAGCAGGTAAGGGGGAGCCTGCGGGACTTGGTTCGACAGCAGGCTCTCCAGGGTAACCTAAAAGGGGGGATAGCCTAAGTATGCTCTGCATGGGCAACCTTGCTCACTATGTCTGAGAGAGACAGGATGACACCTTTTCTCCCCCATCACTAGGTTCCCCTGTCTAAGAATGTGTTGCTAGCTAACCTGCTGCTTTCTTCCTAGGACTAGTAAGGATCCCTAGGGGCCTTTTGGAGAGTCCTACCTGGCCGGGGGTTTGAATCTGCCGCCTGTTTCTGCAGTCCTGGATCTCCAGCAGCGCGGCTCCTCCATGTTCCTCCTGTTTCCGGCATACGCGCGCGCGCGCGCGTGCGCGCGCACGTCTTATAGACGTTTTTCGCGCCGTTCACACAGGAGGGCGGGGGGGGCGTGCCTGCGGCGTCATACAGGGGCGCGCCTTGTGCTGTTATAGATCAGCAGGCATTATCAGTGCTCAGTCTGAGGCTGATTTCAGAAGGAGAGGACGCAGAGCGGCAGAACAGTGACTCCCGGTGGCGGAAGAGGGGTAGTACATGCTGGACTTTGTTCCAATGCCTTTTTTGTTAAGCCAAGAAATTCCCCTTTTTGCAGCAGGTTGGAGGCTGGCAAACTAAAGTTTGGGGTCACTGTATGTTTTAAAAAAGAAAATATATATAATATATATTTTAAAAAAAAGAGAGAAAAACATACGGGATCCCATCAGTTTTTGGGCATTAGTGATCTATTGTCCCCTAAGCTCTGGTTTTGTACTCCTGCCCACTACAGTCTGTTGTGTGGGCGGAGTCCCTCGATTTTGTATTATGGCTTCCAGCACCTTGGATGAGCCATTAGGGGGATCTGGTGCGGAGGCTGGCCCAGATCAGCCCAGCCCTGTGTTTATCGCAGAGGAGATGCTAGCCGTATCCCTAGGGGGGCTAGAAGAGAGAATAGCAGCATTGATCGCTAGAGCTATTCCTGGTAAGAAACGGGTTAGATCCCCATCACCAAGAGGTGTATCCTCAGATGCTGAGATTCTCTCTCCGGAGGAATTGGAATCACAGGAGGATCAACTAGACCTGAACCAAGAGGGTTCAGGGATTGAGGGATCTGCCTCTGAGGAACCATTTTCAGACTCCCAGACAGAAAGACTGTGGGTACAGTCTTTGACGGACATGGTCCGCTCGGCATTTAGTTTACCATTGCCAGAGCCTCAGGTTCCTCCGGTATCCTCTCTGGGCTCTTTGAAAGCTCCGTTAAGCAACGCAGTTTTTCCGGTCCATCCTCTCTTGGAGGAATTGATCTTTCGGGATTGGGTACGGCCGGACAGGATTTTTCTGCCACCGAAAAGATTTGCGGTCATTTACCCCATGGAGGAAAGATTCTCCAAGAGGTGGAGGCTCCCAGTAGTGGATGCAGCCATCTCATGTGTGAATAAATCACTAACTTGCCCGGTGGAAAACATACATATGTTTAAAGATCCGGTTGATAAAAGGTTAGAGACACTTTTAAAAGCATCCTTTGCTACGGCAGGAGCAGTGGTGCAGCCAGCTGTGGCTGCGATTGGTGTTTGTCAGGCGTTAAAAGACCAGACAAAGGAAATGTTAAAGGACATGCCTACCCAACAAGCAGAAGAGTTTTCTGACATTCCCAGAGCTCTGTGTTTTGCGGTAGATGCTATAAAAGATTCCATCCAGCAGGCCTCTCGTTTATCACTATTTTTGGTGCACATGAGAAGGCTCTTATGGTTGAAGAACTGGGCGGCGGAGCCCCCATGCAAAAAGCTTCTGGCAGGGTTTCCCTTCCATGGAGGACGACTCTTCGGAGAGGATCTGGATAAATATATTCAGACTATTTCAAATGGCAAGAGTACCCTTTTACCGGTCAAAAAGACATTCCGGGGTCCTACATTTAAAAGGCAGCTCTTTCCTGTCTCGGGGCCCTCAAATTCCAGGCAGTATCGACGGCTGCCTGCACGATCCAACGTTAACAGTAGATCGCAGGGACAGGCCCCTGGGGGTAAGAGGCCATGGTATCGCAAGCCGACAAAGACAGCCCCTAAGTCTGCCTTATGAAGGGGCGCCCCCACTCTCGCGGGTGGGGGGAAGGCTTCGTTTCTTCTCAGAAGTTTGGGAAGCCAAGATCCCCGACAAATGGGTCCGGGCATCTGTAACCACAGGTTACAGACTGGAGTTTCTAAGGTATCCTCCGCCTCATTTTCAAGAATCAAGGCTACCAAGGGATCCAGCAAGGAAGGCCTCAATGCTGGCAGCTTTGGATCACCTGCTTTGCCAGGACGTAATAATAGAGGTGCCAGCCCAAGAGCAAGGGCTAGGTTTCTATTCCAATCTCTTTGTCATACCAAAGCCCAACGGCGATGTCAGGCCAATCTTGGACCTAAAGAGGTTAAACGGTTACCTAAGGGTTCGTTCCTTCCGGATGGAATCCATCCGGTCAGCAGCCGCCGCGCTTCAGAAGGACGATTTTCTGGCCTCCATAGACATAAAGGATGCTTACCTTCATGTACCAATCTTTCAGTTGCATCAAAGATTTTTACGCTTCGCGGTGGGGCAGCGACACTTCCAATTCAGGGCGCTCCCCTTCGGGCTGGCCACGGCCCCCCGGGTATTCACGAAGATCCTAGCCCCAGTTCTGGCCAATTTAAGGATCCAGGGGGTCACAGTCCTAGCATACTTGGACGACCTTTTAATCATAGATCACTCACAGCCGGGTCTGCAAAAGGCAGTAAACCTCACGGTTCGGTACCTCGAAGAATTCGGCTGGGTCCTAAACCGGGGAAAGTCAGCGTTCCAGCCTACAAAGCAGTTGGAATACCTCGGCATGAGGTTAGACACAGAACAGCAAAGGGTGTTCCTGCCCCTGGTAAAGATCGAGGCTATCAAGGGGTTGGTTCAGTTGGTTCTAAACAAGAAAAAAACAACTATTCGCCTGTGTATGCGAGTACTAGGCAAGCTAGTGGCCACGTTCGAGGCAGTTCCATACGCTCAGATCCACACTCGCGTCCTACAGGCAGCCATTCTAGCAGCCTGGGGCAAGAGGGCACATGCCTTAGAGTCCCCTTTGACGCTATCATCAAGGGTCCGACAAAGCCTGGCCTGGTGGTTGAACCCCCAGAATCTTCTAAAGGGAAAATCCTTCAGCCCTGTTGTCTGGAAGGTAGTTACCACAGACGCCAGCCTGGCAGGCTGGGGGGCGGTCTTCGAGGGGTTCTCTCGCCAGGGAACTTGGGTGAAAACAGAGAGGCAGCTCCCCATCAATATCTTGGAAATCAGAGCTGCTCGCCTAGCCCTTCTGGCATGGACCTCCAGATTAAAGGGGTTCCTGGTGAGAATCCAGTCAGACAATGCCACGGCGGTGGCATACATAAACCACCAAGGGGGAACCAGGAGTCGGGCCGCTCAGAGGGAGGTGAGCTTGATTTTTCAGTGGGCAGAGGTTCATGTACCCTGCATTTCAGCGATATTCATGCCCTTGGCATCAATTCAAACTTCTATATGCATTCCCTCCGCTACAGTTACTCCCTCGCCTGTTGCGCAAGATCAGAGTGGAGCACAAGCCAGTCATTCTAGTAGCTCCGGCTTGGCCCCGGAGGACTTGGTACTCACTAGTCCTGAAGATGGCAGTGGGAGACCCTTGGACTCTTCCTCTACAACCAGACCTACTCTCACAAGGCCCGATCCTCCACCCTACATTACGGCGTCTAAATTTGACGGCCTGGAGGCTGAATCCCTGATTCTCAGGGGTAGAGGTCTGTCTAGGCAGGTAATTCCTACCCTGATTAGGGCTAGAAAGCCGGTCTCCAGGGTGATTTATTACAGGGTGTGGAGGAACTACGTAGGCTGGTGTGAATCCAAAAGATGGAATTCCCGCAAATATACTATTGATAGGGTGTTAAGTTTTCTCCAGCTAGGAGTGGATAAAGGCCTGGCACTAAGCACAATCAAGGGACAGATCTCAGCTCTGTCAGTGTGGTTTCAGAGGCCGCTGGCCACCCACTCGCTGGTAAAGACCTTCTTACAGGGGGTCTTGCGTATTAATCCTCCTGTCAAGTCACCAATTTGTCCATGGGACTTAAATCTTGTCCTGTCCACTTTACAGAAACAACCCTTTGAGCCGTTGGCTGAGATTCCTTTAGTCTTACTGACAAGAAAGTTGGTTTTCTTGGTCGCCATAGTTTCGGCCAGGAGAGTGTCAGAATTAGCAGCCTTATCGTGTAAGGAACCATATCTCGTTCTGCATAAGGACAGGGCAGTTCTCCGGCCCCATCCTTCCTTTCTACCAAAGGTTATATCCAAATTTCACTTGAACCAGGATTTGGTACTTCCATCCTTCTTTCCAAAACCCACATCTAGAAAGGAGGGGTTGCTGCATACCTTGGATATTGTCCGGGCCATGAAGGCCTATCTTAAAGCTACAGAAAAGATCCGGAAAACAGATGTGTTGTTCGTTCTACCAGATGGCCCCAAGAAGGGGCAGGCAGCTGCAAAATCCACCATCTCGAGATGGATTAGACAATTAATCATTCAAGCCTACGGTTTGAAGAGGTTGCCTCCTCCTTTGTCGGTAAAGGCCCATTCTACCAGGGCCATGGGCGCCTCCTGGGCAGCACACCATCAGATCTCTATGGCTCAGATATGCAAGGCAGCGACGTGGTCATCAGTCCACACGTTTACAAAGTTTTATCAACTAGACGTGAGAAGGAATGCAGATTCTGCCTTTGGACAGGCAGTACTACAGGCTGCAGTTTGAGATCCTCGGGATCAGAAGCACCCTTGGTTGTAAAAAGGAAAAAAAAAAAAAAAGAAAAAGTTTTTTCTTGACTAAGTTGGAATTATTATTATTATTTGAGTTTACCTCTAAATTGAATCCTTCTTTGGAAGATGTCTCCCTCCCCTCATTAAAGCATTGCTTTCGGACATCCCACATAGTAATGAATATGCCGCTCTGTGTCCCGTGATGTACGAGAAAGAAAAAGGGATTTTTAAATACAGCTTACCTGTAAAATCCTTTTCTTGGAGTACATCACGGGACACAGAGCTCCCACCCCTCTTTTGGGTGACCATTTTGGGAGGCATACTGCTTGCTACAAAACTGAGGGACTCCCTCTAGGGGAGGGGGTTATATAGGGAGGGGACTTCCTGTTTGAGATTGCCAGTGTCCACACCTGAAGGTACTCCATATAACCCACATAGTAATGAATATGCCGCTCTGTGTCCCGTGATGTACTCCAAGAAAAGGATTTTACAGGTAAGCTGTATTTAAAAATCCCTTTACTTCTATGTTGCAGTACTGATGTGATGCAGCAGCTGTCTTACATAAGCTCAAAGTCCAAGAACCAAGCAATGATGTGACCACTGAGAGCTCAGTGTTTAGGTCTGCTCAGAGTGGGAAGCAGTGACAATCCGTGTCATCAATGGCTCCAGTGTCAGTGATCAGTGGCACTCATCTCTGCCCCTCCAGATCTCACTGGAGTATCGAGCAGGAGAGTGGGCAGGTGCAGCTAGCTTTAATCAGGCAGCTGGGTGGATCCTGACAATATGGTTGGGATACCTCTACAGCCTAGAGCGGCTCTGTGACATTAGCTGACAGCAGGGTATAGCCTAATTCTAGGTCATAAGAGTGGAATAGCAAGTGCAATACTGAAAAGAAGTATGGCTAAGAAATTTTTGTCCATACTTCTCTTTTAAGTTGAGAAAAATAAACCATAAACTGCAAAGATACTAACCATGAAAAATTGTGAACATTTGTGGTGCTTGGGGTTATGCTTTAATACTGGAGTTCCAGTTTGTGCCTCTTTTAAAGTGGCTGTAAACCCACTTTGGAATAAAAAAAAAAAAAAATAACAAAGGCATAATGAGCTAGTATGCATAGCATACTAGCTCATTATGTAATTCTCACCTGGGATCAAAGCCCTCGCTGTGGTGCCCGACACAGCACCGGCCTGCGACATGTTGTCCCGGAGTTACTTCCATTTATCGCGGCTCCGGCTCTGTGATGACGTCACTCCCGTGAATGCACGTGGGACCCCACCAGTAACAGCTCACTAACTGAAAGCAACAGCATGTACGTGCCATTGTTTCAGTGCGCATGTGCCGATTACATCGGCACATGCAAATACAGGGGTTATCTCCTAAACCGTTTAAGTTTAGGAGATATCCAGGGTAGCTACAGGTAAGCCTTATTATAGGCTTACCTGTAGCAAAAAGTGTGTTGTAAGGTTTTACAACCACTTTAATACTCCACTCTTGATGAAGTTCTTCTCTAGTGTACAACAGCATTCAATCTAGTACTGGAATCCTATCATTTGAACATTTGCAAGGACAGTTTGCATGTCCTCCCTGTGCTTGCATGGGTTTCTTCTGGGTACTCCAGTTTCTTTTAACACCCCAAAGACACGCTGGTAGTTTAATTGACCATTGTCTATAATTGTCTCTAGTGTGTGTGTGTGTGTGTGTGTGTGTGTGTGTGTGTGTGCGTTAAAAATAATAGCAGTGTGTTTAAGAAAGTGAGTAAAGCTTAAAATCCTTATAATAGCTTCTATTTTCAGATCAAATCAAAACCTGAAGAAAAATGTTTCAAATTTGTTATTACTTTACAGAAAGGGGAAAAAAAGGAATATTAGGCTTTCCAAAAAAATATCAGTGTCTGCATTTTTCTTTACAAACTCAAACATTTACTGTATAAACTGAAAAATGCTTGAAGACTTAGCTTTCCTGTCAATCACTGAACTAATATTTACTGTATTTTTTGCACCATAAGACGCACTCCCCCCCCCCAAAAAAAATAGGGGAAAGTTTCCCTGCGTCTTTTGGAGCGAATACTGAGCATGCTCCGCCCCCAACCTCCCCGCCAGTCGCCGCCGCCGTGTCAGAATACAGACACTCGGCTTCTCTGTGGAAGAGAGAGGACAGGATGTGAGGTAAGTCCTTTCAGGGGCATACCAAGGGGGAGCGCAGGGAGGCGGTCTGCCCCAGGTGCCAAAACATGGGGGGTGTCAGTGGTGTTGCTATAATGGTGCGCTTCGCACCCAGTTGAGTTGACACCCGCAAGATGTGACACCATCCTGCAAGTGACAAGAGCCCTGGCTGGCTTTTTTTTTTCTCACTTCCTGCCTCTCTCCACTGGCTGCTGCTGCCGCTGCAAACTGCCCTCCGTCCTCATTCTTAGCTGGTGCCCGGGTGTATCTAATGCTGAGAGCCAGCCAGAGGGGATGTGCATTGTAATGGCAGTGTCCTCCACTGCCTGAGGTCAGCTGGTGATAAGGGGGGTGGGAGGTGTGGGCTGGCATGGAATCCACTGTCCATTACTTGAGCTGTTGTGATACAAGAGGCTGAAAGGGTGTTTGTGTCTGCCCTGCCGCCCTGAGCTGATCTGGGAGGGGGGGTTGCTGTGTGTCCACCACCACCCAGGTATGGTGTAGCTGAGCTGATTTAATAGGGGAGCTGGTATTACTGTGTACACCACCCACCTATAGTAGTAATATAATATTACAGTACACCATTTGGTTCAGAATATTTTTTTTTCTTGTTTTCCTCCTCTAAAACCCGGGTGCATCTTATGGTCAGGTGCGTCTTGTGGAGCGATTGTATAACCACTGTTTCTGAGAACTGCTTCATATCAGTGTTGCATGGAGTCAACCAACTTCTGGCACCTGTGAACAGGTATTCCAGCCCAGGACGATTGCACTACATTCTATAATTCCTCTGCATTTTTTGGTTTTACCACAGAAACAGCATGTTTTATTTCACCCCACAAGTTTTCTATAGGAATAAGGTCCAGGGATTGGGCTGGCCACTCCATAACTTTAATCTTGTTGGGCTGGAACCAAGAAGCTTCTCTCTTACTGGTGTGTTTGGGGTCATTATCTTGTTGAAACACCTATTTCAAGGGCATTTCCTCTTCAGCATAAGGCAACATCACCTCTTCGAGTATTTTGATGTATTTAAACTGATCCATGAGACCCAGAGTTAATAAAAGCACTTTGTATACACCTAAATCTAGAGGGGGACTAGGTCTACCCAATGTACAGAAATACTTTTATGCTGCACAACTGGCACAACTGGCCAGATTTCACTCACGGAAGGCCCCAGCGATCTGGATGACTATGGAAGCATATTCCTGTCGCCCTAGACCTGTCTCGCACATACTATGGCTTAAGCCTAAAGAGAGACCGCTAATATTGTGCCCTTCTCTGTCCTTCTCAATGGACTTATGGGACAGGGTTTCCCGCACCCGACACTTAAAATCGCCCCACTCTCCTTTGGCTCCACTGATGGAGAATAGAACATTTGCCCCGGGCCTTGTTCCCCTAGCATTTGGGTGGTGGACCAATAAGGGTCTGCTGCGTATAGCCGATCTATATGATAGTAAGGGAATGTTAACGGTGCAAGTAATGAAGGATAAATATGATATGCCTCCTAGAGAGAGTTATAGATATACCCAGATTGCGCACTATATACAGACCTTGGCCCGTAGGAGTGACAGACAATCACTCACACCTATGGAACAGTTGTGTATACAGTATGATAAGATGAAAGGTCATATATCCTCCGTATACATGTTGTTGATGGGAGATTTGAAGAAGCTGACATATATGACCCAATGGGAGACAGATCTGCAGATAGACCTGGATCTAGCAGAATGGCACTCACTAGCCACAACGGCATCTCGATCTCTCATCAATACCTCCATAATAGAGGCAAATTATAAAGTCCTTTTCCGATGGTATATGGTGCCTGCCAGGCTGGCTACCTTTGTATCGGGCGCATCCCCCCTGTGTTTTAGGGGATGTGGCCAGAGATGCACTGCCCATCATATTTGGTGGACATGCTCCAAGGTTAAAAGGTTCTGGATCAGGATCTATAACTTTATCTACTCACTCACGCAGATTAACTTGCGGAAAACAGAAAAACAAGCACTACTGGGGGGCAGAGTTGCAGAGGCCTCGAAATCCACTAGACAACTTATCTCCTTCATATTTATCTCAGCACGGATAACAATAGCTAGAAATTGGAAGACTGCGGCTCTCCCATTTGATCAGTTCAAACGGAAACTTACCTGGTTGATGCTAAATGAGAGGTTATCAGCGTTGTCGCAAGACAAGATAGAAATATTTATTAAAGTGTGGGATCCATGGATTTCATACCTTACGAATGACCCTAACAGGATCACATCCTAGTATATCTCTAGTCAGACTTACAGGTGCAGGGCCGAGACCCCCCCCTCCCCCCTTTCTCTTAGGTATTCTATCTCCTTCTTCTTTCCTTTCTTTTGTTTCAAACCTGTCCACCTACTCCTTTTCTTATTTCTTTTCTATTGTATACATTAAGTATAATTTGAATGGTTTGTTGTTGGTTCTGACAGAGAGATTTGGGGTCTGCTCGACCTGGGGGATGGGATCCTTCCCCTTGCTCATCTGGGTGGGGGGGAGCCCCCTAGTGTTGGGAGGCCCCCCGCGAGAGCAGCGCTTGTCCCGGGTATTGAGTGTCCCCAGAGGACACAAATTTGACTGGCAAGGTATATTCATTGCTGGACCTGGACATGAAGTTGTGCTCAATGCTACCTGTTTGTACAATTTGGGCCGAAATATACTGCTCCTACAGGACTAATGTTATATAGTTAAACAAATCTTGGGAATGTAATGCATAACTTTGTATACTTGAAAAATTCTTTAATAAACACCATTGAAACACAAACTGATCCATGGCCCCGGTATGCAAAAAATAGGCCCAATGCCTTAGGCCGCGTACACACGATCGAATTTATCTGCTGAAACTGGCCCGACGGGCCGTTTCAGCAGACAAATCCGATCGTGTGTACGGGCTAGCGGACAGGTTTGTCCATCGGACAAATTTCTGTCGGGTTCGTCCGCTGGTTAGTACACTAACCAGCGGACAGAACTTGACGCATGCGCGGAAGCATTTTACTTCCGGGTTTGGTCACGTGGCGGCGTCAACGTCACCGCCACGTCACCGCGTCCTCAGATCGAGGGGATTTTCGTCTGATGGTGTGTACACGCTATCGGACCAAAATCAGATGAGACATGTCCGCTGCAAACGGTCCGTCAGACATGTTTGAGCAGACATGTCTCATCGTGTGTACGCGGCCTAAGTATAAGAAAGGTCCCGATATCATGATGCTTGCACCACCATGCTTCACTGTCTTCACAGTGTACTGTGGCTCGAATTCAGTTTTTGGAAGTCATCTGACAAACTGCAGCCCTTAGATCCAAAAATAAAAGTCTTGCTTTTATTAGTACACAAATTTTTGCACCTTTTCACTTTAGGCCATCAAGGTGTTTTTTGGCAAATTGTACCCTCTTCAGCACATGTCCTTTTTTCAACAATGGGACTTTGTGGGGGCTTTTTGCTGATAGCTTGGCTTCACATAGGCGTCTTTTAATTGTTACAGTACTCATAAGTAACTTTATACCTTCTTTAATCACCCTGGAGCTGATCATTGGCTGAGTTTTTGCCATTTTGGCTATTCTTCGATCCATTCGAATGATCGTTTCCCGTTTTCTTCCACGTCTTTCTCGTTTTGGCTACCATTTTAAAGCATTTGAGATCATTTTAGCTGAGCAGCCTATCAGTTTCTGCAATCAAAATTTTTAAAAGCAGTACGCTGTTCTTCTGATCAATGTCTGGAATTACCCATTTTACTCAGATTTTCACAGAGAAATGCACTATATCCACCATGTACATTATTTGCTGCCTTCCTCGTTAAATAAGGGCCACCTGTTTTTTCAGACTGAATGACCTCACTAATTGAACTCCACACTGCTGCTATTTTGTACACACCCCTTTCAATTACTGAATCAATTACACAGAATAAGCATCATGCATGTCATGACTGTTGGGTCTGTTGGTTTTTTATTACTCTGTTACACCTACTAGTAAATTATTTGCCATGTAGAAATATGGGAGGGAAGGGAAGAGGGGGGGTGGAAAGGAGCAGGATAATTTATTGTATGTACACAAAGTCTAATGTTGGTACTTGCTTATTTATACACATGTAACATGCACCTTTGGTTCGCCTGTAAGTAAATATGAAAATTTTGTATACTGGAAAATAATAAAGAAAAGTTAAGAAAAAAAAAAGAAATATCATTTATACCAAAAACAGCGATTGATCTGGTTAGTAATGTTGGACTGCTATTATTTAGGCAACAACTGTTTGTATACATGTGTTATTGGGACATCACACTGTAAGATCTTAGAGCAGAGGTGTCAAACTCAATTTTATCGTGCGCCAAATAAGCATTATGGTTACCCTCAGAGGCCAGTTGTATCTGTAAGACTATATAAAGGTATCCACTCTTTATCACAATAAATAATTGCCTCTGCATTTGAAATTTACTGGTTTAATAATAACTTAAAGTAGAACTATAGGCAAAACAGTTTTCTCTAAGTTTGGACAGAGCAAGGGAGGGTTAAAACCCCTGTCATTTTTTATTTTTTTTTTATTTCTGACATTTCCCCTCACTTCCTGTCCTATAGTCAAACAGGAAGTGAGAGGAAATCCCTGCCAATTAGGGAGTTTCTTGGGGACTCCCAGGGAACCAGAACTTTTGTCACTATTGAAAGATTTCCCCTCTATTACTTTTGTGGGGACAACCGAAAATATGGGATTTTCTTTTACTTGCACTTTCAATGATAATGGTAAACAGGACACATAGAGAGGGTGAATCTCTCTAAAGAGGACAAGACGGCAATAAAAACTGACATATGTTCTAATCCCTCTGCACTCTATCCAAAACTAAAAAAAATGTTGCCTTTAGTTATACTTTAAGATTTAAGCTTTGAAAGGCAGGTGAAGACCGGCACAAAGCCCATTCACACTCCTGTAGCAAATAATGCAAGTCTGAAAAGAAGGGTCACATACCGATGGTATCATCCACAACTTTATTGGAGACTGCTCATACAGAACATAGTTCTGCTGTGGTGTTCTGTCTGAACAGTCTCCAAAAAAGTTTCTTGTGTATATCAGTGGTGTGCAACCCTCTCATAATAATTATAAGCAGATTTCCAGAGCACCCCCACCTCCCCTTACAGCAGATGTCAAGAGCCGTTCCCAACATCAGAAGTCATTCTTCCTTACATTCTTCCTTACATCACATTGTGCTGCTGTTGGAAGAAGCTGGGGGCAGAGCTTGGTAGCAGAAAGTGCAGGGTCTGGGGGAGGACCAAAGGAGGGCTGGAGTCAGCTGAATGTTGATACTAGGGGAGACAAGGGGGTGCTGAGGCTACACAGAGAGGTGCAGGATTTGTAGTTCTTTCCTCCTCTCTGCTGCTGACTGCTGAGACACGGTGGGGGAAGAGACAAGGGGGGTGCCGCAGCTGCAGGAGAGGTGTGAGGGACACATGGAATGGTCTGGAGGGCAAGATTTGGCCCACAGACCTTGTCTTCGACACGTGTCTCAGAGGGTACCTGTATTAAAGAGGTGGTTCACCCTAAATATAAGCTCTCCCATGTGATCCAGCATACTTGCGTCAGCGCCAGTATGCTGTTTTTTTTTTTTTTTTAATCCCCCACTTACTGTATTATGTTAAATTTTAATTTCTTACCCCCGTGGTGGACGGCGCCAGTATAGCGCGTCACATCTTACGAAAATACCCGATAAGGACTCGGGTAATCTCGGCGAAAATGCGGCACCTGCGCACAGACCTAGGAGCTGACTGCGCAGGCGCCGTATTTCTCCGAGTCCTACGGCTATGGCGCGTCACGCCCTCCGAAAAACGCCGGAATAGGACTCGGAGAAATACGGCGCCTGCGCAGTCAGCTCCTAGGTCTGTGCGCAGGCGCCGCATTTTCGCCGAGATTACCCGAGTCCTTAACGGGTATTTTCGTAAGATGTGACGCGCTATACTAGAGCCGTCCACCGCGGGGGAAAGAAATTAAAATTCAGCATAATACAGTAAGTGGGGGATTTAAAAAAAAAAAAAAAAAACAGCATACTGGCGCTGACGCCAGTATGCTGGATCACATGGGAGAGCTTATATTTACGGTGAACCTCCGCTTTAAATACCTGTATTGACAAAATAAAAAAAATTATATAAACAGCCAATGAATAAACTGTTCTGTTAGTTTTACTAAGCTGTTTTTATAGGACCTTAAAGTGGTTCTAAAGGCTGAAGGTTTTTTAACCTTAATGCATTCTCTGCATTACGGTAAAAAACCTTCTTTGTTCAGCCCCTCAGCCACCGCTTATACTTACCTGAGCCCAATCTAAATCCAGCCATGTTTCACAAAAGCAGTGGCTCTCTCGGCTGTCCTTCTCCTCCTCATTGGCTCAGACACAGCAGCGGGAGCCATTGCTGTCAATCACAGTGAGTGAGGAGGTAAGAGGGGTGGGGCTGAGTAAAGGTCTGTGTGTCAATGGACACACAGAGCAAGTTCGGGAGCAAGACCGCACAAATGCCCCCATAGCAAGCAACTTGCTATGCTGGGTATTCAGCGGGAGAAGGAGCCAAGATCGCTGGTGTGGGACCTCAGATAAGGAGGATCGGGGCTGCTCTGTGCAAAACTATTGCACAGAGGAGGTAAGTAAAACATGTTTGGTATTTAACCACTTCAGCCCTGGACCATTTTGCTGATCAATGACCAGGCCACTTTTTGCGATTCGGCACTGCGTCACTTTAACTGACAATTGCACGGTCGTGCGCCGTGGCTCCCAAACAAAATTGGCGTCCTTTTATTCCCACAAATGGAGCTTTATTTTGGTGGTATTTGATCACCTCTGCCGTTTTTTTTTTTTTTGCGCTATAAACAAAAATAGAGCGACAATTTTGAAAAAAAAATGAATATTTTTTACTTTTTACTGTAAAAAATATCCCCCAAAAATATATAAAAAATCGCAGTAAGCGTTTATTGATTGGTTTGCCAAAAGTTATAGCGTCTACAAAATAGTACAGGGATAGTTTTATGGCATATTTATTAATATTTTTATTTTTTTACTAGTAATGGCGGCGATCTGCGATTGTTATCGGTACTGCGACTTTATGGCAGACGCTTTTGGCACATTTTTGAGACCATTGGCATTTTTATAGCGATCAGTGCTGTAAAAATGCATTGATTACTGTAAAAATGTCACTGGCAGGGAAGGGGTTAACACTAGGGGGCAAGGAAGAGGTTAATTATGTTCCCTAGGTGTGTTCTAACTGAAGGGGGTGGGACTGAATAGGGGAAATTACAGATCACTGTTAATACATTGTATGAATATGCGATCAGTCATTTCTCCCCTGACAGGACCGGGAGCTCTGTAACGAGCGATTGCGGGTGCCCGGTGGTGATCGCGACCGCCAGGCACGCGCGTCAGCACCAGGGGCGAGCAGGGGGCGCGCGCCCTCCCCTAGTGGCTTAAATGCAAAATCACATAATATTATGTGACTTTGCGCAGCCGAGCCGACCTGCCGCCATAAAACTACGGTGGGTGGTCGGCAATCAGTTAAAAAAATACATATGACTTTACAATCACTTTAAAGAATTATAGGTGTTAAGAATTAAAGTAGAATTCCAGCAATCTGCTAAATACACAGCTGAAATACATACTATATATGATTATGGTTTTACCTGTCAAAGATTTTAAACTATTGGCCAGTTATTCATGTGAAGCACACACCTCTACTACTCTTTAAGACCATGCTGCTACTTCATGGTTAACCATTACTACCTGTGAATGAGGCCTACATCACAAAGCTGGCTGTGCAGAGTTTCAAATTGATTGGAAAGCAAAATAGTAACCATATGTGTTTCAATTGTGAATTTAGCTGCTTGACTGGTGTATCACGTACACAGGGAATAATGAATGTGTATATTTCATGTAATATAAAGTAAGACGAATGTAATTTGTTATTTTCCCAACCTTTTCTCTTGTTCAGTTTATCATACGTGCCAAAGGGGTAACACACTGAGAGTGAATTGGTGCTTACAGCTTCCTGGAAGTACTCCTGGGAAGCATGTTTGGTTATTCTATAAGAAATAGTGACACTTTGCACAAAGTAGATAAACCAGGAATACTGCAAAACAAGAATTTCAATTATTCAGAAAAATGACTGAGAGCAGTAATACATAATTTTATATATGTCTCTCAGGCCTTAAAAGCACAACAATTTCTGCAAGTTGAAGCGTCAGCTCTACCACCGGAAACGTTTTCTAGTCCAGTTTTCCTTATATGCCATTACATGAAAAAGCTCTATTTGTATGCTGTCAGCTAATGCCATAAATGTGGCCTTTTCTTTTCTATTAATATATTTTTTTCTGCATAAAAGCCGCCGTCACTGTAAAAATTGTTTACTGTAAAGAGGACAAGACTGCAATGAGGTGGGTGCCAGCTGGTAGAAGTGATTTTGGACACCTACAACAGGTAGATTGCTACTTTTTGGCAAAGTCAACAGTGAGGCACACCCTGGCATACTCTACAATGCACTGCAAGCCTCAGAAACCTATTCAAAGGTCCCTAGAATTGCAGAGAGAGAATACAGAGGAGATAAGTTGCATACTGCAGGTGTTCTCATGTATACCCTGGGTTTAGTTTATCTTTACTACAAGTCTGTGTATACAGACCAAAGCAAAAGATCAACTTGGCCATACAGTGTATATTCAGCTGTATTCTTCAGCTTGGTAATAATGGGTGAATTATACAGCAAGCCTGCACAAATCAATTACAGACTGGCTGAAGCTTCGGCTGTACGAGTATATTTGCAATCCCTGGTGTTACATGTCTGATGGGATTTACACGCTGCACCAAATGCATATGATCTGCTTTCAGGGCACTGTGTAAGTTCTGGTAAGCATGTAATTAATGGGATTTGTGAATATACCTGTAAAGTCGTGGGTTCAGCCTGTTTGTGATCGATTTGTACAGGCTTGCTGTTTGAGGCTGTGCGATTCACCTGACCTTTCCTAGCAGAGAAATACAGCCGAACATACACTGTAGGGTTATCTTGCAACTGTGTGCAAAGGGACCTAAATGCCCAAGTAGCACATGCTCACCTTTCCTCCCCAACTCTATGGATGGAGTAGTATGCAACTTAGCTTCCTTCCTCCTAGATGGCTTAGCTGGTGATTGGCCCAGTGCTATCACATGGGGTTTAGTGAGAGAGTCCCCAGTTTTCTGAAAGCTTAGTAGAGCTACTTGGAGCTTACACAGTGCATTCTTGCAGGAAAACAAAAGTAAGCATATGTTCATTCAAAGAGAAAAATATTCAGCACCACACTGTCTCAAAAAAAAATATATACAATTTTATTTAATCCATTCAATAAAAGGAATCAATACCTGTAGTTATTGACATGTTTCAGCCTCTAACATAGGCCATAGTCATAATAAAATAGCAACATGCAAGCAGGTTTTAAATACTAAAAAAACACAGGTGCAAATAAGCATATGCTGCTAAGAAGAGGGGCAATGCAGAGATATTCATCCCGATACACCTCCTCCAGTTGGGTACCAGCCTAGCTTTTGTCTGGCTGCACACCAACGATCCACTTTTTTTAAATGGTAAAGACCAGGTGGTACAGGTACAGTAGAGCAGTGGTTCTCAACTCTGTCCTCGAGTACCCCCAACAGGCCATGTTTTGGGAATTTCTCTTAGATAAATTAGCTGTCCAAAATACCAAGCTATTGACTGATTTAAAGTACCTGTGCAAGATAAAGGAAAACCTGCAAACATGGCCTGTTGGTGGTAATTGAAGACAGGGTTGGTAACCACTGCAGGAATAAGTTCTGGTTTCAGAGAAAAACATGTGTACCTGTCAGTCCTCTACTGAACCACCTGTTATTTTGGTCTTAATCATCTTTTTTGCAGTTCGGGTTCACTTTAACCACTTAAGGACCGCCTACTGCACATTTACGTCGGCAGAATGGCACGGCTGGGCACATCAACGTATATATATACGTTGATTTTAGTACGCAGCCGTGGGTCGCGGGCGCGCGCCCGCGACCCGGTCCGAAGCTCCGGGACCGCGGGATTCGCGGACCCGATCGCCGCTGGAGCGGAAGAACGGGGAGAGCCGTGTGTACACACGGCTACCCCGTGCTTCTCTGTGGCCGCAGCATCGATCGCGTCATCCCTGTAATAGGGGGACGCGATCGATGACGTCACACCTACAGCCACACCCCCCTACAGTTGTAAACATACACATTAGGTCACACATCCCCTACAGCGCCACCTGTGGTTAACTCCCAAACTGCAACTGTCATTTCCACAGTAAACAATGCAATTTAAATGCATTTTTTGCTGTGAAAATGACAATGGTCCCAAAAATGTGTCAAAATTGTCCGAAGAGTCCGCCATATTGTCGCAGTCACGAAAAAAAATCGCTATTCGCCGCTATTAGTAGTAAAAAAAAAAAATTAATAAAAATGCAATAAAACTATCCCTTATTTTGTAAACGCTATAAATTTTGCGAAAACCAACCGATAAACGCTTATTGCGATTTTTTTTACCAAAAATACGTAGAAGAATACGTATCGGCCTAAACTGAGGAAAAAAAAAAATTTTTATATATTTTTGGGGGACATTTATTATAGCAAAAAGTAAAAAATATTGCATTTTTTTAAAAATTATCGCTCTATTTTTGTTAATAGCGCAAAAAATAAAAACCGCAGAGGTGATCAAATACCACCAAAAGAAAGCTCTATTTGTGGGGAAAAAAGGACGTTGTTTGGGAGCCACGTCGCACGACCGCGCAATTGTCAGTTAAAACGAAGCAGTGCCGAATCGCAAAAAGGGGCAAGGTCCTTTACCTGCATTTTGGTCCGGGTCTTAAGTGGTTAAAGTGAACCTACTACCTTGTCCTGCACGGCACAACAGAAGTTTTCTTTAAAGCGAATGTCCGATGAAAAAACAATATTAAAAGCCAGAAGCTAAATATAATGCAGCTGCTGACTTTTAATATTAGGATACTTACCTGTCCTGGAGACCAGCACTGTCCGCAGCACGATCGCTCATCACTCTGCTGCCCCCCCGCCACCATCCTCGGTGAGGGAACCAGGAAGTGAAGCGCTCCGGCTTCACTGCTCGTTCCCTATGGTGCATGCGCGAGTCGCGCCATGCCTGACGATTGGCTCCCGCTGTGTACTGGGAGCAGAGTATTCCCAGAACACTACAGGGGGGACGGGAGGTGACATCATGCCCGCAGTCTGCCCGAGACTGTGTGGCCGGAAGTGGGTCCAAATACTTGTTCCAATCAGCGGGAGTTCCACTTTAGGGTGGAGCTACGCTTTAAGATAAGCTGAATTCTCAAAGAAAAAAACTGATAGAGGTTTTAGTGCTTCAGCACCTTTGCAAGAACACGTTTTTATTGTGTTGATCCTTGTTGGCAAGATCTTCTTCTCAATGACCTTCATCACTGGACAGGAAGTGAAGGGAAATCCTTCTCAATAGAGTACAGCAAAAACAAAATTCTGACACAAGGTGCTTACTGCATTTAAAGCAATAGAAAAAAATTGCCACAGCTTTCAACTGGTTTAAAATAAATTTGGGCAAATTAGCAGAAATGTAGCATGCAATACAGCCCTAAACAAACTGGACCTGGATCTACAAATGTAGCCCATATCATACGGAGACAATCACCAAAATGTACCTGAATAGTTGCCCGTACACTCCAACACATGTGGCTGTACACTTTTTGTATGTTGTAGTCGGTGTCATATGTTCGTATTCTGGTGACATAAAAGTCATCGCATATGTATAAGTACACACATGCAAGTCATGCAACAAAATTCCATCACATCCTCTGTGGCCATGCATGCACACCTAGCCTTTAGACATAATGCAGAGATTATAGTTTTGTGCATCATTCTATATAGTCTGCCAATATATTCTCATTTTATTATTGACATTAATACTTAATACTATTGATTACAGTGCAGTGAGTGAAGCTGTTATGGTTAACCAGTACCATGCTGTTAAGATAAAGAGTGTATAGAAGCTTGTGGAGCAATCATGGAAGTATGCAACAAAGATAAATAGATGTTATTAGATAATAGAGCTGCACGATTCTGGGAATAATGAGAATCACGATTCTTTTGTATAAAATGAAGATCACGATTCTCTAAATTGTATTTATTTAAAGTTATTTTCAACACAAAACAGAGCTTATGTGGTTAAATACAGTATATGTGAATCTGACGGACTGCATGTTACATTTTAAAAGCCGCAGCAAACCTGCTGACCTTACATGCTTGCTAATGTGAAAAAACACCTCTGATTTTCACATTTAACTAAATGTAAAAATCAGGTGTTCTGTCACATTAGCAAGCATGTAAGGTTTGCTGCTGTTTTTAAAATTTAACATGTTAACAGTATGTCAGATTAACATATACTGTATTTAACCACATAAGCTCTGTTTTGTGTTGAAAATAACTGTTGGGTGTAACAAGATGTCCGCTTACCCCCTTCTCACTATCATTACTGTGCATTAGTGTGGGGTGGAGCAAGATGGCGGCAACAAAACGTCACTTCCTGAGGAGACAGCCGCCGCCGAGTGTACCAAGATGGCCGCAACACCGGAGCTAGGCCGAAGCCGGGGACTTTCCTATGGCCGCACCCAAAAATCTCGGGTCTTCCAGCCTGGAGATCGCGCGGGGGGGTGAATCAAGATTACGATTTTCTTACGATTTTCTTACGATTTTCTTACGATTTATCGTGCAGCTCTATTAGATAAACTGGCTGTATTGTAAGCATCAGTATGATATTGAGAAACAATGAAGGGAGAGGGGAATGAATACAAACAAGGGGGACTTTATATGGAGCACACAGTCTTAAGGGAAAACCAATTATCAATTAGTTGAAGTTACAACAATTTTATTCGATACATTTGAACAAAGGTAAAACAAAGATTTCTATACATATATATATAATATAATTGATAGTATTCAGAACCATAAATATAATTATAAAAAACAGCAAAATTGATAATGTTTATAAGCTTCCCATAAAATTTGAGAAACAGTCAGCACATGCATGAGTATTGTAAAGCATTCTATGGGAACAGCCACATTGAAAGTAAAATAACTTCCACATTGCCCGACCTGCGTCGGTAAAACCCGAAAGGGACCCTGGATATTGGAGTCCCACTCTTGAGTCCACAAAACTGCATAGAATGAATTGTAAATATTGTAAATAACATAGAGGTGCAACCACGGCTAGTAGCTAGCTCGCTGCGTTTCGTGGTTTGATAGTACCACTCATCAGGAGCAGGCTCGTGATGCATATCTAGAAAAAATAGGATAATATGGTATTTAGATTCATAATTATTGAACATCTAGCAGAGGATAAAATTGCACATATAATTGGACGAACCACTCCCATAGTAGAACTTACAGACAGGCATGCTGTGTAGAAAGGTATATAGCGTAGCTAGTTGGACCCAGGAGTCCACCGGAAGAGTCTCCCACGGGAAATGAGGGAGCGTGTGCCAGAGACGCAGCCCCCCAAAAACACAACCCCTCAGGGAAGGCATGGACACTCATAGTAGAAAGGCAAATTCCCAGTAACTTTGGTAAAAGGGTACAGTGCAGCATGGGGACATCTATTAGAGGCTTCATAAGCCCGTCACTGGCTGGATTTCTCTTGGCTCCCAGTCCCTTACAACTACTGCATTGCTTAGGAGTTACATCTATGGTTCTTCACAAGGTACCCTATTCCACCCTGTCCCTTTATATATATTGATATTGAGGGGTTATATTAATTAAACTATTATACTGTAGACCTCTACCCCTACAGCTTTATTGTTATATTACCCTACTCCGTTCTTATGGAGTTTTATACCATCGCTATTTTTATTATCTTTACAGAAGCCTCTAATAGATGTCCCCATGCTGCACTGTACCCTTTTACCAAAGTTACTGGGAATTTGCCTTTCTACTATGAGTGTCCATGCCTTCCCTGAGGGGTTGTGTTTTTGGGGGGCTGCGTCTCTGGCACACGCTCCCTCATTTCCCGTAGGAGACTCTTCCGGTGGACTCCTGGGTCCAACTAGCTACGCTATATACCTTTCTACACAGCATGCCTGTCTGTAAGTTCTACTTATGGGAGTGGTTCGTCCAATTATATGTGCAATTTTATTCTCTGCTAGATGTTCAATAATTATGAATCTAAATACCATATTATCCTATTTTTTCTAGATATGCATCACGAGCCTGCTCCTGATGAGTGGTACTATCAAACCACGAAACGCGTCGAGCTAGCTACTAGCCGTGGTTGCACCTCTATGTTATTTACAATATTTACAATTCATTCTATGCAGTTTTGTGGACTCAAGAGTGGGACTCCAATATCCAGGGTCCCTTTCGGGTTTTACCGACGCAGGTCGGGCAATGTGGAAGTTATTTTACTTTCAATGTGGCTGTTCCCATAGAATGCTTTACAATACTCATGCATGTGCTGACTGTTTCTCAAATTTTATGGGAAGCTTATAAACATTATCAATTTTGCTGTTTTTTATAATTATATTTATGGTTCTGAATACTATCAATTATATTATATTTATATGTATATAAATCTTTGTTTTACCTTTGTTCAAATGTACCGAATAAAATTGTTGTAACTTCAACTAATTGATAATTGGTTTTCCCTTAAGACTGTGTGCTCCATATAAAGTCCCCCTTGTTTGTATCCATTCCCCTCTCCCTTCATTGTTTCTGAACCCAGCCAGGGATGGGGGTGCATGCCTGTGTTGCCTTGGCCCCATGTAAAGTCCCATTTTGTCATTTATTTTTCTATCAGTATGATATTGTTTAAATTACTTTATGCACAACTCTTGGGAAATATCCATCAGACACAAAGGCAGTAGCAATATGGAATATAGGGCAAGTTTAACCAACACTGATACTTCTGTTTTTGGTAGGTCCTGAACATATAAACCACCTCAAAGTTATTTTCATCTCTCAGATATTCAATTGCTAAGATCTTTGTGATTACATTTCCAGATCTGCACAATTAATGTGATCAGTATGAGGATTTTCTACTCCTCATTAGATGTATTTGTTTTATAAAATGGAGAATGCCTGGGCAGTGCTGGAACATACAAAGGTGGACAAGAACATCCAAAACTCCCAAGGGGATGTCCGAAAACAGATCTGGGTGTTATGGACAGGAAATCTCACTGTTGAAGTATCCAAAATATATAAGAAGCCATTCAGCTTCCATCTTTAAATAATATATTACCTTTGGGTGGCCTGACATTTTAATTATTATTTTTTTATTTTTATTTTTTAATGTGTATATTAATCTTTAGTATAGTCTTTAATGCTTTCCATCATTTGTAGCAACAATACATGAAATTCGGCTGTGTGGTTAAACAGGAAGTTTACCCGAAATGGATTACTGTAAACACTTTGGCAAGCCTCATCACTCCCTAATGGCCCATACACACGATCCGAATATCGGCCGATGGATCGTACGACTTTTTTCGCTTAATAATCGCAAGTAAAATAATATAGATTATTAAACTCACGAAAATTCTCGTACGACAGAAAAAAAAGATCGGAAGTGATGTCACGTGTTGTAATGTATTTGTATTGTATTGTCGGACGACGGCTGTACTGACTAAACGAAAATCGTACGAGGAAAATTTTCGCGCATTCCGATCGAAAAATATCGGATGAAAGGTCGTGATCGGCTCTCGAAAGTAGTGTACACACGATCCGAAAATCGTACGATCCATCATCGGACGATCGTTTTCGTCCGATATTCGGATCGTGTGTATTTGCCATAAGAGAGAACAGCTAATCTTCTTCTATATATCACATGCCTCTTGCTGGGCATGAAAACCCAGGCCAGCACATGGATGTGTGGACTAAAAGGCACCCCTGTCTATGCAGAGAACAAGCTACAGAGGAAATTAAAATTAATTTTGTTGCTAGGTTCTAGCTCTTTTGCTCTACTTCTAAATGTTTTCATAGTCTATGTTATCTAAATCTTCAACAACCTTAAATTAAAAAGCTATGGCCATTCAAGCATATACATCATCTTAAAGTGGTTGTAAACCCTTTACTACCACTTTTACCTACAGGTAGGCCTATAATAAGGCTTACCTGAAGGTACTGGAAATATCACTGAAGAAAGGGTACGATCGTGCCGTTTCTAAAGGGACCCTGCCATGACCGGTGGCTCCCGTTCACATGCACAGGAGTGACGTCACGCGACTAATGCGAAAGTCACAGAGCTGGAGTCCATGGCCCCAGAAGGAAGAGAGGTGAAGATGGATGCGGCCATCAGCGGGGACTTTGCATGCGTCGTTTGCAGGTGAGTGCAACATAATGGGCTAGAATGCGATGCTTACTAGCCCATTATACTTTTACTTTGCAGGGGAAAAATTAGAAAATAAAACCCATAAGGGTTTATTTCCTCTTTAACAAGCAGTAAATGAATGTTGAAACAACCAAATGCTGACCTTAAAACCACCAAATGCTGACCTCCTTAGCTGTTCTGTGAAGCAAATCATCTTTACAGTTCTAGCAGAAGCACATATTGTTTTTTTTTAACAAATCCGCAATGCTTTAAATTTTTACAGCCGTAAGGATAACATGTATAGATGAATGCTTAAAGTGTAGTGGTACAGGAGGTCTGGCTTAACATTTTTTTAAACTACACCTGAAGTGGCATTCAATAAAAGCAGACAAAGCAGAGATCTCTTACCCTCCGCTCAATTTTGCCAATACACCTATTTGGAGCAGCAATTCTAAATGACACCTGAAGCAGATAGCAGCAGAGGCACAATTGTTCATAAATGAGACTTGCTAGCCACTTAAATTCTCCCACAGCTGAAAACTTGCTATTTGCCTGCATTCAGAGATCGGTAAAGGTAGAATAGGACTCTAGGCAAGATGGCGGCTTTTTCCCTGTCTGTTTGAATTACATTGCTAGGGACAGCAATAGATACAGAGAAGCTGTCCCTTTTGCATTGTCTATACTGCCATGGCCAGCCTCATTACAAAACAACTGCTTTCAAGTAGATCCTGAAGTGACAGGCGAGTACACGGCATTGACTAATTGCACTATCCTCCAGGATTACTGCAGGAGCATTGAAGGGTCTGTCTGAACCCCCTGGATATCCACTGGTTCCTTAGGCTCCCCCCTAGCTTGCATTTTGCATGATCTGGGCCTGGACTGCATATCAGTAGCTCACATGGTATTTGCAGCCTGCTGAGACTGTTAATACTTTGCAGGGTTTGTAAAGGAATTTTATTTTATCTTAATATCTTCCTTTACATTAATGCAGTGCAGTTTTCATGTCTTCATTGTTCGTTTTTTGCTCTCAAGTTGCTGTAATTCTTCTCTGATCTCCACACTTTCTGATTGTCTGTTTCCTGATAACCACAGTACTGGGAGCTTTCTCTCTGTGGTCACTAATCAAGGAGGTGTGATTACTGTGTGTCTAAAACCCCTCAGAACCAATCGGTTTCGTTTTCCAAACCATCACTGCCCTGTATTGGCTCTGTGGCTCTGTACAGCAGAGACACATGAAATGTGCAAAGAAAGAAACTAGAGGTACATTATATGATTGATTTGTATCTATTTTTAATTGTTTTTAAAAGGAATCGGTTAACTATTATGTCCCTATACCCTGTAAACAGTAATTTCAGCAAAAAAAAAATTCCTTTAAATTTGACACACTGCCTGCTTTTTAACTACAGCAAACTCCTAAATTTTTCCTGCTCTTGTCATTATTATCCTGCTATGATTTTTTTTGTAACAGTTCCATCTCTGGTCTTTCTCTGTGGGATAATGCAGTAGCAGCACATACAAGCCCTTGGAGTTTTTGTGGAAAAAATAAGAATAGTCACAAAGTGGAATTTAAATATAAGTAACAGTGGGGACTATTGTATGCGTATGGAAAAGGAATGACACTTACTACTGACCCAAGAGAGCCATAAATAGTTCACCTGGAGGGAGGAGGGGGTCTGTTTCCGGCTTTAATTGAGCCTTTTAGACACTGCTACAATTTTAATGTGTGGTGAGTACGATTTAGAGGAAGAGTCTGGCATTCTAATGGGCGGCTTGGTGGAGGGGGAGTACTCATTGCTAATCTTACTCATTCGGCAAGCCAGGGAGGTGTGTGTGGAAAGTTTAAAAGGATGCTGTCCGATCCAAGCACATTATGTGTGACCACAGGCGTCAGGGGGGCAAGAGCGAGGATGGGAGATAAAGAGAAATTGCGTATCCTCTCCTCCTCATTTATTGTGTTTCTTCTTTTCTCATTACCCTTAATGTCTGTTTTTATCCTCCTCCTCGCTCTTGCTGGCTTCTGTATGCTCTGCCACCAACACTTTTCTTCCTCTGATGCTTATTTTCATCCCAGCGACAAACCCCACATATAAACTATCACCGTCATTCCTGGTTTTCTTAGATCAAGCTCTTTGTGACGAACTTTTTTCTCTGCAGGCTCCCACACAACAGATTTCCCAGATTGTAGACAGGAGAAAATAATAGTGAATGAGACATATTACGTACGTGGTACCTTGAGGGTTACAATTCCAAAGCCTGGCGGTCAGGATTCCTTATTGCACAACCTATTTACCAACACTGACGTCAGTACCCTTATAGATCAATTTTTGTGGGTACATTATTGTATCACCGCATCATGAATCACTGATGTTTTGCAAGCCTTCATCAAATAGCTGGAACTGGTTGCATCAAAAGATATGTGTAGTAGATACCTTAACATACAGTATAACAAAGTTCTATCAGTTTATGAATGTAGAAAACTGTTCAGCTGAGGTGCAGCAATATTCTGGGAAACAAGTGAGAAAATCCATGCATGTGCTTGGAATTGATAATTTCATTGTGGTTTGGACACAAGGGAGAAACCATGCTCACTTTACAAAGTTGCTGTGGGGCTAAACCGTGAAAGCTGGAAAGAATGGAAAATGGAAAGAGTTGCCACAGCAAACTGCCAACTTACAAGAACAAAGAACAGTTCAGCTTCCCATGCTAATGTGAAAGCGGTGGGACAGGGATGCTAACCGCTTCTTGTCTGTGTCCCTGTCCCTGCAATCTGGTTATCTAAAGGTCCTGATTATGGGTGAGCCGAATACCCCCCTGTTTGGTTCGCACCAGAACCTTCGAACGGACCGACCATTTGTGCGAACATTAAAACCCCATTGACGTCTACGGGACTCAAACGTTCGAATTCAAAAGTGCTCATTTTAAAGCCTAATATACAAGTTATTGTGGTAAAACATCTTTGAGAACCCGGGTCTTGCCCCAGGGAACATGTATCAATGGAAAAAAAGTTTTAAAAAACGGTCGTTTTTTCTGGAGCAGTGGAGCAGTGATTTTAATGATGCGTAAAGTGAAAAAAAAATGAAAATTCCTTTGAATATCGTACCTGCTGGGTGTCTATAGTATGCCTGTGAGGTGCCATGTGTTTAGAACTGTCCCTGCACAAAATGAGATTACTATAAGAAAAAAGTAATTTAAAACTGCTTGCGGCTTTTATGTAATGTCTAGTCCCTGCAATATGGATGAAAATCATTGAGGAAAAATAGCACAGACACATAGCTTTAGGTGCACACTGCAGAGGACATGGGCAGTACACACACCACGTAGCTTTAGGAGAACACTGCAGAGAACACAGGCAGTACACACCACGTAGCTTTAGATGCACACTGCAGAGGACACAGGCAGTACACACACCACGTAGCTTTGGGTGCACACTGCAGAGAACACGGGCAGTACACACACCACGTAGCTTTAGGTGCACACTGCAGAAGGCACAGGCAGTACATACCACGTAGCTTTAGGTGCACACTGCAGAGAACACACGCAGTACGCACACCACGTAGCTTTAGGTGCACACTACAGAGGACACAGGCAGTACACACCACGTAGCTTTAGGTGCACACTGCAGAGGACACAGGCAGTACACGCCATGTAGCCTTAGGTGCACACAGCAGAGGACACAGGCAGTACACACCATGTAGCTTTAGGTGCACACTGCAGAGGACACAGGCAGTACACACACCACGTAGCTTTAGGTGCACACTGCAGAGGACACAGGCAGTACACACCACGTAGCTTTAGGTGCACACTGCAGAGGACACGGGCAGTACACACGCCACGTAGCTTTAGGTGCACACTGCAGAGGACACAGGCAGTACACTACGTGAGAATACTGCATCTAGCACAATCACCTGCCTGCCTGTCAGTAAATTAGGAAGAGCAGATCTAGCTAAACTATACAGTGTATAAATATATTTACAACACCTGGTATGCATATATATCCTCTACACACTGTAACTTTAACTGACTAGCCTGTCTCGAATTTGGCATGAACGGCCCAAACCGTTTGTAATCCAATGATGTTTGAGTCGAACGTGAGTTTGACTCGAATACAAAGCTCATCCCTAGTCCTGATAGATTCCCTAAATGCTAAAGCTGACCATAGAAGGGCAGAATTCCAATCAAAAATTTCTAGCAAAGGGATATTCTAAAAAATGTTTTTTTTTTTGTAATCATTAGTGGGTCAAAGCAATGTTCATTTTTAACCGCAGTGACAAGAACCTTTGAAGGACCAAAATGGAATTTTTTTCTCTACCATACAAATTTATAACAGTGTATTTGGTTTTCTTTCATTGTAAAATTTAATGTTTAAGGCAAACAAAATCTTTCGAACAGTCGAATGTTCTGAAAATTTTCATACAAATTTTCCTAAGACCTTTTTACTTGAAATCCTATCCATCTATGGTCATTGTCATGTAACAATTTGGAGGTCGAGGTGCTGAGAGTGCACCCTCTGCAGCCAAGTGCAACACACCCTTGAAGATGATACAGGGAGTACGGTGCCCAAAGAAGCACAGTTTGACAGATGCTGCTGTAGTCAGGAGAGCTGATCACCAGGAGATGGCTATATCAGACTGGAAGCACTTGAAGAGCATGTGTGCTGAGGGGCTTAGTAGAGAGGAAACCGGGAGCCAGGCAGCAGGAACTGGAACAAGCCAAGGTCATACTCGGAAGACAGGAGAAGCGGAGTCAATGAGCCAAGGCCGGGGTCAAACACTGGGAAGAAAGCAGGAGCAGGTCAAACCAGGATATCAGGACTTGGTTCAATGCAAGCTGGGTCGATATCAGAAAGTTCAAGAATCAGGGATACAGAGGCACAGGGGAGCTGACAATAATCCAGCAACATCATACTCTCAGCAGCAGATTTAAAAAGGCCAGTAGGCGCCAGCATCTATCACGCCATTTATGCGTTTTTGCGTACACCTGCTCGGGCATTCACGTATCTGTGTACGCTGGTTTGTGATGCATGCACCAGTGCATACAGAGGTTCTCCATAGGTGTCCATGCTGGGTATGGGGAGCATTGCCAGTCCTTCTGCGGCCATTTCCCTGACAGCCATCTTAAAGCGGAGTTACGCTGAAAAAAATTATAATTTAAAAGTCAGCAGCTTCAAATACTGCAGCTGCTGACTTTAAATATTAGGACACTTGCTTGTCCAGGGTGCCTGCGATGTCCTCACCCGAAGCCGATCTGTCCCTCGGTGCAGGTGTTGGTATCTTGTGAGGGAATCAGGAAGTAAAGCATTAAGGCTTTACAGCCTGGTTCCCTACCGATAGTTGCGCTGCACAATCTTGCTGGTCCCTATTGTCTTCTGGGACCTGTGTGTCTCCCAGAAGGCAGTGGGGGGGGGGGGGCGGAGGAGGGGTCGGACATAGCGTAGATCGCAGTGGAATCTGCGGTGATATATCACCGTAAGGGGGAGCAAATACCTGTATTATACAGGTATCTGCTCCCCCCTGAAACACCGGAGGGGAGAAGGAACCAGAAAAGCGGAAGTTAAATTTTTGGGTGGAACTCCGCTTTAAGTTCCACCCAAGTTAAGTTTCTACCTGGAGGAGGAAGCAATCAGCAAGGGACCTTTCACTTCCCATAGACCATACTCCACTCTGTATCCTATTAAACAGGCAAAGGAAATTTTACTTTTAGTTTTTAGTTATAAAAATATTGCTCTTTTATTAATCTAGCCATATGTTTCACTGATTACAATGAGCAGTGTCTGCCGGAGTGTTCCACAAGGAGGGAGCCATGTAACAGGAGTCACTTTTGTACATAGGGTGACAAAGAATCATAATTCATATATTACAGATGGGACATTATTAATACTTCATTTTAGGACTGAGATATCACAAGGAGTTCATGATGACATGACCAGGTGAACCAGACAGTGAGTCATACCTTTGTATAATATGCTATTGAAATATCTTAAGGTGTTGGCTATTCACTGTAAAGGCATTCCGTTGAAGGTGTTGATTGCACCCACTCTCACAAGACTCTGCCATTGTGTGATAAAGCTGTCTAGATAACTTATTCAACTAGATGTCTGTGTATTATTCAAGGTATTATTCAAGGTTAATTGAACACTATTGAAAATGCGGTGCCGACAAGTCTACATGGTTAGCTTACCTGAATGCCTTTTAGAGTGTGATTGAAGCCCCCCATGGTGTGAAGGGGGGTGGAGACTACATTGTCCTGTGATTAACTGCATTATGCTTGAGACTGTATAAGAAGCTGAGAAAATACCAATAAATTGTCATATCTTTGAAGCAAGTGCAGAGCTTGAGTCTTGTCTTGTTTATGGGAATGGATATGGATCGTGTATGCAGTATGGTCGCAGTGTGTCAGATAAGCTTGTCGTGGATGGATGGAAGGTCGTAAGCGGTGGTGACCGTTACATTGGTGGCACAGCAGTGGGGTGATTCCATCTTCAGAAGGACGGCTACAAGGACACATGACAGTGGAGGTGGTGTATGCACGGATGAAGCGCTCTTCCCTCAAGGACTTACTGGAGAGCCGGGGCAGACCGGCCAGCAACCGTAAGAAGATGGACATTATTGCAGAACTTGTCCAAATGGATGGAGCGGAGAGGGCGAGCATAACGGAAAGGCCCAGCGGAATGGAAAGGCCCAGCATAACGGAAAGACCCAGCGTAACGGAAAGGACACCTGAAGAAGCAAGTTTTAATCGGGCTGTTGAACTAAGACTGGCACATTATGGTCCTAACCCTCCACCGGAGATCATAGACCGGGTTATAGCAGCTGTGGATGCACATTTGCTACCGCATAGAGGTTCTGCAGCAGCAGAAGTCACAGCAGCACCAACGGAAAGGAGACAAATACATTTTGCTGCTTTTCATTGAAGCTGAAGGGGAGATTGATGGGTACCTTGCTGATTTTGAACGGCAATGTGCCCTACACCGGGTCCCCACCGAGGAATGGGTTACCATTTTGTCTGGGAAATTGTCCGGCCGGGCCAGTGAAGCGTTCAGGGCCATCCCAGACAAGGATATTATGAACTATGGACTGGTAAAAGAAGCACTTTTGGTCAGGTATGCCGTCACACCAGAGGCATACCGGAGGCGTTTCCGAGAAACGAGCAAGCAAGCAGGAGACTCGTATACCGAGTGGGCATGCTGCCGCCGCACTGCATCCCACTGGATCAATGGATGTCAAGCAGAATCTGGGGAAGAGGTACTGCAGGTGTTCCTGCTGGAGCACTTCTTTGACAAACTGTCCCTGGAAGTCAGAGAGTGGGTCCGGGACCGAAAACCTTTCTCCTTGCCGGAAGCAGCTCGCCTGGCGGACGAATACACAGACGCCCGCAAACTGGATAACTCTGTGGTCAAGACAACAGCTCGGGTGGATTATCGATCCGCGGCACCCCCTCCGGCTATTGCCTACAAACCCCAGTCGTACCGTCCTACAGCACCACCTCCAGTGGCCACTTATCCTCAGCAGTCCAGATTCAACTCCCAGGGCTACTCACAACCCATCAAGTGTTTTGGGTGTAAACAACCAGGGCACAAAAAGTCAGACTGTCCCTTGAATCCGGCCAGGCAGTCACAGTCATGGAGACAGCCAGAAAGGGGAAACCCCCACACACCCATGCCGGCGGCCCACTGCGTTGAGGAAGAAGAACATTGGGGCATCCTGCACGAGGCTGATCCAGTACAAGCAGCTAACCGGGACAACAGGCAGCAACACAGGCAGACTGTCTGGGTCAATGGAAAGGTAGCTATGTGATTCTGGGGCCACCATGACCCTGCTACCGAAGAACCTCATTCCAGAGAGCCAGCACACCGGAGACACAGTAGCTGTAAGAGTGGCGGGAGGCACTGTCTTCCATCTGCCCGTTGCCCGTGTTCACTTGGATTGGGGGGTTGGTTCAGGACACGTTAATGTGGGGGTGATGAAAGATTTGCCAGCGGATGTACTACTGGGGAATGATTTGGCCCCCCTTGTTTCTGCTTACGCCCCGATGGACCCTGATAAAGCCAACCCAGTGACTACCCGCGCCCAGGCCCGTGATGCTGGAACTGGCCCGCTTGCTGCTGAGACCCAGGTAAGACTATCTTCCACGACATGTACTATAGATCAGGCGCCCCTAGGCTGGGATACCCCAAACGTATTCGGGAGGGAAACCCGGGAGGATCCGACCTTACAGAGGTATAGGGCTAAGGCAGATTCTCGGGAAAGGGGAATAGATGGGGAGCTTTATGAATGGGTGGGGGATAGACTGTATAGGATCCCCAAGCCAGCCCAGAGAAGTAAGGCCCCTGCACAGAAAAGACAGCTGGTGGTACCTAAAAAAATATCAGCTGGAGATTCTGCAAATCGGGCATGATGTACCACTAGCAGGACATCTAGGGTCCCGTCGCACAGCCCATAGGATCACACAGAATTTATTTTGGCCCAATATTAACCAGGATGTGCGACAATACTGCCAAACGTGTGACACATGCCAACGGGTAGGCAAGAGGGGTGACCACCCTAAGGCTAGACTTATGTCTATGCCTATTATTGGGGAACCCTTTTACCGCATAGCTGTTGACATTGTGGGTCCCTTGGCCAGACCTAGTCCATCCGGGAAGAAGTATATTCTCACCGTGGTGGACTATGCCACCCGTTACCCAGAGGCAGTCGCTATGTCCAACATTGAAGCAGAGACAGTAGCTGATGCCCTGGTTAAGATATTCACTAGAGTGGGGTTCCCTCAGGAGATCCTCTCTGACCAGGGAACCCAGTTTACCACAGTGCTCACCCAGCAGTTGTGGAAGGTGTGCAATATTAAACCCCTACTTAGCTCACCTTACCACCCACAGATGAATGGTCTCTGTGAGCGCTTCAATGGGACCCTCAAGCAGATGCTGAGGACCTTTTCGGATGCTTGCAGGGACGGGGAGAGATTTCTGCCTCACCTGCTATTTGCGTACAGAGAGGTACCCCAGGAATCCACTGGTTTCTCCCCGTTCGAGTTACTCTATGGGAGAAGGGTGCGCGGACCCCTCGATCTCATTAGAGGACACTGGGAGGGAGAGACAGAACGGGAGGGGATCCCCATAGTGCCTTATGTTCTGGAACTCAGGGACCGCATGGAGCAACTGTCTCTGATGGTAAGGGAGAATTTCCAGGCGGCCCAGGGGAGACAGAAGAGATGGTATGATCGGGGGGCCCGACAGCGTATCTTCCGGGTTGGGCAGAAGGTCTTAGTGCTTAAGCCAGTGAAGACCGACAAGATGCAGGCATCCTGCCAAGGCCCATATAAAGTAGTAGCCCAGGTATGTGATACCACCTATGTCATTGCCAGCTGTGCAGATGAAAGAATCCAGCAGACCTTTCATGTGAACATGCTGAAGGAGTATCAGGAACGGCAGAAGGATGTCGCTGCCGTATGCGCCCCTGCTGCGGACGACTCAGAAAATTTGCCCCTACCGGATTTACTAGAGGGAGACCCCCAGACTGATCTCATTAGCCTTGTATAGCTAGGGGACCGGTTAAGTCCCACAAAGAAGGAACAGGCTAAGCGGCTTCTGTGGGAGAAACAGGCAACTTTCTCCCAAAAACCGGGCTATACGACTCTGGCTGTGCATAAGGTCGAGACCCCTGGACAAGCACCCCTTCGACAGGCCCCCTACCGTATCCCTGAAGCCGTCCGAGAAGGAATGCGGAAGGAGATAAAGGAGATGCTTCAGTTAGGAGTCATTGAGCCCTCGGACAGCCCTTGGGCCTCGCCTGTAGTCCTAGTGCCTAAGAAAGACGGAACTACCCGGTTCTGTGTGGACTACAGGCGACTCAATGAGAAGACCACCACTGACGCTTACCCGATGCCCCGGGTAGACGAACTGCTAGATCGTATAGCCAGGGGACGTTATTTGACTACAATCGACCTGTGTAAAGGTTATTGGCAGATTCCCCTGGCCGAGGATGCTATCCCCAAGTCAGCATTTGTTACCCCATTCGGCCTGTACCAGTCTAAGGTCATGCCATTCGGGATGAAAAACGCCCCGGCGACCTTCCAACGTATGGTGGATAGGCTCTTCGATGGCTTCCAAGATTTTGCTTGTGCATACCTGGATGACATTGCGATCTACAGTGAGTCTTGGGAGGAGCACTTGTGTCACGTGGGGGTGGTGCTGGACAAGATTCAGACCGCCGGCCTGACCTTAAAACCAGACAAGTGCCATCTAGGTATGGCAGAGGTGCAGTACCTGGGACACCGAGTAGGGTGTGGGAACCAGAGACCAGAGCCAGCCAAGGTAGAGGCAGTAGCTAACTGGCCCACACCCCACAGTAAAACCCAGGTATTGGCCTTCTTGGGGACTGCAGGGTACTACCGACGTTTTGTCCCCGACTATAGTGCCATCGCCAAACCCCCACGAAAAAGAATTTACCTAGGCAGGTCCTGTGGTCTCCAGCTTGTGAAGCCGTGTTTCTAGCCCTCAAGAAAGCACTGGTAAATGCCCCTGTCTTGGCTGCTCCAGCCCCTAACAGACGTTTCCTTGTTCACACAGATGCTTCCATGTTTGGACTGGGGGCGGTGTTGAGCCAAATCGGAGAGGATGGAGGAGAACACCCTGTCGCATACCTGAGCAGAAAACTACTCCCACGGGAAGTCAGTTATGCGGCAGTGGAGAAGGAGTGTTTAGCCTTGGTTTGGGCCCTTAAGAAGTTGAACCCTTACCTGTACGGACAGGAATTTTCATTAGTCACCGACCACAATCTATTGGTGTGGCTCAATCGGGTCTCAGGAGACAATGGTAGGTTGCTGCGGTGGAGCTTAGCCATGCAAACTTACAACTTCTCCATCAGCTACCGGCCCGGTAAGCAAAATGGCAATGCTGATGGGTTATCCCGGCAAACAGACATCATTCCGGCCTCCTAGTTCCGGACATCCCCAAGTTGACCCGAAAAGGATCAAGCCGGGTCTGCCGGAGTGTTCCACAAGGAGGGAGCCATGTAACAGGAGTCACTTTTGTACATAGGGTGACAAAGAATCATAATTCATATATTACAGATGGGACATTATTAATACTTCATTTTAGGACTGAGATATCACAAGGAGTTCATGATGACATGACCAGGTGAAACAGACAGTGAGTCATACCTTTGTATAATATGCTATTAAAAATATCTTAAGGTGTTGGCTATTCACTGTAAAGACATTCCGTTGAAGGTGTTGATTGCACCCACTCTCACAAGACTCTGCCATTGTGTGATAAAGCTGTCTAGATAACTTATTCAACTAGATGTCTGTGTATTATTCAAGGTTAATTGAACACTATTGAAAATGCGGTGCCGACAAGTCTACATGGTTAGCTTACCTGAATGCCTTTTAGAGTGTGATTGGAGCCCCCCATGGTGTGAAGGGGGGTGGAGACTACATTGTCCTGTGATTAACTGCATTATGCTTGAGACTGTATAAGAAGCTGAGAAAATACCAATAAATTGTCATATCTTTGAAGCAAGTGCAGAGCTTGGGTCTCGTCTTGTTTATGGGAATGGATATGGATCGTGTATGCAGTATTGTCGCAGTGTGTCAGATAAGCTTGTCGTGGATGGATGGAAGGTCGTAAGCGGTGGTGACCGTTACATACTAATCAGGCCTTAAAGCAAACATTTATTATATTGTGACTTCCAGATTCTCTCCAGCCCCCTGGACTCACTAGCCACCTCCGCTTTTTCTGTCTCCAAGGCCCGCGTAGCTGGCTCAACTTTATGAGTATAGTGACAAGGATTCCCCCCCCCCCCACAAGGGATGCAGTCTCCAGCAGGAACACCCAACTCTCCAGACAGGCCTATGTCTCCAAATGGCAGCAACTGCCCTGAGCTATTCTCAGACTTGGTATATATGCGCACCTGTTTTTTTTTTTTATAAAAAGACATAAGGAAATGGAAAATCACGTTAAAGCTATACTAAAGATAAATATGCTGGTTATAACTAATTAATAATAAACACCTGGGTGGTTAAAGGGGAGGGAAGGGAGAAGAGGGAACACGTGAGGGGGGAGAAGAGGGAGGGGAGAAACTGTCTCCCCCCTTCCTTTCTTTCGTTCACTTAGTTATGGATTTTTTTTTTTTATTATTAATTTTTGGGGGAGGGGAGGTCCTAAGATATGAAGAAATACAGGTGTGTAGGTGAAATATGCAGTTAAGCAGAGGAGCCCGTCGCATAAGTGAATGAGAGATAGGTGCTTTCTTTTTCTAGGTATTAAGGAAGAAGGGTGGGGTATGCTAGATACTAGACCAAAAGAGATTATGGTCAGTAAAATAGGGGATAGAAGAAATTCCTCTCCACTCCCATCCGAGAATGGATTGGGGAAGATACAAGAGTGGGGAGGGGTAGGGTGGGGGCAGGGGGAATGAGTGTAAAAGTGAAGAGGGAAAGGGGGAGTCAATGGTGTAATTTAGGTACCCAAGAGATACCACCCAAAAGAATCCTTTACATATTCTAGATACTATGCCCGGGAAGGATAACTGTTTTTCGATTTTATCCCGGAATGTCCGAGGACTGAATTCAAAGTTTAAACGTGCATTAATGTTTCAGTATATAAAAAAATTCTCTCCCCAGTTGATCGTATTACAGGAGACACATTTGCTGGGGAAAAAATTATTAACGTTAAAAAAAACCTGGATACAGAAAACATACCACTCTACGTATTCTTCATATGCTAGAGAGGTGTCGATTCTAGTGAATAAATCTTTTATAGGAGAAATAGAGAAGGCTCATATAGACGTAAATGGGAAATATGTTATTCTAGTTTATAAGATAGGTAAACAGAGATATGTTACAGCAGCTGTGTATATTCCACCTCCATTCTCGGTGGCAGTACTGAGTGAGATAATGGGGAAAACTATTCAGTACATGCCAGCGAGATTGATATTAATAGGACATTTTAATGCTATCCTATCACCAGAGCTGGACAGACCAAAACCACCTAAACAACATTCAACAGAATTATATAACTGGGCACAGGTAATGGGGGTAACAGAAGTTTGGCGGTGGAAGAATCCAGGAGTAAGGGGATACTCGTGCTTTTCCACTTCCTATAAGATAGCATCCAGAATAGACTTGGCATTTACTGATTCCATGCTGTTAGCAGATATTGTGGAGGCCAAATACCTGCCGGGTGGTCTCTCGGATCATTCTCCTTTATTTCTGTCAGTATGTATTCCAACTCCTAAAAATGCGTCCCTGTGGAGATTAACTTCGCAATGGGTGGACCACCCAGAAATAGTAGAGAAAATGGAACCAATAATGAGGGAATATTGGGAGAACAACGCAGGAACAGCTTCGGTAGAGATGGTATGGGATGCGTTTAAAGCCTATACACGAGGGCAATATATATCAAATATTTCAACAGTTAACAAAAAACAGAAGATGAAGGAACAAGAATTGAAAATACAGATAGACACACAGAGGGAGAGATATGGGCAGGATCCCAGTAGCATTAATTTTGATGAAATGATGGCAGCACATAGAGATCTTCACCTGCATATAGAATAAATAACAAGATTGGAAATGCATAAAAACAGACAGAATATTTTTGAACAGGGAGATAGAGGGGGTAGATTTGTGGCAAGGCTGGCACAACAAGAACATCAAGCCACAATTATATCAGAGATTGAGGATCTAAATGGACAGATAGTAAAAGAACCTAAAGAGATACTGGAAGCCTTCAGAGAGTATTACAGCAGGCTTTACACCTCCTCTCTCCCGTCTGGCTCCTGCCCGGAGGATATGACGGACCTTTTGGACCGGATAGCCTTGGGGTGGCTGTCAGATGGAGAGAGGAGAGAATTGGTTTGGCCCATTGGGGTAGAAGAGATTATTGAGGTTATACGAACATCCTCGGGAGGTAAAGCACCAGGCCCAGATGGAATCCCGGTAGAATTCTATAAGAGGTATGAAGCACTATTAGCCCCCAAACTAGCAGAGGTATTTTCAAGTGGGTTAATGCAAGGAGCCCTGCCGGAATCTATGAGAGAGGCACACATAACATTAATACATAAGGAAACAAAAGACCCAAAGATATGTTCATCGTATAGGCCAATTGCATTATTAAATACTAACTTGAAAATATTGACAAAAATATTAACATGTAGAATACAACCACTGCTTAGGAATATAATAGATTCAGACCAAACAGGATTCATGCCACAAAGAACAGACATCAACTTACGAAGGCTCTAAACAAATATACATGCACATCATAAGCATGAGGGATCAAGGACAGTGGCCTCATTCGATATTGAAAAGGCCTTCGATACAGTGGAATGGCCAAAAGGATGGGATTTCCTCTAGTATTTATTAAATGGATACAAATAATATACGAAAGGCCAATGTCTGCAGTGAAATTAGGGGGAAGACTGTCGTCCTTTTTTCAATTATATAGAGGCACGAGGCAGGGCTGCCCTCTCTCTCCGGTGCTCTTTGCAATCGCAATAGAGCCAGTGGCAGAGGCTCTTAGGACCACACCTAATATTCAGGGACTCCGGGTGGGGGGGCTGGAGGAGAGGGTAGCCTGTATGCCGATGACATGCTTCTCTTTTTGAGAGATGCGGGGCCATCTTTGGAAGGAGCTCTGGAATTGCTGAATGTATATTCGGTGTATACAGGGCTTAAAGTAAACTGGGTGTAAGTCAATATTATTTCCTATAGATCAAGGAGCACAAAAAACTGCTGCCCCAAATACGCCATTGAAATGGGTACTAGAATTTAGATATCTAGGCATTAAAATATCCAGACAGGTTGAAGATTTTCGGAAATTAAATTTAGATCTGCAGGTACAGGAGCTTGGGAGGAAAATAAGGATCTGGGCAACACTACCTCTGTCATTACTGGGACGTATAAACCTGGTGAAGATGAAAGTGCTGCCCAAGTTTTTATATGCTTTCAGAAATTCTCCACAGTGGCTCCCAAAAAGTTTTTTTACACAGCTACATGGAATGCTTTCCGCATTTATATGGGCCAATAAACCAGCCAGAATTAAATTAAGTACACTGATGAGACCGGGAGGGCAGGGGGGACTAGCATTCCCAGACTTTCATAAATATTATACGGCGGCACAGTTAGTGACAGCCGGGAGGTGGGTTAAAAACCGGATGGGTACGATTCGGCCACAATGTTGGAAGCAACAATGGTCCAATCGGTGGAAGCACTGCAGGGACTGCTGTATAGGGGTATCAAAGCTAGGAGAGATTTGACGCCAGCAATGAAAACAACAGTCAAAATATGGAAGGCTGTCATAGGAAGAGAGGGGGAGGGAAAAAATAATCTCCAAATACCCCTCTGTGGAGGAACCCGGAATTACCACATCTGGATTTGGTTCAAGACCTGGGAGCATGGACTAAATATGGGCTGAATAAATTATCACAGTTGATACAGGAGGGAAAGTTTCTATCATATATGGAGATGAGACAGCTCTGGAATATTCCAGAGAGTTATGAGTTCAGGTATAGACAGCTCAGCCATGCCCTAACAGCCCAGTTCCCAGAGGGGACTCCGCAATTGACGGAATCGGATGTAGAACAAATGGTAAAAGGCAGGAAGAGGACAATCTCAAATTTCTATGGATACTTGATAGACACTACACCCTATGATATGTGCAAACTAAGGGAGAATTGGAAGAGAGAAGCCCCGGGCTTGGGAAACTGGGAGGAAGTATGGAGGTTCCCACTGCAGATTCTGGTATCTCTCAGAGATAAATTGATACAATATAAAATTATACATAGAAGTCATTATACACCATACAAGTTGCATAAGATTTCATCGACCAACTCTCAGAATTGCTGGAGGTGTGTAGTTGCTCCAGGAGACTTCATGCACATATTTTGGCTTTGTCCCAAAATAGTAGTGTTCTGGAGTGAGATTCTGAGAATGATAGCAAGAGTGACATCTGTAAGGCTGGAACAAGAAGTGGAGATCTGTCTCTTAGGATTAATAGGGAGTAATGCTATTTCAAAAGAAAGAAAAACGCAGATAGGCCTGTTGCTGTTCTACGCCAGGAAAGTAATAGTGCTAAATTGGAAAAAAACAGAGGCCCCCTCAAATAGTACAGTGGAAAAACTTAGTAAACAGTAATCCGATGTTATACAGAGAGATATACTGCAACAGAGGCTATGGGGAGAAATATAAGAGAGTATGGGCAAATTGGATAGAGAACTCTATAACAGCATCAGGATAAAAGGGGGAAATTGGGAATAATTACACCATTGGAAGAGTGGGGGGGGGGGAGAAAGAAGAATGTGTTGTAGTGGATGGAAGGATAGTATGGATGTTTTGGAAGAATAAAGGTTAATGTCAATGTCATTTGAACTAAAGGGAATACGAATGTAATGTATATGTATGATTTTATTTTTTGTATGGGGAAAAAAAATGAGAAAATTTAAATAAAGAGATTTAAAAAAAATATATGCGCACCTGTGTACTAATGCACGCTGAGGTGTCCTGAAAAATCTGGACACAGGATTGAAGGTTCCATCCCACCCAAGACACTTGGGAACCTTCAAGCTCCAATCTGTGATGGCAAAAGGAGGAAGCTCAAAACACAGACGCCTCCAAAAAGAGAATCCTGTATCATTTCTGCCTTCATTTTCTAAACTCACACAGTGGAAGGGCCTCGCACTGTCACAGAGGCTAGAGTTCTCCTTCGCATGATTGTGTTTAACTTCCAGTAAAACATAAGAGATATTCTGACCGCTGAAGGCAACAGATATTTTCACCTATAACAGTTTTGTTGTCAGGCCTAACATCTTTGTCTTTGAATCTTTTATATTTCACACGTAATGGTCAGTCCTCGTTATTCTTGGCAACATCTTGAAGGTGAACCCACTGATGTAAGGGGTTTTTTTTTTTTATGCTACAGACAGTTTTTCTATTTTTAAGTCTGTTTTGATTTAATCTGTAAAACCAGACAAGAAATTGGCTCTCAATGAAGTTAAAAGGCAGGGAGGTGGAAAGAAAGGTTTGTGTGCATATGTAAATATATTCATGAATTCAATCCTGGGAGCTCTTCAAAAATTACAACTCTCGGTTTCCTCTAACAATTCTCAACAGAGAAACACACACCTGCCCATTTTTACTAAACAGCACAGTTCTATAGTCTGTATAATATGTGTTTATCTAGTACCATAGAGGAAAGAGAGGCTACAGGTGGTCGGGAGGCATAGGCCAGGACTTAAGGGAGCAGTAAACTGCCCTGGTGTGGTGGTGATTTTTTCTTTTTTTCGTGTCCTTTTTTATCTGCCATTTGGACACTTAAGGACCTGCATAGGAAGCCTCACAGTAAAAGTCATTTTAGGGGTGCATGATTGATATTTGATGAGATTAAATAGCGACCAATACCCAGGTTTATGAACCAGCCCTGACTGTTTTGGCTAAAGTAGGAATTAGTCAAAACTTCTGTCATCTTCCTGTTTTTTTGTTTTGTTGGAGATATTTTTTCTCACTTCCTGACTTAGAGACGTGATAATAAATCACTCTAAAGCAGTGTTTCTCAACTCCAGTCCTCAAGCTCCCCCCCCCAACAGGTCATGTTTTCAGGATTTCCCTCAGATGAAAAGGCTGTGGGAATTACTAAGGCAGTGAAACTGATCAAATCACCTGTGCAAAATAATGGAAATCCTGAAAACCTGACCTGTTGGGGGGCCTTGAGGACTGGAGTTGAGAAACACTGCTCTAAAGTGAGAGAAAATCCTCTCTTAGATGTCACCAGAGCAGGTGTACCCCATTGGACAAATCCCGATTGGGCTCACGCAGATATACTGCGGCACAATGACTCTCCTGGGCGAAACCCTGCATGGGTGCGTCCTTCCCATTTTTAGAGCCGCCAGAGGGAATACACAAGCACCAGCACAGGGATTTGTGTGTGTAAACACACAAATCCCTGTTCTGTCAGGAGAGAGGAGGCATATCGTTTGTTCCTACTACTATTGATACTAACGATATGTCTCCTCCCCCAGTCAGTCCTATCCCCATACAGTTAGAACACACTGAGGGAACACACATTTAACACCTTGATCGCCCCCTGGTGTTAACCTCTTCCCTACTAGTGACATTTACACAGTTATCAGTGCATATGTATAGCACTGTGGCTGTATAAATGTCAGTGGTCCCAAAAATGTGTGAAAAGTGTCCGATCTGTCTGACGCAATGTCGCAGTACTACTAAAAATCACAGATCACAGCCATTATTAGTAAAAAAAAAAAATCTTTCCCATAGTTTGTAGACGCTATAACTTTTGCGCAAACCAATCAATATATGCTTATTGCGATTTTTTTTTACCAAGAATATGTAGAATAAATATTGGCCTAAACTGATGAAGAAATGTGTTTTAAATTATTTTTAATTGGGGATATTTATTATAGCAAATAGTAAAAAATACATATTGTTTTCAAAATTGTTGCTCTTTTTTTTGTTTATAGCACAAAAGATAAAAACCGCAGAGGTGATCAAATACCACCAAAACAAAGCTCCATTTGTGGGGGGGAAAAAAGGACATAAACTTTGTTTGGGTACAGCATTGCACGACCACGCAATTGTCAGTTAATAATTACGCTGTGCCAAACTGTAAAAAGTGCTCTGATCGGGAAGGGGGTAAAATCTTTCGGGACTGAAATGGTTGAAAGCGCTGCTAAACTGGACTTTTTTTTTAATGTCTTGTGGCCTTAAAAAATCTGCCACGCTAGCGTCTGAAATGCTGCAAAAGCACCTCAAAAAAGGACTTAATTTTAGCGCTGTTTTAGTGTTGCTGCAGTGTGAAAGGCGCCTTAGTTGTGTAAAAAAAAATCTAGTAATCTTGTAAATGCTGCATCTATTGCACTGAAATCTTCAGCTGTGTTATCAGCTGTACCCAGCTCACCTAGCTGCACAAGCTTGGTCTCACCACAGGTGAGTATTTTTTACCAGACAGATAGTTTACATGCACCCCCACCCTGGTTCTAGGGTGGAGCAGACTGGGGAGTTTTGTAGAGCCCACAGTAGCCAGACCTGATTTTAGCTGGGCTTATTAAAGTGATTGTAAGGGTCCTTTCACACGGAGCGGACCGTTTTCCAGTCCGCTCCGTGTGTGTCCGTCGGCTCAGCGGCAATCCCCGCTCAGCTGTCGACGGACAGAGCGGTCCCCGCACACTGTGCAGGGACTGCCCTGTCTCTCCTCCGCTCTCCCCTATGGGGAATCGGATGAATATGGACCGTGTGTCCGTATTCATCCGATCCGCCGGATGGAAGAAAAATAGGGTTTTCTTCCGTCCGAAAAACCGGATCCAGACGGATGCGGATCTTTGCGGACGTTAGCGGATGCATCATTAGCTAACGGACGCGATCCCATAGGGGCCCATTACAAGTCCGTTTACGGACTTGTAAAAACGGACGAACGGAGGCGGATGTCTGAAAGGGGCCTAAGGCTTAATTTTTTTTTTTTTTTAAATAACAAACATGTCATACTTACCTCCACTGTGCAGTTCATTTTGCACAGAGTGGCCCCGATCCTCGACTTCTGGGGTCCCCCCGTAGGTCCTCCCCGCATCGTGTAGCCCCCTAGGAAAAGTATTCTCCTAGGGGGCTATAAGGGCCACCTATATTAAGGGTGTAACATAACCTGTTATGAATGGACCACTCCCCACACCACCCCGTTTTAACAGCTATCAGAGATACCCCCCAACCACCACTCCCCTACCTCCCTGCTAGCTGTCACAATTTAGCTCTGTGCTCCTGGCCGCGTCACTTATTCACAGAGTCCCGTGAATGGAAAACTACAAGGACTGGTAACCTTTGCGGCTGTTGGCTTGTAATTTAAAAAAAATAATAATACAGCGACATGAGTGCTGTGGTAGTTAATGGAGTCGTACTGCCAGAATGTATCGGCTTTCTCGTACAAGGCACAAGCAAGCTGATACACTAACAGATCTGCAGGAGACCTACATGGTACCAGCGATCTGCTGATCACTGATGCATTGCTTTACAGGCTTCTGCAACATAAAATAATAAATGCACATTTTTTTTATCTGCAAAAAAAATGTGCATTTATTATTTTTTATACACAAAAATCCCTCCAGGGAGCGCTGCAAATATTATAGCAACACAATGGAATGTGAGAATCAGTAAAAAAACTAACACAGTGCAGCTGTCAACCAAAAAATGGGAGTAGCAAAATTGGCCTGCTATTTTGCTACTCCTTTACAGCGGGATATTTAACCCTTCCATCATAGGTAGCTTCTCCCTATGGACTCTAGGTGAACTGTGGTATTCTACTACATATATTTTTTCCTTAATTCATGCCTTCTGTGCAAAATAATTTTTATATGTGTTTTGGACTATTAAGTGTCATTATAAATTTTAACCCACTGTGCGCTGTCTCTGTTGTTTGTATATTTTTTTTTTTTGTGAAAAGGTGAACTTATCCTTTAAAATATATTTCAGGTACCAGGGGACACCTGCTAATAATTATATCTACAGGCCCCAGTATAGAATACTAATGTTTGACACCCACATTTGTTCCATAAGATACATTTTATTTTCAATAATTAAGGTATTTCAATGAAATGGTCACTGTAGTGTCCCTTACATTGGTGGTTGTGGAAATGCTCCTTACATTGGTAGATAGTGGAAGAAGGCTACCCATAGACTGGTGGCCAGTGAGTAAAGGACCCTTTTAAATTGGCGATCATTGGTAGAATGACCCCTTTTTCACTGGCAGTAAGAACAAAGAATGCTCCTTGCATTGATAGTCAGTGGGAAAAATACCCCTTATATTGGTGATCAATGGGCGATCACCCACTTACAGATAGCCAAAAGATCGTTAGAATTTGTGGTTACTTATCTAAGACACAGAGATTGCTGATTACACAAGGAATACTTAGCAAAGACTGGAGGGGTCATGGTTGAGAAATGCTGATCTAGGGGGATACATGTTATTATTATTAATATTCAGGATGTGTATAGCGCCAACAGTTTGCGCAGCGCTTTACATCAGGGAAGACAGTACAGTCACAATACAAATTAATACAGGAGGGATCAGAGGGCCCTGCTCGTTGGAGCTTACAATCTAGAAATGTTAAATCTTTATGTTAACCACTTGAGACCCGGCATATGCTCAATTGACGGCAGCTTAGGGGATCTGAATATCCAAGCTGCCGTCAATTGACGTCATCGTTTTCTCTGGCCACTGGGGGGCGCGCGCGCCCCGATGGCGCCGCGCACCTGGCGCGTCCCCGAGATGCCGATGCGCGTGCCTGGCGGTCGCGATGTCCGCCAGGTACCCGCTGATCGGCAGTTTTAGAGCAGGGACGTGAAGCTCTGTGTGTAAACACAGAGCTCCACATCCTGTCAGTGAGAGGAGACAGATGCTGTTTCTCTTGTACGTAGGAGGACAGCATCGGTCACCTCCCCCAGTCACCCCCCTCCCCCCACACAGTTAGAACACACCCAGGACTCACATTTAACCCCTTCCTCACCCCCTAGTGTTAACCCCTTCACTGCCAGTCACATTTATACAGTAATTAGTGCGTTTTTATAGCACTGATCGCAGTATAAATGTAAATGGTCCCAAAAATGGGTCAAAAGTGTCCGATGTGTCCGTCGCAATATCGCAGTCCTGACAAAATTCGCAGATCGCCGTATTACTAGTAAAAAAAACAACAGAATTCTATCCCTTATTTCATAGCCACTATAACCTTTGCGCAAACCAATTACTATACGCTTATTGCGATTGTTTTTTTTACCAAAAATATGTAGAATACATATCGGCCTAAACTGAGAAAAAAAAATATTTTTATTTAAAATTGGATTTTTATTATAGCAAAAAGTAAAAAATATTCTGTGTTTTTTTTCAAAATTGTCGCTCTTTTTTGTTTATAGCGCAAAAAAAAAAAACGCAGAGGCGATCAAATACCACCAAAAGAAAGCTCTATTTGTGGGGAAAAAAAGAACGTCAATTTTGTTTGTAAGGCACGTCGCACGACCGCGCAATTTTAATTTAAAGCGACGCACTGCTGAAAGCTGAAATTTCGCCTGGGCAGGAAGGGGGTATATGTGCCCAGTAAGCAAGTGGTTAAAGGAGCCTAAATACAAGCCAGTAAATGATAGTGACATGGAAGGTATTATGTCCGAGTTTGAACTATTATCTGATTAAATAATTTCTAAAATAATTGTTTTATTTTTGGAGACATTACATAGTTGTTCAGAATTTGCATGAATTTGCTGTTGTCAAGCCATATATTGAATGTCTCTTCCTTGGAATCTATGTACTCCTATCTTGCAGTTTCTGATATTTAATTTTAAAAGTTTCCTCTTTACTTTAAAGCATTGGTGTTATTTGTCTTTTTGTATACACCAGAATTGCCTTAATGCATTTAGGAAAGCATGAATCTCCCCATCTAATTCTCTGCCAACACTTGGCACTGCTGTATGCCTAATGAATCTTGCTCACTATGTACAACTGCTGAATATATATCAACCACACATGTATTTTTAATGCAGAGATCTTATGTAAAGTAGTATTTTGTGTATTAATGTTACAGCAAATAAATGGCATTGATTTTTTTTTTTTTTTTCTTAGAAGTAAAGTCTTGTGATTTGTTAGCTTACCCTACCAGGACTTTTTCCTTCACCAAACAGCACTTTCCCCTAGACATGTGCATTCGTTTTCGTCCAAAAATCTGTTTTTTTCTTTATTGTTTTAACAAATGATAACGAAAGTGCAAGAAACAAAAACCGAAAGATCCGACATAAAAAATGCTTTATTTTCGTTTTTGTTGCGGTAAAAATTCGATATAGAGAGATTTGACAGTATAGGGAAAAGATTCGACATCATAGAGAAAAGATTCGACATTATAGAGAAAAGATTCGACACTATAGAGAAAAGATTCGACACTATAGAAATAATAGATTCGACATTACAGAGAATAGATTTGAGACGTAAAGATTCGACGTTTCGTCGAATATTCTTTTGTTCATTCACCAACAACCAAAAAGATTTGACGTTCCGTCGAATATTCTTTTGACCATTCGACAGAAACCAAGTATTATTGGATTTTCGGACGAAAGCTATTCCCCAACGAAAAACTAAATAAATCAAAACGATTTTCGGGAGTAACTAAATACATTTATTTTCCAAACGAAAACAAAAAAACAAAACAAAATATTCCAGTCTGCACATGTTTACTTTCCCCCTTTCTCCATCTAGGTGGTCTCTTGAAAAAGCTGTGTGTGAAACCTGACAGTTGACATAATTCTTCTGTTCTCGCCTGATCTACTTGCTGTTTGAAACAGTTGATACCATTAGTCAGAGAATTCTGTCAGTTACACAATGGAAAATTGTCAGAAGGATGATGCTCACCTAATTCAAGAGACAAACCTTGAAGTTACACAGAACTACAAGACTATGTAATGGAGGAACCAATATGAAATGTCCATCCCGAGCATTCACAATAATTCAAGAAGGCTCAGTCTGTCTAGGATACTATAATACTATTCAGACCTGAACTATCATTTTTATTGTCTTTGTCCTTTAACCCCTTTGCGACCACAATATGACTTTATAAGTCAAAATGTAACCACTTCCATACAGGGCACTTATACACCTTCCCGCCCAGACCAATTTTTAGCTTTCAGTGCTGTTGCATTTTGAATGACAATTATGCAGTCATGCTACACTGTACCCAAACTAAATTTTTATTATTTTGTACCCACAAATAGAGCTTTCTTTTGGTGGTATTTGATCACCTCTGGGATTTTTATTTTCTGCCAAAAAAATTAAAAACAATCGAAAATGTTGAAAAAAAAAATTCTGTTATAAAACGTAAATAAGTACGTTTTCTCCTTCACTGATGGGCACTGATGGTACTGCACTGACGGGCACTGATAAGGCGGCACCGATGAGGTGGCACTGATGTGGTGGCATTGATGGGCACTAATATGTGGCACGGATGGGCACTGATAGGCGGCATGGATAGGTGGCACGGATGGGCACAGATAAGCATGGATAGGCGGCACGGATGGGCACAGATAGGCGGCACGGATGGGCACAAATAGGCGGCACGGATGGGCACAGATAGGCGGCACGGATGTGCACAAATAGGCAGCACGGATGGGCACAGATAGGCGGCATTGATAGGCGGCATGGATGGGCACTGATAGGTGGCACGGATGGGCAAAGATGGGCATAGATGGACTCTGATAGGTGGCACCACTAACGTATGTGTTGTACTAACGGATGCCAATCAGTGCCAAACAATGCCTGCCAATCAGTGATGCCCATTGTGGGCACTGATTGGCATCCATTGCGGGCACTGATTGGCATCCATTATTTGTGTCATTGTCATCCCTGGTGGTCTAGGGTGGAATACCTGTATTTTAAATCCCTGGTGGTCTAGTGGGCATCCTCAGGGGCTGTGCTGATAATCGATCAAACCCCCCTGTCAGAGGAGCAGCCGATTGGCTCTCCTCTACTCGCGTCTGATAGACGCGAGTGAGGAAAAGCCGATTACCGACTTTTCCTGTTTACATTGTGATCAGCCGTGATTGGACATGGCTGATCACGGAGGCTCTTTACCTAGATCGGTGTTGCGGGGTGTTAGACTGACAACCTGCAACAACGTCATATGACGTCCACTCAGGATGTTGAAACCACTTTGCCGACGTCATTGGCGGGCGGCAAGTGGTTAAAAAGCACCTTTACATGAGAACAAAAACTAACCTTGGCCCTCACCTCTAAGGATCTCCTATCGGCCAATGTTTCCATCCTACTGAAGCCAGACAAGGACCCCTCTCAATGCAGTAGCTACCGCCCCATATCCTTACTAAACATAGATCTGAAGTTATTTGTGAAGTTCCTCGCTAACTGTCTCTCGCCACTTTTGCTAGGGATTATTCAAGGGGACCAGGTTGGTTTTGTCCCGGGCAGGGAAGCCCAGACAACACGACTAAAACAATACACCTCATCTCATATATCCCAACATCACCGCCTACAGGCATGCCTCCTGTCCTTTGATGCCGAAATGGCGTTTGACCGGGTTAACTGGCACTTTTTACGCCTCTCGCTGGAACAATTAGGCCTCGGTTCCCCTTTCATCACTAAAATGATGTCTCTTTACTCGCACCCCTCTGCCTCTCGGTCTTGGTGAATGGCACCTCGTCAGAGGCATTTAACATAACGAATGGTACCCATCAGGGTTGCACTCTTTCTTCCCCTCTCCTATTTGTCATTGTAATTGAACACCTGGCATGTGCCATTCCTCAGAATGCCTCCATTCAAGGAGTCCATGGCAACCCCATACAACTCTCCCCTCACTGTTCTCCGAGTTTAAACGCTTTGGCTCTTTTAGCAATTTTAAGCTCAATATCTCCAAAACAGAGGCCCTCAATGTTTCGTTACCCGTCCTTACAATGTCCTCACTGCACTTTAACTACTCTTTCCAATGGCAGACCAAATGCATTTCCTACTTGGGCATAACTATACCTGCTGACCTGTCTAACCTTTTTATGTTGAACTACATCCCTCCTTTCCCGACTCTGGAAAAACGTAGCTTGGGAGGGGTACTCTGCCCTGCCCTGGCTTGGCCGCATCAACACCCTTAAAATGAACACTCTACTCAAATTACTTTATCTCTTTCAAACCGTACCCATATTGATTCCCAAATCCCTTTTCTCTGCCCTACTCTCCCTTTCCATTCAGTTCATCTGGAACCGGGGACTATCTTGTTGTGACTGGCAGAAATTCACCCACACTATGTTATTTCCACAAAATAATAAAGATTTGATATGAAATATATATTTGTATGCCAATATAAAAGTTTATTAATATGAATTATTTATTTTTACTCTTTATTCCAAAGGCTGTTTTTTTTTTTAACCACTTCCAAGCCAATTTTCAGCTTTCAGCGCTGTCGCACTTTGAATGACAATTGCGCGGTCATGCTACACTGTACCCAAACAAAATTGGCGTCCTTTTTTCCCCACAAATAGAGCTTTCTTTTGGTGGTATTTGTTCACCTCTGCGGTTTTTATTTTTTGCGCAACAACTAATAAAAGACTGAAAATTTAGAAAAAATAAAATAAAAAATTCTGTTAACTTTTTTTTAAATAAGTACGTTTTCTCTTTCAATTACGGGCACTTATATGGCGGCACTGATGGGCACTGATGTGGTGGCACTGATGGACACCAATGAGGTAGTACTGATGGGCGCCGATGACGTGGCACTGATAGGCGGCGCTGGTATGCGGTACTGATGGGCACTCATAGGTGGCACTGATAGGCACTCATAGGTGGCACTGATGGGCACTCATAGGTGGCACTGATGGGCACTCATAGGTGGCACTGATGGGCACTCATGGGCAGCACTGGTCACTCATAGGCGGCACAGATGGGCACTCATGAGTGGCACTTATGGGTGGTACTGGTGGGTACTTAGGCGTGGCACAGATGGGCACTGATAGGTGGGCACTGAGGAGTGGCACTGATGGACACTGAGGGGTGGCATCCGAGGGGGGGCTGCACTGATAAACAATCAGCGCGAACCCCCCCTGTCAGGAGAGCCGCCGATCGGCTCTCCTATACTCGCGTCTGACAGACGCGAGTGAGGAGGAGCCATCGACGGCTCTTCCTGTTTACATCGTGATCCGCTGTGATTGGACACGGCTGATCACGTGGTAGCGAGCCTCCGCCGGAGACTCGTTACCGAGATCGAAGATGCAGGGTGTCAGACTGACACCCCGCATCACCGATCGCCGCGCTGAGCGCCCCCACAGGCGCGCACGGCATGAAATCCTGCAGGAGGTCATTTGACGACCAGTCAAGATTTCAGAACCACTTCCCGGACGTCAATCTCCTATTGACTGGGCGGGAAGTGGTTAAACATGTGACCAGCAGCGGAGTACTAGAAGATCCTCCTGCTTATGTTTCCCTACAGACAGGCTGGAAAAGATCTGGGTCATGTGACTACTGTATATCGATTAGGAAAAAAGTGCTTAGATATATATTTTTTGTATTACAATAATTATAGTGCCATCATCCATATACAGAAAGAGACAGGACAATGTAAATTACCTAGTTGCTGACCAGCTGCCATCGTTATACGGTGACAGGTTGGCTCTCCTGCCTGAATCGCCATCGCTGTACGGCGGCCTGTGCAGTTGCAGGCGGGCGCGAGCCCGCAGGTTGGGTGCACTCTATTTCCGCCGTTGACCCGCGATCGTCTAGTACAGAGGCATAATGGTGACCTGCCTTTGTAAACAAGGTGAATCCCCATTCTGACAGGGGGCATAGCAGATATCTACTGTTGCCAGTGATTGGGAACAGTGATCTCTGTCTTGTCCCTGTCAGCCCATCCACCGTACAGTTAGAAAACACTGAGGGAACATAGTTAACCCTTGATCAGCCCCTAGTGTTAACCCCTTCCCTGCCAGTGTCATTTTTACATTGATCAGTGCATTTTTATAGAACTGGTCCCCAGAAAGTGTAATTTGGGGTCAGATTTGTCCGCCGCAATGTCACGGTCACACTAAAAATCGCAGATTGCGGCCGTTACCAGTAAAAACATTAAAAAAAATCCCTAAATCTTACCCACAGTTTGTAGATGCAATAACGTTTGCACAAACCAATAAATATATACGTCTATTGCGATTTATTTATTTTTTAACAAAAATATGTAGACGAATACATATCGGACTAAACTGATGAATACATTTGTTTTTTTTAGAGGTGATCAAATACCACCAAAAGAAAGCTCTATTTGTAGGGGAAAAAAGACAGTCAATTTTGTTTGGACTGCGCAATTGTCATTTAAAGCGATCCAGTGTTGTATTGCAAAAAATGGTCTGGTCATTAAGGGGGAAAATTCTTTCGGTCCCTAAGTGGTTAAACAGTGTGTGTTTAGTATTTGTTAACAGTGAAGCGTGAAGTGTTCCTGTGGATGAATCGCACATATAAGTGGTGATCTTGCAAAAACTGTTTCTGGCTCTACTTGCTTCCTGTCTGGAACCTCACACTTCCTGTTTTGACATTCTCATTCTTCTTGCTGCACAATTTATGAAATGAATACGAATACCTCCTGGTGATGGTAGGGTAGAACTCAGCAGAACACATTTCACCTCTGTATTCAGAGTCCCAATAGTTTTGAATGGGTATGTGATCAATGATGTACTAGCACTTCCTTGTTTGCCTTCACATGACAAATGCCAGTGCAGGCGATGGAGAGTGAAAGTTTCCATTTCATTGGTCGCCATGTGAAGCACAGGCAGTCTGAGGTCATCCTTTTTCCTTAGAACAAAAATTGCAAAAACCTACATTGCTGACACTTTACCCTTTCCAAGCTACCATTGTGAAACCTAAAGATATTTCATTTTCTTTTATGCCTTCTGCATTGTCCCTCTAACTGGGTGTGTTGAATAATACTCCAGCAATCTATTGTTTGCTGTAAAAAGAAAGTGCATTAACGTTCATTGAGACTAATTGAAAATGATGGCAAGATGAAAATTGTGATGCTTCCATTCCATGTAGACATCTCTCCCCAGATTAAATTAATTGTGCCATTTTTCATCTGTATAAAACCGATGATTACACTGTATGGCAGCCTAGGATGCAGATGACAGCTTTGCATGTGCCATGCCATGGATGTGAATGCTTGCATGTTACAGTAAGTGTAACATGGCCAAGACAACTGACAGGTGAAGACCTCAGGGATATGCATATACTTTATTCAGAGGGATAAAATGTTTTTCAATTAGATCCGGAGCGTCAATAAAACAAAAGAATCTACCATTGTAAGATTTGCATTGAGAATATAAGCGTGTGCATAATTTATGCATGAACTGCTCGACTAGTGCGGCGCTTTCTGAGTGTAAGTGCATTGCTACTGTACTGTTGACATTTAAAAATAGCACTGTTAAGTAGCTCTTGGCTATGAATGAGGCTGTGAATGTGAAAATGTTGCTAAGCTAACACGCTGTTTTCTTTGGCCTGATTTTGCAGCTGAAAGCGTCTCCATTCCACGCCGCTTCTCTCTGCCGTGCTGCTGTACGTTTCTCATATCACGCATTTGCCTGCTTCCCGCAGATTCCCTCTCCTGGGATGTGTTGCTCTCCGCTTCCTATCATTATTTATTGGAGCACTCCCTGGTTTTCTGCCTCTCTTTCCCCTTCAGCAGATATTTATTTATTTTGTTTGTAATTCAGAGAATTCACACCACATTAAGCATTTTCATTACCTAAAATAATTAGGTGATGGGAGAGGAACGCGCTCTAATTTGCTGTCCTTAAATAAAATTAATGCTCCTGTGATGTTGGCTTCGGACATTTTTCTTCCCCAATTACATTCTGGCCTCCCATCTATTATCTGTCCTGATATACGACTCAATTACTGGCGGCAAACTGCGGGCAGAGACAGTTACGCCGTAACACTAAGAGGAAGATGCAGGGTGATGGACAGAGATGGGGACAGAGGGGAGAGGATAAGAGGTGTTCGCTAGCAGAGACATTAAGCATGCACTCTTTTTCATTCGTCAAGTAATAAGGCATCTCAACCTTTTCAACACATAGGAACCCTTGAAATAACTTTCCCGATTCCGGAACCCCCTACTAAAAATGACTATATCTACAACTCATTATACATTAGTGTGATGGTCAATGGGAAGAATGCTTCTTACATGTGTGGAAATTGGGAAGTATTACCCATTAAAGAAAGCTCAAAAGATCAATGGTTTCCTTTCTGAGAGGCAGAAATAGTTCAAGGAACCCCTAGAAACATCTGAAGGAACCCAAGAGTTCCATGGAACCCTGGTTGAGAAACTCTGGCCTAAGGTGTACTTTAGTGTTTAGCACAATAGTTTGTCTATTAGCTGATATGAAACCAGTTGACATAGATTTGCTATATTGATGCAAAGTTAAAGTGGTTGTAAATCCTTCCATATACCCAGTTAAGTGACAATCCTCAGGTGATGCACAGAGGTGAAACAAATCCTCCTACATAGGTGATACCTGTTTATCTACAGCGATTAAAAGTGCAGAATTTAAACATCTCTCAGCTCTGAAAAGCAGGGGGTGGAGAGTTGAAGGTACATAAGTGAGCAGAGTGCTGAGAGTTAATTGGATGGAAGGGACACACCCCCCCCTCCACACAGCACACAGGGACAGAGCTGAGACTATCAATTAGCTGGAGGTGCCTCTCCATCATCATTTTTCTCTTGGTAGCATGAAAAAGCAGAGGAACGAAGCAGCAGACAGAAATGATACTTGGTGTTCTGGATTGAGACAGGTACACACTGTAGAGGGATATGCTTTGTTCTTATTTCATGTATGTGGTTTACAGCTACTTTAAGCAGATCATTGATTTTGTAAAGTGTGAACTTGCGAACTTGTAATATTTTGTGTCATCTGTTCTATGAGCAGCCAGCTGAAGATCTTGTGTTACTATGCATCCATCTCTGGGCTGGCTCACACCAGAAAACGATGATGGAAAGGCGCGTTCCACGCACATTTCTCGCATGCGGATTGAACACACTGCCCTTGCGGTCTGCATGCATGTATTGTTAGCGGCATTCCAAATACAGGTCGCAAGCGCAGTGCATTTGTGGGCACCAGATTACATGGTACTTCAGTACCATGTTTGGTGAAATATGCTTTTAAAAGTAGTGCAAGCACTACTTTATGTGTGGTCCAGTGCATTGTGCAAACCATTCAAATGAATAGGCTGCCAAAATGCACCTATGCTTAAAATCTAAAGTTTGGCTCTCTCAGAGGCTTTATTAGGTTAAATTAGCACAGTTTATTGGAGAAAAGCAATCAGGTATCAAGAATATCTTTTTCAACTAGTTCTTTAATTTGAGGCAGCAGAGCACTTGTGACAGTGCACGGAAGCTTGGCTTGCGAGCATAATTCGTCCTTCAGTTTATAGTTTATATACAAAGATTATAGCAATGTGATTGTGTAACAATAAAACGTTCATCCACAAATGGAAGCCTCCACAAGGGGATTAGAAGCAAAATCCATCAGGAGCTAAAGAGTAAAAAAGAGAAGAGGGGTGGGGGCGTGGTCTGGAGCTGCATGTAGCAGGACATGCAGAGTGAGAGCTCCGCTCAAGACCTATCCATTTCACTGATCCTGGGGGTTATTTTCCCTACCAAAGAACACCTGAAGGCTCCGGGCAATCTGCTCACTTGCAGGCTACCATGTCTCCTTCTAAAAGATCCAAGGCCATCTCCAAACTGGCCCAATTCTGCCATGACGAGCAAGATCCTAAGGAGGAAAATGGCGCTGACCCGCCTCCTGTGGATGGGGCCCAGGCCTCCAGAGACACTGCCAGAGTGCTGGAGATGATCGCCCTTGGTCAATCCACCCTAACAAACAGAATTAAGGAGGTGAAGATCGACATCTCCCTGATCCGGCAGGACATCCACAAGCTCCGCGAAAGGGTGACCGAGACGGAGCGCCGGGTCGGCCACGTGGAGGGGGGCCTGCATCCTCTCCAGGTTACTACAGAACAGCTGCAATACCAACTAAATGCAGTCCTATCAAAGCAGGACGACATGGAAAACTGCCTAAGAAGATGTAACCTGAGCTTCATGGGCATCCCCGAGAAGTCTGAGGGCGCGTAAACATACCTTGAAAACCTGTTGATCAAGACGTTCGGCAGAGAGGCCTTCTCCTTGATGTTCGTGGTGGAGCGCGCCCATCGCCTTGCAGCAAACCCCCCCCCCCCCTGCTGGTTTCCCGCCACGCACCTTCATCGCCAAATTCCTTAATTACCGTGAATGCGATCCTCAGACTTACCCGGGAAAGAGGCAACATCCCTATCGGCAACGTAAACGTGTCGGTTTTCCTGAACTTCTCGGCCGAGGTCCAGAAAAAGAGAGTGCGCTTCACAGAGGCTAAACAGCAGCTCCGAGCACACCATCTCATATACGCGATGCTCTTTCCGGCACGGCTCTGCGTGGTGAGCAAGGGCAGAGCACAGTTCTTTGAAGACCCGCAGGCTGTCCTCTCCTGGCTGGAACACCATGGCGTGACCGAGCAGGCTCACGCCTAGCTCCCCTCGCCCCCCGTGCATCATCTTCGCGTTGGCCCACCGAAGCCAGGGACTCCTACTGCCCGTGCGACCTGCTTTACCTAAGCCTTCTTCATAACCGTGAGTTAGCCCACGATGCCTTTCCCTCCCCTGTTCTTCTCCTCCCCCCACTGCTGTGCCTTGGCAAGTGTCCCGCTCCCCCTCCCCCCGGACCGAGCTACGTGACGATGCCTTCCCCCCATTATCATGGTTGTTTTATGTGTCTCAGCGGCTCACCTGCACCCGCACCCTGCAAGACTGGTTACCCCCCCTGCACTGTTGTGCGCTTTTCCAGTTTGATCACCTGTCACCTCAAGAACATGTCACCTGTGCCACCCAGGACTACCACTCCCCAACCTCTGTTTCCCTGGCCAGCCTCTGCCCCTCAAATTTCAGCGGATGGCGGTGTGTTAAATCTGCCTTGCTGGTTCAGTGCAGACTGTTTGATTTTTACTTTTGTATGTTAATGTAGTGCATGTTGCACTTATCACCCGTCTGTTCATGTATTTTCTATGCTCAATAAAAGTCACTTTGATTTATAAAAGAGAAGAGAGGCGCCTCTAAGGCCTCGTACACACGAGGGGATATGTCCGCTGAAAACGGTCCGATGGACCGTTTCAGCAGACATCTCCGCTCGTGTGTATGGGCTAGCGGACAGATTTCTCCACCCGACAGATTTCAAAGCATGCTTTGAAATCTATCTGGTGGGAATCTGTCCGCCCGACATGTCTGCTGGTTGGTACACTTACCAGCAGACATGTCGTCCCCCACCGCCACCGCGCCGCCGCCGAATGGATTCGGCGCATGCGCGGAAGTGTTTAACTTCCTGGTGCGGTGACTTGGCGGCGTCAACGTCACCGCCGCGTCACCGCCACGTCACCGCGCCGTCCGGCGGCGGGGAATTTGATCCGATGGTGTGTACACGCCATCGGATCAAACTCCCGATCGGACATATCCGATGGAAATGGTCCGCGGACCGTTTTCATCGGATATGTCCGATCGTGTGTACGAGGCCTAAGTGTACCAATATGGTTACATTTAATGAAGGTTCAACATTTAGTAACTCACATGGTTGATGATGAAAACTGGCACATCTAAGTATGCAGGCATCCGGGGTAAAGCTGTCCACATAGACCATTCTCCTCACCGCCGGCTCTTACCACTGTAAATCTGCAATCGTGACCTTGAAGACTACCCTGCAGTAGAGCGATCTGGAAGCTAGGCGTGAAGAGCTCGTGAAGCACAGCGTGGAAATGGATGACGTCGATGGCAGTGCGGAGGACGGTCTATGTGGACATCTTTACCCGGATGCCTGCATACTTATATGTGCCTGTTTTAATCATCAACCATGTGAGTTGCTAAATGTTGTACCTTCATTAAATGTTACCATATTGCTACACTTAGAGGCACCTCCCTTTATTTTTTATACTCAGTTGTGACCTGACACTACTTGTATATCAAGACATCGCTTGTATATAAAAATAAAATTTAAGAAAAAATGTTGCTTATCTTGCAAAACGCTCTTAAACTAAGTTACTCTCAAACCAAGGTTTTACTGTGTATTCACAGGAAGTTTGTTAGGTGTAACCTGCCCCCTGCTTCTAGTTATTGGATTGTATTGATGGGTCCATTAGTGTTAATTTCGTCAACTAAATTAATACTATTTTAGTCAAAAAAAAAATTTCCCCAAAAAATTACTTCATAGGGCCAGATTCAGGTAGATGAGAGCATCTTTGCTCCAGAGTAACGCTTCTCATTTACGTTACTCTGAAGACCCTTTCAGCGCAAGTCCTGTAATTCACATAGCAGTTGCGCGTAAACTTGCGCCAGAGTAACGATAATGCGCTGGCGTAACCCGACGCAAGTGGAAGTGGGTGTGATCATATGTAAATGATGGGCGGAGCCCAGCGCAGAGGCTTACGTTCAGCGCATCAACCACGGAGCATGCGCAGTGAGTGCGGCTCCACTCGCCCCCTTTGTGCGCATGCTCACAACTTCCGTCGGCACCACTTCACGGGAAACGTCAGCGCAATGCCTTCCGTTGGGCGTTTAAATGCGCCCGTAGAAGCGCCATTTCGGCACTAAAGTATATCCTGCTCCCCCTCCCCGCAGTGATGTTACTTTTGTTTTGAGATGGCTGCTCCCGTTCCCCGCAAACACACAGGAGAAAGCTGAACTTTAATGGCCAGGAGCTGTCAGCCGTCATCTCGGCTATGGAGACCTATGATGTCTTCCTCCATGGCTGTAAAATTTGACAGACAAGCATGGACAGAGGTGTTGTCCTGCAAGTGGGGGTGCTCAGCTAGCTCTTATCGTCGGTAACGCTGCTGTAGCTGCTCTCCTGCTGACCTGTGGCCATCTGGAGTAAAGATAAAGCAGCCTTTTGTAGAAATAACTTTGCGCCGGACGGACGAGATACGCGCGGCGCATGTAGCCAGCGTATGGTGCTAATCCGTTCGTGAATTGTGAAAAATCCCTCATTTGCATATTTGCAGGGGAAATCAATAGGCGCGACTGATGCGCCCAACGAAATTAAGCGCTGACGATACTCTGGCGTCGGAACGTTCCGCCAGTCGCAAATGACCCGTTATTGGGCGCATCTAGTTTGGTGGGTACGGGCACATAGAAACGACGGCGCATCATCACAGTTACGCGGCGCATATCGAAATACTCCAGCGCAAGTGTTCCTGAATCTGGCCCATAGTGGATTCAGAGGTAATTGAATGTTTGTTTTAAAACTTATTTACAGCTTGTTAAAGGGGAACTTTACCCAGCTATGGGAAAAGTAAACGGCAGCAGCTACAAATACTGTTTCTGCTGACTTTAAACAAACACATACTTACCAGCTCATGAATTCCAGCGCTGTCTTCCACAACTGATCTCCTGTGCCACCACCTTGCATTTTGGATTTGGCTGTCACTTCCTGACCACTTACATCCGGCCTTCTACTGCGCATGCACAAGATTACAGACTCCAGGGAGACTAGTCCTATAGTCTCCTGGAATGTGTGATGTTTATTTTACCAGGAGGCAGGAGATTAGGCAAGAAGGTTGAGGGTAAGTCATCCTCACCTAGGCAAGGAATAAGGAAGTGTGAGTTAGAACCATAGATAAAAGTATCTGCCCCATGATTTTGTAACAGGATAGGAGGGAGGTGTAAGGCCCTGTACACACGAGGAGACATGTCCGATGAAATTCGCTCCGCGGACCGTTTTCATCGGACATGTCTCCAGGGATATTTTGGTCTGATGTGTGTACACACCATCAGATCAAAATCTCCGCGGACAGAGAACGCGGTGACGTAGACGACACCGACGTGCTCAAACAAGGAAGTTCTATGCTTCCACGCATGCGTTAAATCAATTTGATACATGCGCGGGATTTATGTCCGATTGTTGGGCGTACTAACCATCGGACATGTCCGACGGACAGGTTTCCAGCAGACAAGTTTCTAAGCATGCTTAAAAACTTTTGTCCGCTGGAAACCTGTCCGCTAGGCCGTACACACGATCGAACATGTCCGCGGAAACTTGTCTGCGGACCAGTTTCAGCGCACATGTCTCCTCGTGTGTACGCGGCCTCACGTTCACCACCGTTTATGAAATCCATTCCATCGCCCCAACCACGACAGCTTAACCGACAGTCCGACAACCCATGTACCCATTTCATTCCCCAGAATTTAGACAAGACAAGCTCCGTTCTCTCTGAATCAAATGTATGAATGTTTTAATGGTAAACTCAGCTGGTTCTTATACAGTTACAAACATGTCACAGTTAATCACAGGGACAATGAAACTCTCCACCCCCCTAACATCACACAATGAACTTCAATCATATTCTCTTAGATAATGACATTCAGTTGAGGTAATTATCCCCCAGACGTTCTGCCAATAAGTGATTCAACGGCAGAATACACATTCCTATGTCAGACGTTATGTCTCCGACAATAAGATATTCACACCTGATCATCAATAGGCTTTAAACAGTGTTATTAGCATCACACAATGGAATGTCTTTCAGGAGCCAGCCTCAATTAACACCTCAAAAGCATGTATCCCCACCTTGAATGAAACATTGACCTTTACAGCTTGTAATATGTTCAGATCTCCTGCAAAACATGAATTATCATTTATCAGTCACCCTATGCCCAAAAGGGGCACAGGGTGACCTTAGACCCAAGAGTCCTTAGTGACGCTGGCACAGGAGTATCCCCCATCCCTTAAAAGTCTCTGGGCGTCACTGGTCAGTTCGTTACAGAAGGAAAAGAAAACTCGGGTGCAAAAATTGTGTCCATAGGCTGGCCACAGACTGCCATCCTTAAAGGGATCTGTAATGCAAAACCTTTAGCACAAGCAGACCTTTTTCTGAGCAGGGGTCCTGCTAGTAAGGGCTTTTGGTTGAACAGTTGTAACAAATACTGTACTGCTGTTTAGTGCCAGCCTGCTGCTGTGGGTACCACTTTCAATGGGGGTTGATAAGTTTTACTTAACCTCTGCTCTTGGGACCTGCAGAGCAGCAGCTCAGTGCATATTCAGAATGGGTCTGTTTGGAAAGGAAATGCACAGTTTCCTTTTAGCCTTTTAGTCTTTTAAACACTAGACTGATTCTGACAGCCCATGTTTGCGGTGTGCTGGGCTGATAATTAGTATCAGAACTGGACAGCTCCTCACTGGGTTACACTTCAAATGAACCTTAAACTTGGATGCAGGTTTGTAATGAATGTTTCTGTGTCTCATTGCTTGCCAGTGCAGTCTTTGGCATCATAGCAGTAAATGGTCCAGGTGGAATTACTTGCTCTACTATTAACAGGTTTCCACTTGCAATACGTTAATTATAGTGATACTGATTCAAGCATGGCACAGTGTAGCTTGGTGGGCCAGAATACCACCTAATGAGATTGCTTTGGGTGTCATCATTTGTACTTCAAACCATGCTGTTTGAGTGAATTATGGAAAAACTATGACAAGATTTATATTTAAAGGGCCAGATTCTCATAGATCTGCCCTTTTTCTGTGTAGCGCAGCGTATCCCCTTTACGCTACGCCTCTGCACTTTTTACGGGCAAGTGCTGTATTCTCAAAGCACTTGCTCCGTAATTTGCGGCGGCGTAGCGTAAAGGGGACGTTGTAAGGCCACGTAATTCAAATAGGGAAGGAGGGGGGCGTGCTGTATTTAAATTAAGCACTCCCCCTCGCCGAACGAACTGCGCATGCGCCGGCCCTAAACGTAGCCCACTGCGCATGCTCCATAGTACGCCGCAAATACATTGATTTCAACGGCAACGTAATTAACGTACAGGCCTATTCGCGTCGAGTTACGCAAACGACGCAAACAACGGAAAAACACGACGCTGTCCCGACGTCCATACTTAACATGGCTTACACCGGACCTATGCAAGGTTAGCCCTCATATAGCAGGGGTAACCTTACACGTACGCAAACTACGTCGACGGCGCGCAACTTCGTTCGGGAATCAGCGTATCATGCTCATTTGCATATTCAACGGGAACGCCACCTAGCGGCCAGCGTAACATTACAACTTAGATCCGACGGTGTAAGTGACTTACGCAAGTCGGATCTAAGCAAAATCTATGCGCAACTGATTCTAAGAATCAGTCGCATAGATACCCAAGGCCAGATACAGAGATACGACGGTGTATCTGGAGATGCACCGTCTTATCTCTTTTGAGAATCTGGCCCAAAGTGTTACTAAACCCAGTACTCTGCATATCACTATCTCTCACAGTATACAGAACATGGAAATGCAATCATTTTGTCTTATGACTTCTATCAGTGTCTGATTGAAGCTTGTAGGAGGAGTTTTTATTAATTTCCCATGATTGACCTATGAGGATTCAGGGCCCCTGACCCTCTGTCAGGACAATGCTGATTGGCCCTGTGCAGATCACATGCAATCTCCCAAGAAACAAAAACTCTATCAATGCACACCAAACTGAGCATGTGCAGCTTTTCCCATAGCCTCTGTACTATCCAAAGATGGTTTGGGGACTCTGGAAGAAGGAGAGGATCAGAGGAGACGGGATCAAAAAGCCTTTTTACACACTTGAGACGATTAACCCCTTAGGTTCTACTGTGAGTATAACAAGCATGCTTGTCTGCATATACAGACTGCTTTTACTGTGGGTTTATTGTGGGTTTAGTAACACTTTTAAGTTCCATATAAGAGGTAGGTGACGGTGGTAAATGACTACCAGGGCTTGACTTATATTAGTTCTATACCTCTCAGTCTTCATGCACTCTGATGTTTTATCAGTTTTAGAAAAACATTATTGCACAAGATATTAACAAAAAAAATAATTAGGCCCCTTTCACGCATGCAGGCCATATGTCCGCTTTTTGTTTTCAATAGAGAGCTTCACATGGGTGTATAAACATGCACTGTATTCAGATCTGTAACATGAAATCTGCATCTGAGGAAATAAATATACATGTATGCCACATGCAGGTCTTGGGGGGGAAATAACGGGACAATTTTATGCAAGTATATATATATAAGTACACCCCTCACATTTTTTTTTTTATTATTATATTTTTTCATGTGACAATACCTAAAGAAATTAAATTTTGCTACAATGTAAAGTAGTGAGTGTACAGTACATGTGTTGTCCCACAACACCCTCAACACACAGCCATTAATGTCTAAGCCGCTGGCAACAAAAGTGAGTACACCCTAAGTGAAAATATCCAAATTGGGCCCAAAGTGTCAATATTTTGTGTGGCTTTTATTTTTTTCCAGCACTTAACCCTCTTGGGCATGGAGTTCATCAGAGCTTTATATGTTGCCACTGGAGTCTTCTTCCACTCCTCCATGATGATATCACAGAGCTGGTGGATGTTGGACACCTTGCACTCCTCCACCCTCCGTTTGAAGATGCCCCACGTATACTGAATAGGGTTTAGGTCTGGAGACCTGCTTGGCCAGTCTGTACCCTCAGCTGCTTTCTTTAGCAAGGCAGTGGTCATCTTGGAGGTGTGTTTGGGGTCATTATCATGTAGGAATACTACCCTGAAGCCAAGTCTCCGAAGGGAGGGGATCACACTCTGCTTCAGTATGTCACAGTACATTGGTTGGCATTCATGGTTCCTTCAATGAACTGTAGCTCCCCAGTTGCGGCAGCACTCATGCAGCCCCAGGCCATGACACTCCCATCACCATGCTTGACTGTAGGCAAGACACACTTGTCTTTGTACTCCTCACCTGGTTGCCACCACACACACCATCTGAACCAAATAAGTTGATCTTGGTCTCATCAGACCACAGGAAATGGTTCCAGTAATCCATATCCTTAGTCTGCTTGTCTTCAGCAAAACAGTTTGCTGGCTTTCTTGTGCATCATCTTTAGAATAGGCTTCCTTCTTTGATGATAACTATGCAGACCAATGTGATGCAGTGTGTGGCGTATGGTCTAAGTGCTGACAGGCTGACCCCCCCACCCCTTCAATTTCTGCAGCAATGCTGGCAGCACTCATACATCTCTTTTCCAAAGACGACCTTTGGATATGAAGCTGAGCAGGTGCACCCAACTTCTCTGGTTAACCATGGTGAGGCCTGTTCTGAGGGGAACCTGTCCTGTTAAACCGCTGTATGGTGTTGGCCACTGTGCTGCAGCTCAGGGTCTTGGCAATCTTCTTGTAGCCTAGGCCATCTTTATGTAGAGCAACAATTCTTTTTTTTCATATCATCAGAGAGTTCTTTGCTTTGTGGTGCTGTGTGTTGAGTTATATTCCAATTCCCAGCTGTGCACCCTGAAAAAATGGTGATGGTCATCCGAACTGAAAAGTGGTACGATATTGAAATCCAACCTTTTACACTGAGACCTGCTGTGAATAATAAATAATGTCCCCATGCATTTTCACAATGTTCAGCACTGTGTCCACCTTCCAGGTCAGATAGCTGCTCCCCAGTGAGTTTATTTTTTTTACCCCAATGGTAACTCTTGCTGAGTCCCAACTTACATTCAACTGAATGCAAACTCCAAACAAACAGAAACTGTGTGCACACGTTTTCCAATATGGATCGTACTTGCAGCTCAAGAAAGATAACCATACATCCCGACAATATGGTAGTGTTGCTTTATCTCATTACATTCCCCCACTTTAATTTCCTTCTCACCTCATCTTTCTTCTTAGGCAGTTCTTGTATATGCAACATAAACAAGCTTTTCCAGCCTCCTCCCCCCGGTGTAAAAGCGTTTGTCAGTGTGACATGCTGCGCATGATTGGAGAATCTATAGCAGATAATTGGCAGTCACTGCAATGATTTTATTGGCTTAGACCATGCTGTAGATCAGTAGGCAACTATAGAGACCAAGGCAATAAATCTCATGACTGCAGTAAACCTGTTTTTATTGTTAAACTGAGCTGTCCATCAGTGAGACATGGACTGACATACAAGACTCTTAAAACTGATATGTAGCAATGAAAATCCATGGCTACACATTGCCCTGTAACGTGTTCCTGTTTTCCTGGAAGGAAATAAGTACTGTCATCTAGAGATGAGGAAATAATGAAACATTTGCTCATCCAACAGCTTAGTTGGTCCACCATTGTGATCCTATGTTCTGCATTTGAATCTTTCTTTTACTATATTCAGGATACTACCTCAGTGCACCAGTCATATTGCTTATTTTATCCAAATAAAGATGGCTTCAAGCAAAGCAAAATACTTGTTACCAGGTTGTATTTCCACCATTGGAATATGGAATGGGCATTTGTGAGCAATCGCACGCATGAGGCATAAATGACAGATTTTTATTTTATTCATTACTGAATGTACCATGCTTGTTTACGCGCCTGTGTAAATAGGCACATTACAATTAATGGTCTGTATTTTAGCTCTGTAAAAAAAAGAAGCTGTACTGAGCTTTTTCAAACTGCAGTGTGCAAGGTGCCTAATGTAAAGGGGCAAAATGCTCAATGCCCACCACTAGTACAAGGTTTGGCACAAATGAAAGATCTGTGGGGTTTCCCATTAGTTTTTAATATCAACAGTATTTAGTGAATAGCTTTGTTAGTCTTCTGTTTGGTTCATAGAATATTAATAGGATTCGCTTTATGATTATGTTAAACACTTGTGACCAGCAGCATACTGTTTATGAAAGTTGGGTACCCTGGTTGTTATGTTCTTTGCTACTTATTGTTTTTACAATCCATATCTTGTGTTGGGGGATGCTTGTAGAACACTTATGTGCTTATGAAAGCAGAGCTTGTCCATGAATGTCGAAAAGCTTATCAATATACAGAGTGGCCCCTGAGTACTATGTGCACAGTATAGAGGCGTGTAGCAGGGACACTGCAGTCTACATATAGGCCAGCCAAGGTGACGGCTCTTACAGAGCTAATTATTAGAAGGGAGAAATAGTTTTAGTGAAGAGGCTACAGGAATACCTCATTATTTCTGACATTGTCTATCCAAGGATGCTTAAGGGAAGGAAGATCAGCATCTGATCCTTAATCCTGTATTATACCCGTCTACCTCAATTCAACACTTATTAGTGTGCCGTGATCTTCTGCGCACACAGAAGAAAGAGAGAGAGATTAACAGCAGCAGTTCTCTTTTGAGATGACTGAATACAGTTAACCATAAAAAAATGAACAGGAGACGTTGGGGCTCATTAATACAACTTGGAAGAAAAAGGAAATATGTTTTACCCATAGCCATCTTTTTTTTAGATTTTTTATTTTTTTTTCCAACCTGTAAACTGAAATGAAATGTTACTGGTTGCTATGAGTAACATTTCCCTTGCCTACATCTGCACATACCTTTCCTTTTGCTTTTCACAGATGAGCCAAATTCCTACTCGGTAATTGCATAAAATTTGTGTTCTTTAAGTAGCTGTCTTAGCAAAATATAGAAAGTTCTCAAGTGGTTTTTTAATGATTAAATTGGAACCCCAAGTAGATATTTTTTTTGTAATCTTATGCCGCGTACACACGATCATTTTTCTGGTTGTAAAAAACAATGTTTTTCAGGCTCTAGAAAAAGGGCCAGATTCAGATACAATTACATTGGCGCAGAGTATCAGAGATACACTACGCCGCCGTATTTTACCAGGCTATACGCCGAATTCTGGTAGATTTTGTCCCTTACGGTACGGCGGCGTAGTGTATTTCTCGCTGCATAAACAAAATATGCGATTAGGGGGAGTGAAGCATTTAAATTCCGCCCCGCGGCGATCGAACTGCGCATGCTCCGTTCAGAAATTTCCCGCCGTGCATTGCGCGAAATAACGTCGTTTCGTCATTCGTTGTTTGAGTAGCGTCGTTTACGGACATTCCTATTCCTGGACGAGTTACGTAAAAAATACGTAAAAAATAAAAAAAAGACGTTGACATTCGACGCGGGAACGACGGCCATACTTAACATGGGCTGTCTAATATTAGACCAGCAAAAAGCTGGTATAGTTTTACGCAGCAAAAAGATGACTAAAGATGCCGTAAGAGATTGCGATTGACGTTCGTAATTTCGTGCTCATTTGCATACCCCGACGCGGAAAACGTTGGGAACTCCACCCAGTCGCAAATTTATTGCAGCGCAGATCCGAAGGTGTACGAACACGTAAGCCAGTCGGATTGAAGCCCGCAGCCGTATTTTCATGGTTTGAGGTTTCAGAGTAGTGAAAAAACACGCGTAATTTGAAAGTACTCCAGTCTAACGCGAGTTAGACAGGAGTAAGGGCTCTGTGAATCTGGCCCAAAGTTTCTTTCAACTTTATCATTAAAACGACATTGCCTACACACGATCGTTAAAAAAAAAATGCTCTAGCAAAGCACGGTGACGTACAACGCGTACAAAGGCATTATAAAGGGGAAGTTCAATTCGGATGGTGCCACCCTTTGGGCTGCTTTAGCTGATTTTGTGTTAGTAAAAGACGATTCGCACTTTTCTGTCTGTTACAGCGTGATAAATGTGCTTACCCCATTACGAATGGTAGTTTTACCAGAACGAGCGCTCCAGTCTCATAACTTGCTTCTGAGCATGCGTGGGTTTTTCACGTTAGTAAAGCCAACACACGATCATTTTTTACAACCCGAAAAATGACATTGTTTAAAACGTTGTGAAAAAATAGAGCATTTTCGCCCAAAAAAAAATTGCCCTTTTTTCAGAACCCGAAAAATGCTCTGAAGCCCACACACGATCATTTTAAATGAAATTTAAAAAAAAATAAATGTTTTTTTACAACCCGAATACTCTGCGTTAATGATACCTAATTTAGAAAAACATTGCCTATGGTAGTGTAGAATACAGGAGGCCTCCTTTTTATTGTTCTCCACATCTATAAAGATAAAATTGTATAACATCAGAACATGAATGCTGAACACAGGAAAAATCCAGGCGGTTGTACATTGGAGATAGGTGATTGTAGTATGAAGGGCTCTGACTTATTTTTAGAAAGAAGTCCAAGAGCATCATCCCACAATGACTGTGTCTAGAGACACAGCCAGCAGGGCTCAGGGGCAGGCTTGCTAGGGGGGTACTTGGAAGGCAGGAGGAGCCAGGAACATCGGTGTGGGAGGCCAAAAGAGAAGGCTCAGGGCTGCTTTGTGTAAAACCATGTTTGTTATTTAAAAATAAAAGTAAGGTTTTGTAACGGAACCCCAAATGGGACAGGGGTTAACGCCGTTTAAGATATTCCATTCCGAACCCAAGACAGCTTATCGACACTCCACAATCCGGCGACCACGACCCATACGGATTTCCCCCAGAAACAAGACACACAGCTCTGTTCTCTGGTTCAAAACGAAGAGACCATCTTCATCTTTACACACAAAAAGAATACTGCAGTAATCAAATGGACAATGACACACTCCACCCACAACATCATAGAATGGTTCCTAACGAGCCCCCCTCAATACACATTCTTTTAGTAGACATAATCTACATGAGCTAATTAACGAATCATTTACCCAGGCAAGGTGACTCTGAGATATGACCTTTCAAGATAGACACCTGCTATACAAATACACATTCCTTTAGTAGGCATAATCTACATGAGCTAATTAACTACAGCTGACAAGTCAGACATCTGACCTTTAGACTGTGCTAACTCACAACACACATCTATCATCAATAGAACTTTCACACAATACAGTGTCAATTAGCATAACACAATGAAAGGTTCTTAGGAGCCATACTAAGTTTCATTTACATCACAGTAGCAGATGATATTAACCCCTAAGACCTCGTACACACGATTAAATGAGTCTGTTCAAATCGGTCGGACCGACCGATTTGAACAGATCTGTCTGCTGGGATTTTGGTTTGCTCGCGTGTACACACTAGCATACTAACCAGCAGACATGTCGGGCGGACGGGTTCCCAGCCGACAGATTTCAAAGCATGCTTTGAAATCTGTCGGGTGGCCAAATCCGTCTGTTTGCCCGTACACACGATCGAATCTGTCTGCTGAAACGATCTAGCAGACCGTTTCCAGCAGACAGATTTGATCGTGTGTACGAGGCCTAACAGTCTATGCTCCCACATTAAATGAGTCACTCTTTCAATTGACCTGTTGGGTTCAGAATCAACAAACAGTAATATTTTAAGATATTCTGAATGTCCATTATGTTCTGGCTCATACTTTGTATGAGCTTCTGGGTCCCACGGGCCCCCCCGTTACAGGTTTCAAATCACTTTAATATCTCTGTATTCATTTTATTTTCCTTCCTTGCTATTGTTTATTGATTATATACCTTTATACACAGTATATACAGTGCTTTGCAAAACGCCTTCAAAACTGCCAATAAATGTATTGAAATCAAGTTGCTTCCCTAACGCTCAGGAACCATTTAAAGCCAATTGCTAAATTCTTTTTTAACAACATGTTTTAAAGGGAATGTAAAGGTTTGTTTTTTTATTTTCTAAATAGGTTCCTTTAAGCTAGTGCATTGTTGGTTCACTTACCTTTTCCTTTGATTTCGTTTCAAAATGTTTTTTTCTTTTGTCTGAATTTCTCACTTCCTGTTTCTCCTCAGTAAGCTTGCCCCAATGTTCTGGCTGGGGGGGGGGGGGTAGTCAGCCAGAACAGCTTACTGAGGAGGAACAGGAAGTGAGAAATTCAGACAAAGAAAAAAAAAACATTTAGAAGGGAAATCTAAGGAAAAGTTTAGTGAACCAACAATGCACTAGCTTAAAAGCACATATTTATAAAGTAAAAAACGAACCTTTACAACCCCTTTTGATTTTTTTTTTTTTTTTTTACCAAAATGTCAACAATGTAAACTTTTAGTTTTGCTCATCTCTACCCTTCATTGTTCTTTGCATCATGTTAATAGGAAATTCCATAAAAATGATTTCTCTCCTTAATGATTTGGATCACATCCAATAGGTTTCCTGGAAGGTTTTTTAGGTGCCAGTTTCAGATTTCACTTGCAGCCAAAGTTCCATTGTTGGAGACTGCACAAAATGTAAACAGCTATGGCTCTTGGGCCCACTCTACTTGCAAACGGGCTGTAGAAAACACATGAGTGCTAAATTTTTGCAGCATGCAATTAAAAAAAAAATCGGCTTTTAATACAGTTATTGATGTTCCCAAACTTTCTTAAGAAGAATTCTATATCTGTAAACTTGTGTATGTGTGAACTAATGGAAAAGAACCACATTTACTCTCTTGTTCTACCTGCAGGTATTTGGGTGATGGCCGCTTTCATCTGGAGTCTGTCATGATTGCCAACCCAGACACAAAAGCATTCAGGTAATTCATGGTGAGCCGTTACATTTTTAAGTAAAGGATTCCTACTAAGGGACATAATTTAGTTTAGTATGATACAGTCCTGATCAAAAGTTTAAGTCCACTTGAAAAATGGCAAAAAAAATCATATTTTACATTGTTGGTTCTTAATAAGGTTCCAAGTAGAGCTTCAACATGCAGCAAGAAGAAATGAGAATGAGACAAAACATGTTTTGAGCATTCAATTTAATGAAAACAACGAATAAACTGAAACAGGCTGTTTTTTAGCTGATCAAAAGTTTAGCAATACACCTCCAAAAAAACGTAACCCCCCCCCCCAAAACAGAAGTCCAACTTCCAAACATGAACTCAGTAATGAGTAGCTCCGCCGTTATTGTTGATCACTTCAAAAATTTGTTTCGGCATGCTTGATGCAAGCGTTTCCATGAGGTGAGTGGGAACATTTCTCCAAGTGGTGAAGACAGCCGCACGAAGACCATCTACTGTCTGGAACTGTTGTCCATTTTTGTAAACTTCCCTTGCCATCCATCCCCAAAGGTTCTCAATTGGATTTAGATCAGGGGAACACGCAGGATGTGCCAAAAGAGTGATGTTATTCTCCTGGAAGAAGTCCCTTGTCCTGCGGGCATTGTGTACTGTAGCGTTGTCCTGTTACCACACAAACGAGGGCCCTCAGTCATGAGGAATGCTCTCTGCAACATCTGGACATAGCCAACGGCTGTTTGACGCCCCTGCACATCCTGAAGCTCCATTGTTCCAATGAAGGAAAAAGCACCCCTCACCATTATGTCGCCCCCTCCACTGTGGCGTGTAGAAACATCTCAGGTGAGATCTGCTTGTCATGCCAGTAACGTTGGAAACCATCAGGACCATCAAGGTTACGTTTTTTCTCATCAGAGAATAAAACTTTCTTCCACCTTTGAAGGTTCCATGTTTGGTGCTCTCTTGCAAAGTCCAAACGAGCAGTTCTGTGGCGTTCAAAGAGACAAGGTTTTTGAAGACCCTCATTCTCAGATGCCGTCTGATGGTTATGGGGCTACACTAAGGGCCTTAATTTAGGTCGAGGTTCATCCAGTGTGTTGATGAGAGGACCCTGCTTATTCAGTTCAGCAACCCAACCACGTTCAAAAAGGGAGAGGTTTTTTGCCTTTTTCCATCACAACGTATGACTACCTGACAGAGAATGATAATGAATCCACATCTTTGCACAGATTTGGCCTTTTAAAGGCATGTGGTCCTAAACTTTTGATCAGCTGAAAAACAGCCTGTTTCAGTTTACTCGTTATTTTCAATTAATTGAATGCTCAAAAAATGTTTTGTCGCACTCTAATTTCTTCCTGTTGCATGTTGAAGCTCTACTTGGAACCTTGTTAACCACTTCAGCCCCGAGCCTGTTTTTCAGATTCGGTGCTTACGAGACTAAAACAGTTTTTTTTGCTAGAAAATTATTTAAAACCCCCAAACATTATATATTTTTTTTCTAACACCCTAGAGAATAAAATGGCGGTCATTGCAATACTTTTTCTCACACCGTATTTGCGCAGCGGTCTTACAAGCGCACTTTTTTTGCAAAAAAATTCACTTTCTTGCATTAAAAAATAAGACAACAATAAATTTGGCCCAATTTTTTTATATATTGTGAAAGATGATGTTACGCCGAGTAAAATGATACCCAACATGTCACGCTTAAAAATTGCGCCCGCTCGTGGCATGGCGTCAAACTTTTACCCTTAAAAATCTCGATAGGCGACGTTTAAAAAATTCTACAGGTTGCATTTTTTGAGATGCAGAGGAGGTCTAGGGCTAGAATTATTGCTCTCGCTCTAACGATCGCGGCGATACCTCACTTGTGTGGTTTGAACATCGTTTTCATATGCGGGCGCTACTCGCGTATGCGTTTGCTTCTGCGCGCGAGCTCGTCGGGACGGGGCACTTTAAAAAAAAAAAATTTGGGGTTTTCGTTTTTATTTTTATTTATTTTATAATTTTTAACACTGAAAAAAAAAAAAAATTATCACTTTTATTCCTATTACAAGGAAAAAAGCATGACAGGTCCTCTTATATATGAGATCTGGGGTCAAAAAGACCTCAGATCTCATATTCAGGCTTAAATGCTAAAAAAAAAAAAAAAAGTCAAAATGTAAACAAATTCAATGTCTCTTTAAGACGCTGGGCGGAAATGACGTCCAGCAGAGGTATGGGGACGGCTGAGGGACATTTTTTCCCTCAGTCGCATCCCCGGACAGCCAGCAAGAGGACCCGATCGCCTCCGCCGCTACCGACGGCTACGGTAAGCGGCGGAGGGCGCGGGAGAGCGGCGGGAGGGGGGGGCACCCTCTCCCGCCGCCGGTAACGGCGATCTCGCGGCGAATCCGCCGCGATGACTGCCGTTATCGTTAACAAGACCGCCCCACGAAGAGATGGATATCTCGGTTGTGGCAGCAGCTGCTGCCGTTACCGAGATATCCATCTTCAAAAAAATGACGTCTTTGGACGTGGGGCTGGTCAGAAGTGGTTAAGATCCTACAATTTTTCAAGTGGTCTTAAACTTTTGATCAGGACTGTATCTAATTTCAGAAATATTTCATATTTGCCAAAGAGCCAACTGTGTTAGATTTTCCAGGGTAAGAGTGTAGCTCGCCCCAAAATGTTGGGGTAAGAAGCATGATACCAACGCTACAGAATTGCCATGCTTGTGTGAAGAAAGAAGATTTTGGGTGGCACCACCCATGCACATGTAAACTGTCTGTGAGCAACTGTGATGATCTGAATTATGAAGATAACCCATAACAGAACAGACAGTGCTTTTTTGTCATGTTTCCATAATTATACCAGTAATGTTTGGTATGCTATTTGTTGCTGTGAATTATTGCCCATCACAGGTCTCTGCACAGCTTCCAGAAACAATTATAATCTTGTTATACCACTGGAAAACAATCCTTTAGTCGATGATTGTGGATAGTCATACTGGTAGGAAAATGTATATATTTTTCTTAAATTGTGTTTTTGTACTTTGATTTATATATGCAACGCTTGTATCTGCATTGCAAAATATTCATGCTGAGCCGGGCTTGTTTCATGATCACTCTCTGGGTTTAAAGCATTAGATAGCAGCCTTGCTGCATATGATGCATTTCTGAATATGGTGCAGTGAACCTGAATAAATGTTTATTGTAGGCTGATGATCAAATTTCATTCCAAGCTTCCAGGCATAGGAGTAGCAGACAGTTTACTAAAAGGTGTATACTGTGTGTAGAGAGCTCAGTGGGGGTTGTTACATATAAAATTATTCTACACAGTGTGCCTTTCATTTTCCATTATTGCTTTTAAAGCAGATCGTATTCAGTTTTGACAGTTCTCGCATAAAAAGCATATTTATGGATTGTAAACAATATTTACTGTAAATATATGAATGTCTATAGCCTGACCAAAACAAATATATCATATTATCTGTGTTTTTTAAAGCTTAACTTGTTGCAAACAGCTAAATACATAGATAAAATAGATATGGGGGCAGTCTTGCCTACAACAGGATTTGTATCCCTGTCAGTCCAGTCCTGAGTTTTACACAGCTATGCCACACAGTACAACTCTGTTTTTCTAAACAGGAGACTCGATTCTTTCCCTTACGCAGTTATGCAGCACTTAGAGCTGGTTCACACTGGGGCGACTCGTCAGGCGGCTCAGCAGCCTGACGAGTTGCGTCCCATTCAATGCTATGAAACCGTTCTAATAGGAATGACGCTCGAGGCGACCTGCATAGACTTCTATACAGAAGTCGTTTTGCAGGTCGCCTCTGAAGTCGTCCTCGAGAAGACTTGCAGAGCCGCCCCCGGAGTCATGCCACGGGAGTGTGAACCAGCTCTTACAGATCTTGTTCCTCCCCCAGCCTGTGGGGTGACTTGTATTGTAATTGTACTGTCCCCCTCTACATTGTAAAGCACTGTGCAAACTGTTGGCACTATATAAATCCTGTATAATAATAATATAATAATTATTATTTTTACTCTGTATCCCAAAAGCTATATTATTTTTTTTTTTTTTAACATGACCAGCAGCAGAGGACTAGAAGCTCCTCCTGCATATATTTCCCTGCAGACAGGCTAGGAATGAGCTGGGTCATGTGACGGCTGTATATCAATTAAAAAAAAGGTACTTTTGATCATTTTTTTTTTAATTCAAATAATTACAGTGCCATCATCCATGTACAGAAAGATACAAAATCATGTAAATCAAATAGTGTGCGTTTACTATCACATTAAAGATATATAAGCTTATCAGGACGTTTTCAGAATTGTCCCTGTTAAATATAGCCTGTAGAGCAGTTTATTAAACTGTTTTTGCTGGGATAACCTTGTCTCACAATATTCAGACTATTATTCAGGGTCACTAGGGCAGTGTATCTGTCTGTAAAAAAATTGCATTGCTGGAAAACATTTAAAATAGGAGTATGGACTTTTTTTTTTTTGCAGATTCATACTGATCTGATGCTAAATCTGTCCTCCACCGACTCTAACACTGAGAACAAGGCAATACAACGCCACCAATTGCTCGGTTCTCAGGGCTGCCTTAGCATAGAGATGGTAATTGTCAGTCACTGCTGTCAGTTATGCCCGTTTACTGGAGTGCTGGGCTGTGGAGGCGATGGTAGGGGCTGGCTCAGGCTCTGAGCAGCTTGCCGACTCTGTGATGTCAGCTGACAGCGGGCCGAAAACGGGTCACAGGAGTGCAGAACGCACTGAATTCCTGTAAACTGTAGGAAAAGTACAGCCAAACAAGCTTTGGCTTTACTTCTCCTTTAAGGCCTCGTACACACGATCGGACATATCAGATGAAAACGGTCCGCGGACCATTTCCATCGGATATGTCCGATCGGGAGTTTGATCCGATGGCGTGTACACACCATCGGATCAAATTCCCCGCCGCCGGACGGCGCGGTGACGCGGCGGTGACGTTGACGCCGCCACGTCACCGCACCAGGAAGTTAAACACTTCCGCGCATGCGCCAAATCCATTTGGCGGCGGCGCGGCGGTGGCGGGGGACGACATGTCTGCTGGTAAGTGTACTAACCAGCAGACATGTCGGGCGGACAGATTCCACCGGATAGATTTCAAAGCATGCTTTGAAATCTGTCGGGTGGAGAAATCTGTCCGCTAGCCCATACACACGAGCGGAGATGTCTGCTGAAACAGTCCATCGGACCGTTTTCAGCGGACATATCCCCTCGTGTGTACGAGGCCTAAGTGAGAAGGTTACACATTCATTGTTGAGATTCCAGTAAATAGGAGTTCTGCAACAGTAAAATTCCAAATTGTCAAATCAGTAGTCATTACTGTGTAAACCCACTAGGGGTATTGAGGTTCACAGAAGGTATGTGCAAAGAGTGCCTAGCTGTCTGGGTACCTGATGACCACATTTACAGCTTTGTTGTTTGTTATCCTTACAAGGCTTGACGATTTTCCTTATATTACTGTAGGTATGATCCATATAATAAAGTTTTCTCGAGGGAGTACTACGAGCACAAGGCCATGTTGGAAAATCGAAGTCAAGCAATCAAGTCTGCAGTTGGTGCAAAAACATGGGGCCTCATTCTTGGTACTTTGGGACGTCAGGGTTCTCCTAAAATACTAGAGGTAAGGATAAAACCTGGCTTTCTTGCAGTAATCAAGCAGCAGGCATGAAAATAATATATTCTCCAGCTCTTGATTACAGTAGACTCACACCTGTGTCTTCCTCTTTAAGGCACTTTCGTTCTTTTTTATTTTTAATGCAGCTTCTCATTAATTGAAAATCGCTGGAGGATTTGACACTGAAGTATGTGATGATGACTGAAGTTAGAGAACAAGTGATTTCTTAAAATATTACTTGTAACCGCTTCATTGCCAAATAGCCGCGTAGAATCCAATCTGGTGGTTCTCAGGGTTGATCTAATGGTTAACACATTGCTGGAGGACATCCAGGACCAGCACATATCTGTCCCCCCCCCTTTGCTTTTCTTCTCTACCTGAATGTAATCCTGTTGCATGAATATACTGTACCTCCCCTCCTCCAGGGAGATACATTTTTAGTCCTCGTTAATCTCCGCAAGGATTTTTTTTTTTCTCATTTGCATATCTCTTTGCAAATAAGGAAGAGTGAGGTCACTGTCACCCTCCCATTTCGTAGTTCCCAAAGCAGATCATTAAAATGGACACATGCGCCCTTTTTAATTAAAGCTTGCATGACATGTGTAGGCCTGAGTCCAGAATTGGTGATGGTTCTGCAGGATTCCACACAGCAGAGAGAAGACAGTGTAGGTGCCTTGGTGCCATGCTGTGCATGTGAGTGGAACACGTGTGTGTGAAGTACAGGCAAGGATTGAGTGTCGTGTGAATGCTCCGATTAGCTCCGAGGGAGTTCAAGGTGTTTGAGTGCAGCACTGATAGTGAGAGGTGTAATTTGTGTGAAGGGTTGTGGGGTAGATTTGTATCAGTGTGTGTGAGTATGTGTAGGAGCATGTGTTGGATCGCTGCTTCGGGCTGTGTATATGGATTAGGTCTGTATATTTTACCAGGGTCTTTTATTATAACTCCCAGCAGCACCCTGTCGCGTTGCTGCTAATGAGTATTCCTCTGTCTACCCTGTGTAACGAGGACAGGTCTCATTAATCTATTGGCTGCAATTACAAAACCACAATTATTATTTGCACTTCTCATTAAATGAACTTGGAATGGTTATTGTTGGTTATTTATCCATCCACTCCCATTCCATGTGGAAAACAGAGGGCCCTTAATTAACTTCCAGCATAGGAATAAAGGCAGGGGGCTCAGACAGCAGCTCAAGCAGGAGGGGGTCGGTGACAGGGAATCATTGTGTAAGAAATAATTTGTCATCCTCACCCTGTCCCCACATCTCAGGTAGACATCAGATGCACATTTTCTAATAAAATGCCTTCTTGCCTCTCTTGTCAGATAACGTGATGTGTAATAAATAATGATAGTAAAAATCCATTAGCTGCTACCTCTGCCGGTGGTCTGCCCGGCACACTTTGATTCAGGCAGCGATCCCTTGGCAATATTAACACTGCCGGCTCAAGGGAGCTGAAGTGACACTAACACAAAGGGGAACCAAGGTGAAAGTTTATCTGCTGCTGGCGTGAAGGGGAGGCTAAATAAAAAAAAAAATAAGATTAAAATAAATTTTCGCCGCCTGCATAAAATCAAATTATGTTCCGCTAAAGCAAGGCCAGACAAATGTGAATAGATTAATGGCGTGTCTGAGGTCACAGACCTGCTGCAGTTTGCATGTTGTTGAATATAAATAAAGATTACCCTGAAAAAAAGAGATTACTGGATTGTACAAAGGCCATAACAATGTGATTGTCAATAGCTGGCCATGTTATTGTTGGGGACACTTTTAGCTTTTACAAAATTATGACATATTGTGTTAGTTGTTTACCATACTGTTCAAAGTGATGCATTTTAGTGAGAAAGTCTATTCTGTTTACCTGTACCCTGTGATTATGTAATACGTTATAAATTTAGCAGGTTTTTATAGTATCTCTGGGCATGTCAACAGCTATGTAAAGTATTTCTGTGTTATACAGCTTCTGTGTCTGTGAACTATACATGGGGATGCTTAAAACCTGAAAGCATACATGATTCTTTCAGCTTGGTCCATATAGGTTACAGTAAAAAAAATCACATCATATACTGTGTGTGATATATATATATATATATATATATATATATATATACACACACACTGATCAGCCATAACATTATGAAGGTAATATAAAGGGAATAAAATTGATTATATTGTGGAAATGGCACCTAATAGTGGGTTTAAACTATTAGGCCCCTTTCACACGTTCGGACCGTTCAGATCCGCCTGTCAGTTTTGTCGGCGGACCTGAACGGCCGCTCCATGCAATCCTACAGAGTGTCGGCTGTCAGCGGAGACATGTCCACTGACATCCGACCCAATCCACCAGACGTATGGCGATATGTCCCCATCCGTCCATGGCGGATCGGATCGGGTGAGATCTGATGAAAACGGACATGCTGTCCGTTTTTATCAGATCTCTCCATAGGAGACAGCGGCACTGGACAAGGCCCTCCCTGCTTAGTGAGCAGAGAGAGACTTGTTATGCGGAGAGATCTCCCGCTGAGCTGGCGGGAGCTGGGGGACTCTGTAGCGATGGAGTCCGCCTCCATCGTAGGGACAGAGTCTGTCTCGTGTGAAAGAAGCCTTTCGCAGCAAGTGAACATGTTGATGTTGATGTGTTGAAAACAGAAAAAGTGGGCAAGTGTAGAACCCCATACACACTATTAGATTTCATGCAGATATTTGCCTTTAGATTTACCAAAACCATATAATATGAGGTCAAACCTTGATGCCACGTACACACAACCGGTTTTTCCGACCGAATTCCGGCCAAGCTTGTTTTGCGTACACACAGTCAGGCCAAATTCCGCCCCGTTGAAAGCGCGGTGACGTAAAACACGTATGACGGCACTATAAAGGGGAAGTTCAATTTCCAACGGCGCCACCCTTTGGGCTGCTTTTGCTGATCCTCGTGTTAGTAAAAGTTTGGTGAGAGACTATTCGTACTTTTCAGTCTCGTGCTTTTTAGTCCGTTACAGCGTGATGAATGTGCTATCTCCATTACGAACGCTAGTTTTACCAGAACGAGTGCTCCCGTCTCATACGTGATTCCGAGCATTCACGTTTTTTTCTCTAGTCGGAAAATCATACAGACAAACGGTTTTCCCGCTAGGATTTTTTCCTAAAGGGGGAACAAAGCGATCCTGCTCTCTTTTTTTTTTCCCGGCAGTTTTCCCATCAGAAAAACTATGATGAAGCATACACACGGTCGGAATTCCCAGCAAAAAGCTCTCATTGCAGTTTTTCCAACAGGAAAACCGGTCGTGTGTACGAGGCATAAGAGTTTCAATTTGTATGCAATCAGGCAGGCCCTTTTGCACTACATGGTTTTGGTAAATCTGAAGGCAAAAATCTGCAGAATCTAATAGTGTGTGGGGCTTAAGTCATCTAGCCATTACAAGGTCCAAATTGTAATTGCTAGAAATCTGGGACAGAGCAGGTCCAATACAGCGGCTTTTTTTGATTTGTTGCTAATCTGCAGTGGTTAGGACCTACCAAAAGTGATCCAAGGAAAGAAGATTGGCGACAGGGTCTTAGCAGCCAAGGTTTGTTGATGCACGTGGGAATCAAAGTCTTGCCTGTGTAGTCCGATTTAATAAAAGAGCCACTGTAGCTGAAATCACTGAAAACATTTTTGCCTGTACCGATAGAAAGGTGTCCGAAGACACAATGCACCGCAGTTAATTGTGTATGGGGTGGCCATGCTTACTCGTGTCTATAGGCATGTGAGCATCAGAACTGGACCACAGCCCAATGGAAGAAGTTGGACTGGCCTAATAAATCATGTTTTCTTTTATATCATGTGGAGGGCTGGGTGCGTGTGCGTTCCTTGTCTAGGGATAAGATGGCACCAGGATGCACTGTAGAAAAAAGGCAAGCCAGCAGAGGCAATAAACTGCTACTGATGGCTTGGTGCCAGATACCACACATACCTTAAGATGTCTGGTGGAGTCCATGTCTTGATGGGTCAAGGCTGTTTTGGGAGATGGTCATGATGTTATGGCTGATTGGTGTATAATTGGACGCATCTTTTCGAAGACAAAGAGATCCCAGATCTGTCACTGAATCAAAACAAATGCAGCTGGCCTTATTTCAAAGCATTTGAGGAAGATGCCAACCATTATGCATGTATATATATTACAGTGATTTCCGTTCATACTGTTTTTCTAATGAAACTTTTAGCGCACATATGAGCTTGTTATCCGTAGCTTCTGACTTAATTAAGGCTTACTCACTGAGGGATGAGGTTTGGATGGCTGCCTTACCCCCAAAAGCTCTCTTCTTTTTGTAACACACTGTGCCTCCCTCTCTCTTCTCTTAGCACCTGGAGTCACGTCTACAGGCTCTCGGCTGTCGTTACGTGCGGCTTCTGCTGTCGGAAATCTTCCCTAATAAACTCAAGCTGTTCCCAGAGGTGGAAGCGTGAGTACAGAGAGCAAAGCTGTAAACACAGACACACACTGCGAACAGCCCTCAGCATGGGGTGAAATTAGGAAGGGACTTGCTGCAGCTTGACACCAATACACTGCCACTTCCCAACTGGATAATGTCATTATTTAAAGCGGCATTTTGTCGGTAAAAATCCTGGTGGAGCCACACTCTTGGCCAATGTTGGTGTCTTTATTTGCTTTCTGAATTGCACAAGTAGACTACTAATAACTGACACACTGTTGGTGCATTCAGTTGGATTTAAAGATCCTACAGTGAAACAGAGATATATAGTGTGCATTGTAAAGTACACCAGCATATGTATGACTGCCTTCATTTTTCTCTTTCATGAATGGAGATGTCATCAACATATGGCTCAGTCCAAGGCTGCAGCAGATGTTGGGGTGTCAAAAATACAAAACCAGGATTTCCTTGTGCTAGACAAAGTTCTCTGTAGCAATGCTTTGTTTGAGAATAACATACACACAGAGGAATGTAGCAGGCATATACTTAGTGTATGTGTATATATGGAGAACAGTAGAAGGCAGTAAGCTGTATAATGAACTCCATCACCCATCCAAATGAGGTCTATAGATGTTGGGTAGATTGCCCCTGGCCTATATGGGGGAGTATTTGTTAATCTCAGTTTTAATATGGCAATTTGAAAGGTAAGTGGCAAGTTAGCTTTGAATCTCGTATGGGGTCTTTTATTGTCAACTATTCTTATTTTCAAAAAAAAAATGAAAAAGAAGAAGAAATGACTGATACATTATAGTGACCGTTACATGGGGGACGCATATACAAGTACACAAGCTCTTATATGTCCCACATATATCTATCTGCAAATCTAAAAAAATAAAATGGATCGAACATATTCCAAGGTGATATCTGCCCTTATGTGTCCCACAAAGCTCTGCAAATCTAAAAAGTTAAATTGATCAAACATATTCCAAGGTGATATCGCCTTGTCCGACACGCAAACAAATCATAGTGAATACTGTCATTTCTTTCTCGTACATCACGGGACACAGAGCGGCATATTCATTACTATGTGGGTTATATGGAGTACCTTCAGGTGTGGACACTGGCAATCTCAAACAGGAAGTCCCCTCCCTATATAACCCCCTCCCCTAGAGGGAGTCCCTCAGTTTTTTCGCCAGTGTCTTAGGTGTTGGTCACGGAATAGCTTTGCTCCACATCCTTGGGATTAAGGGCGGGCTAACCGGATCTGTCCAAGGAGCCTCAGTGCCAAAGTGGACAGTACCCGGGCCCCAAGCCGTGGGGTTTTGCCTATAATGCTCCTCTTTGGAGGGCTGGACCCTGGGCCCAGGACTTGGAGTTTGTAAAAACCATAAGTTCCTGTTTGCCAGGGTGCTATATAGGTCCAGGACAGTGGGTACCTTCATAGGACCCCAGGGCCTGAAGGTCTACTACGCTACCCACGGAGATGGGAGAAGATTGGATCAGTTTGCTGGACAAACATCCTGCAGCATGGAGCAGGTAAGGGGGAGCCTGCGGGACTTGGTTCGACAGCAGGCTCTCCGGGGTAACCTAAAAGGGGGGATAGCCTAAGTATGCTCTGCATGGGCAACCTTGTTCACTATGTCTGAGAGAGACAGGATGACACCCTTTCTCCCCATCACTAGGTTCCCCTGTCTAAAAATGTGTTGCTAGCTAAACCTGCTGTTTTCTTCCTAGGGCTAGTAAGGATCCCTAGGGGCCTTTGGAGAGTCCTACCTGGCCGGGGGTTTGAATCTGCCGCCTGTTTCTGCGTTCCTGGATCTCCAGCAGCGCGGCTCCTCCATGTTCCTCCTGTTTCCGGCATACGCGCGCGCGCGTGCGCGCGCACGTCTTATAGACGTTTTTCGCGCCGTTCAGACAGAAGGGCGGGGGGGGGCGTGCCTGCGGCGTCATACAGGAGGCGCGCCTTTGTGCTGTTATAGACAGCAGGCATTGTCAGTGCTCAGTCTGAGGCTGATTTTCAGAAGGAGAGGACGCAGAGCTGCAGAACAGTGACTCCCGGTGGCGGAAGAGGGGTAGTACATGCTGGACTTTGTTCCAATGCCTTTTTTGTTAAGCCAAAAAATTCCCCTTTTTGCAGCAGGTTGGAGGCTGGCAAACTAAGTTTGGGGTCACTGTATGTTGTAAAAAGAAAATATATAATATATATTTAAAAAAAAAAAAAAAAACATACGGGATCCCATCAGTTTTTGGGCATTAGTGATCTATTGTCCCCTAAACTCTGGTTTTGTACTCCTGGCCACTACAGTCTGTTGTGTGGGCGGAGTCCCTCGATTTTGTATTATGGCTTCCAAAGGTTCGGGGTCAAGGGGTACAAAAAAGACCAAAAAACAAAAGGGTTCCCTTTCTGATTCTGATGATATGCCGATACTTTCCCCGCAACTTATTAACATAAAAGGCGCCTTGGATGAGCCATTAGGGGGATCTGGTGCGGAGGCTGGCCCAGATCAGCCCAGCCCTGTGTTTATCACAGAGGAGATGCTAGCCGTATCCCTAGGGGGGCTAGAAGAGAGAATAGCAGCATTGATCGCTAGAGCTATTCCTGGTAAGAAACGGGTTATATCCCCATCACCAAGAGGTGTATCCTCAGATGCTGAGATTCTCTCGCCGGAGGAATTGGAATCACAGGAGGATCAACTAGACCTGAACCAAGAGGGTTCAGGGATTGAGGGGTCTGCCTCGGAGGAACCATTTTCAGACTCCCAGACAGAAAGACTGTGGGTACAGTCTTTGACGGACATGGTCCGCTCGGCATTTAGTTTACCATTGCCAGAGCCTCAGGTTCCTCCGGTATCCTCTCTGGGCTCTTTGAAAGCAACGCAGTTTTTCCGGTCCATCCTCTTTTAGAGGAATTGATCTTTCGGGATTGGGTACGGCCGGACAGGATTTTTCTGCCACCGAAAAGATTTGCGGTCATTTACCCCATGGAGGAAAAATTCTCCAAGAGGTGGAGGCTCCCAGTAGTGGATGCAGCCATCTCATGTGTGAATAAATCACTAACTTGCCCGGTGGAAAACATACATATGTTTAAAGATCCGGTTGATAAAAGATTAGAGACACTTTTAAAAGCATCCTTTGCTACGGCAGGAGCAGTGGTGCAGCCAGCGGTGGCTGCGATTGGTGTTTGTCAGGCGTTAAAAGACCAGACAAAGGAAATGTTAAAGGACATGCCTACCCAACAAGCAGAAGAGTTTTCTGACATTCCCAGAGCTCTGTGTTTTGCTGTAGATGCTATAAAAGATTCCATCCAGGAGGCCTCTCGTTTATCACTATTTTTGGTGCACATGAGAAGGCTCTTATGGTTGAAGAACTGGGCGGCGGAGCCCCCATGCAAAAAGCTTCTGGCAGGGTTTCCCTTCCATGGAGGACAACTCTTCGGAGAGGATCTGGATAAATATATTCAGACTATTTCAAATGGCAAGAGTACCCTTTTACCGGTCAAAAAGACATTCCGGGCTCCTACATTTAAAAGGCAGCTCTTTCCTGTCTCGGGGCCCTCAAATTCCAGGCAGTATCGACGGCCGCCTGCACGATCCAACGTTAACAGTAGATCGCAGGGACAGGCCCCTGGGGGTAAGAGGCCGTGGTATCGCAAGCCGTCAAAAACAGCCCCTAAGTCTGCCTTATGAAGGGGCGCCCCCACTCTCGCGGGTGGGGGGAAGGCTTCGTTTCTTCTCAGAAGTTTGGGAAGCCTAGATCCCCGACAAATGGGTCCGGGCATCGGTAACCACAGGTTACAGACTGGAGTTTCTAAGGTATCCTCCGCCTCATTTTCAAGAATCAAGGCTACCAACGGATCCAGCAAGGAAGGCCTCAATGCTGGCAGCTTTGGATCACCTGCTTTGCCAGGACGTAATTATAGAAGTGCCAGCCCAAGAGCAAGGGCTAGGTTTCTATTCCAATCTCTTTGTCATACCAAAGCCCAACGGCGATGTCAGGCCAATCTTGGACCTAAAGAGGTTAAACGGTTACCTAAGGGTTCGTTCCTTCCGGATGGAATCCATCCGGTCAGCAGCCGCCGCGCTTCAGAAGGACGATTTTCTGGCCTCCATAGACATAAAGGATGCTTACCTTCATGTACCAATCTTTCAGTTGCATCAAAGATTTTTACGCTTCGCGGTGGGGCAGCGACACTTCCAATTCAGGGCGCTCCCCTTCGGGCTGGCCACGGCCCCCCGGGTATTCACGAAGATCCTAGCCCCAGTTCTGGCCAATTTAAGGATCCAGGGGGTCACAGTCCTAGCATACTTGGACGACCTTTTAATCATAGATCACTCACGGCCGGGTCTGCAAAAGGCAGTAAACCTCACGGTTCGGTACCTCGAAGAATTCGGCTGGGTCCTAAACCGGGGAAAGTCAGCGTTCCAGCCTACAAAGCAGTTGGAATACCTCGGCATGAGGTTAGACACAGAACAGCAAAAGGTGTTCCTGCCCCTGGTAAAGATCGAAGCTATCAAGGGGTTGGTTCAGTTGGTTCTAAACAAGAAAAAACCAACTATTCGCCTGTGTATGCGAGTACTAGGCAAGCTAGTAGCCACGTTCGAGGCAGTACCATACGCTCAGATCCACACTCGCGTCCTACAGGCAGCCATTCTAGCAGCCTGGGGCAAGAGGGCACATGCCTTAGAGTCCCCTTTGACGCTATCATCGAGGGTCCGACAAAGCCTGGCCTGGTGGTTGAACCCTCAGAACCTTCTAAAGGGAAAATCCTTCAGCCCTATTGTCTGGAAGGTAGTTACCACAGACGCCAGCCTGGCAGGCTGGGGGGCGGTCTTCGAGGGGTTCTCTCGCCAGGGAACTTGGGTGAAAGCGGAGAGGCAGCTCCCCATCAATATCTTGGAGATCAGAGCTGCTCGCCTAGCCCTTCTGGCATGGACCTCCAGATTAAAGGGGTTCCCGGTGAGAATCCAGTCAGACAATGCCACGGCGGTGGCATACATAAACTACCAAGGGGGAACCAGGAGTCAGGCCGCTCAGAGGGAGGTGAGCTTGATTTTTCAGTGGGCAGAGGTTCATGTACCCTGCATTTCGGCGATATTCATTCCCGGAGTGGACAACCTGCAGGCAGACTTCTTAAGTCGCCAGAGTCTGTTGCCAGGGGAGTGGTCTCTGCATCCCCAGGTCTTTCAGACAATCTGCCAGAGGTGGGGAATGCCGGACGTAGATATAATGGCATCCAGGTTCAACAAGAAACTAGACAGGTTCGTGTCTCGAGCGAGGGATCCGATGGCCTGCGGAACCGATGCGTTGGTTTGCCCTTGGCATCAATTCAAACTTCTATATGCATTCCCTCCACTACAGTTACTCCCTCGCCTGTTGCGCAAGATCAGAGTGGAGCACAAGCCAGTCATTCTAGTAGCTCCGGCTTGGCCCCGGAGGACTTGGTACTCACTAGTCCTGAAGATGGCAGTGGGAGACCCTTGGACTCTTCCTCTACAACCAGACCTACTCTCACAAGGCCCGATCCTCCACCCTACATTACAGCGTCTAAATTTGACGGCCTGGAGGCTGAATCCCTGATTCTCAGGGGTAGAGGTCTGTCTAGGCAGGTAATCCCTACCCTGATTAGGGCTAGAAAGCCGGTCTCCAGGGTGATTTATTACAGGGTGTGGAGGAACTACGTAGGCTGGTGTGAATCCAAAAGATGGAATTCCCGCAAATATACTATTGATAGGGTGTTAAGTTTTCTCCAGCTAGGAGTGGATAAAGGCCTGGCACTAAGCACAATCAAGGGACAGATCTCAGCTCTGTCAGTGTGGTTTCAGAGGCCGCTGGCCACCCACTCGCTGGTAAAGACCTTCTTACAGGGGGTCTTGCGTATTAATCCTCCTGTCAAGTCACCAATTTGTCCATGGGACTTAAATCTTGTCCTGTCCACTTTACAGAAACAACCCTTTGAGCCGTTGGCTGAGATTCCTTTAGTCTTACTGACAAGAAAGTTGGTTTTCTTGGTCGCCATAGTTTCGGCCAGGAGAGTGTCAGAATTAGCAGCCTTATCGTGTAAGGAACCATATCTCGTTCTACATAAGGACAGGGCAGTTCTCCGGCCCCATCCTTCCTTTCTACCAAAGGTTATATCCAAATTTCACTTAAACCAGGATTTGGTACTTCCATCCTTCTTTCCAAAACCTACATCTAGAAAGGAGGGGTTGCTGCATACCTTGGATATTGTCCGGGCCATGAAGGCCTATCTTAAAGCTACAGAAAAGATCCGGAAGACAGATGTATTATTCGTTCTACCAGATGGCCCCAAGAAGGGGCAGGCAGCGGCAAAATCCACCATCTCGAGAGGGATTAGACAATTAATCATTCAAGCCTACGGTTTGAAGAGGTTACCTCCTCCGTTGTCGGTAAAGGCCCATTCTACCAGGGCCATGGGCGCCTCTTGGGCAGCACACCATCAGATCTCTATGGCTCAGATATGCAAGGCGGCAACGTGGTCATCAGTCCACACGTTTACAAGGTTTTATCAACTAGACGTGAGAAGGAATGCGGATTCTGCCTTTGGACAGGCAGTACTACAGGCTGCAGTTTGAAATCCTCGGGATCAGAAGCACCCTGGGTTAAAAAAAAAAAAGTTTTTTTTTCTTGACTAAGTTGGAATTATTATTATTATTTGAGTTTACCTCTAAATTGAATCCTTCTTTGGAAGATGTCTCCCTCCCCTCATTAAAGCATTGCTTTCGGACATCCCACATAGTAATGAATATGCCGCTCTGTGTCCCGTGATGTACGAGAAAGAAAAAGGGATTTTTAAATACAGCTTACCTGTAAAATCCTTTTCTTGGAGTACATCACGGGACACAGAGCTCCCACCCCTCTTTTGGGTGACCATTTTGGGAGGCATACTGCTTGCTACAAAACTGAGGGACTCCCTCTAGGGGAGGGGGTTATATAGGGAGGGGACTTCCTGTTTGAGATTGCCAGTGTCCACACCTGAAGGTACTCCATATAACCCACATAGTAATGAATATGCCGCTCTGTGTCCCGTGATGTACTCCAAGAAAAGGATTTTACAGGTAAGCTGTATTTAAAAATCCCTTTATTGCAGAGCGCGGGGCGGGGGTAATGCACCATTCGCATGACGTGATGTATACAGATAAAATGCCAAAAAGAGAAGAAAAACAGGTATTTTGTAGTTGTATGTGAATGTTTGGGGGTAAAACATGGGAGGTAGAATATCCAGTATTGCACCATATAAAACACATAGATCCCATTAGATATATACAAATATCAATTATCCAAGGTTGTATTTAAAGCGTAACTCCACTTTTGTTGAGAAAAAAACATTCCCCTCTGGGTAATCTATGTACATTGCAAGGATTTTAACAAACTTTGTTGCAGATCCCTACCTTTTGTTACTCTGAAGAAATCACTGTTTTCTTCCTCTGTGCCCCTGTGGTGAGTCTAATGGGAGTGGTTTCATAATTGTCAACCAGCTAGTGCAGAATCAAGGCTCTAATGAGGAAAGTTGCAGGGTCTGCATTCCTTTAGACGTTATTTAATTTTGGGAGTATTAACCACTTCCATACCAGGCACTTACGCACCTTCCCGCCCAAGCCAATTTTCAGCTTTCAGCACTGTCGCAATTTGAATGACAATTGCGCGGTCATGCTACACTGCACCCAAACAAAATTGGCGTCCTTTTTTCCCCACAAATAGAGCTTTCTTTTGGTGGTATTTGATCACCTCTGCGTTTTTTTTTTTTTTTGCGCAACAACTAAAAATAGAGCGAAGATTTTGAAAAAAAAATAAAGTTTTTATTTTTTTCTGTTAATTTTTTTGTAAATGAGTATGTTTTCTCTTTCAATTACGGGCACTGATATGGTGGCACTGATGGGCACCGATGAGGTGGCACTGATGGGCACAGATGAGGTAGTTCTGATGGGCACCGATTAGGTAGCACTGATGGGCACTGATAGGCGGCGCTGGTATGGGGCACTGATGGGCACTCATGGGCGGCACTGATGGGCACTCATGGGCGGCACTGATGGGCACTCATAGGCAGCACTGGGCACTCATAGGCAGCACAGGTGGGCACTCATAGGCGGCACAGGTGGGCACTGATAGGCGGCACAGGTGGGCACTGATAGGCGGCACAGGTGGGCACTGATAGGCGGCACAGGTGGGCACTGATAGGCGGCACAGGTGGACACTGATAGGCGGCACAGGTGGGCACTGATAGGTGGGCACTGGGCATGGATTGGCACTGTGGGGTGGCACTGACAGACACTGGGGTGGCACTGATGATCACTGAGGGGTGGCACTGATGGATCAATGTTGCCAATCAGTGCCCATGTGTGGGCACTGATTGGCATCATTTTTTTACTGCCCCCTTTTTTTTTTTTGCTGACTTTTTTTTTTTTTTTTTCATTTTTTTTTGTCATTTTTTTTTTGCCCTTTTTTTTGGATTTTTTTTATTTCCCTGGTGGTCTAGTGTGGCGATCCGAGGGGGGGCTGCGCTGATAAACAATCAGTGCGAAACCCCCCCTGTCAGGAGAGCCGCTGATCGGCTCTCCTCTACTCGCGTCTGTCAGACGCGAGTGAGGAAGAGCCGTCGGCGGCTCTTCCTGTTTACATCGTGATCAGCCGTGATTGGACACGGCTGATCATGTGGTAACGAGGCTCCGCCGGAGACTCGTTACCGAGATCGGAGGTGCAGGGTGTCAGACTGACACCCCGCATCACCGATCGCCGCGCTGCGCGCCCGCACGGGCGCGTGCGGCATGAAATCGTGCAGGCCGTTTGAGAACGGCCTGTCACGATTTCATAACCACTTCCCTGCCGTAAATCGGCTATTGGCCGGGCGGGAAGTGGTTAAAAACGAAATAAAAATTTGTTGCAGGGGATACCAAAAATCAGACTTGTATCTTAGTGTAGACTTCTGAGAAAATCAATCAGACAAGCAGGAAATTACAGTATGTTTCTTAGGGGCATTCTGTACACATTCTGTGTACAGAACACCTCCAGGTCACCATATTGCATTTTACTGAAAATTGCAGAGCTGCAGATTGAAAAGGAAAGGTAATTTTTAATAACATTCAATTACAAATATGACTTGTGTCGCAATTGTATATGCTATATTATTATTTTTTTATTTGCTATTTTTTTTTATGAAAGTGGAGTTACCGTTTTGCGCAAAAGTTATTTGCAGGGTCTAAGATATCTTAAAGTGATATTAATCCCACTGCTTTTTACTGAGTATGCAGCCTCTTTATCATTTATTGCTTGACTATATTTCAGTTTAAGCTGGTGCCATGAGCGTTAAAAATAGCCCTATTAAAACGCTCATAAAACGCTCTCGATGCATCTCAATTAACCTTTTCACAGTCCTGCAAGCAGCAGCTTTTGGGCGCTGAAAAAAAATGCTCCAAAAACGCCCCTCTCTATTGAAATGAATTGAAAGCGCTGTAAAAACGCCTTACCCTTTCATAATGAGGCACTGCAAAAACACCCTAAAACTTTAGGGTCTTAGCGGTGCTTTAGCAGCACATTGGGATTGCAGATGAGACTTTGCTCGAATAACGCTCGAAAAACGCCCCAGTGTGAAAAGGGCCTTAAGCAACTCACGGGAGTAAAAGTAGATCATGCTCATCAATAGATAAGAGTCACCGCTGCAGCTGGCCAGGTGGCCAATGTTCCTCCTCAATGGGAAACTGGGTAGATCCTCGGTAATGCTGTTGGTTCCCAGCACTTCCAGGATGGCTGTCTGACACATGGTCCTCCCTCTCCACCACCCCTTTCACCAAACTAACAGACTTGCAGGAGACTGCACTGTCCACAGTTAAATAAGAAGTATGGGTTTGGGGTGTTTTCCTCTATTATACATACCTAGGTGGATGCAGCATTTGTCCGATGCTGTATCTGTCACCTGGCTTCTCTGCACTGAGAACTGAGCCATAGAACATCGCCAATGATTTGGTTCTCTCATCTCCCCGAGTAGAGAGCTGCTGACAGTCAATCAGCAGCTCTCCTGCTCTGTTCCTTCACACTCACTGGAACGCTGAGCTGTGGAAGGGCGGGGAGCGGCCATCTCATCGGCTCGCTGAGAGGCTGAGGCAGCCATCAGTCCAGGCACCTGGCGGATTCAGATTTCCAGAGTTGGGGTGACGTGGTGCCTGGACTGATTTATAGGACGTCAGCAGAGAGCAGACTTTAGACCGCTCTCTGTTGAAAACGGGTCACAGGAGTACAAAACAAATTGCACTCCTGTGACTTTTAGAAGCCCAGCAAAACAAGCTCAGGCTGGACTTCTCATTTAATGCTTTGGAAGTTCAAGGAAGCAGCACTGAGATAAGTCAACAGCATTGAAAGTTGTAAACTGCAAGTGGAAAGGTAAGTTTTAAAAAAAATTACAAATAAAAATACTGAGGATTTAATACTACTTTAAGGAGTTTTTTGAGAATCATTGCTGAGTAATATATCCAGCTAGCCCAAATGTTATCGTATTTCTCATACTTGCCATGTCCCATTAGGACCCATTTCTCAGCACCCACCAGCTCATCTACATTACAATCTAATATAGTAGGGCAGTATTCTTGTTACCAAAAGTAGGTATGAATGTTGTGAAACAGGAGCGACAATGGGTCATATTTTGGGTGTAGACATCTTATCTGTCCAAGATCTCTTCCTATAATACCTAGGTTTTTGGATATTGGGACTATATATAAAAAACAAAGCCATAAAAATAGAGGTTAGCTTTACTTGAGTTTTATATCAGTGTGATAAACATTTGTAACAAGACTCTGGTGTATTGGTAGTTATGGAAGAGACTTATGTTAGCGGTATGAATTTTGTGTTTCTAGATAGAGAAAAACTTAGTTAACTTTCCTTTCCCATTCTCCAAGGAAATAGGGTTCACTATTCAATTGCAATTGTAACAAGAGTTTGTAAACTAAAGAAATCAGGTGAGAAGTATTTTCTATACATAATCGCTCCAAAGCTGTAAGTGAATTCATGGACCGGAGTTCTGAAAGCAGAGCCAGTAACTGGCAAGTGTGAGATGGTCCATTTACACTGATAATCAGGGCACTTAAGGAGAAAAATTTGCTAAATTTTATAACAGAAACTAAGAAAAACTAAAAAAAAATTCAAAATGTGTGGTCTTTTTTTTCATTTGTTTAGCAAAAAAGTTAATAAATAGTGGTGATTAAATACCATCAAAAGCTCTATCTATCTAAAAAAAAATACACGATAACAATTTCATATGACCACACAGTTGCCATTCAAATGGTCACAGCGCTGTAGAAATACTGGCCCAGATTCACAGAGCAATTACGCCTGTCTAACTGGTGTTAGACAGGAGTAATTTCAAATTTTGCGCGCCGTATCACTAGTTTGAATCCTCAAACCATGATACGGCGGCTTCGGGCTTCGATCCGAGAGGCTTACGTCTTTGTAAGCCTTCGGATCTACGCTGTGATATTTTTGCGGCCGCTGGGAGGAGTCCGCGTCGTTTTCAGCGTCGGGATATGCAAATGAGTTTTTACGGCGATCCACGAAGATACGAGCGGTCTTCGCAATCGCTTTCGTCTATTTTTTTCTACGTACTGTTAGACCAGCTTTTTGCTGGTCTAACGGTGCGTAGCCCATGTTAAGTATGGCCGTCGTTCCCGCGTTGAATTTTCATTTTTTTTTTTTTACGTAACTCGTTCGGGAATAGGAATGTCTGTAAACGACGCTACTCAAGAAAAAATGACGTAACGACGTGATTTCGCGCAATGCACGGCGGGAAATTTCGGAACGGAGCATGCGCAGTTCGATCGCCGCGAGAACGCGCCTATTTTAAATGCTTCACGCCCCCTACTCGCGTAGATGGCTTGCGCCGGGAGAAATACACTACGCCGCCGTTGTTTACTGGACAAAATCTACCGGGATTCCACGTAGAGCCAGGTAAAATACGGCGGCGTAGTGTATTTCTGATACTCTACGTGAATCTAATTGTATCTGAATCTGGGCCACTGTATTTATTGGCGTATAACACTCACTTTTTTACCCTGAAAATAGAGGGTAAATTGTGCCTGTGTGTTATACGCCAGAGTCTGTAGAAAGTTTTAATCCTGAAACTTCCCTCTTAAAGTTAGGGCGCGTGTTATACGCCTGTGCGTGTTATACTGCGTTAAATACAGTACTTTTTTAAATGTATTTTTAAAGGTAACTAGTATAGTAATTGAATTTGATTTTCTAGTGGCCTCCTATCATTAAGGTAGATGGATCGAAAATCGGCCAGTTGGTCAGCTACTGGCCAAGTTTCAATCAATGTGTGGCCACTGCAGGTGAACATCTACCAATCAACTCCTGTTCATCTGCTATGTCGGATAAAAAAAGCTTAATCAATGGCTGCAGCACTGATCTGTGTATTGTGATAGCGGAGGAGTCTCCCATTGTCAGAATACAAAGCGCAGCGGGAGGATTTCCACATCCATCTGGAATGTGTGACTGGGAATTCGGTTCCGTTTTTCTCATTGCACAACTGCTGTAGAAAAGCCATCTCACCTGCCCACCAGCCTATTTCAACATTGTATTTAGCTGTTGGCATTGAGTGCAGCTTTATACTGGAAATCCAAGATGACACCATAAATAGCAGGACTCCAAGAGCTGCAGCTAAGTTGAGGAGGCCGTGTTACAAATATTATTTTTCTTTTATTCCTGTATTTTGGGAAATTGTAAGAGCAGCTTCAAGAAATGTTCTTGAAAAGCTCTTCTGTAAAACCGTCTTTTGAAGGTCACTGCTTGCATTCCTTCATGTCTGGCACAAAACATCTTCAGTTTTTACACCTAATACAGTACTAGTTTTGGCTGTATGGAATTTTTTTCCCTTGCTATTGTAGTGCTGTTCCTTCCTAAAGGTTTTCTTCCTGAAAAATGTCGGCTTTAAATTGGCCTCACCATTGCAGGGTAAATTCTCCCCTTACTTTATTTCTTCCAAAACAATTGTACAGTGCCTGCCCGAGAATGTGTTTTTAGCGCGACAGCATCGCGCTGACTCTCGGCGACAGGGTGCCGACATCTCGCACTCGCTGGAATAGTAAAAGCACATTCCAGGGAGCGTGCCATAGAAGCGACGGGGATCCGACGTGGATTCCCGCCAATTCTACACGTGGGCGCCGTTTGTTATGAATCCTGAAGGGGATTCATAACAAAGCGCCCCCCCCCCCTCCTGAGCCGTACCGGGCAGCATGCCCTCAACATGGGGGGGTCAGGTGCTCTGGGGCAGGGGGGCGCACTGCGGCCCCCACACCCCAGAGCACCCTGTCCCCATGTTAATGAGGACAGGGCCCGTTCCCGACAACCCTGACCGTTGGTTGTCGGGGTATGCGGGTGGGAGGCTTATCGGAATCTGGGAGCCCCCTTTAATAAGGGGGCCCCCAGATACCGGCCCCCCAGCCTAAGTGAATGAGTATGGGGTACATCGTACCCCTACCCATTCACCTGGAGACAACGTTTAAACACAAATAAACCACACAGGGTATTGAAATATTTTATTAGTTGGCTGCCGGGGGGGGGGTGTATGGTCGCTTTTATAAAAGCGCCCCCCCTCGGCGGGCTTCTTCCAACATCTTTGGCGGGGGGTGGGTCTTCTCCGATCTCCGGGGGTCTTCTCCGATCTCTGGGGGTCTTCTCCGCTCTCCGGGGGTCTTCTCCTGCTCTCCGGGGGTCTTCTCCGCTCCGGGGGGTCTTCTCCGCTCTCCGGGGGGTCTTCTCCCATCTCCGGGGGTCTTCTCCCATCTCCGGTGGTCTTCTCCTGCTCTCCGGGGGTCTTCTTCCGCTCTCCGGGGGTCTTCTTCCGCTCTCCGGGGGTCTTCTCCGCTCTCCGGGGCTATCTCCGCTCTCCGGGGGGCTTTGCATACGGGTCTGTTATGGATTGTGGGGGCCCCCACGCTGTTTTTTTTGGCGTGGGGGGGTCTCCTTACAACCCATAACAGACCTAAGGGCCCGTTATGCTCCTGAGGGGGGAACCCATGCCGGATTTTTTTTTTAAATCCGTGGAGACTTCCCCTTCAGGATTCATAACAAACGCCGCCCACGTGTAGAATTGGCAGGAATCCACGTCGGATCCCCGTCGCTTCTATGACGGCTTTGTCTCCATCGCGGCAAGCCAGCTCGGCGCTGGCTCCCGCAGTGGGGCTCGCAGGTGGTCAATCTCGCCGAGAAAGGGAGCGAGATTGACACAATATCGCGGTCACCCACTGTACTTGTTACAGCCTGCCGCTTATCTATGTGATTAGAGTCTCGTGTATATGGGGGCTTCTTTTGCAAGTTGTGTTGCTTAAACAAAAAAGCAGCTTACAAAAGCATTAAGAACAGTAGAGAGCTTTTATACAATGAAGTTAATAAATATATAGTCAAAGAAAGGGTAATTGGAATACCATAGAAAACGAGTGCCTTTATTTTAACATACCTTATCAATATAAACAGTGTGCTAAGCGCACTCTAAAATTGTTCCTGAGTATCATGGGCTCACATAGATGTTGGTTGACTTGGTAGATTTCCTTGACTTTAATATTGGAAAAACGTGATGATGATGATAATGATGATGATGATGATGAAAATAGATACATATGATGCAAATGCAGAATTACAACCATGCACTGCCTAATATTGTATATGGTTTTAATAGTAAACCTGTGCCTTAATTTTCTGTGGAGCAATACAACACACTTCCTCGGACCGTGTCCATCTTCCTTCTCAAGGGATGGATTATGGTAATTTTAGGCATAGCAGAGACCAAACCTGAAGGTATAATTTTTGATAAATGTATATAAATATTGTGACAGGAAGTCAGGTAACTCTGTGTGTGTTGTCCCAGACGGGAGATTCTTTTCTGCCTTGTTTAGACAATACACCAATTACTATTGGGCGTCGGCTGCAGAGATGGCCAGAGAGGTTTGGGGCGTTCAAGGGTTTCAGCTGTTCAGAATTAAGCAATTAAAGCCCTATAAAGACAGCCTAAGGATACCGACTGATTGCTGGATCCTGAGGCTTTGTGAGTGAAGGAGCAGTCACAAACACTTCTGAAGAGGTGAGGTGCTGATGGATATTTCTGTGTGAGAAATATCAGAGACTTTTTTGTTGTTTTCTGCTGTAGGACCAGCAGTGTCTGCCCAGCAGTAGGCTGTGCCAGACTCAATAGGTAGGTTCCTGTGTTGGGAAGGTAGACGCCCCAAGTGTCAAGGGTTTATTTTATGTTTTGTTTTGTTTATGCTGTTTTTATGCTTGCAAGTGTATCCAGCAATATGGAAAAATAAACCATATCATTTGTTTTCAATCCTCCTCAACTGCCTTTTTGTACAGTTCAGCGTGTAGTGAACCCATCCAGGGGGTCACACACACCCGCTACCGAGTTAATCCCTCACAATATATAATTTGTATCTACCAAGAGAGTGTTATGCCTCGTACACGATCAAGATTTAAGGTAGTAGCATGCAGGTGATGAGCGTGGAATATAGTGAGAAACCTCCACCAATAACAGAAATGGCCGCTCACCTCACAGGGTAGACCCTCTGTTAGATAGGGTCATTAACACTTTCCCATGAGGGTATGCTCCAGGCAAATGCTCCAATAAAGATCAAACAAGCGAGCTCACAGACGGTTCCAATGAGAGATATGTCCAATCATGTAAAAAGATAACACACCATATGGCTCTCCGCAATACTAATATAACATTTAATTAAAAAATATAAACACTTACAAACAAAGGCACTATATCCAGTGCCAGGTTAACCGTGCAATATGTTACATACAGTGGAAGGCTGCGGGTGACGCCACGTCCTTCCCAACCGAACGTTGTGTCCCTTAGGGCGGGACTTCTTCAGCAGATGTAGGAAGAGACGTCGTGCACCCGATTTTAACAAAGAAGGTTGCCATAACGATCCGAAACCGCATCACATGACACGGCATAGGACGGGGAGGAGACACAACCCAAAGCTAAGTCATGTGGTATACATGGGGGAAGCCTTACCACCATAAACGAATGCCGCTTGCCATAGCGCGGCCAGGTATATGGAAGGTGCATCTCCCAAACCACCGATCATGTGGCAACGACAGAGGAATTATATCAATATTCCCCATTTTTAGTAAGGAAAGTGTCATCATTAAATAACATAACAACCATTCCTGTATAATGCCAATTCTTCGCAATCACATAAAAAACATTATTCATAAAAAATGTAAATAATGTATATACTTTATTGTGTTCTGGTGGGGGGGGGGGGCTCCCTGTCAGAACACAAAGACACAATGGGAAAGAGTGCTGCACTAATATAGCATAGTTAGTACAGCAATCTCTGGAGACTTTTTTCATTTAAAAAACTAACTAAAAAAAAAATGCATATGTATAGCAGGCATTAGCTGTAAATCAGCAGAGTGACAACTACTGTGCTTCTGAATCTCCGGAGATTGGAAGTGAGATTTGATGATGTTACTACTTTTCTTCTCACTGTTCTCCTTGCTGGAGGCTCTGACATAAGGAAGCAAAACACTGCCTCTATCAAGATGACTGCCCCAATCACACAGAGACTTAGTGCAGAACCAGGCACTATTAATCAGTAATAGGGGACAGATCAGGTTTAGGGAGCAAGCAGGGAAGTACCGATGACCTTTTTTTTTGTCTTCTGCTTGCCTTTGTTCTAGAGTTCAATTGTTTTCTTTATGTGGATCTTTGACTGTGTGCTTAAAGAGGAACTGCAGTCTGCTCACAAAATTTGTAAAAAAACATCTTTGCCATTCTAAAGCTTCCTTACAACCACTTTGCATATCATGTTATATATACGTTGAGTCTGTACTTGCCAAATATGCTGCAGAAATCACCTCTCTGCAGCTCTCCTTGGCCCTCTTATGACTTATCCCCTTCCCCTTCCTGGCAAACTCTGTGTGCGAGAGAGCTGTGCATTATGTCATAAACCTCAGCTTTTTACCAAACAAGAAACAGGAAGTGGGTTGTATAAGGCAGTGGTCATCAACCCTGTCTTGCGGGGCCCACTAACAGGCCAGGTTTGCAAGATAACTGAAATGCATCACAGGTGATGTCATTTGCTGCTCAGTGATTGCAGTATTCCAATCTGCATCTCCCCAAGGTAATACATAAAACCTGACCTGTTAGTGGGCCCTGCAGGACAGGGTTGATGACCACCGGTATAAGGTATTTACTGGCAGAAAAAAAATACTATCCAAAGTTAAAATAACAAGGTAAGAAGATTTAATAGATGGAAAGTTGAAAAATTACCTCTTTACTAGGCACAACGGTTTATATTATAGGTAATTAGTTCTAAGAGAATGGTTCTTCTCCCACAGACAGGCCCCTAGCTGTCCCATCGGCATATTAAATTGACCCTTCTTTGTTGGGGCGGAGCAAACAGCTGACATGTGAGCAGCTCTGATCCGGAGCTCCGTCTAGGACAGAGAATCCTGCAGACATCCTGGGCATCAGAGGCATGGATCTCAGCAGCAATGGCACCCCCTGACTCCAGAGATCGCGCCAATCATAGAGGCATGGTGAAATACGCCTGCAGAACGTCTGTCCCAGTTTCCTTGGGGATCCCAAGATGGCGGCGGCCATGCGGCGGACGATCAGGACCTCAGCTGTGCACAGCCTGATGGCGCTGACTGGCCACCTCTTCCCAGTGGCAAGGTAAGCCAGATGAACGGCTTGTCAGCGCAGTGCCAATCGCGTTGAGCCACCGCAGCTCCCATTCCTCAAGTATGATGTGCAGACTATCCTAGAGAGAGCTGAGGAGGCTGAGCAGAGGATTAGTGATTTAGAAGATGTGGTGCGTCCTTTGGAGAATAAATTGCAGAATGTGCATTGCGAGGTGATAGCTCATACTGATAAGCTCGGAGAAATGGAAGACCGCCAGAGGAGGAATAATATCCGTTTGGTAGGCTTCCCTGAGAAAGCAGAAGGCAGGCAGCCTGAAGATTTTCTTGAGCTGTGGCTTAAAGACATAATGGCAGACACTACATTTTCGTGCTTATCCGCCATAGAAAGGGCTCACAGGATGCCATCGAACCCCCCCCCCCCGTTTCTCACCCACGCCCAATGATTGCACATGTTCTGCACTTCAGAGATCGTGAAAATATCCTCCGTGCAGCACACACCATAGGGGATCTGCAATTTAATGGAAACAGGATTTCTATTTATCCTGACTTCTCTGCTGCTATGCAGAAACATAGAGCTAGTTTTTTGCATGTCAAGAAAAGGCTCAGGGACTTGCACATGGCCTACAGTATGATGTATCCAGCAAAGCTCAGAGTGGTCGACGAGGGCAAAGTTTTTTTCTTTAACTCTCCTACAGATGCTTTGCGCTGGCTGGACACTAGGGGGCGCCCTAATCTGGGAAATGGTCACAGATTGAGTGTTGCACACCTTGGACTCTGTTGGAGTCCCATGTTTCACGGATTTGTTGCTGTTCTCTATGTCATGCGGTTGATATATACTTTACGCTGCTCTGATGTTCCGGTTTCTTTGGAACATGTCCTGCACGGATCCGCTTGCAGATTGAACAAACTACCTTTTTTTTCAAACGTTCCTATCTGGCTCGCGAACTTCTCCCCCCACACACCCATCTTTCCCCCACCATTTTTTTTATCTTTTCTCCCCCGTTTTTTTTTTTTTTTTCAAACCCCCCTGGCCCCCTCCCTCCTGTGTGTTTTTTTATTTCGTATGCTAGGACTGAGATTCTGGGTTTATTTCTATAGGTGTACTGTATTTACACTGGTGACCTGCAGTCCATACTCTCCAGTGAGAGTCTGCGGGCTGGGGGTGGAGGCCTTTTAACCCCCTAAGGTTGTTTATTGTTACGGTTCTGGGATCCGGGCACTCAGCATGTTGGGGCTGTGTGCAGGGTGGGGGGGCGGGGTTGTTCTGTTCTGTTGGTTAGTGTCGTGTGCTGCTGTCTCTCTCTGTTTTGGCCCTCACAGGTTGTTGGGGTTGACCATACATTGGCTGGCCGAATCTCTCCCGATTACGGGGTTCTGGTACACGTGCTCACTCAATGGCTGGTAAGATAAATATACTGTACTATTATGGAATCTCCGAGGTATGAATTTGAAGATAAAACGATCTCTTGTCTTTGACTTCATACGGAGGTATAAACCCCATATTATAATGTTACAGGAGACACATCTCCAGGGCTCTAAGGTCTTGGCGTTAAAAAAGGCTAATATTATGAGGGTCATACATGCTGAATACTCTACTTATTCTAGGGGGGTTGCCATTTTGGTCACTAAAAAAGCGGCAGCACATATCTTACAGGTTAAATCTGATCCGAATGGGAGGTATGTTATCCTAGTGTGTCAGCTCTTTGGCATGTGTTTAACTTTAGTGTGTGTGTATGTCCCACCTCCATTCTCTTTCCAGATATTGGAAGGTGTTCTAAATGCCACGGTGCAGATAGCGCAGGGCCCGTTACTATTACTGGGTGATTTCAATGTGGTGTCGGATGGGGTGCTTGACAGGCATGGGTGTGCACCTGGTTCGTGCCTAACTCTTTCCTCCTGATTGGACAGTTATGTCCTCACGGATGTGTGGCGCCATCACAACCCAGGGGTCAGGGCTTACTCATGCCACTCGGGGACACATAAGACGCTATCCAGAATAGATATGTTGCTATCTTCTGTACAGTAGATTGTCTGCCCATTATATCTGGGGTCAGATACCTTCCTAGAGCCCTTTCGGATTACTCTCCAATGGAAGTCACATTGAATTTAAGTGTGCCCACTGGGAGACGGATATGGCGCATGAAGACGCAGTGGTTAGAGGAGGAGTATGTGACACTGGGCTGTACAATGGCTATGGGTCATTATTGGCATGAGAATGGTGCAGACACTATGGTACATAATCAATGGGACGCCTTTAAGGCCACCATGAGGGGGGTGTTTACTAAGGAGACAAGGGAGTTCGCCAATGGGTTGAACTCCGACGTGAAACGGGCGGAACATGACACTGCTGCTGCTGAACAGCTTTATGTACACAGCCCATCCCCTGATACCTATCACTCATGGCAAAACCTGACGAGACAATACAAGTTACTCCTGACTGACCAGACCATGAAAAAGCAATTGCAACAAGCCAAATCCATGTTTGAATTTGGTGACAAGAGTGGCCGCTTGCTGGCCTTTTTGGCGAGACCCATGTATGCCCCTACAAGATAAAGGGAAAACCGCCGCTCCAGACGACACTTTTCAGTGGTGAGTAAAGTTCAAAAACTCAAGTGGGTGCATCGGTTGTCGATGTGAAACGCGTCAGCTTTTGTTACCCCACTGTTTGCCGTTTTTGCTGTTTTAGTTATATTTTTTGACTGGAATAAACAGGCGCTTTTTTTACGTTTTTTCATCCATTGGAGTGCGGCTGTCCATTTCTTTTTCCCTACGTGTATGCCCCTACCTCGGTACTGCAACTTAGACGCCCGGGGGGATTTAGTAAGCGATTCCCAGGGTATTCTATCCACGTTCCTGGACTTTTATGATAATCTATACCAGTCCCAATCAGGATGTACTGATCAGGATCTTTTCTCCTATCTAGGCAACATGGCTCTCCGATCCTTGGCGTTGGAGGATCATGCTGCTCTGGAACAGTCTATCACACCTGAAGAAATAGCTGTTGCCATTTCCTCCTTTAAGCCGGGTAAGTCGCCTGGTTTAGATGGATTCCCGGCGGAATGGTATTAGCTGCATAAAGAAAGCCTAGTTCCCCGTCTTCAGACAAGTATTTATAGCTGCAGAAAAAGAGGGTATATGGCCAGAATCTATGCGTGAAGCCTTGATTGTATTGATTCCAAAGCCGGGTAAGGATCCAAAGGAGTGTGAGTCGTACAGATCAATCTCGTTGATCAACACTGATGTCAAAATACTGGCCAAAGTTTTGGGCGGTAGATTGCAATCGGTGATACTTAAACTGATTAACTCAGATCAGACAGGCTTTATACTGGGCCGGTGTACCCAAATGAATCTTAGGAGGATGTATGTTAATTTACAAACGCCTCACGTCAATATAGGTAAACGAGTGGTGGCTTCACTCGATACAAAAAAAGCGTTCGATTCGGTCGAATGGAATTATCTCTTCGCCCTACTTTTGAAGTTGGGCTTCGGACCGTGATTTGTAAATTGAGTTAGGCTACTATATATTGAGCCTAGGGCTAGTATTCAGGTCAATGGCCTTATTAAAAATTCATTTGAGATTGGCAGGGGGACGAGGCAGGGTCCTCTGTCTCCACTTTCGTTTGCATTGGCCATAGAGCCTCTTGCGGTTAAACTTAGGACTCAGACTGACATCAGGGGGCTATTGGTTGGGGATTTGGAGGAACGTGTATCGTTATATGTAGATGATATGCTGCTGTACTTAGGTAACCCAGATATCTCCTTGTCCACTTCATTTACTTTGATACAAGAGTTCGGAGATTTCTCTGGATTCAGAATCAACTGGTCTAAGTCGACGTTGTTTCCTCTAGATCTGCAGCCAAATTTGACTCTGCCTGCTCAGTGCCCTTTAAAGGTGACGACCCGATTTAAATATTTGGGAATACAAATAGAATTGCTGATAGACATGTTCTGTGGTGAACTTATGGCCTGTGATTAGAGACTTCAGAGACCGGGTTCAGAAATGAAAGGATCTCCCGCTTACTTTGTTGGGTAGGGCCAATTTATTTAAAATGATTTTCCTTCCCAAATTTTTATATATTCTTTCTAACGCCCCTTTATACACTCCCAGGAAGACGTTCAGATACATTGACTCCCTGCTGACCTAATTTCTGTAGGGCGGTTCGGGTGTCGCTGGCTGTCTTGCAGCTGCCGGTGGGGAGGTCTGGCGATTCCCGTCCTCCGTCTGTACTACCTGGCATCACAGCTGGTTCAGGCTCACTGGCGGGTCTTCCCGCAGCTGAACAATACCGCTATGGAGGTGGAGGCGGCTGTGGTGACTTCTTACGAGACGTTGCTGAACTTTTTCTATAGGGGAGGTCCCCACGGGAGGTGGAGTCGCTGTGCTTAGATCGGCTAAACGAGTGCTTGAGATTTGTATGAAACATGTGCAGGATGGTCCCTTACACTTATCACCCAACGCCCCACTATGGTTCAATCCTAGACTAACAAATTTTTTCCTGCTGGATGATGGTCATAGATGGGCCAAATTTGGTCTTGTCTCTTTGCACCAATTATTTGATAAGGGGGAACTCAAAACATTTCCGCAATTAAAGAGGGAGATGGGTGTTCCTGATTCATGGCTGTTCCATTACACCAGGTTGAAACACGCCGCTCATGCGCAATTTGGGGTGGGACCTGTTGCTCTGGAAAATACTAAAGTGGAAGGGTTGCTTCTGGAACCTGAACACACCAAACAAATGTATGTGTATTATGCTGTGCTCCTGGGAAGGAAGCAGCCGAGGGAGGAGAAACTGAGACTAAAATGGACTGCTGTGCTCCCTGAACTGACTGGGAGGGGGTTTTGACGTCTTATGTACCTACAGTAATTTCTGCTCGGGACAAACTACTACAACTGAGGTACCTGCATCAAATGTATTACACACCACATAGATTATATAGGATGGGCAGAAAAGATGACCCTACTTGTCATAAGTGCCTAGTGGCGGAAGGTACTTTTATTCACATGGTGTGGGAGTGTAACAGGATACGTCCATTGTGGTCGCAGATGACCCAGTTTATTGCAGATACTTTTGATCTCCCAAACATATGTAGTCCACTTTTGGGCATTCTAGGTATTATAGAAGATGAAGTAATGAGTAATAATAATATGCAAACATTCTTAAGGCTGCTCTTTTATTATGTTCCAAAGCTGATTGTACTAAACTGGGTGAAGAGGGACTGTCTTAATTTATCTGCTTGGAAGGGCCTGGTTAATGCGAATGTCACGCTGTATAAACTGACTTACGAACAAGAGGCAGTAGGAAAAAAAAAAAAATATGGGATAGGTGGGTGGACTCCAAGGAAACTACTCAGGGAAATGTTTAAGAGGAACTCATCTATGGTAGAACCAAATATTGCTCAATGTAAATTAAATTTTTTCTTTGTATGTGCACTTGCCAAATAAAAACCTTTAAAAAAAAAAAAATTACCCTTTTTTTCTGTTGCAGGCTATCTTGCCCAGAACAGTCTGCTTCCAGCTTTAGAAAATAGCCCACTCTTGTGTGAGCCTCTGCCAATGCCTGACACCACGGTGTACCTAACTCCCCTGCAGCTTTTAGTTGAGCTTGAGCCAGCTGAGGAGGGTAGCATTGACTTCTAAGAAATACAATTTATGTATTTTGTTTAAGAAGAGTTACAGCTGCATTTAATCTTAACATTTTGGCAAGTCCTTTCAACCAGATGGGTGAGGGTCTTACTGTTGCTTAAGAATGAAGTAATATGGCAGTCGGAAACTGAGCTTCATTTTTAAATTAAAATGAAAAGCCTCATTAAATCATTAAATACATACTTTTTCTTAATAGTGCCCAAAGAATACTGTATATATGTATGGTAGACAAGAGGAACCCAATCTTAAAACTGAATTCTAGTTGAAAACAATTTTCCCCTATTTGCACTGTAAAAATAAATGAACACTAATGAAGTGTACAGTGTGCCTTTAGCTCTGCTTTAACTTCAAAGGCAAAATGCAGCATGCAGGCATTTTAAAGCAACATACTGGGGTGAACAGACTCCAGTGCATTTTCCCTGTGCTGAACAATGCATCTAGTAATGAGCCCTAAATATGTATTCATCTATAAGTTTTTTCTTTTTTTTTTCTTTTACAGTGCATGGGAAAAGTATTCACAGTGCTTCACTTTTTCCACATTTTTTTATGTTACAGCCTTATTCCAAAATGAATTAAATTAATTATTTTCCTCAAAATTATTCAAACAATACCCCATAATGACAATGTGAAAGAAGTTTGTTTGAAATTTTTGCAAATTTACTAAAAATAAAAAACAGAAAAATCACATGTGGATAAGTATTCACAGCCTTTGCCATGACACTCAAAATTGAGCTAGGTTGCATCCTGTTTCCATTGATCATCCTTGAGATGTTCTACAACTTGATTGGAGTCCACGTGTGGTAAATTCAGTTGATTGAACACGAGGCACACCCCTGTCTATATAAGGTCCCACAGTTAACAGTCCGAGTGAGCACACAAACCAAGCCATGAATTCCAAGGAATTGTCTGTGGACCACCGAGATAGGATTGTATTCGAGGCACAGATCTGGGGAAGGGTACAGAAAAATGTCTGCAGCATTGAAGGTCTTAATGAGCACAGTGGTCTCCATCATCTGTAAATGAAAGAAGTTTGGAACCACCAGGACTCTTCATAGAGTGGACGCCTGGCCAAACTGAGCGATCGGGAGAGAAGGGCCTTAGTCGGGGAGATGACCAAGAACCCAATGGTCACTCTGACAGAGCTACAGCATTTCTCTGTGGAGAGAGGAGAAACTTCCAGAAGAACAACAATCTCTACAGCACTCCACCAATCAGGCCTGTATGGTAGAGTGGCCAGACGGAAGCCACTCCTCAGTAAAATGCACATGACAGCCCCCTGGAGTTTGCCAAAAGGCACCTGAAGGACTTTCAGTCCATGGGAAACAAAATTCTCTGGTCTGAGGAAACAAAGATTGAACTCTGGCCTGAATGGCAAATGTCATGTCTGGAGAAAACCTGGCTAATACCATCCCTACAGTGAAGCATCATGCTATGGAGATCTTTTTCAGCAACAGGAACTGGAAGACTAGTCAGGATCGAGGAAAAGATGAATGCAGCAATGTACAGAGACATCCTTGATTAAATCCTACTCCAGAGCACTCTGGACCTCAAACTGGGACAAAGGTTCATCTTCCAACAGGACAATGACCCTAAGTACACAGCCAAGATAGCAAAAAAGTGGCTATGGGACAACTTTGGGAATGTCCTTGAGCCGCCCAGCCAGAGACCAAACTTGAACCCGATTGAACCTCTCTAGAGAGATCTGAAAATGAATGTGCACCAAGGCTCCCCATCCAACCTGATGAAACTTGAGAGGTCAAGCTAATGGAAAGAAAAGAATGGGAGAAACTGCCCAAAAATAGGTGTGCCAAGCTTTTAGCATCATAATCAAAAAGACTTGAGGCTGTAATTGGGGCCAAAGGTGCTTCAACAAAGTATTTTATTAAACATTTTTAATACATTTGCAAAGATTTCAAACCAACGTCTTTCACTTTGTCATTCTAGGAAAATAATTAATTTAATCCATTTTGGAATAAGGCTGTAACATAAAATGTGGAAAAAGTGAAGCACTGTATATAACCAATTTATTTCCAGTTGTTTTTTTTTTCTTTCTGTTGAACAGGCTGTGGTTATGGCTGTTATTTAGTTTGTGGTATTGCTTAATTTGGGCTGCAAGTGGGGCTTTAATTTGGGTGCAGTGATTTGGACTTTGGTTAGGACTGTAATTTGGGCTTTAGTTAGGGTGGTAATTTGGGCTGTAGTTAGGGTGGAAATTTGGGCTGTAATTTAAGCTGTAGTTGGGGTGGAAATTTGGGCTGTAATTTAAGCTGTAGTTGAGGTGGAAATTTGGGCTGTGGTTGGGATGGAAATTTAGGCTTTGGTAAGGCCTGTAATTTGGGGTACAGTTACGGCTGAAATTTGGGCTGCGGTTATGGCTGAAATTTTGCCCTCTGGTTATGGCTGAAATTTGGGCTGTGGTTGCCCTGTATTTGGACTGTGGTTGCCCTGTATTTGGGCTGTGGTTGCCCTGTATTTGGGCTGTGGTTGCCCTGTATTTGGGCTGTGGTTGCCCTGTATTTGGGCTGTGGTTGCCCTGTATTTGGACTGTGGTTGCACTGTATTTGGGCTGTGGTTAGGACACATTATTTTGGGTTGCCGTTTGGGAGGTCATTTGGGCTGTGGTTATAGAATGACGATTTGTGCTGTGGTTAGGACACAGTAATTTGGGCTGTGGTTTGGGAGGTCATTTGGGCTGTGGTTATATGTAGAATGATGATTTGTGGTGTGACTAGAGTGGTGATTTGGGATGTGAGGTGAGAAAAAGGTTCCTCAGTTCTCTTTCCATTTTTAAATCTGAAAGAAAAAAGTACATTCAGATAAACAAAGTTGTGTCTGAACTGAAAAAACAAACTCCCTGAAACTATTGTGTGCATTGAGCAAACACCTAGTACTGAATGGTTTATAAAGGACTGGGTAATTGTGCTAAATAAATCTGAATATAATGGTGCTCACGAATAAGAATACAGTGGGTAAAATACACTGAGCAAAATTATAAATGCAACACTTTTGTTTTTGCCCCTATTTATCATGAGCTGAACGCATAGGCCCATTTCTCTCAAATATTGTTCAAAAATCTGTCTAAATCTTTGTTAGTGAGCACTTCTCCTTTGCTGAGATAATCCATCCACCACACAGGTGTGGCATATCAAAATGTGTTAAAAGAAGGGGATTCCTGCACTCCAAATGATGTGATGCCTTTGTAATTGATGTAATGGTGGCTTTAATAGCACATCTTATTCAGTCAGTAAAAGGATGTTGTGAAAAAAGGAGGCAACCATCCTCAGAGGGTGTCCATTACCTCAGTCAGCAAGAAAGAAGTATAAGCTACTGAGATAGTCCTACTGTTAATGGAGTGTGTAGAATATACACTTACAGGTTCACAGGGTGAAGATGCCCTTCAGGGAGGTTCCTGGGGTAACGTTCCCTTGGCCGTGGGGGTGTTGAATTCGGTCACAGGCTTCTCTGCGGTGTCCACTTGAAAGGAAGCTCCACACTGACCAGTCTGGAACGCGAAAGCGTAAGTGACATCACCGCGGCATGACAAGTATCCAAGCATAGAGTAGGGAATGCACAGGCTATGTGCATTCCCTACTCTATGCTTGGATGCTCGTACTGCCGCAGAGACGTCACTTCCGCTTCCGTGTTCCAGACTGGTCAGCGTGGAGCTTCCTGTCAATTGGACAACGTAGAGAAGTCTGTGACCGAATTCAACACCCCTAGGGCCAAGAGAACGTTACCCGAGCATGCAGAGCAGCATCAGCATACCCCGGGACACCTCTATCCCTGACAGCATCTTCACCCTGTGAACCTGTAAGTGTACATACTCCATTAACAGTAGGAATATCTCAGTTGGTGCCTCCCCCCCCTTCTTATACACCTTTGTGGCATATCTAGATTCTGATTAGACAGCATGATTATTGCACAGGTGTGCCTTAGGCTGCCCACAATAAAAAGCCACTCTAAAATGTGCAGTTTTATCACACAGCACAATGCAACAGATGTCGCAAGTTTTGAGGGAGCGTGCAATTGGCATGCTGACTGCAGGCATGTCCAACAGAGCTGTTGCCCTTGAATTGAATGTTCATTTCTCTACCATAAGCTGTCTCCAAAGGTGTTTCAGAGAATTTGGCAGTACATTTAACCAGCCTCACAGACCATGTATAACCACACCAGCCCAAGACCTCCACTTCCAGCATCTTCACCTCCAAGATCATCTGAGACCAGCCACCCAGACAACTGCTGCAACAATCGGTTTGCATAACCAAAGAATTTCTGCATAAACTGTCAGAAGTTGTCTCAGGAAAGCTCATCTGCATGCTCAACGTCTTCATCTGGGTCTTGACGTGACTGCAGTTCGTCGACATGACTGACTTGAGTGGGCAAATGCTCACATTCAATGACGTCTGACACTATGGAGAGGTGTTCTCTTCACAAATTAATCTGGTTTTCACTGTAGAGGGCAGATGGCAAACAGCGTGTATGGCATTGTGTGGGTGAGAGGTTTGCTGATATCAACATTGTGGATCGAGTGGCCCATGGTGTGGTGGTGGTGGCAGGGATATGTTATATACAACGAACACAGGTGCATTTTATTGAAGGCATTTTGAATGCACAGAGATACCGTGATGAGATCCTGATGCCCATTGTTGTGCCATTCATCCACGACCATCACCTCATGTTACAGCATGACAATGCAAGGCCCCATGTTACAAGGATCTGTACACAATTCCTGGAGGCTGAAAACATCCCAGTTCTTGCATGGCCAGCTTACTCACACGACAAGTCACCAATTGAGCATGTTTGGGATGCTCTGGATTGGTGTATACAACAGTGTGTACCAGTTCCTGCCAACATCCAGCAACTACGCACAGCCATAGAAGAGGAATGGACCAACATTCCACAGGCCACAATCAACAACCTGATCAACTCTATGTGAAGGAGATGTGCTGCACTGCGTGAGGCAAATGTTGGTCACACCAGATGCTGACTGGTTTTTGGACGCGCAGGACACCCCCCCAGTACAGTACAGTCTGAACCAGCTGATATTAATTTGCACGGACAAGGGGCATGATTGCTATTTAATTACTGATATATTTTAGCTGGTGTCATGGGTTTCCATGCCTTCCATTTCTTCATGTGTTCAATTATTTTTTCCTGTGTCATTCCATTTTATTACACATAACTTAATTCCTGAACGTATTTGTCTTGATTTTGTTGTATGGATTGCATGGGTTGTTACCGACATGTGGTAAAAATGTCATGTCAATAGCACCTTTAGAAATATATTTACCTAGAAAAATGGTGACGTGTTCAATACTTGTTTTCCCTGTTGTATGTCCTTGTTAATTTAAATTGGAACATGGCTATAACAGGGAAATATATACCCCATACAGATATATGACTAGAGGTTTTATACTTTGAAATAGACATGCAACTTTTGTGTGGCTTTGAAAATTTTTGTTTATTGCAAATGGAACACATTATTCATGCAATAACATTACTATTACATACACACTCATTTATTTCCTCTATTTGTACTCAATGTTCAACTAAAGCCATATAACTGAAATGTAAAAAAATGACTTGAAGACGTTTGCTAGACTTTTTTTTTCTTTGTAATGGACTTACTGCGCTGTCTTCTGAAAAGCTTTTAGGTGCAAACCGTTTAAAGTTGTGAAAAGATCTGGCAAGTGTTCCTAAATTCTAGATACAGAAAAAGAAATAATAGACGTGAGAAAGAAGAAGAAGAAAAAAACAAAGCCAACAAAAATCCCCTTAACTGTTTATATTTAACTAGAACAGTAAAGTTAAGAGCATTAATGAGATGCCTATTATTTCTGACCTGATGAAAAGAAGAGGTTAGCTCCCGAAAGCTTGTTAGGAGAAAATGCAGCCAGTCCATTAACAAAAAAAAAAAAAGTATCATAAACCACAAATGTGGTGGAACATCATCCTTCACCGGACTGAACTGGATGCTACATTAAATTATAAACAGAATATTTTATGACTGGGTTTTAAAGGCTGAACAACTTTTTATTTTTCTTTATCCAGTTTCAGATCTCATTTTCTTAACCCTTCCAGCTTTCAAGAGCACAGGTACATGCTTAAAGCGTAACAAAACCCTCCTATCCTTCAGAGCCAAGGAAGCTACCATCTTAGCTGTTATTTGACCTGCAGTTGCAAATGTGCTGCACACAATGGATATAAAAAACCTGTGATGTAAAAAAAATGACACAAAGATAAATTATTTCAGAACTTTTTCCACCTTTAGGCCTCATGCACACTGGACTATTTTGGACGTTTTTACAGCAGCTGTTTTTGGCTTCAGATGCTTTTTTTTCTACAGTCAATAAACTCCCCGTCAGGTTGGGGCCTTTTTTGGCTTTAAAAAAAATCCAAAACTAGTGGGCTCTGAGAAGAGTTTCTCAGCTGTTTTCAGATGTAAAAACACTCTAACATCAAAAATTGCAGATAAATAGCGATTCTGGGTCCATCTGGTGAGTGGCCATTTTATCCGGTGACGGTGTAGGCACTATTTGCGGTGAAGGTGGAAATATAGCTGAGCATCACTGCAAGAAATATCTATTAAGGACTTTCTTAGCACATATACATATAAATATTTTTTATTTTATATATTTTTTTGTATATAATGCATTGTTCTAACTTCCTTGGGGCACATTCAACCTGTGGATTGTAACAATAGCATATTTGAAATCTTTTTGGATTTATTTAAATTTTTTTTGATGGATTGAGAAATTCATATGTTATAGCTTGGCACAGGGCACTGTATTGGTATTTATTGCACACTATTTGTTGATGTTTGCACATTAATTAATAATCATAGACACATGTACATACTTTTTGTTTTTTGAGTAAAAAGTTCACAGGATCAGTCGTGGTAAAATGTTTATATAAATATAAGTTAGGGCAATTTACTTCACAAATAAACAAATAGCGATTAACGCTCAAAAACTGGGCTCACCAGCATTTTTTTACGTTTTTGATCTATTGAACAAAAAAAATGCTAACGTGGAAAAACGCTATTGCAAAACATTTTAGAAACTCACTGCAAATCTACTGCCGTTTTTAAAACGTTATTTTAACGTCCAGTGTGCATGAGGCCTAAATGTGACCTATAAACTGTACAACTCAATTGATAAACAAACTGACATCTGACATTTTTTGGGGGTGGGTAAAACTACAAAAACTAAAATAATGCAAATGCATATGTGTGCACACCCTCTTATGACTGGGAATGTTGATCAGAATTAGGCAATCACATTCAAACTCATGTTAAGCCTAGGTTCACATTGGAGCAATTTGTTATGCAACTGGGGTGGTCAAATCACAAGACAAGTCGCAGCCTTTTGGAGGCAATAGCACTGTTCCAATCAGTGCGACACAGATTTTGTGGCGCCGCACCAGTTTTCAAACGTAGTTTCTGTACTACTTTTGCCGATTTCAATAGACATCTGTGAATGAAGCCACACAGATGTCTATCAAGTACAGTGCCTGCCGCCGAGAATGTGTTTTCAGCACGCCAGCATCGCGCTGAATCTCGGCGACAGGCTGCCGACATCTCGCACTCGCTGGAATAGTAAAAGTACATTCCAGCGAGCGCGTCATAGAAGCGACGGGGATCCGACGCGGATTCCCGCCAATTCTACACGTGGGCGGAGTTTGTTATGAATCCTGAAGGAGAAATCCCCGCCGGATTTTTTAAAGAAAAATCCGGCATGGGTTCCCCCCTCAGGAGCATAACGGGCCCTTAGGTCTGTTATGGGTTGTAAGGAGACCCCCCTACGCCGAAAAAAACGGCGTGGGGTTTCCCCCACAATCCATACCAGACCCGTATCCAAAGCACGCCGGCCGGCCGGTCAGGAAGGGAGTGGGGGCGAGCGAGCGCCCCCCCCCTCCTGAGCCGTACCGGGCAGCATGCCCTCAACATGGGGGGGTCAGGTGCTCTGGGGTAGGGGGCGCACTGCGGCCCCCCACCCCAGAGCACCCTGTCCCCATGTTGATGAGGACAGGGCCCCTTCCCGACAACCCTGGCCGTTGGTTGTCGGGGTATGCGGGCGGGAGGCTTATCGGAATCTGGAAGCCCCCTTTAATAAGGGGGCCCCCAGATACCGGCCCCCCACCCTAAGTGAATGAGTATGGGGTACATTGTACCCCTACCCATTCACCTGCAAAACAAAAGTTTAAACACAAATAAACCACACAGTGTATTGAAATATTTTATTAGTTGGCCGCCGGGGGGGGGGGTGTGTATGATCGCTTTTATAAAAGCGCCCCCCTCCGGCGGGCTTCTGTGGGGGGGTGGGTGCCGCCGTCTGGTTCTTTTCCGCAGCCGGGGGGGGCGCTTTGATAAAAGCGCCCACCACCCGGCGGGCTTCTTTCGACGTCTTCGGCGGCGGGGGGGGTCTTCTCCCACTCTCCGGGGTCTTCTCCCGCTCTCCGGGGGTCTTCTCCCACTCTCCGGGGGTCTTCTCCGCTCTCCGGGGGTCTTCTTCTTCTTCAGGACTCGCCGCCGCTATCTTCGTGTGTTAGCTCAATTACTAGCGGCGGCGGTCCCCTCTTCTGCGACGTCGGCGTCTTCTTCTTCTTCTTCTTCTTCTTCTTCTTCTGCTGCTGTCCAGATGTTGACGCGACGCTTCCTCCCGCTGTTATGCCCGGCGCGCGGCTCGCAGCGAAATATATAGGCCTGTCTTGTGACGTCGCAGTCCCATCATGCTCCGGTAGGTAGCACGTGGTACCTACCGGAGCATGATGGGACTGCGACGTCACAAGACAGGCCTATATATTTCGCTGCGAGCCGCGCGCCGGGCATAACAGCGGGAGGAAGCGTTGCGTCAACATCTGGACAGCAGCAGAAGAAGAAGAAGAAGAAGAAGACGCCGACGTCGCAGAAGAGGGGACCGCCGCCGCTAGTAATTGAGCTAACACACGAAGATAGCGGCGGCGAGTCCTGAAGAAGAAGAAGACCCCCGGAGAGCGGAGAAGACCCCCGGAGAGTGGGAGAAGACCCCCCCGCCGCCGAAGACGTCGAAAGAAGCCCGCCGGGTGGTGGGCGCTTTTATCAAAGCGCCCCCCCGGCGGCGGAAAAGAACCAGACGGCGGCACCCACCCCCCCACAGAAGCCCGCCGGAGGGGGGCGCTTTTATAAAAGCGATCATACACACCCCCCCCCCGGCGGCCAACTAATAAAATATTTCAATACACTGTGTGGTTTATTTGTGTTTAAACTTTTGTTTTGCAGGTGAATGGGTAGGGGTACAATGTACCCCATACTCATTCACTTAGGGTGGGGGGCCGGTATCTGGGGGCCCCCTTATTAAAGGGGGCTTCCAGATTCCGATAAGCCTCCCGCCCGCATACCCCGACAACCAACGGCCAGGGTTGTCGGGAAGGGGCCCTGTCCTCATCAACATGGGGACAGGGTGCTCTGGGGTGGGGGGCCGCAGTGCGCCCCCTACCCCAGAGCACCTGACCCCCCCATGTTGAGGGCATGCTGCCCGGTACGGCTCAGGAGGGGGGGGGGCGCTCGCTCGCCCCCACTCCCTTCCTGACCGGCCGGCCGGCGTGCTTTGGATACGGGTCTGGTATGGATTGTGGGGGGACCCCCACGCCGTTTTTTTCGGCATAGGGGGGTCTCCTTACAACCCATAACAGACCTAAGGGCCCGTTATGCTCCTGAGGGGGGAACCCATGCCGGATTTTTCTTTAAAAAATCCGGCGGGGATTTCTCTTTCAGGATTCATAACAAACTCCGCCCACGTGTAGAATTGGCGGGAATCCGCGTCGGATCCCCGTCGCTTCTATGACGTCTTTGTCTCCATCGCGGCAAGCCAGCTCGGCGCTGGCTCCCGCGATGGGGCTCGTAGGTGGTCAATCTCGCCGAGAAAGGGAGCGAGATTGACACAATATCCCAGTCACCTACTGTAGCACCTAAAATTGCGCTGACCTTTCTACTTTGAAATTGTGCGACTTCCACTGAAGTCGCACAATTTCAAAGTAGCATCAATGTGAACCAGGGCTAAATAGGAGTCGGTACATGCCTGCCATGTTAAAAGGTATCAGTCAAGAGAAGGGTACAATAGAATTTCCAAGGCATTAGATATATCATGGAACACAGTGAATACAATCATCATCAAGTGGAGAATATATGACATAACAGTGACATTACCAAGAACTAGACGTCCCTCCAAAATTGATGAAAAAAGACGAGAAGAAAACTGGTCAAGGAGGCTGCCAAGGAGCCTTCAACAAAGTGTAATGCCCTGTACACACGATCGGTTCATCCGATGAAAAGGGTCTGATGGATTTTTTCATCAGATATCCGATGAAGCTGACTTTCATCAGCCTTGCCTACACACCATCGGTTAAAAAAACGATTGTGTCAGAACACGGTGACGTAAAACACGACGACGTGCTGAGAAAAATTAAGTTCAATGCTTCCAAGCATGCGTCGACTTTTTTTTGAGACTGCATGGATTTTTAACCGATGGACGTGCCCACAGACAATCGCTTTTTTCTATCGTTTTTTTAACCATCAGATAATTTTAAAACAAGTTCCTAGTTTTTTCACCGATGGATAAAAAAAATGATGGGGCCCACACACGATCGGTTCGTCTAATGAAAACGGTCCATCAGACCGTTTTCATCAGACGAACCGATCGTGTGTACGCGGCATTAGTTTAAGGGTGTGCACACTTATGCAACCATTTTTTTTTATTATTATTTTAACTTCCCTCCCCCCTAAAGATTTCAGTTTTTTGTTCAATTGAGTTGTACAGATTATAGGTCACATTAAAGATGGAAACATTTCTGAAATGATTTATCTTTGTCTCTTTTTTTTCTTTCTCGTACATCACGGGACACAGAGCGGCATATTCATTACTATATGGGTTATATGGAGTACCTTCAGGTGTGGACACTGGCAATCTCAAACAGGAAGTCCCCTCCCTATATAACCCCCTCCCATAGAGGGAGTCCCTCAGTTTTTTCGCCAGTGTCTTAGGTGTTGGTCACGGAATAGCTTTGCTCCACATCCTTGGGATTAAGGGCGGGCTAACCGGATCTGTCCAAGGAGCCTCAGTGCCAAAGTGGACATTACCCGGGCCCCAAACCGTGGGGTTTTGCCTATAATGCTCCTCTTTGGAGGGCTGGACCCTGGGCCCAGGACTTGGAGTTCGTAAAGACCATAAGTTCCTGTTTGCCAGGGTGCTATATAGGTCCAGGACAGTGGGTACCTTCCAGGACCCCAGGGCCTGAAGGTCTACTACGCTACCCACGGAGATGGGAGAAGATTGGACCGTTTTGCTAGACAAAGGTCCTGCAGCATGGAGCAGGTAAGAGGGGAGCCTGCGGGACTTGGTTCGACAGCAGGCTCTCCAGGGTGACCTAAAAGGGGGGTAGCCTAAGTATGCTCTGCATTGGCAGCCTTGCTCACTATGTCTGAGAAGACAGGATGATCTCATTCCCCCATCACTGGGTCCCCCTGTCTAAGATGTGTTTGCTAGCTACCTGCTGCTTTCTTCCCAGGGCTAGTAAGGATCCCTATGTGGTCTTTTGGAGAGTCCTACCTGGCCGGGGGTTTGATTCTGCCGCCTAAAGCTGCAGTCCTGGGTCTCCAGCAGCGCGGCTCCTCCATGTGCTTCCTTCTCCGGCATACGCGCGTGCGCGCGCACGTCTTATAGACGTTTTTCGCGCCGTGCGGGGGGGGGCGTGCCTGCAGCGTCATCAGGGGCGCGCCTTGTGTGCTGTTATAATCAGCAGGCTATAGTCAGTGCTCAGTCTGAGGCTGATCTGGAAGGGAGAGGACGCAGAGCGGCAGAACAGTGACTCCCGGTGGTGGAAGAGGGGTAGTACATGCTGGACTTTGTTCCAATGCTTTTCTGTTAAGCCAAAAAATCCCCTTTTGCAACAGGTTGGAGGCTGGCAAACTAAATTTGGCAAACTAAAGTTATATATTATAAAAAAAAAAAAAACATACGGGGCCCCATCGGTTTTTGGGCATTAGTGAGCTATTGTCCCCTAAACCCTAGTTTTGTACTCCTGGCCACTACAGTCTGTTGTTGTAGGCGGAGTCCCTCGATTTTGTATTATGGCTTCCAAAAGTTCGGGGTCAAAGGGTACAAAAAAGACCAAAAAACAAAGGGGTTCCCCCTCTGATTCTGATGATATGCCGATACTTTCCCCGCAGCTTATTCCCATGAGGGTCGCCTTGGATGAGCCATTGGGGGGGTCTGGTGCTGAGGCTGGCCCAGATCAGCCCAGCCCTGTGTTTATCACAGAGAAGATGCTAGCCGTATCCCTAGGGGGGCTAGAAGAAAGATTAGCAGCGATGATCGCTAAATCTATTCCTGGCAAGAAACGGGCTAGATCCCCATCGCCAAGGGTATATCCTCAGATGCTGAAATTCTCTCTCAGGAGGAATTGGAATCGCAGGAGGATCAACTAGACCAGAACCAAGAGGGTTCAGGGATTGAGGGATCTACCTCTGAGGAACCATTTTCAGACTCCCAGACAGAGAGACTGTGGGTGCAGTCTTTGACGGACATGGTCCGCTCGGCATTTAATTTACCATTGCCAGAGCCTCAGGTTCCTGCGGTATCCTCTCTGGGCTCTTTGAAAGCTCCTTTGAGCAACGCGGTTTTTCCGGTCCATCCTCTCTTAGAGGAATTGATCTTTCAGGATTGGGTACGACCGGACAGGATTTTTCTGCCGCCGAAGAGATTTTCGGTCCTTTACCCTATGGAGGAAAAATTCTCGAAGAGGTGGAAGCTCCCAGTGGTGGATGCAGCCATCTCATGTGTGAATAAATCACTAACTTGCCCGGTGGAAAACATACAAATGTTTAAAAACCCGGTTGATAAACGGTTAGAGACACTTTTAAAGGCATCCTTTGCTACGGCAGGAGCAGTGGTACAGCCAGCTGTGGCTGCAATTGGAGTTTGTCAGGCGTTAAAGGACCAGACAAAACAAATGCTAAAAGACATGCCTACCCAACAGGCAGAAGAGTTTTCTGACATTCCCAGAGCTCTGTGTTTTGCGGTAGATGCTATAAAGGATTCCATTCAGCAGGCCTCTCGTTTATCACTATTCTTGGTACACATGAGAAGGCTCTTATGGTTGAAGAACTGGGCGGCGGAGCCCCCATGCAAAAAGCTTCTGGCAGGGTTTCCCTTCCATGGAGGATGACTCTTCGGAGAGGATCTGGATAAATACATTCAGACTATTTCAAGTGGCAAAAGTACCCTTTTACCAGTCAAAAAGACATTCCGGGGTCCTACATTTAAAAGGCAGCTCTCTCCTGTCTCAGGGCCCTCAAATTCCAGGCAGTATCGACGGCCGCCTGCGCGATCAAACTTTAACAATAGATCGCAGGGACAGGCCCCTGGGGGTAAGAGACCATGGTATCGCAAGCCGACAAAGCCAGCCCCTAAGTCTGCCTTATGAAGGGGCGCCCCCACTCTCGCGGGTGGGGGGAAGGCTTTGTTTCTTCTCAGAAGTTTGGGAAGCCAAGATCCCCGACAAATGGGTCCGGGCGTCTGTAACCACAGGCTACAGACTGGAGTTTTTAAAGTTTTCTCCGCCTCATTTTCAAGAGTCAAGGCTACCAAAAGATCCAGCAAAGAAGGCCTCGATGCTGGCAGCCTTGGATCACCTACTTTGCCAGGGCGTGATAATAGAGGTACCAGCCCAAGAGCAGGGGCTAGGTTTCTATTCCAATCTCTTTGTCATACCAAAGCCCAACGGCGATGTCAGGCCAATCTTGGACCTAAAGAGTTTAAACGTTTACCTAAGGGTTCGTTCCTTCCGGGTGGAATCCGTCCGGTCAGCAGTCGCCACACTCCAGAGGGACGACTTTCTGGCTTCCATAGACATAAAGGATGCTTACCTTCATGTACCAATCTTTCAGCCGCATCAAAGATTTTTACGATTCGCAGTGGGGCAGCGACACTTCAAATTCAGGGCGCTTCCCTTCGGGCTGGCCACGGCCCCCCGGGTATTCACGAAGATCCTAGCCCCAGTTCTGGCCAATCTAAGGATCCAAGGGTCACAGTCCTAGCATACTTGGACGACCTTTTAATCATAGATCACTCACGGCCGTGTCTGCAACAGGCAGTAAACCTCACGGTTCAGTACCTCGAGAGGTTCGGCTGGGTCCTAAACCGGGAAAAATCAGCGTTTCATCCTACAAAGCAGTTGGAATACCTCGGCATGAGGTTAGACACAGAACAGCAAAGGGTGTTCCTGCCCCTTGTAAAGGTCGAAGCTATCAAGGGGGTGGTTCAGTTGGTTCTAAGCAAGAAAAAAAAAACTATTCGCCTGTGTATGTGATTACTAGGCAAGCTAGTGGCCACGTTCGAGGCAGTACCATACGCTCAGATCCACACTCGCGTCCTACAGGCAGCCATTCTAGCAGCCTGGGGCAAGAGAGTACATGCCTTGGAGTCCCCTTTGGCGCTATCATCAAAGGTCCGACAGAGCCTGGCCTGGTGGTTAAACCCTCAGAATCTTCTAAAGGGAAGGTCCTTTAGTCCCATTGTCTGGAAGGTAGTTACCACAGACGCCAGCCTGGCAGGCTGGGGGGCGGTCTTGGAGGGGTTCTCTCGCCAGGGAACCTGGGCGGAAGCAGAGAGGCAGCTACCCATCAATGTCTTGGAGATCAGAGCTGCTCGCCTAGCCCTCCTGGCATGGACTTCCAGATTACAGGGGTCCCCGGTGAGAATCCAGTCAGACAATGCCACAGCAGTGGCATACATAAACCACCAAGGGGGAACCAGGAGTCAGGCCGCTCAGAGGGAGGTGAGCTTGATTTTTCAGTGGGCAGAGGTTTATGTACCCTGCATTTCGGCGATATTCATTCCCGGAGTGGACAACCTGCAGGCAGACTTCTTAAGTCGCCAGATTCTGTCGCCGGGGGAGTGGTCTCTGCATCCCCAGGTCTTTCAGACAATCTGCCAGAAGTGGGGAATGCCAGACATAGATATAATGGCATCCAGGTTCAACAAGAAACTAGACAGGTTCGTGTCTCGAGCGAGGGACCCTATGGCCTGCAGAACCGATGCGTTGGTTTGCCCTTGGCATCAATTCAAACTTCTATATGCATTCCCTCCGCTACAGTTACTTCCTCGCCTGTTGCGCAGGATCAGACTGGAGCACAAGCCAGTCATTCTAGTAGCTCCAGCTTGGCCCCGGAGGACATGGTACTCACTAGTCCTGAAGATGGCAGTGGGAGACCCTTGGACTCTTCCTCTACGACCAGACCTACTCTCACAAGGCCCGATCCTCCACCCTACATTACAGCGTATAAATTTGACGGCCTGGAGGCTGAATCCCTGATTCTCAGGGGTAGAGGTCTGTCTAGGCAGGTAATTCCTACCCTGATTAGGGCTAGAAAGCCGGCCTCCAGGGTGATTTATTACAGGGTGTGGAGGACCTACGTAGGCTGGTGTGAATCCAAAAGATGGAATTCCCGCAAATATACCATTGATAGGGTGTTAAGTTTTCTCCAGCTAGGAGTGGATAAAGGCCTGGCATTAAGCGCAATCAAGGAACAGATTTCAGCTCTGTCAGTGTGGTTTCAGAGGCCGCTGGCCACCCACTCGCTGGTAAAAACCTTCATACAGGGGGTCTTACGTATTAATCCTCCTGTCAAGTCACCAATTTGTCCATGGGACTTAAATCTTGTCCTGTCCACTCTACAGAAACAACCCTTTGAGCCGTTGGCTGAGATTCCTTTAGTTTTACTGACAAGAAAGTTGGTATTCTTGGTCGCCATAGTTTCGGCCAGGAGAGTGTCAGAGTTGGCAGCCTTATCGTGTAAGGAACCATATCTCATTCTACATAAGGACAGGGCAGTTCTCCGGCCCCATCCTTCCTTTCTACCAAAGGTTATATCCAATTTTCACTTGAACCAGGATTTGGTACTTCCATCCTTCTTTCCGAAACCCACATCTAGAAAGGAGGGGTTGCTGCATACCTTGGATATTGTCCGGGCCATGAAGGCCTATCTTAAAGCTACAGGAAAGATCCGGAAAACAGATGTGTTGTTCGTTTTACCAGATGGCCCCAAAAAGGGGCAGGCAGCTGCAAAATCCACCATCTCGAGATGGATTAGACAATTAATCATTCAGGCCTACGGTCTGAAGAGGTTGCCTCCTCCTTTGTCGGTAAAAGCCCATTCTACCAGGGCCATGGGCGCCTCCTGGGCAGCACACCATCAGATCTCTATGGCTCAGATATGCAAGGCGGCGACGTGGTCATCAGTCCACACGTTTACAAGGTTTTATCAACTAGACGTGAGAAGGAATGCGGATTCAGCCTTTGGGCAGGCAGTACTACAGGCTACGGTTTAAGATCCTCGGGATCGGGGGCACCCTTGGTTGTAAAAGAAAAAAAATATATATATTTTTCTTGACTAAGTTGGATTTATTATTATTATTTGAGTATACCTCTAAATTAAATCTCTTTTGAGAAGATGTCTCCCTCCCCTCATTAAAGCATTGCTTTCGGACATCCCATATAGTAATGAATATGCCGCTCTGTGTCCCGTGATGTACGAGAAAGAAAAAGGGATTTTTAAATACAGCTTACCTGTAAAATCCTTTTCTTGGAGTACATCACGGGACACAGAGCTCCCGCCCCTCTTTTTGGGGAACATTTTTGGGAGGCATACTGCTTGCTACAAAACTGAGGGACTCCCTCTATGGGAGGGGGTTATATAGGGAGGGGACTTCCTGTTTGAGATTGCCAGTGTCCACACCTGAAGGTACTCCATATAACCCATATAGTAATGAATATGCCGCTCTGTGTCCTGTGATGTACTCCAAGAAAAGGATTTTACAGGTAAGCTGTATTTAAAAATCCCTTTTTTACATCACAGAAATCTCATTTAACCGGGGTGTGTAGACTTTATATCCACTGTATGCGATCATTTATTACACCAGTCATTTGATGGCTTGAAAGCACAAGCAACTGTGACTTACCATTCATGGCAAGCCTTGAGGTTGGGTTGACACTGATGCCGGATGCAGCTCGTAGCAGGGTTCTGGTGCGTCCCTGTTCCCCGTTTCAGGGACAAATCAGGACAGAATTTTTGCCTAAATTCAGCCCTGAAATGGAGCTAAAGATGCACAGGACTCCTGTGCAAGCTGCTCCACAGCCGCCCCGGAGATGTGTGAACCGGCTGCATAGAGAGCCAGTCACAATTTCCTGTCATGCAAATTAAATGCAGGGAAATTCACATCCAATTCACACTAGTGTGAACCCAGCCGGAATGTAAGGATTTTGTAAAAACGTTAAATCATTGGCTTTACTTCCACTCAAAAAAGTTCTCATAATATCAGAGAATGGCAACTGTCTTACCTTTCTCGTGTTACCTTGTTTTCTGTAGCAACCAATAAGAAACGTATTCTCATTTTTCAAACCTGAGCTGCAGAAAGAACAGTTGAAAGATTGTTATGGACAGTAAGATTTATTCCTGTAGCCCCTTTTATAGTTTAACAAAATAATATCAGCTGATTCAGTCTCAACTTCACTCACTTGTGTATCTAAATCTAGAAACCATAATTTAATATATTGCATCTTGTCAGTCCTTGACATGTGGTGGCTGCAAGGGATTGTAAAGTTTCGTTTTTTATTTTCTAAATAGTTTTTTTTAAGCTAGTACATTGTTGGTTCACTTACTTTTTTTTTCAATTTCCCTTCTAAATGTTTTTTTTTCTTTGTCTGAATTTCTCACTTCCTGTTCGTCTCAGTAAGTTGTTCTAAATGACTTTCCACTGCTCGGATGATGGGGGCAAGCTTACTGAGCAGAAACAGGAAGTGAGAAATTCAAACAAAGGGAAATCGAAGGAAAAGGTAAGTGAACCAACAATGCACTAGCTTAACCATTTAACAACCGGACCATATTGCTGCCCAATGACCAGAGCACTTTTTGCGATTCGGCACTGCGTCGCTTTAACTGACAATTGCGCGGTCGTGTGACGTGGCTTCCAAACAAAATTTTTCCCACAAATAGAGCTTTCTTTTGGTGGTATTTGATCACTGCGCTATAAACAAAAATAGAGCGACTATTTTGAAAAAAATGCAATATTTTTTACTTTTTTCTGTAATAAATATCCCCCAAAAATATATAAAAAAACATATTTTTTCCTCAGTTTAGGCCGATACGTATTCTTCTACATATTTTTCGTAAAAAAAATCGCAATTAGCGTTTATTGATTGGTAGTTTTATGGCATTTTTATCATTTTTTTTCTTTTTACTAGTAATGGCGGCGATCAGCGTTTTTTTTTCAGTACTGCGACCTTATGGCGGACACTTCGGACACTTTTGATACATTTTTGGGACCATTGGCATTTTTTTGATGAATGCTAAAAAATTGATTGGATTACTATAAAAATGCCATTGGCAGTGAAGGGGTTAACACTAGGGGGGCGGGGAAGGGGTTAAGTGTGTTCCTGGGTGTGTTCTAACTGTATGGGGGGGGGTGGCCTTACTAGGGGAAATCACTGATCTTCTGTTCATACATTGTATGAACAGGAGATTAGCGTTTCCCCTGCTGACAGGACAGGGAGCTATGGGTTTAAACCCATAGCTCCCGGTCCCCGCTCTGTAACGAGCGATTGCGTGTGCCCGGCGGCGATCGTGCCCGCTGGGCACGCGCACAGGACTCGGGGGCGAGCGGGAGTGCCGACGTAGAGCTACGGGCTCTCACCCAGGAGAGCCGACCTGCCACCGTATAACTGCGGCGGCTGGTCGGCAAGCAGTTAAAGGAAACTATTTAGAAAATAAAAGACGAGCCTTCACAACCCATTTAATTTCCCTTATTGGGCTTTTGCTCCTTAAAACGATTCTAAGGTTGTAATGTTTTAAATAACAAACCTGGTATACTTACCTTCTCTGTGCAATTGTTTTGCACAGATTAACCCCAATTGTCTTCTTTTTGGGTCCCCCACTGGCTCCTTCCCCCTGCCAAGTGCCCCAAAAGCAAACCTCTTGCTATGGGTGCACTCGAGCTGCGCTCCTATAAATGGACATTGTCCATTCGCACACAGAGCATGGCTCGGCCCCACCCCGCTCTTTCCTCATTGGCTCACTGGCTGTGCTTGACAGCAGCACGAGCCAATGGTTCCTGCTGCTGTGTGAGCCAATGCGGATAGAGAGACCCCAAATAGCTGCCGCTCTGATGCACCTCACTGGATCGAGATGGGGCTCAGGTAAGTGGGGGGGGGGGGGCTATACCCAGAAGATTTTTTTTACCCTTAGGCGGAGCTCCAGACGTTTTTGTGTTTATTAAAAGTCAGTAGCTACATAAAGTATAGCCGCTGACTTTTAATAAACACACACACTCACCTGTCCCAGGATCCAGTAATGTGGCTGTCCGAACCCTCGGTTTCCTTTCCTCATGCTGGCATTACAACTGTGGGCACCCAGCTGTGACATATTGTGGCTTCACAGCCAGGTGCGCAATGCGCGAATGGTTGGGGAAATCTTCTGGGACCTGTGACTTGTCCCAGAAGATTGCAAGGGGAGAGGAGAGTGTATCCTCTCAGATTGCCTGGGCAGTCCGAGCGGAAGTGGAAGCTGGTACCTGTCAAAACTAGGTAAAAAATGAACTGTCAAATGTGGCATAAGAGAGAGGAGTGCTTAAAGCGGAACTTCCCCTTTTGGGTGGAGCTCCGCTTTAGTGAATAGAATGTAAACAACCTTCTGCCTTTAGAATCACTTTAATTTTCACTTTAATGATCCTTCCTGCCTGTAACTTATACAATTGACATACAATTTTCCACCTTTTAATGTGACCTATAAACTGTACAATATGGTTGAACAACAAACTGAAATCTTTTAGGTGAAGGGGAGTAAAAATAAAAAATATATAGTTGCATAAGTGTGCACACCCTTAACCACTTAAGGACCGCCTCCTGCACATATACGTCGGCAGAATGGCACGGCTGGGCACAAGCACGTGCAGGTACGTCCTCTTTAGGTGCCCGGGCGCGCGCCCGCGACCCGGTATGAAGCTCTGTGACCGCTGGACCCGCGGAATCGATCGCCGCTAGAGTCCCGCGATCGGTCCCCGGAGCTGAAGAACGGGGAGAGCTGTGTGTAAACACAGCTTCCCCATTCTTCACTGTGGCTCTGCCATTGATCGTGTGTTCCCTTATATAGGGAACCACAATCAATGATGTCACACCTACAGCCACACCCCCCTACAGTTAGAAAAACATATGGGGTCACACATAACCCCTTCAGTGCCCCCTTGTGGTTAACTCCTAAACAGTAATTGTCATTTTCACAGTAAACAATGCGTCCCAAAAATGTGTCAAAATTGTCCGAAGTGTCCGCCATAATTTCGCAGTCACGAAAGAAATCACTGATCGCCGCCATTCGTAGTAAAAAAAATAATTAATAAAAATGTAATAAAACTATCCCCTATTTTGTAAACGCTATAAATTTTGCGCAAACCAACCGATAAATGCTTATTGTGATTTTTTTACCAAAAATAGGTAGAAGAATACGTATCGGCTTAAACTGAGGAAGAAAAAAAAATGTTAATATATTTTTGGGGGCTATTTATTGTAGCAAAAAGTGAATAATATTGCATTTTTTCTCAAAATTTGTTGCTCTATTTTTGTTTATAGCACAAAAAATAAAAACCGCAGAGATGATCAAATACCACCATAAGAAATCTCTATTTGTGGGAAAAAAAGGACGCCAATTTTGTTTGGGAGCCACGTCACACGACCGCGCAATTGTCAGTTAAATTGACGCTGTGCCGAATCGCAAAAACTGGCCGGGTCCTTTAGCTGCCTAAAGGTCTGAGTCTTAAGTGGTTAAACCAATACTTTGTTGAAGCACCGTTTGATTTCATTACAGCACTCAGTCTTTTGGGGTATGAGTCTATCAGCATGGCACATCTTGGCTTGGCAATATTTGCCCACTCTTCTTTGCAAAAACACTCCATATCTGTCAGATTGCGAGGGCATCTCCTATGCACAGCCCTCTTCAGATCACCTCACAGATTTTCAATGGGATTCTGGCTGGGCCATTCCAAAACTTTAATCTTCTTCTGGTGAAGCCATTCCTTTGTTGATTTGGATGTATGCTTTGGGTCGTTGCCCTGCTGAAAGATGAAGTTCCTCTTCATGTTTAGCTTTCTAGCAGAAGGCTGAAGGTTTTGTGCCAATATTGACTGGTATTTGGAACTGTTTATAATTCCCTCTACCTTGACCAAGGCCGTTGTTCCAGCTGAAAAAAAAAAACAGCCCAAAGCATGATGCTGCTACCAGCATGCTTTACTGTGTGTATGGTGTTCTTTGGGTGATGTGCAGTGTTGTTTTTGCACCAAACATATCTTTTGGAATTATGGCCAAAAAGTTCAACCTTGGTTTCATCAGAACATAACACATTTTCCCACATGCTTTTGGAAGACTTTAAATGTGTTTTTGCAAAATTTACCTGGGCTTGGATGTTTTTCTTCCGTCTTGCCACTTTACCCCATATCCCATATGAAGAACACAGAAGACTGTTGTCACATTTACCACACAGCCAGTACTTGCCAGATTTTAATTTTTTTATAGCTCCTTTAATGTTGCTGTAGGCCTCTTGGCAGCCTCCCTGACCAGTTTTCTTCTCATCTTTTAATCAGTTTTGGAGGGAGGTCCAGTTCTTATTGATAATGTCTCTGTTGTGCCATATTTTCTCCACTTGATGACTGTCTTCACTGTGTTCCATGATATGTCTAAGGGCCCTTTCACACGGGGCGGATCAGTATTGAACCGCCTCCGTGTGTCTGTAAGCTCAGCGGGGATCGCTCCGTAAATCCCCGCTGAGCCGTCGGATGACAGGGCGGTCTCCGCACACTGTGCAGAGACCGCCCTGTTTTTTCTCCGCTCTCCCCTATGGGGGAGCGGATGAACACGGACTGTGTGTCTGTGTTCATCCGCTCCGCTCTGCAGACGGAAGAAAAAATAGGGTTTTCTTCCGTCTGCAAAATCGGATGTTTGCGGAGGCGGATAATTACGGGTGTCGGCGGATGTTTATCCACTGACATCTGCAATCACATAGGGACCAATGTATGTCCCTTTTTCATCCAGAAACGGATAGATGAAAAAGCGGACATATGGTCCGTACGTGTGAAAGGGCCCTTAATGCCTTGGAAATTCTTTTGTACCCTTCTCCTGACTGATACCTTTTAACAATGAGATAACTCTGACTCCTATTTAACATGAGTTTGAATGTGATTGCCTAATTCTGAACACAGCTACATCCCCAGAGGGTGTGCACACTTATACACTTATGTAACCACACAATTAAAATGTTTTATTATTACCCCCAAAAAGATTACAGTTTGTTTTTCAATTGAGTTGTACAGTTTATAGGTCACATTTAGAGCCGGTTTACACACAAGTCACGTCCCGTTCTGTTCAATGGAACCGTTCTAATAGGAGCGACTCAAGACTCACTCAGACTTAGAAAGAGGTTCCTGTACGACTTTGGGGGCGACTCGGGCGACTTGCATTGACTTCAATACAGAAGTCATTTTGCAAGTCGCCTCTGAAGTCGTCTTGAGATCGCCTTGCCGAGTCGCCCCCCAAAGTCGTGCCACCCCTGTGTGAACTGGGTCTTAAGGTGGAAAAGGTTCTAAAATAATTTTTTGCCTCGTTTTAACAGAGGTATGCAGAGTTTTTATATCCACTGAATCTGTCTTGGGTGATAGTGGTCAACCACACATCTATGGAGTAACAACACTGTCACCTAAGACAAGAAGCATGTTAGAACTTAAGTACATCTCCCCTCTTTTCCATAATATGAAGGAAGGTGCTCTGTAGTCCCTAACACACTTACTGTCCTAGCATGGCCATGCTTACTGTACTGTGTCAATGGAGGAAAAACATTGACACAGAGCTCTGAGCTCTGATCACATTCCATCCACTGTGGGCATCCCAGGAGCCTGCCAAGCTGCCCGTCCACAATATGTGCAGATTTAATATAAAGAACAAATGTAGAGATCTTGGTTTAAAGGGTCACTAAAGGAAAAAACATTTTTTGCTGAAATGACTGTTTACAGGGTATAGAGACATAAAAGTTAACTGATTCCTTTTAAAAATGATTAAAAATAGATAAAAATCAATCATATAATGTGCCTCTAGTTTCACTTTCGTTTTAAACTGGTTTCATGTTTCTGTGAAGTACAGAAGACACACAGAACAAAAACAAACAAATCCAGGGCAGTGTTTTGTTTTTAAAATGAATCTGATTGGTTCTGAGGAGTTTTAGACACACAGCTTGGACCACAGTGAAAAGCTGAGATTTTTCATAAGGAGCCAGACAAGCAGGAAGTGTGGAGATCAGAGCAGTATTACAGCAACTTCAAAGCAAAAAAAGAACAATGAGGATATGAAACCAGGACTGCGGTAAGGTAAAGGAAGCTATTTAGCTAAAAAAAAAAAATCCTTTAGTGATCCTTTAAGTCCATAAGGGTAAAAGCATTAGGAGGGGCAGCCTTGAGGCAGGGATCTGCAGCATATGTTGTTTATTGAATCAAATTTGACAGAAGTGATGTCATCAGTGTGTGTCCTGTTTGTTCTCTATATTGTTGTGCCATACTGTAGATACAGTACAGCAAGTAATAATTGTTACCCTAGGACAGGAAGTGAGTTAGGATAACCGAACACCGTCCTCTTTGTTATGGGGAAGGGGAGGTGTTCTGTAGTCCTAACATACCATACATTCTGACAACACTCAGTAGAGCAAATAAGAGATAAGTCAACACTTGATTTCTGGCAGGACCAACAGGATTTTTTTGTACTTAATATAAAAAAAATGTTATAGTATATTTAACAGACAAAAGGGGAACACATTAGAGAATGCATTTATTTGAAATGGGTGCAATCCAGAGCATTTGTTGTCTTTAGCAACCAAGACTTCCGGCTGTCATTTGTGCAAAACATATTTAAAAGTTAAATAGGAAATAGGTTAAATAAGGTTTTTATGGGAAGCAGGACATTTTCTACTAGCTTTTAAACATAAGCCAACAGTGTTTCACACCTGCAGTGTACTATGAGGTTTGCGTTCATTGGCTAACTGCATATTGTGTATGTACTTCTCTTTACAGGTGGGTGCAAGTTGCCTGCCCGAGACTTTCAATTGACTGGGGAACAGCCTTCTCAAGGCCTCTGCTTACTCCATATGAGGTTTGTCATCATCTGGTACATCTACTTACTGCATGCCCCTTTTTCTTTGTTTCTTGCTCATAGAGATTAAATTGAAAGGTCAGTCTGCCCAATATGGATATTTTAGTAGTAGATTGCAGTAGGTGGAATCGTCTACAGTACCTGATTCTGGTGTATCTAGGCTAGGGCATAGGAATTCTACATTCTGTGCAATGTGCTTCCAGCTCTTCCTACAGCTATTGAAAGAGAATCTCTCTTGCTATATAAACTCCCAAGTTACACTGCTAGGAAAGAGCCAGGATGTGTACTAGGTAAACCCCAGCTCTGGAGTACTTGATACATGAAAGCTAGCGGGTCAATCGGCATCCAGCAGACACCAAAGGTAGGTGTTAAGGATGGAACTTTTAAGTAAAGAAGAAATACATTTCTAATGAGGTATCTGTATCCTTTGTCAGAGATGTTGGTACTTGATAATAATATACTATATATATATATATATATGCACCATAGTATACTATGTAGTGAAGATCTGTTAGCAGAGCTTTGATCATAGATCTTCACAGAGGTACAAGGAGCAGAAAAGAACAATCAGCATGCTACATTCAAAGCGGGGAGCACAAAATGTACTGTATATGTAATGAGCAAATATAATCACGTCTGTATGTACATAACATTTTACAAAAAGAAATAAGGTTTTTCAGGTATTTATACATTTTTGCAAGGTAATTTAAATGCTAGGTGCACCTTATATAAATAAATGCACATGATTTTGCAGGTAAAACAATGTGCATTCATTGTTTGTTTTTTTGCACTGCAGCCTGCAACGCATTGTACCCAAGATCACAGGCGCAATACCAGGCTTCTGCAGACACTCAGTACAGCTCCGTATCCCCATACAAGCAGTTACTGATGTGCAGTAAGAATCAATGACCTACGGAGGCACTCATCAGCACTCCATTGAGAACTACAAACCATCTACCTTGGTGGAAGACATGACTTGGAGTTCATTCATTAACAGATCTCTATCAATGAATGGCAAGGCTCTATTTTTAAAATGTGACAGCAGGTGCGGGGAGAGGAACCCCAGCCTGTTGTCACGAGGGTGGCTCAGGGGAAGAGGTCAGCTGCTGCACAGTAACATGTTACACCCTAAATACAGGTGTAACATGCTACAGAAGGTTAACCTATTCTCTAAAGCAGGGGTCTTCAAACTATGGCCCTCCAGTTGTTCAGGAACTACAATTCCCATCATGCCTAGTAATATCTATGTATGTCAAAGGCTTACAATGCCTCATGATACGCGTAGGTCCGCATCAGCTGGAGATCCCTGCTGTTTTTGGACAGTTTTATTTTACTACTTACTTTTTTATAAATTTAATTGTGCCGTTTTGTATATTGTTTGTATACTTATTTTACAAATAAGCATTTCATTTATGGTGCATGCATAATGGGCTTGCTACATAGAAATCCCAGAAGTGGCTGGTGGCTTGTTGACTGATTCGGTCTAATTGAATATTTATAAGTGTCGGCATGATCTAGAAGACAGGAAGAGCGGTGTGGGTCACGTCTCTGACTTTTTCAACTGTGTTTGTATTGGCAATGGAGCTGAAAAGAAGCTGATCAAATTAACCAGGCTATTCATGGCATAGTAGTAAATCACACAACTATGCATTTGTTGTCTGAAGAGTACACCACCTTTTTCTGAACATAATACAAAATAAATACAAATGCAATATAAATACGAGTGATATTTCAGTCATTGGTGAACTCTAGCTATAGTAGTCTGTGCATGTTTACACCTGCCTTGCAGTCTTACCTATTTTGCTGCAAACTGGGGATTCTTTTTAACGGTTATTTACCTGCAAACTAAAAAAAAAAACCTGTAAGGCAAAGGCATAATGAGCTAGAATGCACCGCATACTAGCTCATTATGAAATACTCACCTTAAAACGAGGTCCCCCATCGTATCCGTTCAACGCCGAGGGAGCTGACATTTTCCCCTTTGTGTTTCTTCTGGGTTCACGGCTCCGTCACTGTGGTGCCTTTTTTGAAGCTTTAAGGAAGCCTGGCAATAGACCTCTGTGTGTTGATTTTCTGTTTGCTTTAAAGTGCTCAGTAGAACCCAGGCATAGTAATACCCCCACTCAGCAGATCCCCAGCTCATTAGTACCCCTTGTTCAGCAGTATTCCTGCTTATTGATACCCTTGTTCAGCAGATAACCAGCTTATTAGTACCCTCGTTCAGCAGATCCCCTGTCCGGTAGTACACCCAGCTCTGTTGATGCCCCACTCAGTAGTAACCTTCAGCTCTATTGATGCCCCACTAAGTAGTACCCCCAGCGTTGCTGATTGCTGCTCAGAAGTAACCCCCAGCTTTGCTGATCCCCCCACTCAGTAGTAACACCCAGCAGCAAGAAAGCGACATGGGGTATTATTTTTTAAGCAAAGCAAACACAATATGTAAACAGGGCTGTAAGCATTCCATTTTATTTAGAGGCATGTGCTTTGATTAACAGTCAAAGTGTGTCCAATGCCACATTTTAAAGCAAGTGTAAGCGAGACCTAGAAGCGCTAAAGGGCTGCAGGTTGGGCATTATGGGTCTTGCATGTACACAATACTGAAAATGCATATTCAGTTGAGTGACCCTTTAAAAGAGGATATAGATTCCCTTTAAAGGCAGAAATAGCTTGAAGTAAGTAGACAAATTACGTGTCTACCTACCTGCTGTTTTCTGTAATACAGTCTAGCACATTGGATCCAAGTTTTTCTGCTATTACATTTTTATAAAAGAGGTCATTAATACCTATGTGTTTGGCTTGCAGCTACATTTTACTTACTGCATGGGTCATAGGACAAGGACCCACACTTTTTTTGTTTGTTTTTTCAGTTATTTAAATCCAACGGAGATTTCTTTTAAACGTTGTTTGTGAATTGTTTGCTTTCAGCAAAATGTGCAGTAGTCATAAATGGCATAATCTCATACCCTTTTCACACTTTTCATTATACTGAAAGGTATGCAAACATTAAAGAATGGATTGGCAGTCTTTGACCCACATCCTAATGTTGCCCTGTGTGTCCATGATGCTTAGCCAACCATAAGTTTCCCAATCTCTCTGTTAGATGAAGCAGTTCTAAGAGACCCGGAAAAGGTCAACAATGCTAGATCTGTCAATCATAAATCATATTGTCATTGGAATCTTTTCCCTAGATTTTCTTTCTTAGCGTGGTAGCTCTTTAATATCAAGCACATCTTACACCATCATTATCCAAGATAAAATAAAAATATATTCGGGTTCAATAATCTATCTTTCTTGATCGTACATCACGGGACACAGAGCGCATAGTCATTACATATGGGTTATATGGGTACCTTCAGGTGTGGACACTGGTGTAATCAACTTCACAGGAAGTTCCTCCCTATATAACCCCCTCCCACTGAGAGTGCTTTAGTTTTTTCGCCAGTGTCTTAGGTGTTGGTCACGTCTAGCTGTCCCTCGGAGGTCTCGGGACCCAGGATAGCTAGCCGGATCCGTCCGAAGTGCTTCAGAGCCAAGATGTACGGTACCCGGGCCCTGCTGGAGTGGGGTTTTGCCTATAATGCCTCTCCCTGGAGGGCTGGATTCGGGGCTCCAGTGCCTTAGTCTCTTCCAAGAACTAAACGCTACTGATGCCAGGATGCTATATAGGTCCAGGGGTGTGGGTTCCTTAACACAGGACCCCGGTCCCTGAAGGTCCAAGACAATACCCACGGAGATGGGGGAAGGTTGGGCCTCTTGCATTTTGCAATACCCTGCGGCGTGGAGCAGGTAAGAGGGAACCTGCGGGACTTGGTTCGACAGTAGGTATCCCCCTGGGGGTTCTGGGTTGGCTAACAGTATGCTGGTGCATCAGCCACTATCTCCACTATGTCTGTATGGGCAGGATGGGATACTAATGTTTTACCCAGATAACATGTAGATATATGTATACTTGTGTAAGATATATATTTGCTACTCACCCCAGGTCTGCCTGTTAACACTGATACTGCAACCCCACATGTTTTAAAGAGGAAATTGCTGGTAAAAACTCCTGTTTCTTAGGAAGCCCAAGGGGACAGCTTCCTCGCTGTGTGTGCACTACAATAAGATTGGTGCTTACCTGGTGTCTGTTGGTGCTGCATAACGCTGGTCCATGTTGTTCCTCTGCTCTGCTTCCTCCATGTGGTTTCAGCGTGGGGGTGTGCGCGCGCGCGTGCACGCCGCCTTTTATAGCGTCGGCGTGCGTCGGGGGGGCGGGCCAGCAGCGTCAGGGGGAAAACTTCTCTCTGGCTGGTCTTTCCCTCCTGGAGGCAGAGGAAGAAAGGATACAGAGCGTGCAGCTGGGTCTTTTGGCCACACAGGGACACCTAGTGGCGGTTTTGTGGATCTTCAGGTCTAGGACTTAGGTCCACTATTGACCAGAAAAAAAAAAAAAGTTTTTTTTGCTTAAAGGGACTCAGCCTTAGATCCAGCAGTATCTGAGTCTACCTTGGACTCCGGCTAACGGGCATTGGTGTGTCAATACTCACAGGTTTCCTCAGTATTGCCACCTCCCAGGCGGGTAAAAAAAAAAAAAAAATAATAATTTTTTTGAAAAAAAAGAGAAAAAGAGAGAAATTAGTTCTTTTTCATTTTCCTCATACCTGCCCTCATATTGGTTACTCCTAGCTGCAACAGTCAGGTGTTGGCTATAGGGGTGACCCAAGGTTGTACAATGGCTCCAAAGGGATCTGGACCAGCCAAGGCTGCTAAAGGTGCCAAAAAGCAAAAGGGGTCTCCATCGGGGTCAGAGGATTTGGGCCAGGCTTCTACGGCCCCACCCTCGCCAGTCAGGACACCGAGTGGCATAGTACAAGAGCCATTGGGGGTGCTGGGGGCAGAGGCGACCCCCGATCCACCCATTCCCGTTTACGTGACGGAAGAAATGCTAGCAGCCACCATGAGTGGGCTAGAGAAAAGGTTAACTGCGTTGCTTTCCCGTCCTTGCCCAAGTAGCAAGCGGGCTAGATCCCCCTCACCCAGTGTGGGGTTTTCAGATGCGGAGGTCTCCTCTTCAGAGGAACGGGACCCACAAGGGGATCAGGCAGACCCAAGTCCTGACGGTTCAGACAGGGAAAATTCCACTATAGATGAATATTTTTCGGCCTCTCAAGCGGAGGGCCTGTGGATCCAGTCTTTGACAGATATGGTTCGCACTGCCTTTAAACTTCCAGTGCCAGAACTAGTAGCCCCGGAGGTATCCTCATTGGGTTCTTTAAAGGCTCCATTAACTTGTGCATCTTTTCCAATGCACCCCCTTCTGCGGAACGTGATTTACCAGGATTGGGCTCGACCTGATAGAATCTTTGTCCCTCCTAAAAGATTCTCTATTCTCTACCCTATGGAAGAGGAATATGTAAAGAAATGGGCTCTCCCTACAGTGGACGCAGCCATTTCCTGCGTGAATAAATCCCTGTTGAATAAATCCGGTTGAAAATGTCCATATGTTCAAGGATCCGGTCGACAAGAAATTCGAGACCCTACTGAAAGCAGCTTTCACCTCAGTAGGTGCCATGGTTCAGCCAGCAGTAGCAGCCATTGGTGTTTGTCAGGCCTTGAAGGATCAGGCAAAACATATATTAAAGGACATGCCGGCTCAGCATACTCATGAATTAGCAGAATTCCCTAGGGCTCTCTGCTTTGCAATAGATGCTATTAAGGACTCCATCCAACAGGCATCCCGTTCATCTCTACTGATGGTTCACATGCGTCGTCTTTTGTGGCTAAAGAACTGGTCAGCAGAGGCACCCTGCAAAAAGCTTTTAGCAGGGTTTCCCTTTCATGGGGGAAGACTATTCGGGGAAGACCTAGATAAATATATCCACACCATATCAAGTGGAAAAAGTACTTCCTTACCGGTCAAGAAAAGACCGCGTGGGCCCACGTTTAAACGACAGGCCATTGTAGGCTCGGCCCCTTCGACTTCTCGTCAGTATCGACGGCCTCCCGGGCGTTCAGCAGTTAATAGCCGCCCACAGGGACAAGCCGCGGCAAACAAGAGGCCCTGGTCTCGCAAGCCGGCTAAACCAGTCATCAAGTCAGATTCATGAAGGGGCGCCCCCACTCTCTTGGGTGGGGGGGAGGCTTCAGTTTTTCTCCGAAGTCTGGAAGGCCAGAATTCCCGACGCTTGGGTTCGGTCCGTAGTAGCCTCAGGCTACAAACTAGAGTTTCGAGAAATCCCCCCTCCTCATTTTCAGGGGTCAAGTCTTCCAAGCGACCCGTTAAAGAGGGCCTCTCTCGTAAAGGCGTTGGATCGCCTCTTGCTCCAAGGAGTAATTGTAGAAGTACCAACCCAAGAAAGGGGTCTGGGGTTCTACTCCAACCTTTTTGTTATACCAAAACCCAATGGCAACGTCAGGCCTATATTAGACCTCAAACGCCTAAATCGCTTTCTAAGGATTCAGACCTTTCGTATGGACTCCATACGTTCAGTGACAGCCAGCCTGCATCAGGGCGACTTCCTAGCATCTATAGACATAAAGGATGCATATCTGCATGTGCCGATTTACCCAGCACATCACAAGTTTCTTCGTTTTACGATAAATCAAAGTCATTACCAGTTCGTAGCCCTCCCTTTCGGGTTGGCAACAGCTCCACGGGTATTCACAAAGGTGTTAGCCCCGGTGCTAGCCGTCCTAAGGACAGAAGGCATCTTGGTCCTGGCATACCTGGACGATCTCCTGGTTATCGACAGTTCAGCTTCCAACCTCAATCATGCAGTAGTCCGCACAGTGCGGCATCTAGAAGAGTTCGGGTGGATTGTGAACCAAGAAAAATCAAGGTTACAACCCACAAGACAGTTGGAATATCTAGGCTTTCGGTTAGATACAGAATGCCAGAGGGTATTTTTACCTCAAAAGAAGATCAGGTCGTTGATTCAAATAGTCTTAGGCAAAAAGAAGCCGACTATTCGCCTATGCATGCGACTGCTGGGAAAGATGGTGGCCGCCTTCGAAGCAGCGCCCTATGCCCAGATCCATACCAGAATTCTGCAAGCAGCTATTCTCTCTGCTTGGAACAAGTCCATACAGGCATTAGACCGTCCATTAGTTCTTTCCCCAGGAGTCAGGCACAGCCTGTACTGGTGGCTGATCCCTCAAAAATTATCAAAAGGGAAAACCTTTTGCCCCATCTCGTGGAAAATAGTAACCACAGATGCCAGCCTAACAGGTTGGGGGGCAATCTTAGGAAAACGGACCCAGCAGGGACAGTGGTCAGAGGCAGAAATTCTGCTTCCCATCAATGTCCTAGAGATCAGAGCTGCTCGGTTGGCCCTGGTCGCCTGGACTCTTCCCCTGCAGGGTCTGCCAGTAAGGATACAGTCCGACAATGCCACGGCGGTGGCATACATAAACCACCAGGGGGGCACAAGGAGCCTAGCGGCTCAAAGGTAAGTAAACCTGATTTTTTCATGGGCCGAAGCCCATGTACCCTGCATCTCAGCAGTGTTCATCCCAGGGATAGACAATTCTCAAGCAGATTTTTTGAGTCGTCAACAGTTACTCCCGGGAGAGTGGTCTCTTCACCCCCAGGTATTCCAAGAGATTTGCCAAAGATTCGGAGTTCCCGATGTGGACATCATGGCAACAAGATTCAACAAGAAATTGGACAAATTCGTATCCCGAGCCAGGGACCCCTCGGCCTACGGGACCGATGCGTTGGTTTGCCCCTGGCACCAGTTTTCTCTCCTGTATGCGTTCCCTCCACTACAGATGATTCCCCGCCTTCTACGAAGGATCAGGGTGGAGCGCAGGCCGGTGATCCTGGTGGCCCCAGCCTGGCCCAGAAGGGCTTGGTACGCACTCATCGTGAGGATGTCAGTAAGGGCACCGTGGCCACTCCCCCTGCGCCCAGATCTGCTGTCTCAGGGCCCGATCTACCACCCTGCTTCACAGCAGCTAAATTTGATGGCTTGGTGGCTGAATCTCTAATTCTTAAGGGCAGAGGCCTCTCTGCCCAAGTCATATCTACGTTAATTCAAGCTAGAAAGCCAGTCTCTAGAAATATCTATTACAGAGTCTGGAGAACCTATGTGGAGTGGTGCGAGTCTCAAGGAGGGCATCCTCGCAAGTTTTTTATTGACAGGATCTTGCGATTCCTCCAGGTTGGCGTTGACAAGGGGTTGGCTCTTAGTACTCTAAAGGGGCAGGTGTCTGCCTTATCGATATGGTTTCAAAGGCCTTTGGCCACACATTCGCTTGTGAAAACCTTTTTGCAGGGGGTCTTGCATGTAAATCCCCCTATTAGAGCTCCCCTCTGCCCCTGGAATTTAAATCTGGTCTTGTCAGCTTTACAAAAGCAGCCGTTTGAACCTCTGACAGAAATCCCTCTTGTGCTGCTAACCCGAAAGTTGGTTTTCTTGGTGGCTATGGCTTCGGCCAGAAGGGTCTCCGAGCTGGCAGCCTTGTTTTGCAGGGAACCGTACCTGATTCTGCATAAGGACAGAGTGGTTCTGCGGCCTCAGCCTTCTTTCCTTCCTAAGGTCATATCCAGTTTTCACTTGAATCAGGACCTAGTCCTACCATCCTTCTTTTCTACTCCCCAGTCCAGAGAGGAAAGATTGCTTCATACTTTGGATGTGGTCCGAGCCATGAGGGTTTATCTCAAGGCTACAGAAAAGATTCGGAAAACAGATGTGCTTTTCGTTCTTCCGGATGGCCCCAAGAAGGGTCAGCCGGCTGCCAAGTCTTCCTTGGCTAGGTGGATTAAGCAGCTGATTTTTCAGGCCTATGGTCTGAAGCGCGTTCCACCGCCCTTATCAGTTAAGGCCCATTCTACGAGGGCCATGAGTGCCTCTTGGGCGGCACACCATCAGATCTCTATGGCACAGGTTTGCAAAGCGGCAACCTGGTCTTCCGTACATACGTTTACTAAATTTTATAAGTTGGACGTCACAAAGGCTGCGGACGCAGCATTTGGGCAGGCGGTCCTACGGGCAGCAGTATAGAATCCTCTGGCCCGGTTCACGCCCCCTTTTTTTCTGTTGGTGGAGCTATTTTACCTCCTGATATATTTTCTGTTTGGCTATTTTTGGCCTTACGGTCTCCCTCCCTTCATGGAGCATTGCTTTGGGACATCCCATATGTAATGACTATGCGCTCTGTGTCCCGTGATGTACGATCAAGAAAAAGGGATTTTTAATAACAGCTTACCTGTAAAATCCTTTTCTTGGAGTACATCACGGGACACAGAGCTCCCACCCCTCTTTTTGGGGAACATTGTGTAACCTCAGAGAAATTGCTTGCTACAAAACTAAAGCACTCTCAGTGGGAGGGGGTTATATAGGGAGGAACTTCCTGTGAAGTTGATTACACCAGTGTCCACACCTGAAGGTACCCATATAACCCATATGTAATGACTATGCGCTCTGTGTCCCGTGATGTACTCCAAGAAAAGGATTTTACAGGTAAGCTGTTATTAAAAATCCCTTTTTTGGGGGTTTTAGGGCATAAAGGTCTAGCCAGACATTATGAGTTGCCTTCACTCTCTGCAGGTTGCCTGCAAGTTCATTGGAAATCATTTTTGTTTGTTAGCTGGTATAATGGTGCCCAAGGTCATAAGAGAGGCCTTCTGCTCAATTTATAGATTAACCTCCTTGGCGTTTTTCCCGTGTCTGACACGGGGTAAAAATTTGCTGCTACTATTGTTGATCCCGTGTCAGACACGGGCTCGCCTCGCTGAATCCAGAGACTGTTTACTTACCTTCTCCCTGGATCCAGCGATGCATCCACGCTGTGTGAGCGAGCGGGTGCTCGCTCGATTCACACAGCGTCCCCGTGTGCCGCCGAGCTCCGTTTCCTGCGACGTTACGTCGCACGGGGACGGAGAACGGCGCCAAATTCAAAAATGTAAACAAACACTTTACATACAGTACAATGTAATCTTAGAGATTACAGTACTGTATGTAAAAAATACACACCCCCCATGTCCCTAGTGGTCTGCCCTGTGCCCTGCATGTCATTTTATATAATAAAAACTTTTCTTTCTCCCTGCAAACTGTAGATTGCCCATAGCAACCAAAAGTGTCCCTTTATGGCAAAAATTGTTTTAGAGCAGCTAAAAAACAGCGATAATAAATTATAATCACTTGCAGAATTTAGCGATAGCGATCTGTGGGGAAATTCGTCATAAAAAAAAAAAATTATGACAGCAAAAATTCTGCAACTGAGCAAATTTCAGTGATTTTGATTTGATTACATTATTCAATAATTTTTACTATAATTATATTATTATTTGTTATAATTTTTTATAATTATTTATTATATTATAATTTTTAATAAAAAAAAAAAAAAAAATCATACCCGGGATGCCTATTAGACTCTTGTTTAGATAGATTTAAGTAAGTACTTACTAAGAATTGCAGGCCTATAATACATAACACCACATTTCCTTGCAAAACAATTGCAACGCTTTTGGTACAAAATTCCAGACAGAATCATAACGCCAGGGAGGTTAAGTGGATTCTCAGTTAATACAATTTTGTTTTTAAATGATATAAAAGAGACACGACTGATCATTTGTAATACTTATGCCGCGTACACGCGATCAGAATTTCCAACAAATGTTCAATGGGAGCTTGTTGTCAGAAATTCCAACAGAAATTGTGTAGGCTCCATTAGACATTTGCTGTCGGAATTTACGACAATAAACAAAAATTGGAGAGCTGGTTCTCGTTTTCGTAAATTCCGAGCTTGTGTAGACAATTCCGACGTGCAAAATTCCACGCATGCTCTGAATCAAGTACGAGACGGAAGCGCTTGTAAAACTAGCGTTCGTAATGGAGATGGCACATTCGGCACAATGTAACAGACTGAAAAGCATGAGGCTGAAAAGCGTTAATCGTCTCTCGCCAAACTTCTACTAACAGGAGATTAGCAGAAGGAGCCCAAAGGGTGGCGCAGTATTGAACTTCACTTTTATAGTGCCGTTGTATGTGTTGTATGTGACCGCGTTCTTGCCGATCAGAATTTCCGACAACATTTGTGTGACCGTGAGATATGCAAGACATGTTGGAGCCAACATCCGTTGGAAATAAATCCACGGTTTTGTTGTCGGAATGTCCGATCGTAAAAAAGTGAAGCAATACAGTGGTTGACCGCGATATTGTGTCAATCTCGCTCCCTTTCTCGGCGAGATTGACCACCTGCGAGCCCCATCGTGGGAGCCAGCGCCGAGTTGGCTTGCCGCGATGGAGACAAAGCCGTCATAGAAGTGACGGGGATCCGACGTGGATTCCCGCCAATTCTACACGTGGGCGGCGTTTGTTATGGATCCTGAAGGGGAAGTCCCCGCCGGATTTTAAATAAAAATCTGGCATGGGTTTCCCCCCTTAGGAGCATACCGGGCCCTTAGGTCCCCCCACAATCCATACCAGACCCGTATCCAAAGCATGCCGCCCGGCCGGTCAGGAGGAGAGTGGGGGCGAGTGAGTGCCCCCCCCCCCTCCTGAGCCGTTCCCGGGCAGCATGCCCTCAACATGGGGGGGTTAGGTGCTCTGGGGCAGGGGGCGCACTGCGGCCCCCCACCCCAGAGCACCCTGTCCCCATGTTGATGAGGACAGGGCCCCTTCCCGACAACCCTGGCCGTTGGTTGTCGGGGTATGCGGGTGGGAGGCTTATCGGAATCTGGGAGCCCCCTTTAATAAGGGGGCCCCCAGATACCAGCCCCCCACCCTAAGTGAATGAGTATCCCTACCCATTCACCTGCAAGAAAAGTGTAAACACAAATAAACCACACAGGGTATTGAAATATTTTATTAGTTGGCCGCCGGGGGGGGGGGGGGTGTGGTCGCTTTTATAAAAGCGCCCCCCTCCGGCGGGCTTCTTCCGACATCTTCGGGGGTGGGTCTTCTCCGCTCTCCGGGGGGTCTTCTCCGCTCTCCGGGGGGTCTTCTCCACTCTCAGAGGGTCTTCTCCGCTCTCCGGGGTCTTCTCCCGCTCTCCGCTCTTGATTCGGCACTGTCCGGTGCCTTCTTTAACTTCAGGACTGGCCGCCGCTTCTGTCACGTCTTCTTCTTCTTCTCTTCTCCAGATGTTGACGCGACGCTTCCTCCCGATGTTATGCCGGGCGCGCAGCTCCCAGTGACTTATATAGGCCTATCTTGTGACGTCGCAGTCCCATCATGCTCTGGTAGGTACCACGTGGTACCTACCCACGTGCTACCTACCTATGTGGTACCTACCGGAGCATGATGGGACTGCGACGTCACAAGATAGGCCTATATAAGTCACTGGGAGCCGCGCGCCCGGCATAACAGCGGGAGGAAGCGCTGCGTCAACATCTGGAGAAGAGAAGAAGAAGACGTGACAGAAGCCGTGGCCAATCCTGAAGAGAATTCAATACCCTGTGTGGTTTATTTGTGTTTACACTTTTCTTGCAGGTGAATAAGTAGGGGTACGATGTACCCCATACTCATTCACTTAGGGTGGGGGGCCGGTATCTGGGGGCCCCCCTTATTAAAGGGGGCTCCCAGATTTGGATAAGCCTCCCACCCGCATACCCCGACAACCAACGGCCAGGGTTGTCGGGAAGGGGCCCTGTCCTCATCAACATGGGGACAGGGTGCTCTGGGGTGGGGGGGCCGCAGTGCGCCCCCCTGCCCCAGAGCACCTGACCCCCCCCCCATGTTGAGGGCATGCTGCCCGGTACGGCTCAGGAGGGGGGGGGGCGCTCGCTCGCCCCCACTCCCCTCCTGACCGGCCGGGCGGCGTGCTTTGGATACGGGTCTGGTATGGATTGTGGGGGGACCCCCACGCCGTTTTTTCGGCGTAGGGGGGGTCTCCTTACAACCCATAACAGACCTAAGGGCCCGGTATGCTTCTGAGGGGGAAACCCATGCTGGATTTTTATTTAAAATCCGGCAGGGACTTCCCCCTCAGGATTCATAACAAACGCCGCCCACGTGTAGAATTGGCAGGAATCCACGTCGGATCCCCTTCGCTTCTATGACGCGCTCGCTGGAATGTGCTTTTACTATTCCAGCGAGTGCGAGATGTCGGCAGCCTGTCGCCGAGAATCAGCGTGATGCTGTCGTGCTAAAAACACATTCTCGGCGGCAGGCACTGTACTAGAATATACATTGAATAAGATATTGGATAAGCTTATGATATTGTTATCTGCAGTCCTGGGATAAAGATGGTGAGCTTGGCTCCCAATGGCCTCCTTTATCTTAAAGCATAACATGTTCTGAAGCTATAAATATTACACTGGACTAGTGCTCAGGTCAACTTGGTATTTGTGGGAGGTTGCATCAAAAATATACGTATTTCTGCTAACTAGTACCTGTCCAGGCTCTTATAAACAGGAGAAGGTAAGTCTGTGCTACAGTCAAGTTAGGTGTCCACACCAAAGGAGGACAAACTCAAAAGAACAAGGGTTTATTGGGATGAATAATGAAACGAAAAGCTAAATCATGTGGAAAGTGCCTCCTTTGAGCTATGACAGCGGTGCTGTTCATGTAGTAGGGGGAGGAAGGTGTAGGGAAAAAATAAATATATAAAAATAGAAAAAATATATATTGATAATAAATGATTTCCATTCACGTCACCCTGTGCTCTTTTCAGGCCTCTGTAGCTCTTAAGGAAGCAGAATGGCAGAATACGTATCCAATGGACTTTTATGCCAACCAGTCTCTGGGTCCTTGGACAGTGAACCATGAGTCCCATCGGCCTCCCAGAGTTGCAGCTAAACAAACAAAGGTGAGCTCAAGTACAAGCAACACTTTTATTTGTGGATAGTAATATTTTGTTAAATGTTCTTTCTTAGCATCTGCCTCTTATCACAGCTTTATACAGCCACCTAGTACTTGCTTTATTGTTTAAAGTTTCTTGGCTGCTTTTATGGAATCAAAATATCTGTTTTGCTTTTGAACACATACATGTCGTTGCATTTCTCTCTATTCCCCCTGATTTGCAGTGCACCAACTGCACCACCTAGTGGCCAGAGGTTTACTTACTGCCTTTGGGCTGATATGTCTTTTGTAATGCATGGGTACCTTTGGGAATTTTTGTTTAACCACTTCAGCCCCGGACCATATTGCTGCTCAATGACCGAGCCCCTTTTTGCGATTTAGCACTGCGTCGCTTTAACTGATAATTGCGCGGTCGTGCGATGTGGTTCCCAAACAAAATTAGCGTCCCTTTTCCCTACAAAATAGAGCTTTCTTTTGGTGGTATTTGATCACCTCTGCAGTTTTTATTTTTTGCGCTATAAACAAAAATAAAGCAAATATTTTTTACTTTTTGCTGTAATAAATATCCCCAAAAATATAGCGTCTACAAAATAGGGCATCGTTTTATGGCATTTTTATTAATATTTTATTTTTTACTAGTAATGGTGGCGATCAGCGCCATTACGCGCCCCTATTAGCTGATTCGCGAGATGACGTAATATAACGTGATCAAGTGCAGCCAAGCCGACCTGGTCGGCAAGCGGTTAACCTCTTCAGCCCGGAAGAATTTTCCCCCTTAATGACCAGGCCATTTTTTATGATACGGCACTGCATTGCTTTAACTGACAATTGCGCGGTCGTGCGACTTTGTACCCAAACAAAATTGACTTCCTTTTATTTCCACAAACAGAGCTTTATTTTGGTGGTGTTTGCTCATTTCTGCTTTTTTTTTTTTTTTTGCGCTATAAACAAAAAAAAGAGCAACAATTTGGAAAAAAACACTTTTCTTCATCAGTTTAGGCCAATATGATTTCTTCTACAAATTTTTGGTAAAAAAAAACCTGCAATAAACGTATATTGATTGGTTTCACATACATCAGCGCATCTTTATGCGGCCGTAGCGTACTGTATCTCTTTTACGCTACGCCGGCGCAGTTTGGAGAGGCAAGCATGGAATTCACAAAGCAAATGCTCCCAACTCTGTGCCGGCGTAGCGTATATTTCATAGGCGTAAACTGGCGTAAGTGAAAGTAGGTGGAAGTGGGGGCGATCCATGTTAATGAAGCGTGACCCCATGCAAATGATGGGCCGGGCGCCAGACAAGTACTTAAAATTAACTGCGCATGCGTTGGGACATAGACGTATGCCTGTGCGCATGCGTATAACCATGTCGGAACAACTGCCTAAGATACGCCGGATCACTGTGTACGACGTGAACGTAACCTACGCCCAGCCAGACCCACATCGGCCCATATTCACAGATGTCCAACGTAAAATACGTAGGCTTGTGTTCCCTGGTCCATACCTTTGCATGGGTTGCGCCTCATCTATGGGGAATAACTTTACGCCGAATGTGAAACTTATGCAAACTGCTTAATCACTTAAGGACCGCCTCCTGCACATATACGTCGGCAGAATGGCACGGCTGGGCAGATCCACGTACAGGTAAGTCCTGTACTACTACCCAGCCGTGGGTCACGGGCGCGCACCTGTGACACGGTCTGAAGCTCCGGGACTCGCGGACCCGATCGCCGCCGGAGTGCGGCAATCGGTCCCCAGAGCTGAAGAACGGGGAGAGCCGTGTGTAAACACGGCTTCCCCGTGCTTCACTGTGGCGGCTGCATCGATCACGTCATCCCTTTTATAGGGGGGACACGATCGATGACGTCACACCTACAGCCACACCCCCCTACAGTTGTAAACACACATTAGGGAACACATAACCCCTACAGTGCCCCCTGTAGTTAACTCCCAAACTGCAACTGTCATTTCCACAATAAACAATGCAATGTAAATGCATTTTTTGCTGTGAAAATGACAATTGTCCCAAAAATGTGTCAACATTGTCCGAAGTGTCCGCCGTAATGTCGCAGTCACGAAAAAAATCGCTGATCACCGCCATTAGTAGTCAAAAAATTAAATAATAAAAATGCAATAAAACTATCCCCTATTTTGTAAACGCTATAAATTTTGCGCAAACCAACCGATAAACGCTTATTGCGATTTTTTTTACCAAAAATAGGTAGAAGAATACTTATTGGCCTAAACTGAGGAAAATTTTTTTTTAATATATTTTGGGGGGATATTTATTATAGCAAAAAGTAAAAAACATTGCATTTTTTTCAAAATTGTCGCTCTATTTTTGTTTATAGCGCAAAAAATAAAAACCATAGAGGTGATCAAATACCACCAAAAGAAAGCTCTATTTGTGGGGAAAAAAGGATGCCAATTTTGTTTGGGAGCCACGTCGCACTACCGCGCAATTGTCAGTTAAACCGACGCAGGGCCATTTTGCAAAAAGGGGCCTGGACCTTTAGCTGCATTTTGGTCCGGGGCTTAAGTGGTTAAATCATGTGCCGGGGGCAAGTACGTTTGTGAATCGGCCTCATTATCTCCCTTGTTTGCATATTTGAATAGAAAATCAATGGGAAAGCCACATGCGTCCAGCGTAAATATGCGCCCACTCTACGCCGGCATAGGCAAGTTACATCGGTGGGATGAAGTCTGTTTTTAGGCGTATCTAAGTATGTGGGTTCGGCGCACAGATACGATGGCGCATATTTGTACTTACTGGAGATACGTCGGCATAAGTGCTTTGTGAATCCGGGCCATAGGGTTTTGTAAAATAGGGAATAGATTTTTTACTTTTTTTTATTTATTTTCTTTACTAGTAATGGCAGCGATCTGCGATTTTTAGCGGAACTGCAACATTGCGGCAGACAGATCTGACACTTTTTTGAGACCGCTGACAATTGTACAGCGATCAGTTATATAAAAATGCACTGATTACTGTATAAATGTCACTAGCAGAGAAGGGGTTAATATTAGGGGGCGATCAAGGGGTTAAGTGTGTTCCCTAGGTGTGTTTCTAACTGTGAGGGAATATGACTGACTAGAGGAGATGACAGATCGCTGTTTCTTCTTAGTCGGACCACACAATATGTCTCTCCTCCCTTGTCAAAACAGGGATTAAACACACAAATTCCTGTTCTGGCTCTCGTCTCTGCGATCGCACCTGCTGGCCACACGCATTGGGTTCCCTGCCAGGCAGCAGGCGTGCGCCTGCTATGGCTCTTAAAGGAGCCGCCATACATATGCAGCGATTTGCACAGGAGAATGTATGGGAGCTGGTTTGGAAGTGGTTAATGAGTCCACATGAGCTTAAAATGCTTAATGTTAACATAAGAGCTAATAATCCTCATTGGATATTGCAGATGGCCAAGCACATATACTGAGATTGTGTTTTATGATTATGGCTCGTTATGGTACATGGGTGTGCTGTTCAAAGAGAAATGGAATTCATGTAACATAAGCTTATTTTACACAGAAGGCAGAAGGGTTTTCTTAATGGATGTGTGGAGCCTTGAGCCAGCAGGAAGCCCAACATAGTAAGGGTAGAGGTCAGTGTAAGATGGAGGAGATGCAGCCTGTGCTGCTGCTTGGAGCTAGTAACGCTACTCGTTGATCATTCCCTTATCACAGTCTTTAAGTGGCTTTTTAAATTGTTGCCTCTCTACCCCTGTACCCTAGATTCCTCCTGTATTGAATTGTATTGTAACTCTACTGTCTGCCCTCATGTTGTAAAGCGATGCGCAAACTTTTGGCGCTATATAAATTCTGTATTATAATAATAATATTTAGCAATAATGGAACTAGTACGGCATGGTTACAAATAGTTTGGGTTACCTGCATGAAACAAGCCTGAAAAGCCATGACTAGATGGTGGTTTTGAGACTTTATTATGTTTTATGTCTTCTTTTTATTGCAGTGCATGTATGTAGAAGTTGCCTGCAGCAGGCCTTAATCTTTGAGAAAGTTGCACACAGCTTGTACTAGGTTGGGAAAAAAGGGAAAGTCATAGTTTAGTATTGTACCTCCTTGGTTCTTACTAACGCATTACTTATTGCATGACCTGTACATTACATTGATAACCTCTATAACCCCGTTCAGTCAGAAGGTCTCGTTCATAAGGCGCAGTACAGCAATGTGCAGAAGAAAAAATAAGGGCATCACATTAGATGGGCTATCCTGTTGTACAAAACGTCGTTTGTCACAAACTGTAAAACGCTGTATTCTTGAAATTCAACATGAGCAAGAGGCTTCCCGACTGCTGCTCCAGCAAATATCCTATTTGGAATCTATAATGGATTTTTAATAGCTTGGTTTATAAGTACAAAACTAAACATAAAAGCATAATAGTAATACGAAATCCTGGTCCATCAAGCCGTAGTAGCATTTAACTACCTGAATTCCAACCTTCACTTCCAGGCCATTTTTCAGTTTTAAGTGCTATGATAGATTGATTGATAATTGCTCAGTTATGCAACACTGTATTCAAATTAACTTTATATATATATTTTATACAGGTAGAGCTTTTTGATAAGTAGACACCCTGAAGGGATCTCATGTTTTGCCACAATTTTTTGCAAACGAAGAAACATGATGTTATTTAGGTGGCTTAACAGTCACTCCACCCTAGACCAAAATGGGAGACAGCAGGCAGATTGGACCCGCTTTGGGTTCCATGCTCTGCCCTCCTGCCACAGACTCTCACTTCTGTTGCTGCAATCTATAACATCAGTTGTCTGCAAACTATTTACTGCCAGCTTCACTGATATAGTGGCAGCAGACGGGTGAAACTGGGAACGTTTTACAAGCCTACACACTCCATGCAAAACTTTGATATTAGTGTTGCACAGAGAAGCCTTTACCAAAATGGGGTTTGGTAGTGGTGCACTAGATACAGCAGGTCATACATGGAGAAAGAAGGTGAAGTGGTTGATGTACATGTCAAATACATTGGAGGATGGACATGAGGGGGTTTAATTTTCAGGATTTTGGGGGTGACAGGAGAAGAGGGGGCACGATGAAATGGTTAAAAAATTATCCCACAATCAAATTAATTAAACCCTCTTGAATTTGCTGCTGCCTTTCTCTGATCCCTTACTACAAACCATTCATGATTTCATCTAGGGTTGTCCCGATACCACTTTTTTAGGTCTGAATACAAGTACGGATACTTTTTTTCAAGTAGTCACCGATACCGAATACCGATACTTTTTTTAAATGTCATGTGACAGTGACAAAAGATCTAAAGTAAACTCTAGTCTAAAGTAGTACAAAATCAAATTATTTACAATTTACATAAATTGATCAATATCTTTTACATGAATAACATTAATATTTAATTATTTAGAAATTACTTAAAATACAGAGCTTGTACTTTAGGAAGTTGTATTCTATGTGACTCCATTTTGAGTGACACAGAATAAAAAATAACATGCAATGCAGTGCACTGACTGAGAACTTCTGGCAGTGGCAAGGCAACAAACTACACATTGCTTGCCTCTGTGTGCACTACTGTATTACAATTTACTAGACACTCGGTATTCTATTCAATTCATTCAGTTATATTATATATCACTGTCTCACTCTCGAGTGTCTACAATTCTAGATTTAATCTTACTTGCTCGGCGAGGGCTGACTGCTGCTATGAAGTTCGTCCTGGTCCTGCTCTCCGCCCGCTCTCCTCCCTCTCTCCGCCCACTCTCCTCCTTTCATAATTTAGCAGCACGAGGCGAGGAGGAAAACAAACAACTATTGGCTGCTCTTTGGCGCTCTCTCCACCCCTCAGCTGCTGCGGCTCTCCGCCCCCAGTATGCACGCTCGAGCGAGGGGAGTTAAAAAAACGGCACATAGACATACCTCTGATGTTTGCCGCCGCTCTATCCAGTGTCCACCCCTTGTCAGCAGCCACTATTACGCTGCTTACCAGGAACACGGGGTTACATACACAGTACCAGTGCAACCAATTAGGATGTCGCTGCCGCTCGCTCCACCCCCTTCTAAACTGCCGCAACCAATTAGGATGATCGCTCTCCAGTCCCCACCCCTTATAAGCTCCGGTTCTAACACTCAGCAGCCTGCTAGTTGAAAAAAAAAAAAAGTATTCTATTTTGGTATCGGCGGTATTTGCGGGAGTACGAATACTCCCGCAAATACTCGGTATCGGTCCCGATACCGATACCGGTATCGGGACAACCCTAATTTCATCCTTCCTCATAGCCACTCTATGTGTACATTATAACAGCTCAGGTCTCAACCATTCACTTATGCCACGTACACACAACCGTTTTTTATGGTCTAGGAAAAAAAATTAAAATTTTTCAACGTGATTCTTGTCAAGCCTGCCTTGCCTACACACGATCGTGAAAAAAAAATGCTTGAGCTAAGCGCGGTGACGTACAACACGTACGACGGCACTATAAAGTGGAAGTTCCATTCGGATGGCACCACCCTTTGGGCTGCTTTTGCTGATTTTGATTTGCGCTTTTCAGTCTTCGTGCTTTTCAGTCTGTTACAGCGTGATGAATGTGCCATCTGCATTACGAATGTTAGTTTTACCAGAACGAGCGCTCCCATCTCATAACTTGCTTCTGAGCATGCACGTTTTTTTTTTCACGTTGTTAAAGCCTAAAAACTACAACGTGAAAAACGACGCGAAAAAATAGAGCATGTTCTAAATTTTTAATGCCCATTTTTCACATCATGAAAAATGCTCTGGAGCCTACACACGATCATTTTTAATGACCATTTAAAAAAAAAAAAAAATCACAACATGAAAAACGGTCCTGTGTGTTTTCTGCAGCATTATGTAAGAAAAAAACATTGTTTCTTAAATACACATCCACCTCTCGTTTTTTTTAAGAATATGGTGGTATGTAGCTGGTTAAAGCAATGCAAAGTGCACTTAAGGCAGTGTTTCTCAACTCCAGTCCTCAAGCCCCCCCACAGGTCATTACTAAGGCAGTGAAACTGATCAAATCACCTGTGCAAAATAATGGAAATCCTGAAAACCTGACCTGTTGGGGGGCCTTGAGTGTTGAGAAACACTGACTTAAGGCATGATAAAGTAGCAGTGGTATTATGGAAATACTTAAGTGCTATTTAGCAACAAAACTCCATCGATTTATTTATATATTTTTAATTACCGTATTTATCGGCGTATACCGCACACTTTTTTCCCCTTAAAATAAGGGGAAAATCGTGGGTGCGCGATATACGCCGATACCCGCTTCCCGTGCTCAGTTTGAAGCCTCCGCCGACATTTACCGAGCGCAGTACACTCGGGTACATTCGGCCAGGCTCGGCTTCGCTCGTAGTCACGCTCTGTGACGTTTATGCGTGAGAAGCCAAGCGTGCCCGAGTGTACTGCGCTCGGTATATGTCGGCGGAGGCTTCAAACTAAGAGCGGGAAGCGGGGATTTGACTCGGAGACAGCGCGGGAAAAGCCGGGAGGACACCACCGAGGCCGCAGACGGACACCGGACAAGGCCGCCGATGGACACCGGGCAAGACACCAAACTGTAAGTAATGAGATGTGTTTTTTTACAGGAATTTCGGGTCTACTTTAGGGGTACGCGCTATACGCCGGAGCGCGCAGCACCCCGATAAATACGGTATAACCTACCCTACTGTATTAATAATAACGTGGTCTTGCACTACTCCCACTCCCTATGCTCCAGCACTTTCTTGTGATTCTTTCTTATTTTCAAGGTTGAATAATTGCCAGCATCCATCAGCTTTTTTCCTGTGAGCCCAGGAAGCCAATAACACACCCTCAGGTGTTCTGTTTTTTTCGGGGGGGGGGGGGGGTATACAGATTATATTGTTATTCAACAGTTTTCATAAGAACAGACAGTGTTCAGACAGGACAGGAAATATACAATGATTGTCTAACAATACTATTACTTCCCAGTCAACTCAAGTATGTGGCTATATATAACAGGTGTTCTGGTTAAAGGCCTTTTAACACTTGTAGGACCTGAAAGTTGTGCGACTTTTGCCGCAACTTGAAGCGATGCCTGTGTAATGAAGAGACTACTTTGAAGTCGCTGAGACTTGATGTCACACAGATATGAATGGTACGCATTGGAAATCTTGGGGTAACGACTAGTCATGCAACTTTGCAGTCACAAGTCGCAGGAAAAGTGGGCCTAAGTGATATTTCAGCTGATTAGTCAAGGCATATAGACATATTTAACAAAGGTGTGTAAAGGTCAATTCTGACAGTACTAAGCCCTGTCATGGTGTGATTATAGGAAAAAGACACACAGAATTCACATGTAAACAGTGCAAAGCTCCAGAGTATTGCTTTTGAATGGAGAAGACTGGCTTGACAGTTTTCTCTAGGTTTTGTAATCCAGGATCGGGGCATGAAGCTTGAAGACTCCAAAGTGTCTTGGAGGATGGAGCCTTCAATCCTGTGTACGGGTCTTGCTGGAGATCTGCAGGCTGTGTGAGTCCACAGGTGTACAAATTAGTTATAAGCCAGGAATGATCAAAGCGCAAGGCCCCAGGATAAAGCATGTGGCGCAGTGAGAGGTGCTGAGATTTGGGTCTCCCACTTTATGCAACTCATGTTATCTATGGATGAGGTTGAGGATTTCCCTGCAGAATTCAAAAGAGTCGCAACACGGAGAACATGGCTAAGAGACTAGTGCTCAAAGTTGCTACCACCAGATGGACCTGAGCCGGCATAACTGTGAACAGAGGATGCCAAGCGTGACAGAGACCTTTAGCAACACTCTGGTGTGGGAGAGGTATCAATGGGAGGTCAAGGCACACTGGAAAGCAAGAGAAATTATGAGTTTTGCATTTTTGCTGCTTATGGAAATTGTCAGTCAAGAGAAGAGAAAATAGTACCAGTCTGCTGTTGCCTCTAAAAACCAAGATCCTATTTTGGCCTGCAGGGGTGTCAGGGAAAGGCTGCAGTGTTGTCACCTGGGGGGCATTGGCCTGTCCAAGTGCAGTATAAACACGATGGTGCACTCAAGTGAAGGCTTTGGCACCTGCCTTAAGAATTGGTTGAACTGGTGTAGTTTTTGGGACTAATCTCAATGAATTGGGAGTGTGTCCAGCGTGTAGATCTGTGGTGCACAAGGACTTTCTGTGGTGTGCTACCCTGAGAAGCGAGGAAACATTGACAAAAGTCCAATGTGCAGAAAAGCTGAAGGCTAAAAAGTACATGTATACTGATTCTGCCTGAAGTTATCCAGCAGATTGCTGAGAAAGATCCTGCAGCGATGGTGCAGAAGGTTTTCCAGGACAATTGAGGAGCTGTACAGTGGGCAAGAGTGACCCTTTAATGTGAAAAAGTGATGTATGGAGCAGCTCACAGGCTCCCGCGCCTAGGAGGCTAAGACAGCTGGTAGAAGCCAGGAAAATTGAGGTTAATGTTGATAAATGTAATGCTGATGATGAAATCGAAAGCTGTATTACTGCAGGAGATATTCATTAATATTTGTTGATGATAGAGGTGGGATATCTCCTATGACAACCAGAGACAGAGCCACATGATTGTCTTTGGAGAACTTGCAAGGACTCTGTGTTTGAGCTGGAGATTACCCAGGACAGCTTTGATGCTACTCTTAGAACAGAGTGGGTCTGCACCACACAGTAAAAATGTGTAAGTGCAGCACAACCACTCTATGGATAAGTTGGTTGAGAGGTTAACTCAGCCTGCCGTAGTTGAAAATGTATTTCCACTTGATGTGGATAAAAATAATAATTATACTGTGCCTACTGTTTAGTATCCAGTTCCATCAGTGTTTCCCTGGGTAGGTGATGCTGTGCTGTGGACCACCCATGGTGGAAGCACTATGGATTTGGATGGTTGCTGCAGCGAAGTACTTGCACTACTGGACAAGACTACTGTGTGCAACAGTTAAGTAGATATGACAGCTGCTATAAGGCCCAGTGAAAGCGCTGAGCCAGTGGTCGGGTGTACATTGACCCTTGCTGAAATTGGTCACTTCCAGTCGTAAGAACCAGATAAGGACACCTGCATAGCAAATGTTTTGTTCACAGTCCAACGGGTGGATAATCGAGAATGTCAATGTGATTGTGTAACTGATCCTGACCTGCAGTGAATCACTGATGCAGAATTAAAGGGGAAGAGAGCAAGACACACATGTGACATTATCTGGGGGACCACCAGGCGGTGATGTTGGTTATCTTCACTGAGGTAGAGGAATTTTTAAATGCCTCAACCTCCTAAATATCAATGAATGAGCCCCTTCATATCTCTGACAAGGAAAAAGTCCCTTAAAAAGTTGTGTATTTAGATGTGGCATGTATTGAGCCTCATATGTTACTGTAGATACTTGAACCTATAACAACACATTTGCTGCACACTTGCGTGTCACCACTGCAGTCAGACAAGCAGGGACAAAATACCAATCAGTGGAGCCAGGTAGTATAGGCAGTGCTAAGCAGTGTTGGTCAAATATGGAACTGGTTGGTACAGTGCTAGTTAAGTATATGAAAAGTGGTTTACAGTTCCCCTGCAAGAGTGCTTCCAAAAACTGTGTTTTGTATGGAAGGCACTCAGAAGAAATGCTTGAGACATCTGAGATAACAGACATGTTAGAGGTCTCTCCACCTGATGTGGTGATGATGAGCATCTCTGTTGTTGTGGTCTGAGGTGCAGCTAAGCATTGGTTGTTAAATGGAGCAGATACTGTCTCACACACTAGACCTCATAAGAAGTAAGGGCCCAGAATATATGCAGCCACAGCAGAGATTCTGGCCATCAGCCATAAACAGATACAGATTAAGGTACCCGAAAACACTTTAAAGGGGAGAGAACTGACAAGACTGGTGTTTGTGAGACAATAAAAGGTACAGGTAATTCCAAAATATTATGATAATTGTAATCTTGGTTGCCTAAGGTAACCACAAAAGGGTTGAACCCAAAAGAAAACTGAGAGTGGTTAAAGAAGAGGGGAGAAATGGCTCTGCGTTGAAGGGTCTGGTATGGATTTTGAGGGGGACCCCTACGCCTTTTAAAAAAAAAACACACAATGTTTTTACATTTTGGTTTGGGGTTTCCCTTAATATTCATGACGTTATTTTCAGTGAATTTTATCTGCATTGCCGGGACCTGACAATTCATTACAGCCGCAAGCAGTTTTAACCACTTGACCACTGGGCACTTAAACACCCTTAATAACCAGACCAATTTTCAGCTTTCGGTGCTCTCACATTTTGAATGACAATAACTCAGTCATACAACACTATAACCAAATGAAATTTTTGTCCTTTTTTTCCCACAAATAGAGCTTTCTTTTGGTGGTGTTTCATCACCTCTGCGGTTTTTATTTTTTTTGCTATAAATGAAAAAAGAACAAAATTTTGCAAAAAATAATAATTTTTCTTCATTTCTATTATAAAATTTTGCAAAAAAGTAATTTTTCTTCATAAATTTGGCCTAAAATGTATACTGCTACATATCTTTGGTAAAAAAAATAAAAAATTTTGGATATTATTTAGTCTGGGTGAAAGTTATGGGGTCTACAAGCTATGGTACCAAATCCTGAAAATTGATCAATTTCATCACACCTGAAGTACTGACAGCCTCTCTCATTTCTTGAGACCCTAACATGCCAGAAAAGTACAAATACCCCCCAAATGACCCCTTTTTGGAAAGAAGACATTCCAAGGTATTTAGAAAGAGGCCTGGTGAGTTTTTTAAAGTTGTAATTTTTTCCCACAATTCTTTGCAAAATCAAGATTTATTTTTTTTTCATCAAATTTTCATATTATTAGGTTATTTTTCACACACAGCATATGCATACCACAAATTACACCCCAAAACACATTCTGTTATTCCTCCCGAGTATGGCGATACCCCATGTGTGAGACTTTTACACAGTGCGGCCACATACAGAGGCCCAACATGCAGGGAGCACCCAGGCCAATTCTGACATTTCTCTCCTACATGTAAAAATCATCATTTATTTGCTAGAAAAATACATAAAACCCCAAAACATGATATAAAGATACCTCACATGTGGTTTGAACACCGTTTTTATATGTGGGCGGGACTTGCGTATGCGTTCGCTTCTGCATGCGAGCTCGCGGGGACAGGGGCTGCTGTATGCCCAGAGTATTGCGGAGTATGCCCAGAGTATTGCAGAGTATGCCCAGAGTATTGCCAGAGTATGCCCAGAGTATTGCCAGAGTATTGCGGAGTATGCAGAGTATGCCCAGGGTATTGCAGAGTATGCCCAGGGTATTGCGGAGTATGCCCAGAGTATTGCGGAGTATGCCCAGAGTATTGCAGAGTATGCCCAGAGTATTGCAGAGTATGCCCAGAGTATTGCCAGAGTATTGCCAGAGTATTGCGGAGTATGCAGAGTATGCCCAGGGTATTGCAGAGTATTGCCCAGAGTATTGCCCAGAGTATTGCCCAGAGTATGCCTGAGTATTGCAGAGTATGCCCAGAGTATTGCCAGAGTATGCCTGAGTTCTGCAGAGTATGCCCAGAGTATTGCCAGAGTATGCCTGAGTATTGCAGAGTATGCCCAGGTGAGTATTGCAGAGTATATGCAGCAGGGATGGCTGAGCAGGGAGGGAGGGATGGATGGATCTGTGACTGCATTTGTCACAGATCCAGCCCGCAGCACTGCCGCTGCCATCCGCTCCCTCCCCTCTCCTCTCACACTGTACCGATCGGTACAGAGAGAGGAGGGAGGAACCGGCGTCATCAAATGACGCCGGTCTGTTTACATCTGATCGCGCCGTCATTGGACGGCGCGATCACGTGGTAAACCGCCGCTATCAGCGGCGATTTACCGTGATCCGTGATGCGCCGGGTCCTCTGGACCCGGCGGTCACGGATGTTCCCGTGTGCGCGCCTCAGGAGGCGCGCGGGAGCGCGATTCTGACAGGCCGTTAATTAACGGCCAGTTAGAATACAGCAACCGCCCTAGAGCCGTACTTTCGGCATAGGGCGGTTGCAAAGTGGTTAAATTACTTTTTTTCCCTTTAGAAATGTAATTTTACTGCAGGGACTGTTCTAAACACGGTAAAAATGCACCACTTTACATGCATACTATAGACAACCCCTAGGTATGAAATTTAAAGGAATATTTTAATTATTAATATTTCACTTTTAATGTTTCACTTTAAGCATTATTAAAATCACTCATCCAGAAAAAAATGCAGTTTTTTTAAACTCTTTTTTGCATTGACACGTGTTCCCTGGGGCAGGACCCAGGTCCCCAAACACTTTTTACGACAATACCATGCATATAAGCCTTTTAAATGAGCACTTTTTTTTTTCCTGTTCGTAAGTTCTGCGAATATCGGGCATGCTCCAAATGTGCCAGCAGAGGCCCTACAGGTGTTTCTATCACATAACATTGTATTTTGCAAAATAGGCACAGTGCATTGTAATATACTGGGGCCCCTTGTCTGCATGGATTGTTTTACTCGTAGGGTAGATTGAGTCTTTAAGCTTTTTTGAGTGTAGGCAGGTGTGTGTTCTTATATTCACTTATATTCTATTCCTGTCAGACCATAAATGTTGGGGTACTGTCAGCTGCCTTGGGGGCCCCTATAATGGTCCCTACCACCTGAAGTCAGAGCTGACAACTGACACTCTGCCTGTGTAGTTGGAAATTGGTAAAAATGTCACTAAACAAAGCCTTTCATTTTCGTTCATCTAATCCTGACAATAGTTATCAGCCCTAAGAGGCAAGGTGTTACTATTGTAACAGTTAAATTATGGAGATTCGGATCAGTACAGATACTAATTGGTGGTTGGATCTTTTTACACAGTGCTCCTGACATGTACATTTTTTTTAACCCAGTTGTTAATAACCATTTCATACCCAGAGGTCATCAAAGCCTAGATGCTCTGACCACATTTAGCAGTGTCAGTATTTTTTGGTTAACTTGACAGTAACTCTTGACTAATTTGCACACTTAAATTCTGTTACGTACAGTATAAGTCTTTTATTTGGTATGCTCTTTTACTAAATACCCAGCTTTTGTTATTTAATATAATTTACAAATACGCACATTTTTAATCCAACTTTTTTTTTCTTGTGCAATATTTTTATTGATTTAGATACAAAAAAGGTCACTTGCATTACATAAGGTCACAACAGTATAACCTCAAATAACAAAACTACATTAGCGGTCAACAATTATTAGTAAGGTATAATAAGATAAAAAAGGTCTAATGGATAGAACCCCAAATTGAAGGTACAAACAACAATAGCCTTAACTGGGTCTACAGAAAACAATAAATAGACAGTACTTCAAGGAAATTATAAATGGGGTCAGTCCGATGTGTAATATGGCCCAACATATTGTGTGTTCCTAGTCAATTACTTTTTTTATGCACTGTAATGCACAGTAGCGGCCTCATCTGGCAGGTTGGTTTATAAACAAATCTCACCATTGGTTCCTAACCATTAGTGTGAAACCTGCGACTCAGAGCTAGGAGCATCCTGTGTGAGACCAACAGGGAGCTTGCACAGGATTGCACTTTTTAGTTTTCGGATTAAACATTTATTTACTTTCTCCTGACTTGGGAAGCCATGTCTAAGAACAGTAGTCTACAAAATGTGGGTGACAAGTGGTTATAATAGTAAAATATATTTTAGTGCATTCTGTAATACCCTGTACAATGGCTCAATTAGGGCCTCTATTACTTTGTACAGTGACATCTATCCTTAGTGGAGTTCCGCCGAAAAATTATTCAGCCGCTGACTTTTAATATTAGAACACATACCTGTCCAGGATGCCCGTAATGTCACCACCCAAAGGCAATCTGTTCCTTGGCTCCCAGGTGCAGGCATCTTCAGTAAGGGAATCAGGAAGTGAAGCCTTACTGCTTCAGAGCCTGGTTCCTTACTGCTCATGCATGAGTCGTGCTGCGCGTCCTCACTGGTCCCTGCTGTCTTCTGGAACATGTGTGTCTCCCAGAAGACAGCAGACAGGATCTGTGGCGATCTACCGCCGGAAGTGGGAGCAAATACCTGTATTAGACAGATATCTGCTCCCCCTGAAAGGTGCCAAATGTGACACCGGAGGGGGAGAATAACCAGAAAAAATTAAATTACATTTTTGGGTGGAGCTCCGCTTAAACAATGTAAACACGCTTACAGAAAAACAAAGGGAGGTTGGTCTCATCGATTTACCGTTGCTCCCTCATTATTCAATCAGCAGGCTAAATATACATCCTTTGCCAAGCTGTACAGCTTAACTGAACTGTATATCAGGGACCTTCTTTTGCTTTCTGGTAGTGGTGCCAGGATCACAAGACTTTCTTCACAGAATTCCAAACCTGTTTCTCCGAAAAAAAACTGTTTAAATACTGTATGTAAGTTTCAGATGTGATTTTCACTGTTTGCCATTTGTTTCAAAGACGAATTCCAGGTATGGTTTGTATTGAGTAGTTTTTATTGTCATATTGGTGTGAGTATAAGCAAAGAATCAATGCAGTAGTTGGCACTACTACAGAGATTGCCAGTTTTTTTGGGGTCCTGTGTTGAGTTGCTTCCCTTATGGATAGTGAGCACAGGGGGACCGCTGTTCCCTTGTATTTTTTTCATTGAATACATGATGTTATCTGATTGAACAAGCTGGGGGTTGTGACGTCATCACCCCACCACTCCACTTCGTCCAATTGGAAAATAGGCACAGAGCCCAGAAGACTTGTGAAGATTTCCTACTGTTATTGTCAGGTATTGATTATGTATACTTAAATTGGCCCAATGCAATAAAAAATGTCAGGAGTTTAACTTTTAAATTCAATAAGCATGGATATGTCAGTTACTGGTAGATGCTTTTGAGCCCTATTAAGAGCTTCAATGATGAATATTTTTGCCTTTATTCCCAACCTGCTGTAACCATTATCCCGGCTTCTCAATCAAACCTTGTGGCTAGATCCAAGTTATTTTGTATTACAGACATTATATTGGGAAGAGGAGACAAATTTTCTTGGGTTTCTGCTATATGGCTGGAGCCAGGGGGAACACAGAGGAAACCCTGCCTCTGGAGTTTTTGAAAAAAAATCTGGAAGCCAATAGGCAACTCAGTCCACCAGTATCCAGTGTTGGGTGGACCATTAATTCTTCACATTGGCAACTCTGTCCACCAATATCCAATGTTGGGTGGACCATTAATACTTTACGTGTTTCAAAAAGGGAGAGAACTAAGTAGCTGTATAGAGAAGTTTTTCTGTGTGTCAAGTAAACTTAAGCCAAATGCTGTGAATTTCCTTTAAATAAATAAATTCACACGATTCCCCTAGCAGCACAGACAGTGCTGACAGGGTAAACCTCCTGCCGAGCAATTTTCTGCTCCTGGAGGAGAGTGATCATTGCTAGCGGCTACAGCAACCGCTAGTGATGATCGCAAGTGAATCTGGCAGGCTGGTTGTACCCAAGTTGATTGATCGATCAACTTGGTACATTCAGCCTGCCCGAACAGTTTGAATATCTGCTGGGTCCTGCTGAGCCGCCTATCGAACTGTCTATGGCCGGCCGACTCTTATTTCTCCCATTCTCATACTTTCACCTCTTGGTGTTCCTCAGTACACTCTGAGAAAATTTGTTTAGTGAGTACAAAAATCATTTTTTTTGTCATCGTTCATGCTTATCAAGTGGCGCAGACAGTAATGAATAAAATGTAGTTCCAGAGTCAGAGCAGTAAAAGAAGATTGCTGATAGGTTACTGAGTCACTGCACTCTCGGCAATGCGCTTTGCTTTACAAAATGTAAATGTTTCTTAGGAGGCATGAAAATTGCACATCCTGTATGATTAGTGTATAGAACAATCAATAAAACGGCAACCCTGTAGATAGCATTTTTAGCCTTTGTCTGTTTCTTTTATTTGTAAAAATAATAAAAAGGCATTTTCAGTGTACAGTGAAATTACCCACAATTCCTGTAGCATGTACGCTGCCATTCTTAGAGGGTTATTTATGTTGTAATTTCTACACTTGACAGTTAGATGTTCTGAGTGCTGTGATGCTGCCATCTTTGTCTGTAATCCAGATGCAGGGATTGTGGCAGTAATTGTGCACTTTCGGTACTGTTGTGTAACTGGTAGAGTAAAGTATGGAATCGTTTAGGAAGCATAATAAACTTTCAGTCTGTAGCACACTCTCTTTTTTTTCCCTAGCTGCTTCCTAAATGGCAGTCGGGAGTTAGACTTGTTTCCTATGCTCATTCATTATGCTACAAAGCAGAGATTGCAGTGCCTGCAGAGACTGGATGTGCGCAAAGGTCACAGATAGAGAAGCCATGTTCTGACATCCAAATTGTCCTTCTGGATTAACCCGTTGCCAAGCAGTCTAGACTTCTTTCAGTTTAAAATACAGCATTTTTTATAATTAAAAATAAAATGCTTTTTCCGTGAGTTGCTGCCACTAAGGCTCCTTTTAGATAAACATTGGAATGGAGATTTGCCATGCACACACACATTTAGAAGAGCACAAAATTGTGGCCTGGAGTGACCAATTCCAAAGTGCTGAGCGTGTAGAAGTGTCCAATCTTTACATAATTCTGGACTTCACCTACCCTACTGCTAACATTACAGCCAGACGGATCTGGGGCGCTGCATTTTTAATATGGGCTGCAGAGTTTGACAGGCGGCATTGCCTATCAAACTTGTCTATTGGGTTCATTGGTAGCACACCGCAACGGAAGGCCAAACTCTCGGCTCACAGTTGCAGTCCAATTTTTTTTTACTACAAATTGCCCTCCTGAACGCCTGCCAGTTGCTGCTATTCTGCCGGTGGTAAGCAATTCTGCCATTGTGAAAAAAAAACTATCAATGTCCCTTGGCTTAGGTCCAGGTTGTATGATTCTTCCTGTTTTTAGAAAATGGAGTAGGTTAGGCACAGTCATGGTCTTATTTAGGGAAATACAATAGTAATTGGATAGAGCTTTCTGTTTAAACACTGTCTTCCCCAAAAAAGGTCATGCAAGACTATTGACAATTAGACATGTGCACACTGAAATATTTTGTTTTCGGAACTTCGTTTTCGTCCGAAAAATATAATTTATTTATTTAGGTTTTCGTTAGAAATTGCATTCCTCTGAAAATCCGAATGAACTAAGGTTGAATCTGCCATTGAAGGCTTATGGTGTCTGTCGAATGCTCAAAGAAGATTCGACAGAGCAGCGAAACTGTTCGACACTGCAGATAAAAAAGAAAAAAATAGAAACTAGTAAGGGAAAATTGGGACTTTAAGCGAGGTTGCAGACAAGGTGAGAGTAATATAAAAGTACAAATTTATTCATGGAAATGCAGGCATATATCAACATACAAAAAAAAAAAAAACATGTAAATGAAAACATATGTATTTCAAATAAAGGACATTACTTTATACTGGAAACACATAGTATGTGCGTATACAGTAAGCGTAACAACAAGTGCAGCAATGCCTGGCCAGGTGCCGCATGCTGTTGTGCATGGATAAATGGATGCATCCAATGACAATATATGTACAGAAAGCATATTAACAGTTGTAGCGAGATGGTTACAATAGTGAGAAGCTGGTAAAAAGCATATAAAAAATACCAATGCTAACATATAATAACATAGGATATGTATAGCATCCATATTAGCTCAGGATATGTACAGCATCCATACTAGCCTGACGCGTTTCGTGTCTATGGACACTCTTCAGGGGCAGGATGCTTGAATTATCTAGAACGGGTAGAGCATAATTAGTAAATAGTTCATGGCCAGTATAAGGTAGAAAGAATGTCCACCTAGGGTACTCCCATAGGATATAGAGTAAAAAGATATGGACAATATGGAGCCATCGCCAAAAGGATATGTCTGTCAGGGGAACTGTGGCGTCATTGCAGCTCACGCGGGGCAGGGGCAGCAGGAGACCTCCCCAGGCAAGGTAAGCACAGGATCAAGTGTGCATGTAGTATATGGATTAAAGCAGGTAGCCAACTGGGGTCTAATAAAACAATAAAGTTAAAAATAAATCAATAAGTGTAGGGGCCAAACCAAATACAGCCAACCCAGAAATGAGGGTAGGTGAAATAACCCGATAGTGGCGTCCCAGGCTCCTAAGACATCCAGAGGTAAAGATAGTGTGGAATAACCTAGCAAGCTAGTAGGCTTTGGTTACAAACAGCCAATAACATTCATCATCATCATTATTTTTATTTTACTTCCCCCACCCAATTCCAGCAGCGATCTTTTCTCTCTATAAGGTCAAATCTTTTCCCTCTATAATGTTGAATCTTTTTCTCTCTATGTTGAATCTTTTCTCTCTATGTTGAATCTTTCTTCTCTATGTAGAATAATATTGGACTAATAGAGTTAAGGCTAGGCACATTCCACCACAGGTTCGATAGACACAGATTGTTATTGTCAGCGTCATGTCGAATCTCCTATCTATATCGAACTGTTGTTGCAACGAAAATAAAGCATTTGTTTATGTGAGATCTTTCAGTTTTCGTATTCTGCGCATTTGTTTTTGTTTGTTAAAATGATCACGAAAATAACTGAAATTCGGGTGAAAGTGCATTCGGATGAAAACGAATGCACATGTGTATTGACAACAGGTATTAGATGGCTGTCAGACATGTAGGATCTAAATAACGTGTGTATAAAGACATGACTGCTTGTATGATTAAAACATGAATATCTATGCATTGAGAAGACTTTCTCAATGTATCATCCATGTTATGATTATCTAGGGGAAGACTAGATTACAGCTAGGTCACAAAAATCGAACACATCTCAGTGTCTTTCTCCCCATAGTGATCGGCCCAGAGATCTGCTGTGATCTTAAAGGGTCACTAAAGGAATTTTTTTTATTTTTTGCTGAAATGACTGTTTACAGGGTATAGAGACATAAAAGTTAACTGATTCCTTTTCAAAATGATTAAAAATAGATAAAAATCAATCATATAATGTGCCTGCAGGTTAGTTTCACTTTTAAACTGGCTTCATGTTTCTGTGAAGTAGAAAGAGACACACAGAACAAAAACAAACAAATCCAGGGCAGTGTTTTGTTTTTAAAATTAATCTGATTGGTTCTGGGAAGTTTTAGACACACAGTAATGACAGCTTAGACCACAGTGAGAAAGCTCCCAGTACTGTGGTTATAAGGAAACAGACAAGCAGGAAGTGTGTAGATCAGAGCAGGATTACAGCAACAGCAAAGCAAAAACGAACAATGAGGACATGAAACCAGTACTGCAGTAAGGTAAAGGAAGCTATTTAGCTAAAAAAAAAATCCGTTAGTGACCCTTTAATGTAGTCAACTGCCAATCCAGCCAAAAGTATTATAATACAAAACAATACCAATTCCAAAAAAGTTAGGACGATGTGTAAAATCTACCTAAAACAGAATGCAATGATTTGCAAATCTCTTAGGCCGCGTACACACGGCAGAGAACCTCGACGGGCGGAACACATCGTTCCGCCCGTCGAGGTTCTCGCCCGGCCGTCAGATTCGGAGACCAGCCCGTCGGGAAGGGCGACGAGCCATTCATCCCGACGGGCCGTCGAGCAAATAGAGAACCTGCTCTCTATTTCGGCTCGACGGCATTCCTGACCGGATGCTCGCCGAATCCGTACACACGGCCGAGGTTCTCGGCAGAATCAGGATGCCAGCGAGGTTCTTGCTGGTTTCTGCCGAGAACCTCGGCCGTGTGTACGGGGCTTCAAACCCATATTTTATTCACAATAGAAAAAATATCAAAATGTTCAAAACTAAGAAAATTTACCATGTAAAGTAAAAAAGTTTGTTAATTTTGAAATTGATGGCAGCAACATGTCTCAAAAAAGTTATGACAGGGCCACGTTTACAACAGTGTAGCATCTCCTTCTCATTTAACAACACTCTGTAAGGATCTGGAAACTGAAACCATTTGCTGGAGTTTTAGTAGAAGATTGTTGTTACATTCTTGCCTGAATCTAACTGGTCAACAGTCCTGGGTCGCCTTTGTTGTATTTTTTTGTTTTAAGATGTGCCAAATATTTTCAGTCGGCTAAAGGTCTGGACTGCAGGCAAGCCAGTTAAGCACCTGGAGTCTTCTACTATGAAGCCATGTTGTTGTCATACATTCATTTCAGGGTTGAGCATAGACTTGGGCGATTTTGGCCCCCAAACAAAACTCGATTCGACTCAAATTTTTATTTCGTGATGAACACTGAGCCAGTCCTAAGTTTTTTGGGTGAGTCCGCAGCTTCGTCCTAGTCCACCGAGTTCCTGGGAAAACACCGCAGGACTAGGCCCAAGCCACGGCCTGGCCTAAAAAAGCTCGCCATGGCGGCCTTTTCCCAGGATCACGGCAAGCTGCGGGCAGGATTTTTTAGGTGAGTCTTCGGCCTAGACTGCGGATCGCCAGTCCTATGGGGGAAAAAAAAACCCTCGCAACTCGATTCAAGATTCAAATAGATTTTTTCCCCCGGCCCTAGTTTAGCATTGTCCTGCTCAAATATGAAAGGCCTTCCCTGAAAAAGACGTCTTCTGAATGGGAGCATATGCTGTTCCAAAACCTAGATGGCAGTAAAGAAGACTTATTTATTTTATTTTTTATTTGCTGCAGTTAGGTTACACTTACATGGTTTGGCCCTCTTACAGCATGGCCAGTGAGATGAGAAGCAAAACACTAAAAATCTCATCTCTCTGTCACCCTGATCTCTCCTCACATGAGCTTGTTCCTGATGAGCACTAATCAAATCTGATTGGTATATTGTGCTGCTTCTCTCTCTCCCAGTCTAAGCTTTGCTGTACACGTACTAAAGGGCTGATACAAAGTCCAGAACTTATAGTGGTTGCATAAAAAACTGTTAATGGTGTATTAATGAATGAAGAGCTGCATTGATTTTTATTTTATTTTATATCTGCCTGGAATCAAGCTTAAAGTAGAAGTGTGGGAAGTGAAAAAAGCAAATATGCATATTCCTCTATATGGCTTACAGCTGTTCCCCACTGGCTGTAAGCCCAAGAACTGAGCGATCACGTGACCACTGATCGCTCAGTTCTCAGATCTACGCTGAACAGAAAGCAGTGACTGTCAGTCACCGGTTCTTTGGTCCAGAGTTTACTGCAGCACTGGGCAGTGGAGGGGCGGGGGTGGATGGCTCAGGCTCTCAGCAGCGTACTGAGAGGCTGAGCCAGCTACTGGTCAGGCACCTGGGTGGATCCTGACATTATTGTTGGAATACATCAGGAGACTGGAGCTGATCTGTGACATAAGCCAACAGCGGATTGCATCCTGTGAACCACATTAAAAGTATGGCCAAACAAGTTTTGGCCATATTTCTCTTTTAGACTCTGACAAACCAAAACTTTATTTAGCCAAGAATGACCCTAGTCACCTACAACATTCTTCATGGGGACTGAAGAGATATGCACAATGTATATACTTTCATCTATCACAGCCTGCATGTTCTTTCATTTTGAAGTGAGAGATGATACTGTCTAAAAACTGCCGATCCCTTGGCTTTGCTTCTGTCCCACTAAACCAAAAAGGTGCTGGCTATGCACAGGTGCATTGGATAGAAGAAGATCCTGGACTGCCGCACTCCTTAAAACAATGGGCCAGATTCAGGTAGAAATGCCAATCTTTAGGCATGCCTAGTGTCTGGATTTTAAACTAGACTGCCGCAACTTTTTCAGGCAAGTGCTTTATTCTCAAAGCACTTGCCTGTAAAGTTGATTGATCCCAGTGCGCATGCTCCAAATCTCGACGTCAATACGACGTGTAAACGACATGAACGGCACTTACGCAAAGCCCTATTCGTGAACGTTTTACGTAAACGTTGTGAAAAAAAAACGCTGGCGCGCCGTCCATACTTAACATTGGCTGCGCCTCATATAGCAGGAATAACATTACAACGGTACTACGCTGACGCAAACGACGTAAAAAAATAGCGCCGGGCGTACGTTCGGGAATCGGCGTATAGGCTCATTTACATATTTTAGACGGGAACGCCACCTAGCGGCCAGCCTAAAATATGAAAATAAGATTAGACAGCGTAAGAGACTTACGCAAGTCTGATCTAAGGAAAATCTATGCTAAACTGATTTTATGAATCAGTGGCATAGATTGGAGGCCTAAAATCTGGAGATAAGCCAACTTATCTTCTACCTGAATCTGGCCCAATGTCTTTATTGTGAGTGAGTGAGTGAGAAACTTATATAGCGCAACACATGCAAACTGAATCGCCTCTGGGCGCTTGGCATCCACTCCTTAAAGCGGATGGCCCATCAAAAAAAAAATATTAAAAGCCAGCAGCTACAAATACTGAAGCTGCTGACTTTTATTATTAGGACACTTACCTGTCCTGGAGTCCAGCGGCGTCCGCAGCAGAGGACAAGCATTCGTTCGTCTCTCTGCTGCTCCCCCCTCCATCCACGGTGAGGGAACCAGGAAGTGAAGTGCTCCGGCTTCACTGCCCGGTTCCCTACGGCGCATGCGCGAGACGCGCTGCGCCCGCCGATTGGCTACCACTGTGTGCTGGGAGCCGAGTGTTCCCAGCACACAATGGGGGGACGACGGGAAGTGAAGGAAAACCTGTCTTTTGCCTGAGAATACTGGGCCGGAAGTGGGTGCAAATACCTGTCTTTAGACAGGTATCTGCACCCCCCTCCCCCCTGAAAGGTGTCAAATGTGACACCGGAGGGGGGAGGGTTCCGATCAGCGGAACTTAACTTTAGGGTGGAGCTCCACTTTAAGTGAGCCTCAGAAGAGATGGGTTTTGATTTTTCTTCTGAAGGCCAGGTGATTCACCTCCAAACGAATGCTGGTTGGTAGAGCATTCCATATTCTGGGTCCTTGGACTGCAAATCTACATTCTCCTTTGGACTTGTATCTGGTTTTGGGTATCTGGAGTAGATTTTGGTTGGTGGATCGCAGAACGCGATTGGGATTCTGAGCTTTTAGTTTTTCGCATAGATATTGGGGTGCTTTTCCTTGAATACACTTATGTGTTAGACAGAGTGCCTTAAAAGTAATTCTGTCTTTTACTGGCAACCAATGAAGGGATCTCAATGAAGGTGAGATTGATTCCCGTGTTTTTTTTCCCAGTCAACAGTCTAGCGGACGTATTTTGAACGACTTGCAGATGGGTGATTTGGTATTTGAGGAGTCCGAGATAAAGGGCATTTGCATAGTCAAGTCTGGAGTTGATAATTGTTCCCACCACGACTGCTATGTCTTCTTTTGGGATAAAAGGAATGAGTCTGCGTGGTAGGCGCAGCAGATGATGCGATCCGCTGACTACTGACCCTATTTGTGCATCCATTGTCATGTAAGTGTCAAAAATGACTCAGAGGCTTTTGACTTTGGTGCTAGGGGTGATGGTTTTACCCAGAATGGGCGGGGGTATCCATGTTGTTGCGGTTTGATTCTTTTGCTTGGCGTGAAACAGGAGAAGTTCTGTTTTCGAACCGTTGAGTTTAAGGTAACTCTTGGTCAAACAATTTTCTATCAAGGTAAGACATTATTCTAGTCCGAGATAATGATCCTTTCTTTATCGTACATCACGGGACACAGAGCGCATAGCCATTACACTTGGGTTATATGGGTACCTTCAGGTGTGGACACTGGTGTAATCAATTTCACAGGAAGTTTCCTCCCTATATAACCCCCTCCCACTGGGAGTGCTTCAGTTTTTTCGCCAGTGTCTTAGGTGTTGGTCACGTCTAGCTGTCCCTCGGAGGTCTCGGGACCCAGAAGAGCTAGCCGGATCCGTCCGAAGTGCTTCAAAGCCAAGGTGTACGGTACCCGGGCCCTGCTGGAGTGGGGTTTTGCCTATAATGCCTCTCCTTGGAGGGCTGGATTCTGGGCTCCAGTGCCTTAGTCTCTTCCAAGAACTAAACGCTACTGATGCCAGGATGCTATATAGGTCCAGGGGTGTGGGTTCCTTAACACAGGACCCCGGTCCCTGAAGGTCCAAGACAATACCCACGGAGATGGGGGAAGGCTGGGCCTCTTGCATTTTGCAATACCCTGCGGCGTGGTGCAGGTAAGAGGGAACCTGCGGGACTTGGTTCGACAGTAGGTATCCCCCTGGGGGTTCTGGGTTGGCTAATGGTATGCTTGTGCATCAGCCACTATCTCCACTATGTCTTTTGAGGCAGGATGGGATGTACTAATGTTTACCCAGATAACATGTAGATATATATATGCTTTTAAAGATATGTATTTTGCTACTCCCCCCAGATTTGCCTGTTAGCATGATACTGCAGCCAAACGTGTATAGAGAGGAAGTGCTGACAAAACTCCTGTTTCCTAGGAAGCCTAGGGGGACAGCTTCCTCTATGTGTGCACTACAAAGATTAGTGGCTTACCGGGTGTCTGTGTACTAGCGCTGGTCCAGGCTTCTCCTCTGCTCTCTGCTTCCTCCATGTTGGTTTCAGCGTGGGGGGGGGGGGGGCGGGCCAGCAGCGTCAGGTCTCAGATAAAGCAAAAAAAAAAAAAAAAAAAGCATTTCCTGGCTGGTCATTTCCTCCTGAGAGCAGTGGAGAGTGAGGACACAGAGCGCGCAGCTGAGCCATTTCTGGCTAACAGTGACACCCAGTGGTGGTTTGTGGATCTTCAGGTCTGGACTTAGTCCACACTGACCAGAAAAGAAAAAAAAAGAAAAAAGATTTTTTTCTTAAAGGGACTCAGCCTTAGATCTGGCAGTATCTGAGTCGGTGCAACCTTGGACTCCAGCTAACGGGCATTGGTGTGGCAATACTCACAGGACTCTCCTCGGTATTGCCGCCTTCTCAGGCGTATGAAAATTAAAAAAAAAAAATATATATATATATATTTTTTTTTTTTTACCATAGCATGTCCTTATTAATGTTTCACTTCTAGCTACAACAGTTGGGTGTTGGCTGTAGGGGTGTCTCAAGGTTGTGCAATGGCTCCCAAGGGATCAGGACCAGCTAAGGCTGCAAAAGGTGCCAAAAAAGTAAAGGGGTCTCCAACGGGGTCAGAGGATTTGGGCCAGGCTCCAGTGGTCCCACCCTCACCAGATAGACCACCGAACAGCATCATGCAGGAGCCATTGAGGGTGCTAGGGGCAGAGGCGGCCCCCAATCAACCCATTCCCGTTTATGTTATGGAAGAAATGCTAGAATCCACCCTGGGTGGGCTAGAGAAAAGGTTAACTGCTTTAATTGCCCGCTCTTTGCCGGGTGGCAAACGGGCTAGATCCCCGTCACCTAGAACGGTGTGTTCGGATGCAGAGGTCCTCTCTTCGGAGGAATTGGACCCACAGGGGGATCAAGCGGACCTGAGTCCTGACGGGTCAGACATTGAAGATTCCACTATAGATGACATTTTTTTGGCTTCTTAAGCAGAGAGTCTGTGGATCCAGTCTCTGACGGATATGGTTCGCACTGCTTTTAAACTTCCAGTGTCAGAACAATTAGCCCCCGCGGTATCCTCTTTAGGTTCCTTGAAGGCACCATTGAGTGGTGCGTCTTTCCCGGTTCACCCCCTTCTGGAGAGCATGATTTTTCAGGATTGGGCTCGACCTGAGAGGATTTTTATCCCTCCTAAAAGGGTCACCATTCTCTATCCTATGGAAGAAGAATTTGCAAAGAAATGGGCACTCCCTACCGTGGACGCAGCCATTTCCTGCGTAAATAAATTCCTGACCTGTCCGGTGGAAAATGTCCAGGTGTTTAAAGATCCAGTCGACAAAAAATTGGAGACCCTACTGAAGGCTTCTTTTACCACAGTAGGTGCCGTGGTTCAGCCAGCAGTGGCAGCCATTGGCGTTTGTCAGGCTTTAAAGGATCAGACTAAACGGATATTAAGGGACATACCGGCTCAGCAAGCTCGTGAATTGGCTGACCTCCCAAGAGCTCTCTGCTTTGCAGTAGATGCTATTAAGGACTCCGTTCAACACGCGTCCCATTTATCTCTGCTGTTGGTTCATATGCGTCGCCTTTTGTGGCTAAAAAACTGGTCAGCAGAGGCACCCTGCAAAAAGCTTTTAGCAGGATTTCCCTTTCATGGTGGGAGACTATTCGGTGAAAACCTAGATAAATATATCCAGACCATATCAAGTGGTAAAAGTTCTTTCTTGCCTATCAAGAAAAGATCGTGTGGGCCCGCATTTAAGCGACAGGCCTTCACAGGCTCGGCCCCTTCAACTTCCCGTCAGTATCGACGGCCTCCCGGGCGTTCAGCATTTAATAGCCGCCCACAAGGACAAGCCACGACAGGCAAGAGGCCATGGCCTCGCAAGCCGGTTAAACCAGTCCTCAAGTCAGATTCATGAAGGGGCGCCCCCACTCTCTTGGGTGGGGGGAAGGCTTCGGTTTTTTTCGAAGTGTGGAAGGCCAGAATTCCCGACTCTTGGGTAAGATCCGTGGTAACCACGGACTACAAGCTAGAGTTTCGGGAAGTCCCCCCTCCTCATCTTCAGGGGTCAAGTCTTCCAAGCGACCCATTAAAGAGGGCCTCTCTTGTAAAAGCATTGGATCGTCTCTGGCTCCAAGGAGTAATTGTAGAAGTACCAACCCAGGAATGGAGTCTGGGATTCTACTCCAACCTTTTCATAATACCAAAGCCCAATGGCGACGTCGGGCCTATCTTGGACCTCAAACGCCTAAATCGCTTTCTAAACATTCAGACCTTTCGTATGGAGTCCATAAGTTCGGTGGCAGCCAGCCTACATCAAGACGACTTTCTAGCATCTATAGACATAAAAGATGCGTATCTGCACGTGCCGATCTACCCGGCACATCACAGGTTTCTTCGTTGTATGATAGATCACCGCCATTACCAGTTCGTAGTCCTCCCTTTCGGGTTGGCAACAGCTCCGCGGGTATTCACAAAGGTGTTAGCCCCGGTGCTAGCCGTCCTAAGGACAGAAGGCATTTTAGTCTTGGCATACTTGGACGATCTTCTGGTTATCGACAGCTCAGCTTCCAACCTCAATCAGGCAGTAGGTCGCACAGTTCAGCATCTAGAGGAATTCGGGTGGATTGTAAACCTAGAAAAATCGGTATTGAAACCCACAAAGCAGTTGGAATATCTAGGCCTTCGGCTAGATACAGACTGCCAGAGGATAAGTTTACCTCAAGCAAAGATCAGATCAATAGCTCAAGCAGTTCAAGTGATCTTAGGCAAGAAGAGACCGACTATTCGCCTATGTATGCGACTGCTGGGGAAGATGGTGGCCGCCTTCGAGGCTGTGCCCTACGCCCAGATCCATACCAGATATCTTCAGGCAGCCATTTTCTCTGCTTGGAACAAATCCATTCAGGCGTTAGATCGTCCGTTAGTGCTCTCCCCGAAGGTCCGGCGCAGCCTGTCTTGGTGGCTGGTCTCTCAAAATTTGTCAAAAGGGAAATCCTTTTGCCCCATCACGTGGAAGATAGTATCCACGGATGCCAGCCTGTTAGGTTGGGGGGCAGTTCTAGAAGAACAGACCCAGCAAGGGCTGTGGTCGGGGGCAGAAAAACTGCTTCCCATCAATATCTTGGAGATCAGAGTTGCTCGACTGGCCCTGATCGCCTGGACTCTCCCCCTTCAGGGTCTGCCAGTAAGGATACAGTCCGACAACGCCACTGCGGTGGCATACATAAACCACCAGGGGGGCACGAAGAGCCCAGCAGCCCAAAGAGAAGTAAACCTGATTTTCTCATGGGCCGAAGCCCATGTACCCTGCATCTCGGCGGTGTTCATCCCAGGGATAGACAATTCTCAAGCAGATTTTTTGAGTCGTCAACAGTTGCTCCCGGGGGAATGGTCTCTTCACCCCCAGGTATTCCAAGAGATTTGCCAAAGATTCGGAGTCCCAGAGGTGGACATTATGGCAACGAGATCCAACAAAAAGTTGGACAAATTCATATCCCGAGCCAGGGATCCCTCGGCCTACGGGACCGATGCCTTGGTTTGCCCTTGGCACCAGTTTTCTCTTCTGTATGCGTTCCCTCCACTGCAGATGATTCCCCGCCTTCTACGGAGGATCCGGGTGGAGCGCAGGCCTGTGATCCTGGTGGCCCCAGCCTGGCCCAGGAGGGCTTGGTACGCACTCATCATGAAGATGTCAGTCGGGGCTCCGGGGCCGCTCCCCCTGCGCCCAGATCTGCTGTCTCGGGGCCCAATCTGCCATCCTGCTTCACAGCAGCTAAATTTGACAGCTTGGCAGCTGAATCCCTAATTCTTAAGGGCAGAGGCCTCTCAGATCAGGTCATATCTACGTTGATTCAGGCTAGGAAACCGGTCTCCAGAAATATTTATTACAGAGTCTGGAGAACCTATGTGGAGTGGTGCGAGTCTCAAAAATGGCATCCTCGAAAGTTTTTTTATTGACAGGATCTTGCGATTCCTCCAGGTTGGCGTTGACAAAGGGTTGGCTCTTAGTTCTCTAAAGGGGCAGGTGTCGGCTTTATCAATATGGTTTCAAAGACCCTTGGCCACCCATTCGCTTATGAAAACCTTCTTGCAGGGGGTCTTGCATGTGAATCCCCCTATTAGAGCTCCCCTCTGCCCCTGGAATTTAAATCTGGTCTTGTCAGCTTTACAAAGGCAGCCGTTTGAACCTCTGACAGAAATCCCTCTTGTGCTACTAACCCGAAAGTTGGTTTTCTTGGTGGCTATGGCTTTGGCCAGAAGGGTTTCCGAGCTGGCAGCCTTGTCATGCAGGGAGCCATACCTTATTCTGCATAAGGACAGAGTGGTTCTGCGGCCTCAACCTTCTTTCCTTCCTAAGGTCATATCCAGTTTTCACTTGAATCAGGACCTAGTCCTACCATCCTTCTTTCCTACTCCCCAGTTCAGGTGGAGCCATGTTTTCTCCTGACAATGTTTTTATTTGGCTATTCTTGGCCTTACGGTCTCCCTCTCTTCATAGAGCATTGCTTTAGGACATCCCAAGTGTAATGGCTATGCGCTCTGTGTCCCGTGATGTACGATAAAGAAAAAAGGATTTTTAATAAACAGCTTACCTGTAAAATCCTTTTCTTGAAGTACATCACGGGACACAGAGCTCCCACCCCTCTTTTGGGGAACATTGTGTAACCTCGGGAGAATTGCTTGCTACAAAACTGAAGCACTCCCAGTGGGAGGGGGTTATATAGGGAGGAAACTTCCTGTGAAATTGATTACACCAGTGTCCACACCTGAAGGTACCCATATAACCCAAGTGTAATGGCTATGCGCTCTGTGTCCCGTGATGTACTTCAAGAAAAGGATTTTACAGGTAAGCTGTTTATTAAAAATCCTTTTTTTTATTACAGATGCGAAAATAAAGTTGTGTGTCATCTGCATAAGAGTGGTACAGTAACTTTTGGTTACTGATGATTTCAAAGAGAGGGCTCCGCATGACACCGTGCGTTTTTTAGAAGTGAAAGAACCAAGTTTCATTATTTGTGATCGGTTCTCCAAGAAGGAGGCTGTCATGGACCTTGGGATGCAGAAGTGTCTCCTGGCAATCTGTTACACAGTGGGGGGTCTTCTGCCTTGTCTTAAGGCTCCAGACGGCTCCATTGTTCTGTGTCTGGCTATTGTGTACATTGATTGCCCCCTGGGGCTTCTGTCTCATTACACATAGCAGTCATGCTATTCAAGCTATCGGACCAATCCCTGTTGACTATTTCAAGTCCTCATTTGCATGGCTAAGGAGGACCTGAGTGAGAAACTACAAATGTACTTTACAATTGACCAATAGGAAAGCAGTTGTTGGGGGTGGGATGTTCCAACTTCTGTATTAAAGTGTGTTGTGTGGCTTCCAATAAAAGAGTCCTGTTTGAACTTACATACAGCCTGCCTGGTGTTTGTTCTAATGGATCTCGAACGGCACATAGCTGTAGTTCGGATCCCGGAGCCTTGGATGACTGAACCGTCAGATGTTGCAATCTGCAATCTGATCCAATAGTAGCAGAGGAGTGTCGGGAGAGCGGAAGCGAGCGAGCAAGGGTCTCGTTACAGAGGCAAACCAAGATAAATCACCTTCTGCGACTCTGGCTACTTCGGCTAGCCGAATCAGTAGTAATTCGGTAATACGGTATCGAATGCTGCACTTAGATCCAGCAGTACCAGAAGACAAAATTCTCCCTTGTCTGCTGCTTCGAGAGCGTCATCCCATATTTTGAGCAGTGCTGTTTCAGTTCCGTGACCAGGGCGGAAACCCGATTGCAACGAATCGAGTAATTTGTGGCTGTCTAATTGATGTTGTAGCTGTTGTACAACTTCTTTCTCCATTATCTTGGAGAAAACATTTAGGGCTGTTATGGGCCAACGGTGGTTTGGGTCTTTGGGGTCAAGGGTGTTTTTTTTTTTAGAATTGGTTTGATTATGCCTTGTTTCAGCAAGGTTGGCACCATGCCCTCCTTGAATGACTGGTTTATGAGTTGCGTGATAGCTGGTGCCAAAATATCGGCACAATCTTTTAGCAGTGTAGCGGGGATGATATCGTTAGGCGATGTGCTGTTTCGCAGAGTACCGATGATGTTTTTTGTGGCATTGATGGAAATGGGTTTTAGAGTGAAATTAGTCGATTGCGGCGGATTTATGTGGTGGCAGATTTGCTTTGTGATTTGGGGGGGGGGGGGGGGTCGTTGAAGGTGATATTTTGCTGAATACTTTCACAGATTTTTTCAATTTTGTTAATGAAATAATCCAATAATTAGTTGCAAAATTCTTGTGAGTCAGAATTCGGGGCCTCTAGACAGACTGGGTTCATGGTCCGGGTGACTAAATTAAAGAGTTCGCTGTGGCGATTTAGGGCATTTGCGATGATATTGGAGAAATTATTGTTTTTGGCTTTAAAGATTTCTTTGTGGTATTTATTAGTTATTACCTTGTAAGTGGTGTGGTTTTCCTCTAAAGTGCTTCCTTTCCAGGCTGTTTCCGCTCTTCTACACTCTTGTTTCAACAACAGCTGGTCGTTGAACCAGCTAGAGTTGTTTTTTCGGATTCACGTTTTGCCGGTACTATGGCTGCTGACTGTAGTAGAGCCTTGTTGATGGCGTAAAGAGTTTCTGTGGCTGTTTGATTGTTTTGGATTGTTTTTATTTTGTTCCCTAATGTGATTTTGAAAAATTCCGAGTGGAGGTTCTTCTGAGACCTGATCCAGTGTGTTGTCACCGGTTTTACTGTTTGTTTGTTTTTGGGGCATTTTTAGTAATTAAGAATTTAATTGCATGGTGATCTGTCCATGGTAGGTGCTCATTATCCATAATGTTAATTTCCAAGTCTTGTCTGAAAGTCTTTTCCAAGTCTTGTCTGAAAAATGTCTGAAAAACGTGTGACCTGAAGCATGTGTGGGCCCACATACTAGTTGCTGCAGATCTAATACTTTCAAGTGGTCAATGCAGGCATCGGCAACAGGGTCCTGTGAGGAGTTGGCCCAGAGGTTGAAATCCCTGAGTAGCAGAAGGTGTTTAATGTTTAGGGTATAGGTGGAGATGAATTCCGTCAATGACGTGAGGAGGTGCGTTTTTGGTCCGGGTGGTCTATAACAAAGTAATATGTGGACGGTGTCCTGGGGTTTTGTTTGCAGTTGTAGAGTGAGGGTTTCCATCAATGGAAGTGAGTTCTGAAGGTCTGGTTTAGTGATCGAGAGGTGAGTCTTGTTGATCACTGCCAGGCCTCCTCCCACTCTGTTTTCTGTTAGAATGCGGTAATTCTCTGGCACCAATTCTCATAGAATGGTGTTACAGTCCGCTGTTAACCAGCTTTTTGTGATGAAGAGGCATTCTAGATCGTGTTGGAAGATGAAATCGTGGATTTCATGTCAGTGTTTTACTGACGATCTTTTGTTGACCAATGCGCATTATATGTGCTTTGACTTTGAAGTACACATGCAATTTTTGATCGTCGATCGATTCTTAACAGTTGATCCTTTCTTAGAGCTTTTTTGGTGGCGGCTGGTAATGTTGAGGCAAATGGCTTTAAACTCCAAATGTTTTTTGCGGAGTATCTGTGATTAGTCAGAAATCGCAGACACGCCAAGGACTGTGATAATGGGAAAAAAATTGATTGGGGTGATATTTAATGAGGATGGGAAAGAAAATTTGAGGTAGGTCCCCAATTTGCTAAACCATCACTACCCTGTTTGATCCAGAGGAAGGCGAAAAAACCCTAGCCAAGCAATGCCAATCTGCTGCGATAGGGGAAAAAAATTCCTTCCTGATCCCTTGAGGACGATCAGGCGGACCCTGGATCAAGTGCTGAATGGTAGAGGTCTCGGGATTTATTACCTATTAGTACAGATGATGGGGGGGAGGGGTAGCCCCTGAGTATTAGTTGCTTTCCCAGGTGGACCCTGGTGATATTATGACTGTAGGGGGGGGAGTGGGGGTAAGTGCACAGAGATGCACTTGGGTGTAGCAAGATGGCCGCCGCTCGGGACTAGGCCCGAGCCGGGGCCTATGCCGCTAAGTGGGTGCAGTTGATAGGTGAAGGAGGCTCTGGGGCCCCAGGGGGGCTGTAGGAGGACCTTCTGGGATCAAAGGGGGGGTTTAAGAGTTTTTAGGGGGGTAATCTGGCGAGATATGCAACGCGCTGCTAGGCCGCGGCTTAAGCCACAGACATTCTTGAAACGCGGCCGCCGCAAGATTTCCGTGGAATAGTCTGGGCCGAGGTGGCGTTTGGATGGGGGGAGCTGATGGGGCTTGCCTTACGGTGGGGGGATGTTCCGATCATGGGGGTGAGGAGAGATGATAGGCTGGGCCACAGCCACAGCTTGTCCTAAAAAGGACGACCGCACACTGTTCCGGGGGGGGGGGGGTTGTACTGAAGGCAGCCCTTTCCTTACCTGATGGTTCTGTAAGAGGAAAAGGAGGCAAGATGGGAGGGGAAAATAGTCCTGAGTGCTGGAGCAGGGGGCTGGGAGAACCCTGCCTGTCTGGAGCCAGCCAGGAGCCACACGTCCTTCTCCTAGGAGCGTGCGCCGATTACTACTGGCACTAGTTTTAGCCCTTGGAGTGAGAGCAGACTCGTCCAGCAGAGCCAGTATTGTACAAATGAAATCCAAAAAACAACCCAAGCGATGCAGTCAAAATAAAGTGAACAGGAAAAAGGTGGCTGACATGTTTCACATCATATGATGCATATTGTAGCTTTCATTTTGACCCTGCAATAAGCATCCCTTTAACCACCTAACAACCAAGGACGTCATATGACGTCCTTGACTTTGTGCGGTGATATCTGAATGATGCCTGCAGCTACATCATTCAGATATCACGGTCTTCAGCCGCCGATTCTCTGCACGATAAGAATGATCAAATCGGCAGTTCCGCCACTTGATCGTTCTTATAGGCAGCGGGAGGGGACGTCCCCCCCCCTCCCGCCGCCATCCGGTGCTTCCACGGGCTCTCCCGTGCTATCGGGGGGCCCGGAGAGCGAATCGGCTGGTGCTGGCTGGGAAGCATAGAGATGACTGCTTACCAGATGGTCACCAGTCATCTCTATGACCGTTGGAGGCCCGAGCTCGATGTTATGACGTTACGCCCGGTACCCGGAAGTAAACAAAGCCGCAATCACGGCTGTCGGCATGAGATCGTGATTTTTTTTTCACAATCTCATGCTTGTAAGCCTGGGGGAGAGATGTGGGGTCTTATTGACCCCACATCTCTCCATAAAGAGGACCTGTCACACTATTTCCTATTACAAGGGATGTTTACATTCCTTGTAATAGGAATAAAAGTGATCAAAAAAAAAGTGTAAAAATAAATTAATAAAATAAAAATGAAATAAAAAAAAATATTAAAACGCCCCTGTCCTCGGTAGCTCGTGCACAGAAGCGAACGCGCATGCAAGTCCCGCCCACATATGTAAACGCCATTCAAACCCCACTTGTGAAGTATCGTCGCGTGCGTTAGAGCGTGTGCAACAATTCTAGCACTGGACCTCCTCTGCAACTCGAAAATAGTAACCTGTAAAAATATTTAAAGCGTCGCCTATGGAGATTTTTTAATAACTGAAGTTTGGCGCCATCTAATGAGTGTGCGAAATTTTAAAGCGTCACATGTTGGGTATCTATTTACTCGGCGTAACGTCATCTTTCACATTATACAAATGAATTGGGCTAACTTTCCTGTTTTGTTATTTTTTAATTCATGAAAAAAGTTTCAATGACCGCCATTTTATTCCCTAGGGTGTCTGCTAAAAATATATAATGTTTGGGGGTTCTGATCAATTTTTCTAGCAAAAAAATTTGATTTTTACATGAAGGAGAGAAGTGCCAAAATAGGCCCGGTGGTCAAACACAATGAGGGGAAAGTATCAAAACTGGAGCAGACAGAATCTGGAGTAGCTGTGCATAGAAACCTATCGATGGCTAAGTGAACAATATGAAGCTGGATTCTGATTGGTTGCTATGCACAGCTGCTCCAGATTCTGTCTGCTCCATTTTTGATAAATTCCCCTCAATGTGTGTAAAAACGATTTCAAAGTCTATCTACAAAACAGATTTTATTGGATCTTTTTTTTAATACTTGTAGAAACATGGCCAACTTTAGAAGCACCAAACAGCTCTGTAAGTGAATATTGGCATTGATATTTCTGTTGAAAAACATCAAAATATCAATAATAACTTTTTATAAATAGACTCCACAAAGCAGGTTACTAATATAACCAATATTCCGAGAGAAACCCATTGGGACACAATTCATAGGAGTTTCACATTGCGATGAACTGTATATTTATCACAGGTACTGAAAACGATTTTATGTCACAAAGTTTAGCGCAGGTTACCAATTAAAGGAGTAACTTTTTTTTTTTTCTTTTGCTTTGCTTTAGTCATCTCACCTCAGAAAGACCCCAGCCACTGATGAGTTTGCAAAGAAAATCTAGACTGCCGGATTTGGGAAGAGGAGCAGAGCCAGAGCAAATGACCGAGTAGCAGGCTGGGCCGCGCAGAGAACTCCAACAACTGTCTGCGTATTTCTGATTGCAGGCACTGAAGTCATTCGCCACCTCTCACCGGCAGGTGTGAAGACAGAAAATTAAACTGTATGTTACGTCAGCTCGGTAGATCTAGAAAGTATCACTCCATTAACGACTTCATAGCCCTTTATATCTAAGATCATTCCCTATTAACCCTTTCAGGTTTACAGGGACCCTGAGAACATCACTCCATTACTTTATCACATCTTACGGCCTTTTAGTTGATGGACTATGAGCAGAGGTCAGACGGCCACCTCGATTTATTTTTTGGAGTTTCCAGAGCCCATACAGGGTCTGCTACTAATCAAAAGCTTTTTTTTAATAAGGGCTTGTCTGAGCCATTTTTTCTCCCTCCTCTTGCCGTTGCCTGGGTGATGCGGAATCAGTACCCACCAAGCCCCCACTATTGGCACTGACTGCAGCATCCCCTCCTGTGAGAACCAATCACCTCCCGCGTGGAGACCCACAGCAAGCAGCTCTGTAATGTCTATGTGATGGGATCACAAGCTTTAATGTTCTTTGGAAGGGACCCAGCAATTGCTGCGCCTGCAGCTTCTATCCAGGGAAGAGCTGAGCTCAAGGGGTGTTGCATCGATTGAAGCGAGAAAGTGAATAAACAACAAATAGCAATGTGCGCAGGTAATGTGCGGTAAGGGGTCGCGGTCCCTGTCGTGCAGCCTCTGAAGTCCTTCTTCATTTTATAACAATAGATGCAAACTACATTTTGTTTTATACCTTCAGCATGTGAACAAAGTCTTCGGAGCACTGTGGATTGGTGACAGCTCCTCCCAGGAGGGAGACCTAAGAGAGGTAGAATTAATTTCAGCGGCAGTAAACCCAGTGTGACATGACAAGCCATGTGTCTGCCTCTTCTGTATGACACAACTGTACTCTCTTATATTAAAAAATATATCAAGTCACATTTTATGTCCAACACATTACATTTCTTCCGCAACGGTGAACCCTACAAGCAGAATGACTGTGCCTGCATTGCAAGCGTATATTATGTATAGTCTACATGTAAATTACATTTAGTTGCCATAGTTTTTGTATTTAGAAAGAAACCCCAGGCCACAGAAAACAAATAAAATTCTATAAGAATACCAATTTTTGTGGATGTTTTTTTTTTTTCTATTTTGGATACACTGTTTGGCATAAAAAATGCTCAAAAAAGGGCATGTAGCAGGAACAATGGGGATTTTATTATCGGCTCTACTTTTTAATTGTACGGGAGGTCACATACCTGATTGTTTGGCAGGGGTGCCTGGATCATAATATTATCTGAACATGATTACAAACCTTTTTCAAGTAAGCGTTTACATATCTATATACAGATGCTCCTAATTCATCACAAAGGTGTTCCCTCAGGTTTAGGCCAGGACAAGTCCTCCACCCCAAACTCGCTCATCCATGTCTTTGTGGACCTTGCTTTGTGCACTCGTGCGCAGTCATGTTGGAACCCCCATAATTGTTTCCACAAATTTGGGAGCATGACATTGTCCAAAAGGCTGACGCCTTAAGAGTTCCCTTCACTGAACTAAGGGGCCAAGCCCAATCCCTAAAAAACAACCCCACACCATAAACCCCCCTCCATCAAATAATTCGGACCAGTGCACAAAGTAAGGGCCATAAAGACATGGATGAGTGAGTTTGGGGTGGAGTAACTTAACTGGCCTGCACAAAGTCCTGACCTCAACCCAATAGAAACTAGGGTTGTCCCGATACCGATACTAGTATCGGTATCGGGACCGATACCGAGTATTTGCGCTAGTACTTGTACTCGCGCGAATACTCCCGATACCTAAATAGAATACTTTTTTTTTTTTTTTTGAGTGCGGGGTGGAGTGCGGAGCACTCAGAGGGACCATGGCTGAATTCAGAGGGACCATGGCTGAACTCAGATGGACCATGGCTGCATTTGGGGACACGTGGCTGCATTTAAAAAGTATCAGTATTCGGTATCGGCGAGTACATGAAAAAAAGTATCGGTACTTGTACTCGGTCCTAAAAAAGTGGTATCGGGACAACCCTAATAGAAACCTTTGGGATGAATTAGAGCAGAGACTGCAAGCCAGGCCTTCTCATCCAACATCAGTGCCTGACCTCACAAATGCACTTTTGGAAGAAAGGTCAAACATTCCCATAGACCAGGGGTGCCCAACCAGTGGCCCACGGAAGCCGTCTGATGTGGCCCTCGACCTCCTGCTCTGGGGTGGCAGGTTGGGAAGCCCAGATCACGGGTTGTCAACCCGCCATCTTAGAGCAGCACTTTTGTGATTGAAGCCACTGGTAAAGGAAGCAAGTAGCTGTGGAACAGAGCTACATAAGCTGATACTTCATGTATAGCGGTCGCTCCTGTCACAGGTAGAGTGAAACCATATGCACTCCACCTGGGACAGCAACAGCCAGTGATACCTGAATGGAAGATGGTTATTAAAGATAAGTTTATTACTAAATTCACAGTATATATGGGTATTTCTTTCTCGTACATCACGGGACACAGAGCGGCATATTCATTACTATGTGGGTTATATGGAGTACCTTCAGGTGTGGACACTGGCAATCTCAAACAGGAAGTCCCCTCCCTATATAACCCCCTCCCCTAGAGGGAGTCCCTCAGTTTTTTCGCCAGTGTCTTAGGTGTTGGTCACGGAATAGCTTTGCTCCACATCCTTGGGATTAAGGGCGGGCTAACCGGATCTGTCCAAGGAGCCTCAGTGCCAAAGTGGACAGTACCCGGGCCCCAAGCGGTGGGGTTTTGCCTATAATGCTCCTCTTTGGAGGGCTGGACCCTGGGCCCAGGACTTGGAGTTTGTAAAAACCATAAGTTCCTGTTTGCCAGGGTGCTATATAGGTCCAGGACAGTGGGTACCTTCATAGGACCCCAGGGCCTGAAGGTCTACTACGCTACCCACGGAGATGGGAGAAGATTGGATCAGTTTGCTGGACAAACATCCTGCAGCATGGAGCAGGTAAGGGGGAGCCTGCGGGACTTGGTTCGATAGCAGGCTCTCCGGGGTAACCTAAAAAGGGGGATAGCCTAAGTATGCTCTGCATGGGCAACCTTGCTCACTATGTCTAAGAGAGACAGGATGACACCCTTTTCTCCCCCATCACTAGGTCCCCCTGTCTAAATATGTGTTGCTAGCTAAACCTGCTGTTTCTTCCTAGGGCTAGTAAGGATCCCTAGGGGCCTTTGGAGAGTCCTACCTGGCCGGGGGTTTGAATCTGCCGCCTGTTTCTGCGTTCCTGGATCTCCAGCAGCGCGGCTCCTCCATGTTCCTCCTGTTTCCGGCATACGCGCGCGCGCGTCTTATTGACGTTTTTCGCGCCGTTCAGACAGGAGGGCGGGGGGGGGGCGTGCCTGCGGCGTCATACAGGGGCGCGCCTTTGTGCTGTTATAGACAGCAGGCATTGTCAGTGCTCAGTCTGAGGCTGATTTTCAGAGGAGAGGACGCAGAGCGGCAGAACAGTGACTCCCGGTGGCGGAAGAGGGGTAGTACATGTGGACTTTGTTCCAATGCCTTTTTGTTAAGCCAAGAAATCCCCCTTTTTTTGCAGCAGGTTGGAGGCTGGCAAACTTAGTTTGGGGTCACTGTATGTTGTCAAAAGAAAATATATATTTAAAAAAAAAAAAAAACATACGGGATCCCATCAGTTTTTGGGCATTAGTGATCTATTGTCCCCTAAACTCAGATTTTTGTACTCCTGGCCACTACAGTCTGTTGTGTGGGCGGAGTCCCTCGATTTTGTATTATGGCTTCCAAAGGTTCGGGGTCAAAGGGTACAAAAAAGACCAAAAAACAAAAGGGTTCCCTTTCTGATTCTGATATGCCGATACTTTCCCCGCAACTTATTAACATAAGAAGCGCCTTGGATGAGCCATTAGGGGGGTCTGGTGCGGAGGCTGGCCCAGATCAGCCCAGCCCTGTGTTTATCACAGAGGAGATGCTAGCCGTATCCCTAGGGGGGCTAGAAGAGAGAATAGCAGCATTGATCGCTAGAGCTATTCCTGGTAAGAAACGGGTTAGATCCCCATCACCAAGAGGTGTATCCTCAGATGCTGAGATTCTCTCTCCGGAGGAATTGGAATCACAGGAGGATCAACTAGACCTGAACCAAGAGGGTTCAGGGATTGAGGGGTCTGCCTCGGAGGAACCATTTTCAGACTCCCAGACAGAAAGACTGTGGGTACAGTCTTTGACGGAAATGGTCCGCTCGGCATTTAGTTTGCCATTGCCAGAGCCTCAGGTTCCTCCGGTATCCTCTCTGGGCTCTTTGAAAGCTCCGTTAAGCAACGCAGTTTTTCCGGTCCATCCTCTCTTGGAGGAATTGATCTTTCGGGATTGGGTACGGCCGGACAGGATTTTTCTGCCACCGAAAAGATTTGCGGTCATTTACCCCATGGAGGAAAAATTCTCCAAGAGGTGGAGGCTCCCAGTAGTGGATGCAGCCATCTCATGTGTGAATAAATCACTAACTTGCCCGGTGGAAAACATACATATGTTTAAAGATCCGGTTGATAAAAGATTAGAGACACTTTTAAAAGCATCCTTTGCTACGGCAGGAGCAGTGGTGCAGCCAGCGGTGGCTGCAATTGGAGTTTGTCAGGCATTAAAAGACCAGACAAAGGAAATGTTAAAGGACATGCCTACCCAACAAGCAGAAGAGTTTTCTGACATTCCCAGAGCTCTGTGTTTTGCGGTAGATGCTATAAAAGATTCCATCCAGCAGGCCTCTCGTTTATCACTATTTTTGGTGCACATGAGAAGGCTCTTATGGTTGAAGAACTGGGCGGCGGAGCCCCCATGCAAAAAGCTTCTGGCAGGGTTTCCCTTCCATGGAGGACGACTCTTCGGAGAGGATCTGGATAAATATATTCAGACTATTTCAAATGGCAAGAGTACCCTTTTACCGGTCAAAAAGACATTCCGGGCTCCTACATTTAAAAGGCAGCTCTTTCCTGTCTCGGGGCCCTCTAATTCCAGGCAGTATCGACGGCCGCCTGCACGATCCAACGTTAACAGTAGATCGCAGGGACAGACCCCTGGGGGTAAGAGGCCGTGGTATCGCAAGCCGTCAAAGACAGCCCCTAAGTCTGCCTTATGAAGGGGCGCCCCCACTCTCGCGGGTGGGGGGAAGGCTTCGTTTCTTCTCAGAAGTTTGGGAAGCCAAGATCCCCGACAAATGGGTCCGGGCATCTGTAACCACAGGTTACAGACTGGAGTTTCTAAGGTATCCTCCGCCTCATTTTCAAGAATCAAGGCTACCAAGGGATCCAGCAAGGAAGGCCTCAATGCTGGCAGCTTTGGATCACCTGCTTTGCCAGGACGTAATTATAGAAGTGCCAGCCCAAGAGCAAGGCCTAGGTTTCTATTCCAATCTCTTTGTCATACCAAAGCCCAACGGCGATGTCAGGCCAATCTTGGACCTAAAGAGGTTAAACAGTTACCTAAGGGTTCGTTCCTTCCGGATGGAATCCATCCGGTCAGCAGCCGCCGCGCTTCAGAAGGACGATTTTCTGGCCTCCATAGACATAAAGGATGCTTACCTTCATGTACCAATCTTTCAGTCGCATCAAAGGTTTTTACGCTTCGTGGTGGGGCAGCGACACTTCCAATTCAGGGCGCTCCCCTTCGGGCTGGCCACGGCCCCCCGGGTATTCACGAAGATCCTAGCCCCAGTTCTGGCCAATTTAAGGATCCAAGGGGTCACAGTCCTAGCATACTTGGACGACCTTTTAATCATAGATCACTCACGGCCGGGTCTGCAAAAGGCAGTAAACCTCACGGTTCGGTACCTCGAAGAATTCGGCTGGGTCCTAAACCGGGGAAAGTCAGCGTTCCAGCCTACAAAGCAGTTGGAATACCTCGGCATGAGGTTAGACACAGAACATCAAAAGGTGTTCCTGCCCCTTGTAAAGATCGAGGCTATCAAGGGGTTGGTTCAGTTGGTTCTAAACAAGAAAAAACCAACTATTCGCCTGTGTATGCGATTACTAGGCAAGCTAGTGGCCACATTCGAGGCAGTACCATACGCTCAGATCCACACTCGCGTCCTACAGGCAGCCATTCTAGCAGCCTGGGGCAAGAGGGCACATGCCTTAGAGTCCCCTTTGACGCTATCATCAAGGGTCCGACAAAGCCTGGCCTGGTGGTTGAACCCTCAGAATCTTCTAAAGGGAAAATCCTTCAGCCCTGTTGTCTGGAAGGTAGTTACCACAGACGCCAGCCTGGCCCATCAATATCTTGGAAATCAGAGCTGCTCGCCTAGCCCTTCTGGCATGGACCTCCAGATTAAAGGGGTTCCCGGTGAGAATCCAGTCAGACAATGCCACGGCGGTGGCATACATAAACCACCAAGGGGGAACCAGGAGCCAGGCCGCTCAGAGGGAGGTGAACTTGATTTTTCAATGGGCAGAGGTTCATGTACCCTGCATTTCAGCGATATTCATTCCCGGAGTGGACAACCTGCAGGCAGACTTCTTAAGTCGCCAGAGTCTGTTGCCAGGGGAGTGGTCTCTGCATCCCCAGGTCTTTCAGACAATCTGCCAGAGGTGGGGAATGCCGGACGTAGATATAATGGCATCCAGGTTCAACAAGAAACTAGACAGGTTCGTGTTGCGAGCGAGGGATCCTATGGCCTGCGGAACCGATGCGTTGGTTTGCCCTTGGCATCAATTCAAACTTCTATATGCATTCCCTCCACTACAGTTACTCCCGCGCCTGTTGCGCAAGATCAGAGTGGAGAACAAGCCAGTCATTCTAGTAGCTCCGGCTTGGCCCCGGAGGACTTGGTACTCACTAGTCCTGAAGATGGCAGTGGGAGACCCTTGGACTCTTCCTCTACAACCAGACCTACTCTCACAAGGCCCGATCCTCCACCCTACATTACAGCGTCTAAATTTGACGGCCTGGAGGCTGAATCCCTGATTCTCAGGGGTAGAGGTCTGTCTAGGCAGGTAATCCCTACCCTGATTAGGGCTAGAAAGCCGGTCTCCAGGGTGATTTATTACAGGGTGTGGAGGAACTACATAGGCTGGTGTGAATCCAAAAGATAGAATTCCCGCAAATATACTATTGATAGGGTGTTAAGTTTTCTCCAGCTAGGAGTGGATAAAGGCCTGGCACTAAGCACAATCAAGGGACAGATCTCAGCTCTGTCAGTGTGGTTTCAGAGGCCGCTGGCCATCCACTCGCTGGTAAAGACCTTCTTACAGGGGGTCTTGCGTATTAATCCTCCTGTCAAGTCACCAATTTGTCCTTGGGACTTAAATCTTGTCCTGTCCACTCTACAGAAACAGCCTTTTGAGCCGTTGGCTGAGATTCCTTTAGTCTTACTGACAAGAAAGTTGGTTTTCTTGGTCGCCATAGTTTCGGCCAGGAGAGTGTCAGAATTAGCAGCCTTATCGTGTAAGGAACCATATCTCGTTCTGCATAAGGACAGGGCAGTTCTCCGGCCCCATCCTTCCTTTCTACCAAAGGTTATATCCAAATTTCACTTAAACCAGGATTTGGTACTTCCATCCTTCTTTCCAAAACCTACATCTAGAAAGGAGGGGTTGCTGCATACCTTGGATATTGTCCGGGCCATGAAGGCCTATCTTAAAGCTACAGAAAAGATCCGGAAAACAGATGTGTTATTCGTTCTACCAGATGGCCCCAAGAAGGGGCAGGCAGCTGCAAAATCCACCATCTCGAGATGGATTAGACAATTAATCATTCAAGCCTACGGGTTGAAGAGGTTGCCTCCTCCGTTGTCAGTAAAGGCCCATTCTACCAGGGCCATGGGCGCCTCCTGGGCAGCACACCATCAGATCTCTATGGCTCAGATATGCAAGGCGGCGACGTGGACATGAGTCCACACGTTTACAAGGTTTTATCAACTAGACGTGAGAAGAAATGCGGATGCTGCCTTTGGTCAGGCAGTACTACAGGCTGCAGTTTGAAATCCTCGGGATCAGAAACACCCTTGGTTATAAAAAAAAAAAAAAAAAAAAAAAAAAAAGCTTTTTTTTTCTTGACTAAGTTGGAATTATTATTATGATTTGAGTTTATCTCTAAATTGAATCCTTCTTTGGAAGATGTCTCCCTCCCCTCATTAAAGCATTGCTTTCGGACATCCCACATAGTAATGAATATGCCGCTCTGTGTCCCGTGATGTACGAGAAAGAAAAAGGGATTTTTAAATACAGCTTACCTGTAAAATCCTTTTCTTGGAGTACATCACGGGACACAGAGCTCCCACCCCTCTTTTGGGTGACCATTTTGGGAGGCATACTGCTTGCTACAAAACTGAGGGACTCCCTCTAGGGGAGGGGGTTATATAGGGAGGGGACTTCCTGTTTGAGATTGCCAGTGTCCACACCTGAAGGTACTCCATATAACCCACATAGTAATGAATATGCCGCTCTGTGTCCCGTGATGTACTCCAAGAAAAGGATTTTACAGGTAAGCTGTATTTAAAAATCCCTTTATCTGTTCTGCAGTGGTTACTGGGCTGCTTTCAAACTGATCCGCAGGTGCAGAGCAGCTGCGGTTTACCTGCACTGAGCCACAGACTTCTGTTATAAAAAGTGAAAAAAGTGGGGTGTGTGGCACTACCTTTCTTTAAGCTGAGGAGTGATTTGACAGATCACTCTTCATAGGGTAAGTATTTAATCCGTGACATGGCTGTGTTAGTATAAAGAAATGTACTAGCCTAAGGCAGCTCAGGTAAGTTCTGACCGTTAAACCACCTAGTACCGTGAAACATACAAGTGTTACAAAGTGATGTGGCATCGGTGTATAAATAAATGAAACCATTCATTAATAAAGTGCTGGTATACCGTGATAACTTATAAACTAAAATGGAGATACAGGTGAATCCTAATGGTGACTCCTAATCCCTTTGTGATTGAAAATAACATAAAATACATTTCATATGTCAAAAAACATAACAAAATAGTTTCATATAAACAGTGAACAGTCCAAATTAGTGTGCAATGTTGCTGTGACAGGTACAGAAAAAGTCCCAGAAACGATTCCAGAGTGACCAGTGCTTGTTACTGCATAGATATCCAGGTGACTTTCGTGCTCCCCCTTTTGGGTCCCCCACTTACCAGCTCCTGTTACACCTGGGGGTAATTTGCATGTAGGATATAAGTGCAGCTCGAATCTTAATCGCTCCTCCGATTGGTCCACCGGGTCAGGATACCTTCGGGCTCTTCTTTATCCCCCTTTTGGTGTCCACCAGTACCCCGATAAAGGGCAATTACTTCTATCGCTTCCAATGTTATATCCTCATAAAAAAGAGATATGGGCTCTTATAGTGTAGTATCAAAAAAGTTTACTTTATTTAAAATAGCTTAAAAACAATGTTACATAACATGGGTAAAAGAGAGCTTCCCACGATGGCTACAACTTGAAGGTAATGAACAATTTAAGAGCACGATAGTTGGGTACGATAGTTGGGATTTTGGAATGCAGCTGGAGCCCACGCTGCACTCACAGCCCTTAAACTGTTCATTACATTCAAGTTGTAGCTATCTTGGGAAGTTTTCTCTTACCCATCTTACGGAACGTTGTTTTTAAGCTCTTCTAAATAAAGTAAACTTTTTTGACTTTTCTTTTTAGAGTGCCTGTTAGGCCCCTTTCAGACGTCCGCCTCCGTTCGTCTGTTTTTACAAGCCTGTTTACGGACTTGTAATTGTTCCCAATCGGATCGCGTCCGTTAGTGGATGATGCATCCGCTAACGTCTGCAAAGATCCACGTCCGTAAAGCTCCGGTTTTTCGGACAGAAGAAACCCCTATTTTTCTTCCGTCCGGCGGATCGGATCGGATGAATACGGACACACGGTCCGTATTCATCTGATTCCCCATAGGGGAAAGCGGAGGAGAGACAGGGCGGTCTCTGCACAGTGTGCAGGGGCCGCCCTGTCCGCCGACAGCTCAGCGGGAATCCCCGCTGAGCCGACGGACACACTCGGAGCGGATGGAAAAACGGTCCGCTCCATGTAAAAGGACCCTTAGGGAGTTGATCAGGGGAGGCTGCAACCTAGTTTATGTCCTAAAGCTAACTAAAAGCTCCGGAACTAAAATTATTTTACTAAGACTTCTGTTATTACCTGCAGGTTTGTTGCGCTTTCAGAAAGTGTGCCACACCTGCAGGATGTAATAGAAGTAAACGGCAAAGTGCAGCTAACCCATCGAAAATCCACAGCTGCACTGCGCTGCACCCGTGGTTTGGGCAAATCGCAGCGCATCAGTGTGAAAGCAGCCTTAGGACTCTTTCACATGATCGGTCCGACCCAAACGGACTTGATATTCACCTCTATGGAGCAGCAGATGTAAACAGACTTGTGTCTGTACACCCTCCTACCTAAAAAAATAAAAATATAGGGATCTGCTCCCATCCATCCGGGCGAATGAGAGGGCCCATAGAATAGAGTGGTCTGTGTCTGTGGACACGGACCTAGCTGTCATCCTCCCGCTCCGCTCATTGTGGCCCGCAACCAGTTACCAATTCACTAAAGTGGCCCTAGCTCTTCAAAATATTGGGCACCCCTGCCATAGACACACTCCTAAACCTTGTGGATAGCCTTCCCATAAGAGTTGAAGGGTGGGACAATCCATTAATGAACCCTACGGACTAAGATTGGTATGCCATTAAAGTTTATGTGCATGTAAAGGCAGGTGTCCCAATACTTTTGGTAATATCGTGTATTTAGCCCTGTAAAGAAAAGATTATACTTACCTAGTTTGAAGTCTCTGGTCCCACTTGTCGGCTGTCTCTCCAGACCGGATTGGCTGCAATATAGGTAAGCATAGCGATTTTTCTTCCTTTACAGGGCTAGATAAATTAGGCTCAGAATGTGGCTAAGCGTAAGTTTAGAGTTAGACTTTGCCTTTACTTCCACTTTAAATATTATTTCTCTTTAGCAGGCAGATATACTGTAGCCTGTGGATCTATTAGGAGTTCCAAATTAAGTATACATTCTACAAATTGAGTAACTTTGCTTTTAATATGAACAGTACTGGTCAATCACACAAGCTACAACTACCAGAGTTATTCCTAACTGTATTTGGTAGTTGGTGTCTTCACTTGAAATCTAGAAAGTACATTTTCTCAAGCAGATATCTAGAGATATTTGGAGGAATCTAGAGGTGGCTGCAGACACCATGGGATCAGATAGCAGTGTAAAATAAAGTTGAACTTCAAGGAAACCCCTTAATACCTTGCTGAAATACATATATGAGAGCTGTTTAACCTACCAAATAATTTACATTTCAGTCTTATCCAGTCCTGAGTTTTACACAGCTCTGCCACACAGCACAGCCCTGCCTGAACTTTCTCTGCTTCCGCTTGACTTTCACATACAAGTCTCCTCTCCACACCCAGCTGGAGATGAGCTGATCACTGGACAATGAAAAGAAAAAGTCGCACACGAATGAGCTCATCCTTCTCTCACTCTGCGCTCTCCTAGTATCAGCTCCCTATACTAGACCACACCGGATTGCCTCAATGTGCTGCTTATTTTCTGCCTGCAGTTCAACTTTAAATGAAATCTAACACTTGTATATATGTATTTTTTCCTTTTTGTAAATGTTATTTTCATAGGCAAGAAGGAGTATCTTCACACTCCGTGATCGTAAAACACCTTTGTGAACAGTCCATGATGGACAGTATTGTCTGTTGGTGTATGGTGCACCTTGACCAAACGTCCAACACAGGTGCTTACCAGAACTAATAGACCACTATAAAATAGATGATCATAGAGCACTGCAGGGAATATGGTTTGCTTCTAAACCACAAGCCTCCTCCGCTGGAGTCAACAAGAGTTGCACCACCAATTATCACAATATCTGCATGGATTGTTGTCCTTGAACCATTTAAACTCTTGCTAAGGCCGGTGTCGGGTCACCTGAGGCCAGATGACAGATGCACACCGTTGAGGTCAGGAATGCACCGCTAAAGGTAATATACCCTACGGCTGACTGCTGCGGATGGAACTCTGGGTGGTTCAGGAAGGCAGGTCCTCTGGAGCACCAACACGGATCCCACAGGGAGCTAGAGCATAAAATTCCCCAGGGCACAGAGTCTAAGAGCCAGCAGGTGTTCACCAGAGCCTCTAGTGGTGAGAATGGACTGCGATGCAACTGGCTCCAGGTTGCAGCCCCCAGCTTACGCTCACGGTAGGCTACAGGGGGATAGGGAGGAAGCAGCAGCCAAGGACAACAAGGAATTATAAGGAGATAGCCAAAGGTCGGGGCAACTAGCAGACAAGGATAAACAGAGCACACGCAAAATGTCAGGGCAACTAGCAGACAAGGAGAAATGGAGAACGGGCCAAAGCTCAGGATCACAAGCAGGCAGGGATAGTGAAGAACAAGCCAAGATCAGTAACAGAGACAGCCGTAGCGCAAACGGGAAACCAAACACACAATACTGCTTGGGCAAGGCAGGCTTGGACAGCATAGTTTTAAATAGTGTATCCTGTAGAGCAGGAGTGGGCAACTTCGGCCCTCCAGCTGTGGTGAAACTACAAGTCCCATGAGACATTGCAATCACAGACATGACGCCTGAAAGCAGAGGCATGATGGGATTTGTAGTTTCATCACAGCTGGAGGGCCGAGGTTGCCCACCCCTGCTGTAGAGGCTAGGGTGAAGCCACACTGAGGGAAGATTACTTAACCATGTAGGTGTAAGAGTGCAGCCCAAGGCTGACACACAGAGACCAGGTAAGCAGACAGACAGGGCATGAGGGGATAACTGGCAATTCATGACAGCCGGCCATACACAGTTTGAATCTCGACCGATTCAGCAGGAACCAGCCGAGACTCGAACTGTTAATGGGCAAGCTGAATGTATGAAGTTGATTGATCAATCAACTTGGGTAAAACCAGCCTGCCGGATTAACTTGTAATTATCGCAAGCGGCTACTATAGCCACTTGCGATAATTACTGTCTGAAGGAAAGCCGTCCCTGCCTGGAGAAGACAATTGCCGATTCCCCTGTCAGCACTGCCTGGGTTGATGGGGGAAGTATGGTTGCAGGAAAGAAATTTGCACCGTGTATGTCCTGCCAACAGACATTTTACCATGCAGATGTCAGGAAAATCTTCTCTACCTCTTCCACAGAGAACTTTCCTGATGCAGCTTGTGAATTGCCTGGCTGTCCTAAGATTCTCAGCTGGAACCTGCGCTCAGCACAGGCCGCCCGGCCACCCCCCCCCCCCCCCTCTCCCCCATGATGTTTGGAGTTGTCACTGCTCATCACACTACATCTTTATAAAGAATGTGCCGAGTTGCTGAGCAGGGTGTGGGTGTGGAGGAGGCCTGAAAAGAGAGGAGGGCTGGAGATGCTGCATTTAGAAAATCCCCTTATCCATGTATGGCCAACAATTGTGATCTCAGCACTGTCAAGAGTGCTCTGTTAAAAAGTGGTACCTTCTGGGAAAGTAAAATCAGCTGATCAGCATACCGTACACACCGCAACCTTTTTGCAGCAATTAAAGTTATGTGCAGGCACTTAGATTCTGCTATAAGACAGTTGGCTATAAATAGGTTTATACTAAAAAAGGTTTGTTTAACTATCTTCATGTTTCTTTCGGGGAACATACACATTTCAGCCGGTTGCGCTCCCAAAATGAACAGGCAAACGTACTTTAAATTAACCACCTGCTGGGAGTCTGCCAAGAGCAACATCAAAGGAAGCTTAAAGCGGTGTGTACTTCCAAACCGCTGCTTGCGAATCACCACTATAGAAGAAGCTTACCCCAGCAGCAGCACAGATTGTACATATACATGAAACCAACAGCAGATCTAATAATTCAAATGTAAGGCTGTGGTCCTGATATCTACTCAGGTGCAGAGAAGAAAATGGAAGCTGACACTTGTCTGAATGTTTTGATCCACTATCATGTTTTCCTGGTCCCTGGTTTTCATAAATTGTGAACTATGGTCATCCATTCGGATATAATAGCAATGTACTAATCATGCAATATAATTGGCTCTGGCACTGCCCTTTTATGATATGTACAGTGAAACCTTGGATTGTGAGTAACACAGTTAACCATTGTTTCGCAATACGAGCACTGTTTTAAAACAAATCGTGACTCGGTTTGCGAGTGTTGTCTCGCAAAATGAGCAGGATTCAAGCCACAGTGGTATGCAGAACCACATTTGGCCTAAGGTGGGGGGGCGCCGGAGCCGATCGGAGCTAGTTGGAAAAACTCTGTTCCTGAGCCTTTCCGAGTTCAGCCGAGCTGTCCCCGGGCCTTCACGAGTGTTACCGAGGCTCTCTGTCACTCCCCCACTTCTGGCCACATGCGGCTGCAAGCCATAGAAGTCAATGTGGAACAAATTATTTTCGTTTCCATTGACTTCTATGGGGAAACTTGCTTTGATATGCGAGTGCTTTGGATTACGAGCATTCTCCTGGAACGGATTATGCTCATAATCCAAGGTTACACTATACTAACAAAACAAAAAAATAGGTGGAAGTTTACTTTTGAGAAATGTATAGCTCCCAACTGTCCCTGATAGCAGGGACTTATCCCTGTTTTTGGAACTAAATTCCTTTGCCCTGCAAAGTTGTCCCTCTTTTTGGTTGGTTTGACACTATCTATATAAAAAATACACAATTTAATTTATCTAGTTTGTTCTCTATTGATATATATGCAGCTTTGATAAACAAATATGTACTTCCTGGAAAAGAAGATGAATGGTTTTGTATTAAAGAGGTAGTAAACCATTACATATAGCCAGTGAAGTAACTGACCCCAGGTGATACACCGAGAATTCGTCCTAAGTAGCTGTACTTGTTTATCTGCAGCTCTTCTACTCTACAGGTCCCTAAAGCACACACTTTACAATGCATTTCTGAGCTGCAGGGTCAGGGATCTGATATCACATACTGTACAACATAGAGCAGGAAGCTGAGTGCAATCGGAGACCTGAGTGGAAGGAATGGACACCCCTACGCAATTTCATAGGGAAGCATTGCAGGTGTCAATGACCTGCTGGGTACTGGAGGTGAGGGAGTGGGGTCGTCTCCAGAGACTGCTTGGTGTATAGACTGTCAGAAGTGACTCATGTCAAGAGACATGTATATCCCTATAGATCAGCACTATGGCAGTAGTTTAGAAAGGATGAGAGTGGGGTTACATCCACTTTAAGGCAAGTACACAATATAAAAGGATGTACTTTGTTAATTTTTCATTTTAGAGGTTTACAACCACTTCCCAACCGCACTATAGCCAAATGGCGGCTACAATGTGGCCGGCTAGTTCTCCTGTGCATCCGGAAGTGTCCATGATCGCTGGCATCACAGCTTGTGCCAATCGCAGCAGTCCTTTACCATGCGATTGCTCTGTCCAATGATGGAGCAATCACTTTATCAACAAACAGGCATCATGACCGGTTTAGCTCTCTCCTCTCCTCACACCGATACAGCGTGTGAGGAGAGGAGGGAGACAGTGCAGCAGCGTGAGACAGCTGCATTTGCAGTGCAATCAGTGCCCTGCGGTGCCACTACAGTTCCAATTAGTGAGTGCTTATCAGTGACATCAGTGCCATCATTGAGTGCTTATCAGTGCTCATTATTGCCCTACAGTGGCCAATAGTGCACATGAGTGCCCATCAGTGCCACCCTATCAGGGGATTCTCATCAGCGCCCGTCTGTGCCGTAAAAAAAATGTTTTAATTTTTCTTTCCACATTTTCCAAAAAGTTGTGAAAAAAAAGGACATCAAGAGACTCATTATGCCTCATAGAAAATACATTGTGGTGTTTGCTTTTCAAAATGGGGTCATTTTGTGGGGGTTTTCATTGTCCTGGTGCTCCAGGGCCTTCAAAAGTGTAATAGGTAGTCAAAAAATGAGATGTGTTATTTATGTCCTTGGAACACCTGCTCCTTGCACATTGGGCCTCTCTATGTGACCAGTCTGTGTAAAAGTCTCACACATGTGGTATCGCCACACTCAGGAGGAGTAAGACTATGTGTTTTGGGGTGTAGTTGCAAGTATGCATATGCTGTGTGAGAGAAATAACCTGTTAATATGACAATTTTGTAAAAAAAATAAAAATTTAATTTTTCAAAGAATTGTGGGAAAAAATTACTCCATGCTTCTTACGAAATACCTTGGAATGTCGACTTTCAAAAAGGGGGTACTTTGGGAGGTATTTGTACTTTTCTGGCTTGTTGGTGACTCAAGAAATTAGATAGGCCATCAGTACATCAGGTGTGATCAATTTTCAGTGATTGGTACCATAGCTTGTAGACCCTTTAAATTTCCCAACGACCAAATAATATGCACTGGTTTTGGTTATTTTTACCAAAGATATATAGCAGTATAAATTTTGGCCAAATTGTATGAGAAAAATTACTAATTTGCTAAATTTTATAACAGAAACAAAGAAAAATTCATTTTTTTTTTACAAAACATTCGGTCTTTTTTATTTATATCGCACAAAAAATAAAACTGGTGATTAAGTACCACCAAAAGAAAGCTCTATTTGTGTGAAAAAAGGACAAACATTTCATTATGGGTACAGTATTGGCTGAGTAATTGTCATTCAAAATGTAAAAGCACTGAAAGCTAAACTTGGTTAGGAAGTGTGTATAAGTGGCAAGTGGTTAAAGTGGTTGTAAACCCACTTTGGGAAAAAACTAACACCTGCATGCAAGACAAAGGCATAATGAGCTAGTATGCATAGTATACTAGCTCATTATGTAATACTCACCTTGAAGCGAAGCCCCCGCTGCAGTGCCTGACACAGCATCGACTGGCAACATGTCATCCCAGAGTTACTTCCGGGTATCGTGGCTCCAGCACTGTGATTGGCCAGAGCCACAATTACGTCACTCTCACCGGTAACGGCACAGTCACTGAAAAGCAACGGCACTGTATGTTTGCACTAAATTATAAATGCCACTGTGAAATCTTTTCTTTCTTGTGTGCAGTCGGCCCTTTGTTTCACTGGTTGCTTCACGAGAAAACAGACTCTGAAGCGGAAATTATATCTATCAAGGAAGCCTCAACTCTGTCTTCTGACTTATCCAACTAATGGCTGATCTCTTGTGTGCTATATAAATATTAATGCAAAAAACAGCTGCCATTACTGACCTTAAAAATGCTAATTGCCTCATGGGGTACTCAGCTCCATATATGTTGGGCATGCCCCATAATACAAACATTTTGGGCCAAGCTCTTTACCCTTTTCTCAACTGCCTTGGGCAAATTTTTTAGCCCTGAGCCATCTGTCGCTCTTCTAGACCTCCGGACCTCAACTGCACAATTGAAACCTCTACTACAAATGACAACCTTGGCTAAACAAACAATAGCATCAGCATGGAAGTCCCTGACCCTCAATATACATGAGGCCAATGTTATCCATGCCATGGAAAAATAGAAGCAACTCTTCACGACCGCATTGCGATGTACACAAGAATTTGGCAACCTTGAAGAGATCACTTCTTGTCAACTTAGTTTGACTCCACGTTGCTTGAACCTTAATGCCATTGCCCCTTCTTCAACTCCTAGTACCCCTGGATGTCCCTCTCCTACCTTCCTCCTCCTTCCTTGCCGTCTCCACTCCCTCACCTTTTACCACCATTTTTTTATCGACCTATGACTGATTCCCATCATTAATATGTTCCTCAGTTTCAATCTACAGTATTTGATTGCATATAGGCACTTTTGCTTGGATTCACGTGAATACATCATTAGGAGTCTACTCCTTAGTCCGTGTTCTATGTCATAAAAGCTGCGGCATCAGCTGATCTGCCTATAATCTTTTTCAGCTTTCAATAAAGCCTTTTGAACAGAAAAATGCTAATTGTCTGGTTGTCTTTGACTTGTATAGATTGAGTCACTGACCCTAAATTCATATATACCAAATGAAGACAGCGTGTAGTCAGAACTCCTGATCTGCATATTCTTTCCAGGTCAGTGCCTTAGAAAGTATTAAAGTTATTGGTTCAGCAACAGTCCAACAACTTGAATATAACAGTGCAGGTTTCCCTTACTACTCCACACCAGTGCATAAAATAAGTGCAGCTGAATCTTCTGCAATCTTCCTAACTTTTTTCATTTTCAAGCCATGCACTTTAAAATCGCAGTCCAGGTTTACAAAAGGTGGTAAAAGGTGTTTATTCTCCCCTTTCTTCAGGATCTCTAAAACAAGTGGAGCTCCAGTCATGTTGAATGAATGCATAAAAATAAAAATTAATCTGAAAGGAGCAGATCCTGTCTGCTGTCAAAGTCATGTAACCAAGCATGTATCCTATCATGTTAGCAATGCTGTGCATAGAAAATTGCAGGCTCAGTCTGGAGTAAACACTCTGGTGTCCAGGAGATAGGGATATCCCCTTTTTTCTATAAATAAGCCCTGCAGTAAGGCTTACAGATAACTTTAGGGCTGTTCAGTGAATATATACTGTAAGTACTAAATAAAAGCCTTTTTTTATTTGCCTGAAACAATTGGGGCTGGAAATGTCTTATGGGCATAAATTACCTATTTCGGCATCAATTACCTATTTCTAAATTCATTTATAAACTAAAAGTGAGCACATCCAAAACCTAAATTCCGCTCTAGTATAGGTTTCTGGGGTATAAATTATCTGGACGGATTTCCACCCCATGCTCCAAAGCCGTTCTTTATGTTCTGCTGCCCAGCACTCTCACAATGTAAATTTCTCTCTGTTCTTGGATGCGGCTTGCAGAGACCTAAATCTTTCTTGGACCAAGATGAACTGTTTTTTCGATGAGCCTCCTGAATGAATGCTTCCTCTTTCCCACAAAGAAGTTCTACTGAATATAAGTGTGTAGATTACTAGTAGTGTCATGTAGAGTGCTACAGCAATATTTATCACCCTTGTTTAAAGTTTATATGATGGTATTAGAAATAAAGCATTACGGTAAAATGATGCATAAATACTATGGCATTTTCCTTCTAAACATGAACAGAAACATAAGCCAGCTTAGTAATAAGTAGTGGAATTAGATTCTATGATCAGACTGAAATATTGGCAGCAGCTACATCATTTGTTTGAATAACCTATGGTAAGATTAGAGATAAAATGCCCGGGAAAAGGACTCATTTATCAAAACAACATAAAAAGACCAGTCCACCAAAAATGTATATTTATGTTATAGGTCGAACCTGGTTGGCTGACTCAGCCACAGCCCCTTATAGGTCTTGAATACTCCATTAGAAAGATCTCCCTGCCATCAAACCCAACTGTTTTGTCCAACTGGGAGTTTTGAGTACTGCAACCCACTTTTGTGTGTTCCAGTAGTGCCTCCTGCATTTTCCAAAATATTAAATCCAACACTAATGCTGCATACACACGATCGGACATTCCGACAACAAAACCGTGCATTTTTTTCCGATGGACGTTGGCTCAAACTTGTTTTGCATACACATCGTCACACAAATGTTGTCGGAAATTCCTAAGGTCAAGAAGGTGACGCACAACACTACAACAAGCCAAGAAAAATAAAGTTCAATGATTCAGAGCATGCGTCAAATTGATTCCGAACATGCGTAAGATTTTTGTGCATTGAATTGTGTACACACTGTTGGAAAAATTGAGAACCAGCTCTCAAATTTTTGTTGTCAGAAATTCTTTTTTTTTTTTAATATTCATTCTTTATTCATTTTCATACCATACAAATTTTCAATTGTTCATTTAAAAAGCGAGAAAAAACTGTTCATTATAATTATAACACATAATTTAAACACTGATATACGCTATCATATACTGAATCTTAATTTACTATACCGGAAGGTAGGTAATCTCTTAGTTAAGGGGGACACCCAGTCTGTTAGTTCTATCTAATATTATCAATTTTGCTCCTTGGCCACTCTCCGTTTAGTTATTTCCAGCCAACGTTCTTATCCCCTCGGGGGGGCGCCCTTTTTCTACAGCCATGGTTTCCACATTTCCTCGAAATCTCTAAGTTTTCCTCTTTTTATATAAACTGCTCTTTCTTTACAGATGGACTCATTTATTGCCCCAATCCATTCACTTACTGCCGATGGTGAAGTTGCTTGCCACCTCATAGATATTACTTTTCTAGCTTGGAATAAACATCTTAATATTACAACAAGCTCACATTGAACATTTGTTGTTGGAAATGAGAGTTTGAACGCTTTCCTATTGACCACAACAGGAACTCATTACAATTAGAGTCCTCAAGACATATAGGAAATTGTCGGGTCTGCTTGCATTGCCTTGTAGTAAACTATCCAACGATAACACAAACAGGAAAATTGACAATTGGATAATAAAGGGTTAAATCAGAGGGGTAGCTATGTTGGGGCAGTTATTTTGAAATGAACTTAGATAAATCATACCCTAATAACGCTGGATAGATCAAGTCACAAAATGATGGCAATTTGGTTTTGGATGGATTCCACTGTATGCTCATGAATGTATAGATAATGTTAAATTGTTACTAAACCCAGAACATGTATTTACTATATCTGGTCTCCCACAGTACACAGAACATGGAAATGCAATTATTTTAGTAAATATAAACTGATATGACTTGTATCAGTTCCTAGTAAAGCTTGTAGGAGGAGTTTACATTCTTCCCTGATCCTCTGTCTGGATTGTGCTGATTGGCACCCTCTTAAGAAGAACAAACTCTAGCAATACGCACCAAAATGAACATGTGCAGCCCTTCACCTGGCTCTGTAAAAATTGGCTTATTTTTTGGAAGAAGAGGAGAATTAGAGACAGGATCAAACAGCCTTTATAAAAAAATATGCAAAGGATTAACCCTTCTACAGCGAGTATAATAAGCGTGCTTTACTGCATATACAGACTGATTTTACTGTTGTGGGTTTAGTAACACTTTAAGCCTGCCATAGAATGGATTCCTCCATCCACACAAGTGAGATGGGTGAAGAAATGTCCCCCAATGAGACACTGGGGTTGATTTACTAATACTGGAGAGTGTTTTTTTTTTGTCAAAGCTTAACTGAACAAGCTGAAGTTAGAAGCAGATTGGCTACCGTGCACAGCTATACCAGATTTTGCACGAGTTTTAGTAAATCAACCCCACTGCGTTCCGACAGCATACTCTCCGCTGCCAGAATGCACTGATCATCAGCTAATCAACAAAAGTTTTCCAACATTCGGGCTACATCAGATAACAAAAACATATTGTGATCACTAGTGCTGACGATAAATGGAACCACGCATAATAGAGGGAGTACATTCATTTTATTCTGATTGTGCAGATGTGACAAACATTTTATACATAGACCCCCTAATTTTATAGTCACATACATTATGAGAAGAACTATCATGTATAACTTGTTTCGCATAGGGAACATTTCATGTTTACCAACCCAGTATGGTCACAGTTGTACTTTGTAGCAATCAAATAATGTCTTTCATGTTTTTTGTGAGGAAGTATGTGTTAGCTATCAAGTACTTTGGGACAGGCATAACCAAAGATTGAACTCCCATAAACACAAAATTGTGCTACTGGTGTATCAGAAGGAACATCTGGGAGCTGCCTGAACAGACGGATAGATAAAAGCAGCCATGTCATCATAAATTAACATTTTGTTACGGGTGGATACATCAAAATATCAACTTAGATATTTTTTCTACAAATACTTTGTGATGTTAATAACACGTTTCTCCCTAATGGCCCTAACATTGATAGAAAATTGTGATGTGTCAAGGTTTGAGGTGAGTAATTAATAATTTAAGGCCATTTTGAGGGGATTCTAGTCATCAGGCAGCCACAGGTGAATTTCATAAACAATAGAAAAAATGTTAAGTATACAGGGCTGAGAAAAAAAAAGGATCTATACACCACATCCCCAAATAAAAGTACCAAATCCACAAATCATTTATGGGTACTTCTGAGGAGCTATGAATTTACACAAAACAGTATGTTAACATTTTAATACAGTGTTACATAGTTACATTGTTAGTCAGGTTGAAAAAAGACACAAGTCCATCCAGTTCAACCACAAAAAAAATAAACAAACAAAATAAAAAACACAGTACAGTCCCATACACCCAACTCCATACCCACAGTTGATCCAGAGGAAGGCAAAAAAAAACAGCAGAGCACGATCCAATTTGCTACAGCAGAGGTAAAAATTCCTTCCTGATCCCCCGAGAGGCAATCGGATTTACCCTGGACCAACTTTACCTACAAATCTTAGTACTCAGTTATATTATGTACATTTAGGAAAGAATCCAGACCTTTCTTTAGGCCCCTTTCACATTGAGGAGGTTTTCAGATGGTACAGCGCTAAAAATAGCGCTGCTATACCACCTGAAAAACTCCTGCCAAGCAACCTCAATGTGAAAGCCCGAGGGCTTTCACACTGAGGTGATGCGCTGGGGGGAGAGAAAAAAAATCTCCTGTCAGCAGCATCTTTGGAGCGGTGAGAGGAGCGGCGTGTATACCGCTCCTTCCCATTGAAAACAATGGGAAACCGCGGCAATACCGCCCGCAATACGCCTCTATAGAGGCATACGGCGGGCGGCATTAACCCTTTCACGGCCGCTAGCGGGGGTTAATACCTCACCACTAGCGGCCGCAACTCTCGACAAATCCGACGGTATAGCGCCGCTATTTTTAGCGCCGCTATACCGCCAGCGCGGCTCCAGCCCCAATGTGAAAGGGGCCTTAAGCAATCTACTGAGCTGGCCAGAACCACGTCTGGAGGGAGTCTGTTCCACATTTTCAAAGCTCTTACTGTGAAGAAACCTTTGCGTATTTGGAGATGAAATCTCTTTTCCTCTAGACGTAAAGAGTGCCCCCTTGTCCTCAGTGTTGACCGTAAAGTGAATAACTCAACATCAAGTTCACTATATGCACCTCTTATATATTTGTACATGTTGATCATATCCCCCCTTATTCTCCTCATCTCAAGAGTAAATAAATTCAGTTCCTCTAATCTTTCCTCATAGCTGAGCTCCTCCGTGCCTCTTATCAGTTTGGTTGCCCTTCTCTGTACTTTCTCCAGTTCCCCGATATCCTTTTTGGGAACTGGTGCCCAAAACTGAACTGCATATTCCAGATGAGGTCTTACTAATGATTTGTACAGGGGAAAAATGATATCTCTCTCTCTGGAGTCCATACCTCTCTTAATACAAGAAAGGACTTTGCTTGCTTTGGAAACCGCAGTTTGGCATTGCATGCCATTATTGAGCTTATGATCAACTAAAACCCCCAGATCCTTCTCCACTATGGATCCCCCCAGTTGTACTCCCCCTAGCATGTATGATGCATGCATATTCTTAGCCCCCAAGTGCATAACTTTACATTTATCAACATTAAACCTCATTTGCCACATAGTTACCCAATTAGACAAAGCATTGAGGTCAGCTTGTAAATTGGAGACATCCTGTAAGGGTTATTCCACTGTATAGCTTGGTGTCATCTGCAAAGACAGAAATGTTACTTTTGATCTCAGAGCCAATATAATTTAGAAATATATTAAAAAGTAGGGGTCCCAACAATGAACCTTGGGGTACACCACTAATAACCTTAGACTATTCAGAGTATGAATCATTAACCACGACTCTCTGAATTCTGTATTTTTTCTGTCCAGTTTTCTATCCATTTACAAACTGATATATTCAATCCTGTAGACCTTAAGTTACACATGAGCAATGTGTGAAGAACTGTATGGAACGCTTTAGCAAAATCCAAAGTAGATCACGTCCACAGCCACGCCTCTGTCCAAGGTTTTACTTACCTCTTCATAAAAGGAAATCAGGTTTGTCTGACAACTTATGTCTTTCATGAATCCATGCTGTCTGCTGCTTAAATAGTTTGTTTCCAGCAAGAACTCATCCATGTGGTCTTTTATTAATCTCTCCAGTATCTTCCCAGCTACGGTATATAAGTTAAATTAACAGGTCTATAGTTACTTGGTTAAGACTTTGTTCCCTTTTTAAATATGGGCACCACATTGGCCCCACGCCAATCCAGTGGTACCATTTCTGTCATTAATGAGTCCCTAAATATTAAATACAGTGGCTTTTAAATTACAGAGCTCAATTCTTTTAGGATCTGTGGGTGGATGCCATCTGGTCCAGGTGCTTTATCCACCTTCATTCTGTCTAAAGATTTCTGGACCATATCACTTTTGAGCCATTGTGGATCATTTGGGGCTTTGTCACTCCCACCCCCATTATGGACATGAGCTCCCCCATGCTCCTTTGTATACACAGAGCTGAAGAAAGCATTTAATATATTTGCCTTCACTTTGTCCTCAGTCATCCACTCTAGATTATTTTTTAAAGGGCCTACATGCTCAGACTTGACCTTTTTACTATTAATATATTTAAAGAATTTTTGGGGGTTTGTCCTACTATCTTTTGAAATCTGTCGTTTGTTTTGAATTTTTGCATCCTTGATTTTCTTTTTACATATCCTGTTATATTCTTTGTAACATCTAAACGACACTAGTGTTCCTTCATTATTTATTTTTAAAAGCTCTTTTCTTATTGTTTATACCTTTTTTAACTTTGACCGTGAGCCATTTTTAGCCTTTTAAACTGATTGCCCATGGGAATATACTTTGCAGTGAGGTACCAAACAGTCTTTTTGAAGAATTCCCATTTCTGTTTTGTGTTCATCAGTGCCAATATTCCCTCCCAGTCTAAGTCATCCTTGTAAAATTTGCTCTCTTGAAATTGAGTGTTTTTATCTTTCCTGTATGTATTTCTTGCTTATAGTTAACATTAAATGAAATCATGTTATGATCACTGCTACCCAGGTGTTCTTTTATCTGAACATTAGTAATACGCTCTGCATGGTTTGAGATTACCAGGTCCAACAGAGCATCATTCCTAGTTGGGGCCTCAATAAACTGGACCATAAAATTGTCCTGCAATAGGTTTTTAAATTTTTGTCCTTTAACTGTCCCAGCAGTGCCATTATTCCAGTCAATTTCTGGGTAGTTAAAATCTCCCATTATTATCACCGTCCCAGCCCTTGCAGCCCTTTCCATCTATGCAAGGAGCTGAATCTCCACCTCCTCATTAACATTGGGTGTTCTATAACAAACTCCAATGATTAACTTTGAACTACACACATCTGTATGCAGTTCCACCTATAATGCTTCAGCCTCTTCACACTCTCCATCAACCAGGTCCTCTTTCACGCTTGCTTTGAGGTCAATTCTCACATAGAGACAGACCCCTCCACCTTTCCTTTTTACTTTGTCTTTCCAAAAGAGCATAGCCAGGAATATTAATAGCCCAGTCATGTGAGGATTGAAGCCAAGTTTCAGCAATACCGATTACATCATAGCTCTCCTCATGCACCAGAGCTTCCAAATCACCTGTTTTGCTTGGCAGACTTCTGGCATTGGTGAACAAACACTTAAATCTATTGTTACATTTGTTACGCTGTTATTAATACAATATAAAAGCTTGATATAAGCAATTCAGAAACATTGGCAACTGCACGTACTGTATAAACATGTATTCATCTGCTACAAATATATCCCCATATATGTGCCCTGTATTTCCCAATATTTAATCATATTTACACATTTCCAAGTTTCTAAGTGTGGATTCCTCAGAAAATTCTTATGTTACACAAAGTGGGAGAAGGTTGCTCTTCAAACACTTTTCACATAGATCTGTTTCCTCGGGCGATATGGGGAAAAGGGGAGGTCCGCAATTTTTTTTTCTCCAAAAGTCAGCAGCTACAAATACTGCAGCTGCTGACTTTTAAAATAAGGACACTTACCTGTCCAGCGTGCCCGCGATGTTGGCACACAAAGCCGATCTCTGTTTCGGCTCTCGGGTGCTGCCGCCGCCATCTTTGGTTAGGGAATCGGTAAATATGACAAACGTTTTCGTTGATGAAATTAACACTGGTGACTGCAACGAGAAAGGCGAACAGTGCATCCTATGATGTGCTGTGAGTGGAGAAGAAGAGGCGGCTAGTTTTGATTGGTCACCACCATCCATCTGACAGTGCTAAACAGATTAGAATGCCTCTTGTGCATGTAGGAATGGTATCAATGTACGGGCGGGATTCACACTATGCCACGATGGTTATAACCAAAAAGCTTATTTAAGAGTGACTCGCTCTTGCGGACTCTCTCTCTCTCTCTTTTTGAGGGTATATTGAAGAAGGGAAAAAAGTAATTAATATACATATATAAAAAATTAAAAAAAAAAGAGAAAAGAGGTAAAAAATAAGGAATAACCACAGGTGATGCGAGACCCTAAATGAGATGCGAAGGGCGGAGTTTCAGTGAGCATGTCTCACTGTCCCGCTTCCGGGTTGAGTCTGATGTGAAACAAAAAAAAAAAAAGAAGAAGAAGAATGCCTCTTGTTTACACACTGAGAGGTATGGATAGGCACTGCAGGGATTTCAAATCCCTGGATCAGTGAAACAGTGTCCCGATGCCTGGCAGGAAACTAATGACAAAATCCCAGGCACCCAGACTCAATTTCTAGTCGTCCTGGTGACCTGGCGCCTGAGATTTGACGAGCCCTGTAGTATACCAATGTTACCTATCGATTGTCAGCGTTGACACTTTTACAGTTGTATTAAGAATAAATGTCCAAAATGGAAAGAGAACATCCCAACTGATCAAATATGGTACAGCTCTGATCCTACAAAATTATGTATGATGTCAAACTCCATGATAATGTAAATGAAGGTATAATAATATTGATACATATAAATAATACACATAGCAAATTTTGAATGAAGTATGGAAATTTCTTGAGGAATCAGAGAAAAAAAGTCAGTGGGTGGCTCCATCAGCTGCCTCCCATCTGACATTCCTCCTTTGAAAAATGGAAGGAGGTTGGCCTTTGTAATTGATTGCTTTCTCTTCATTGTATTTTATAGGTTATACTTATGTATTTCTTTTCTTTTGGATACGTTTCTGTATTTAGGCTGCATACATCCTGCTGACAGTTGTACAGTGCCTTAGAAAAGTATTCACACCCGTTGGCATTTTTCGTGTTTTGTTGCCTCACAACCTGGAATTAACATGGATTGTTTGAGGATTTGCATCATTTAATTTACAGAACACGCCCACAACTTTGAAGATTTTTTTTATTGTGAAGCAAACAACAAATAGGACAAAATTAACAGAAAGTCAATGTGCATAACTATTCAACCACCTAAAGTCATTACTTTGTAAAGCCACCTTTTGAAGCTATCACAGCTCCAAGTCGCTTTGGATAAGTCTCTCTGAGCTTGCCACATCTTACCACTGGAATTTTTGCCCGTCCCTCCTTGCAAAACTGCTCCAGCTCCTTCAAGTTGGATGGTTTGCACTTGTAAACAGGAATCTTTAAGTTTGACCACAGATTTTCTATTGGATTGAGGTCTGGGCTTTGACTAGGCCATTGCAACACATTTACATGTTTCCCCTTAAACCACTCAAGTGTTGCTTTAGCAGTGCGTTTGGGGTTATTGTCCTGCTGTAAAGTGAACCTCCGTCCTAGCCTCAAATCACACACAGAGTGGTACAGGTTTGGCTCAAGAATGTCCCTGTATTTAGCACCATCCATATGTCCCTCAACTCCTACCATTTTCCCAGTCCCAACTGCTGAAAAAACATCCCCAAAGCATAATGCTGCCATCACCATGTTTCCCTGTGGGGATGGTGTTCTTTGGGTGATCTGAAGTGTCGGGTTTGCTCCAGAAATAGTTTTTCCTTTGATGGCCAAAAAGCTCAATTTTAGTCTCATCAGACAGGAGCACCTTCCTCCATACATTTTGGGTGTTTCCCACGTGCCTTTTCGCAAACTCAAAACGTGTTTTTTGCTGAAAGTAATGGCTTTCTTCTGGCCACTCTGCCATAAAGCCCAACTCTATGGAGTGTACGGCTTATTGTCATCCTATGTAAAGATACTCCAGTCTCTGCTGTGGAACTCTGCCGCCCCTCCAGGGTTACCTTAGGTCTCTGTGCTGCCTCTCTGATTAGTCCATTAGTTTTGATGTGCGGCCTTCTCTTGGCAGGTTTGCTTTTGTGCCATGTTCTTTCCATTTGGTTATGATAGATTTGATGGTGCTCCTAGGGATCATCAAAGGATTGGATATTTTTTTTATAACCTAACCCTGACTTCTCAACAACATTGTCCCTTACTTGTTTGGTCTTCATGGCAGTGTTTGGTAAGAGGTGCCTCTTGCTTAGGTGTTGCAGCCTCTGGGGCCTTTCAAAAAAGGTGTGTATAATTTAAAAAAAAAGATCATGTGACACTTAGATTGCACACAGGTGGACATAATTTCACTAATTATGTGACTTCTGAAGGTAATTGGTTGCATCAGAGCTTTTTATGGGCTCCATAACAATATACATACGCACATGGCAATTATCAGTTTTTTTATTTCTGAAAAATTGTGTATATATATATATATATATATATATACACACACACACACACAATAATGTTAATGTAATGTGAAGATTAAAAAAAAAAAAACATTGAACTAAAAGCTGTAATGTAACAAAATAGGTAAAAAGTCAAGGGGGGTAAATACTTTTGCAAAGCATTGTATATTGTCTAACCACATTGTGTTGACTTTGATCATACTGTACCAGTATGTCAGGGTTCGACAAAATCCGGGCGCCCAGCCGCAATTGTGACTAGAATTAGCGACCTGGCGCCAGAGGAAGCTTAGGCCTGCAAAACGCTGCAGCCTCAATTGCCAGGCCGGCACGGCTCGATGCAATCGCGTGGCGGGGGAGGTGGGGGCGCCCCCACCTCCCCTGTCGTGTGATCACGGCGGGCTGTGCGCGGCTTTGTGGCCTTCTGCAGGTCTAAGCTTCCTTCTGTGATCTGGCGCCATCTTGTGGTGGCCGTTGGCATGACAAGTGAACCAGCAATTCTAATGGAGCTTCTACAGTGTTTTCACTGCCATTCCCTTCCCTCTAATTAAAACCCCCAAACATTATATATATTTTTTTATTCTAACACCCTAGAGAATAAAATGGCAATTCTTTCTGTCACACCGTATTTGCGCAGCGGTCTTACAAGTGCACGTTTTTTTGGAGAAAAAATACACCTTTTTAAATAAAAAAATAAGACAACAGTAAAGTTAGCTCATTTCTTTTTATATTATGAAAGATAATGTTACGCTGAATAAATTGATACCCAACATGTCACCCTTTAAAATTGCGTCCATTCGTGGAATGGCGACAAACTTTTACCCTTTAAAATCTCCATAGGCGACGTTTAAAAAATTCTACAGTTTGCATGTTTTGAGTTACAGAGGAGGTCTAGGGCTAGAATTATTGCTCTCGCTCTACCAATCGCGGCGATACCTCACATGTGTGGTTTGAATACCGTTTACATATGCCGGCGAAACTCACGTATGCGTCCGCTTCTGCACGCGAGCTTGGCGTGACGGGGCATGTTCTCTGGCTCCTAAATTTTTTACCTGGCTCCTAGATTTCAAGCAAATTTATCAAACCCTGCAGTATGTTGTATCTTTAATTTTTGATTGATATGATGTCTACTTGAACTTGTATGCTGCTATTTCAATAGATAGTAAACAAAAGAAAAATGAAGAAGCTGGGTGGAAAATTATCAGCAGAACAGCAGCTGCATCTGAACAGGTGCAGCTGCTGTTGAGGTATTTTGACAGCCGGTGATCCTTGTTGTCAAAATACATAGCTGCAGTAGGACATTTGTCCATGACCACTGTAGATTGAATGGAGGCATCTATTAGATCCATATGTTTATAGCCAGCTTAAGAAGTGATTTTATTCTATGGTCATCACTGGAACATAGTTAGGCTCAAGCCTCTTGTTTTGTGGGGTTATGTCCACCAAATAAAATGTATTTGTGGTGCTTCTCGATTCTGTGACCTACCCAGCAACTGCCAACCAAGGAGATGAAGGAGCCTTAAGTAAGTTTTGGGTATTCCTCCTAGTCTGTCCTTCTGTCCTACCTACCAAGTTAAGCGTTTAAAACTGCATTCAAGTCTAGATAATGCAAGAGTATGTAAATGATACACCCCTGGAAGGGATTTCTGGCAGGGAGAACCCCTTGCAAGCCCAGGCTCTTCTAAGTGGAGGGACTGAAGATTTAAAGTGGTTGTTAAGCCACTCTAACATGTATACACCATCAGCAATGCCTCTTATTGTAGTATCCTCCTCTGTGTGTGATTTATAGAAATAAATGCTGTAAATACCTAATTTTAGAGCAGAGATCGTGATCACATGACTTGCCGATCTCTCCTTTCCTCCTCTGACAGATGCAGTGGGAGGGGCTGAGATTCCTAGTTGACATTAGAGGTCGACCGATATGGGTTTTTCTCTGGCCGATGCCGATGCCAATATTTAGAAATCAGGGCGGCCGATATTTTAGGCAGATTTTTCCTTCATCTCAGAAAATCTAGGAGGGAGAGGTGGGGTGTAGCTTATCGGTATCACATCATTGCCACCTCATTAGTGCCCACGAGTTCAGCCTGTCAGTGTCCATCAGTGCAGCCTGTCAGTGCCCAATAGTGCAGCCCATTAGTCCACACCAAAGCAGACTGTCAATGCAACCTCATCAGATTCAGTGCCACCTCATTAGTGCCCACCAGTGCAGCCTATCAGTGTCCATTTGTGCCGGTCAGTGAAACCTCATCAGTACCCACCAGTGCAGTCCATAAGTGCCACCTCAATAGTGCCTACCAGTTCAGCCTGTCAGTGCCACCTCATTGGTGCCCATCAGTGCCACCTCATTGGTGTCCATCAGTGCAGCCCACCAGTGCCAAGCTGTCATTCACTACCACCTCACCAGTGCCCAGCTCAGTACCAAGCTGTCATTCAGTGCCCACCAGTGCCAAGCTGTCCATCACTGCCACCTCATCAGTGCCCACCAGTGCCAAGCTCATCAGTGCCCACCAGTGCCAAGCTGTCATTCAGTGCCCACTAGTGCCAAGCTGTCATTCAGTGCCCACCAGTGCCAAGCCCATCAGTGCCCACCAGTGCCAAGCTGTCATTCAGTGCCCACCAGTGCCAAGCTTCCACCTCATCAGTGCCAAGCTGTCTATCATTTCCACCTCGTAAGTGCCCAACAGTGCCCAGCTCACCAGTGATGAGCTGTCGATTACTGCCACCTCTTCATTGCCCACCAGCGGAGTGCTCCCGGCTCCATTCTGTTCCCTCGCATCGCAAAAAAACTTTCCATTTGTCCCCTGATGTGCCGCGCGGCCTGCCTCTGCCTCCAGACTACAATCCCCAGAATGCAGCGCGGCCGGCAACAGCCAATTGGCGGCCGCCGCTGCTAACTTCCTCTATGGCCTCCAGACTACAATGCTCAGAATGCAGCGTGGCCAGGAACAGCCAATCGGCGGCCGCCGCTGCCGACTTCCTCTGCTGGGAGAGAAAAAAAAAAGTCAGGCAGCGGACGTTTAAAATAGACGGTAGACGGCGAGCGGGCGGCCGGGGGGGGGGGTCATTTACACCCAGCACACCCCTGCCTCAGATGTCTAAAAAAAGGCCGATTTTTGGACAATAATCGGCCGATGACGATTTTTTTAAAAAGGCCAAATATCGGCTGATATATCGGTCGACCTCTAGTTGACATCACTCGAGATGGGAGGAGGAGAGACCCGGCCAGTCATGTAATCGCAATCTCCGCTCTGAAATTAAGTATTTACAGCATTTACATTTATCAATCACACACAGATGGGGACAATGCAATAGGAGGCTGTGTTGCTGGTGTATACATGTTAAGCCCTGTACACACGACTGGGAATCCCATCGGGAAAAAAACTTCAGTTTTCCCGACGGGATTCCTGGCAGGCTTGCCCTGAAAAGCCACGGGGCCTAAAGAATATACACGTATACACAGTATACGCCCCTTGAAAAGCCACACGCCACACAAAAACCCGCCGTTCTTTTGAATGGCAAAAACACGGTGACGTCATCGACTATGACGAGGCGGTGTCTCCTCAAATTCAATTCCGTCGCCGCCTTCTTGCTACAACCCAGACTAACGTTGTATGCTTTCACGCATGCGTCGAAGTGTTATCGAGCATGTACGGTTTTTCTACCCTGCAGGTAAGCATACAGAGGAACGGTTCTCCTGGCAGGAAACACTTTCCTGCCGGGAATCCTGATGTAAAAATAAAGAGCTCGTTCTCTATTTTCCTGTCGGGATTCCCGGCTGTTTTCCTAACAGGAAAACTGCTTAGGAGCATACACACGGCCAGGATTCACATCCAAATGCTCTCCTGGCAGTTTTCCTGCCTGGAAAACCGTTCCTGTGTACGAGGCTTTAGAGTTACTCAAGCAGCAGGGGGGGGGGGCAGCACTGTCACAAGCTGACAGGCAGGGAGGAGGAGGATGACACAGGAACAGAGAGGAGACAGATAGCAGGGCTGCGGATGAGGGAGGCACATAAACTGACCATGGTGTCAGGGCTCAGCAGCCATGATACACGGTGGTCAGTTTACAAAGGGGAGGGCACAAACTGCCAGGATCAGTCAGGTTTTTTAGGTTTTTCTTCCCCCCTCTTTTTGAAGGTTTTTTAGGTGTTACAGGGGGGCAAATGACACAGGACAAGCACTGTGCTATATAAAATGCTTTAAAAGGAGGAGGATCTTTTTTTTCTTGGAGGGGGGGGGGGGGTTAACAAACGCTTTAAGACTTACAGGACACCTGATGGTAAAGCTCCTATGAAGCAAAGGCTCAAGATTCCCTTTTGCCCAGGTGGTGTTACATGCCTATACGAGTGATACTCCTTTTGATTTAACTGTGTAGCATCTAACTCAATTTTAAAGCGGAGGAAGCCCTAATTTTAATAGCCAGATCTAATTTAGAGTTTATATAGACTTAATTAGTACATTATGCTGAGGACATAAACAGTTAAAATGCATTCACCATTAAAACAGTGGTATCACTAATATTATTTTGACATAAATTGTGCCCATCTGTCCTAGCTATTTTTTTCTTAACTGAAGATGATCGCCTACACAAGAGCCTGCCCTTTCCAATCTGTCTTTGTTTCTCATCTACAACTAGAGATTAATGTGCATTTTAGAACATATTTCAAGGTGTTTTCAGCACAGAGAAGGTTGAGCCTCACTCTCGCAGAGGGGGAAAAAAAAAAGGACAGAAAACCTCCACTGAGCCAATTTCCTTTAAAGTGCAAGCGAGATTCTGATTGAAGTGGGCAGGTAGTCTGCAGTTAAGCAGATTAAGACACTTGTAATTAAAGAAAATGTTTGCTATTTCTGGGCAGCCATAGACAAGAATGCACAAACATCAGTAGGATAATAGAATGATTGCGGAATGTCTGATGTCAAATGGATACCGAGTTGATCTTTTATGGACTGTATTATATCAAATAAATTTTAATGCTACTAGAAATACCATTATATACAGTATACCTCTCAAATAATCATTTTTTTCTCAAACATTGGTTATATTATCATCACTGTTATGGTAGTCAGAGATCAAGTCATGACAGTTACACGGTTTTGTGTGGAATGTGTCAGATTTGGCTTTTTGTTTCTGTGCTTTTTTTTTTTTGGCATACCAATAAAAAGAAAATAAACATGAGGAAGCCTAAACATTGGAAATTGCAACAAGTTTCAGGGCAAAGTGGTGCATTATCTGAGATCTACTTCTACATTTCAGACCCAAGCGCCGTATTTACGCCCGGCGCTATTGCACACGGGGTGTTATTCGAGCGAAGCCTCATCTGCAATCCCAATGTGCTGGTAAAGCACCGCTAAGACCCTAACATTTTGGGGCGTTTTTGCAGTGACTCAGTGTGAAAGGGCAAGGCGTTTTTTCAGCGCTTTCAATTCATTTCAATGAAGAGGGGCGTTTTAGGGGTGGTTTGTTTTTCAGCGCCCAAAAGCTGCTCCAAAGATGCTGCTTGCAGAACTCAGTGTGAAAGGGTCCATTGAGGTGCATGGAGAGCGTTTTATGAGCGTTTTAAATAGCGCTATTTTTAACGCTAAAACGCTGTAAAAAAGCGTCAGTGTGAAAGGGGTCTTAAAGCACACGTATAACTAAAATCTCACGTAAGCTGGTTTTGTTTTTTACCACTTCATGCCTAAGCCTTTTTATGACACGTGTTGCTTACAAGTTAAAAAAACAATTTTTAGCTAGAAAATGAGATAGAACCCCCAAACAATATATATATTTTTTTAGCAAAGACTGCAAAGAATAAAATGGCGATTGTTGCAATATTTTATGTCACACTGCATTTGTGCAGCGGTCTTTCAAATTTAAATTTGGAAGAAATATACTTTCATGAATAAAAACAGTAAAGTTAGCCCAATTTTTTTTATATAGTGTGAAAGATGATGTTACGCCAAGTAAATATATACCCAACATGCTTTAAAATTGCACACACTCGAATGGCGACAAACTATGGTACTTAAAAATCTCCATAGGCATCCCTTGTCCCGGCACTGCATACAACCCCCAAATTACACCTTTTTGGAAAGTAGACACTCCAAGGTATTTTCTAAGAGGCATGGTGAGCATTTTGCAGATCTCATTTAAAGTTTTTGGAAAATTAACCACTTAAGACCCGGACCAAAATGCAGGTAAAGGACCTTGCCCCTTTTTGCGATTCGGCACTGCGTCGCTTTAACTGACAATTGCGCGGTCGTGCGACGTGGCTCCCAAACAAAATTGGCGTCCTTTTTTCCCCACAAATAGAGCTTTCTTTCGGTGGTATTTGATCACCTCTGCGGTTTTTATTTTTTGCGCTATAAACAAAAATAGAGCGACAATTTAAAAAAAAATGCAATATTTTTTACTTTTTGCTATAATAAAAATCCCCCAAAAATATATAAAAAAAAATTTTTTTCCTCAGTTTAGGCCGATACGTATTCTTCTACCTATTTTTGGTAAAAAAAATCGCAATAAGTGTTTATCGGTTGGTTTTCGCAAAATTTATAGCGTTTACAAAATAAGGGATAGTTTTATTGCATTTTTATTAATTATTTTTTTTTTACTACTAATAGCGGCGATCAGCGATTTTTTTTGTGACTGCGACAATATGGCGGACACTAAGGACAATTTTGACACATTTTTGGGACAATTGTCATTTTCACAGCAAAAAATGCATTTAAATTTGCATTGTTTACTGTGGAAATGACAGTTGCAGTTTGGGAGTTAACCACAGGTGGCGCTGTAGGGGATGTGTGCCTATGTGTTTTGTTTACAACTGTAGGGGGGTGTGGCTGTAGGTGTGACGTCATCGATCGCGTCCCCCTATTACAGGGATGACGCGATCGATGCTACGGCCACAGAGAAGCACGGGGAAGCCGTGTGTACACACGGCTCTCCCCGTTTTTCCGCTCCAGGGACGGATCGCCGCACTGCAGCGGCGATCGGGTCCGCGAATCCCTCGGTCCCGGAGCTTTGGACCGGGTCGCGGGCGCGCGCCTGCGACCCACGGCTGGGTACTAAAATCAACGTATATATACGTTGATGTGCCCAGCCGTGCCATTCTGCCGACGTAAATGTGCAGTAGGCGGTCCTTAAGTGGTTAAGAAAGAAAACAATTTTATTTATTTTTTTACTTTTTCAAAACCTTGTAATTTGCAAAATGCTCGCCATGCTTCTTAGCAAAAACCGTGTCATTTGGGAGGTGTTTGTACTATCACACAATTTAAGGGCCTCCAAAACTATGATAGGTACTAGTCAGGAACACCTCCCCTGTCGTACCCTCCACGCAGCTCTCGCGCGTACACCTCCCCTGTCGTACCCTCCACGCAGCTCTCGCGCGTACACTTCCCCTGTCGTACCCTCCACGCAGCTCTCACTCACACACCTCCCCCCGTCGTACCCTCCACGCAGCTCTCACGCACACACCTCCCCTGTCGTACCCTCCACGCAGCTCTCACGCACACACCTCCCCTGTCGTACCCTCCACGCAGCTCTCGCACGTACACCTCCCCTGTCGTACCCTCCACTCAGCTCTCACACACACACACCTCCCCCCGTCGTACCCTCCACGCAGCTCTCACTCACACACCTCCCTCCGCCGTACCCTCCAAGCAGCTTTCACGCACACACCTCCCCCGTCGTACCCTCCACGCAGCTCTCGCGCGTACACCTCCACGCAGCTCTCGCGCGTACACCTCCCCCGTCGTACCCTCCACGCAGCTCTCGCGCGTACACCTCCCCCGTCGTACCCACCACGCAGCTCTCGCGCGTACACCTCCCCCCGTCGTACCCTCCACGCAGCTCTCACGCACACACCTGCCACCGTCGTACCCTCAACGCAGCTCTCACTCACACACCTCCCCCCGTCGTACCCTCAACGCAGCTCTCACGCACACACCTCCCACCGTCGTACCCTCCAAGCAGCTCTCACGCACACACCTCCCCCGTCGTACCCTCCACACAGCTCTCACTCACACACCTCCCCCCGTCGTACCCTCCACGCAGCTCTCACTCACACACCTCCCCCCGTCGTACCCTCCACGCAGCTCTCACTCACACACCTCCCCCCGTCGTACCCTCCAAGCAGCTTTCACGCACACACCTCCCCCGTCGTACCCTCCACGCAGCTCTCACGCGCACACCTCCCCTGTCGTACCCTCCACGCAGCTCTCGCACGTACACCTCCCCTGTCGTACCCTCCACTCAGCTCTCACTCACACACCTCCCCCCGTCGTACCCTCCACTCAGCTCTCACTCACACACCTCCCTCCGCCGTACCCTCCAAGCAGCTTTCACGCACACACCTCCCCCGTCGTACCCTCCACGCAGCTCTCACGCACACACCTCCCCCGTCGTACCCTCCACACAGCTCTCACGCACACACCTCCCCTGTCGTACCCTCCACGCAGCTCTCAGGCGTACACCTCCCTTGTCGTACCCCCCACGCAGCTCTCACTCACACACCTCCCCCGTCGTACCCCCCACACAGCTCTCACGCACACACCTCCCCTGTCGTACCCCCCACACAGCTCTCACGCACACACCTCCCCTGTCGTACCCTCCATGGAGCTCTCACGCACACTCCTCCCCCGTCGTACCCTCCACACAGCTCTCACACACACTCCTTCCCCGTCGTACCTTCTGCAAAGCTCTCCCACATACACCTCCCCCACCGTACTCTTCTTCCGCGTCATACTCTCCGCACAACTCCCACACACACACACACACACCTATTAGCAAAAGTATGTAGGCATAGGACACACCCCGACACGCCCCCTTAAAGGAGAGTTATACAAAAAATAGGATTGGTTAAACCCACAAGCGCTTTTATTTACCACTACTTTTCATTTATTTAGGCTTTTTAAATTTATAAATGCAGCAATTTAGAAGTTGGATGAAAGTTTTAGCAGATGGGAACACTTTTCTAAAAGCTAAAAAGTGCATTTTATATAGAATTATCTGGATCAGACCAAAATGAGGGACAAATTAGGAGAAAAGATGGACAGAGGGACTTTGTTCTAAATCAGGGACAGTTGGGAGCTATGTATTAAAGCAGAAAGTGAACCTCCGCATTTGGCACCTTTCAGGGGGGTGCAGATACCTGTATAATACAGGTATTTGCACCCGCTTTCCGGGCATAGACTCCCGCGGGAGTCACGCCCCTCCCCCCACTGTCTTCTGGGAAACGCACATGTCCCAGGAGACAGCGGGGACGCGCATGCGTAGAAGGAAATCGGGAAGTGAAACCGCAGCGCTTCACTTCCTGATTCCCCCACCGGGGATGGCGGTAGGGGCAGCCGAGAGATGAGCGATTGCTCGGCTTCGGCTGCTGACCTGGAAGGTAAGTGTCCATTTTATTAAAAGTCAGCAGCTACGGTATTTGTATTTGGTATTTTTTCAGATGGACCTCCGCTTTAAGGTGAATGAAAAGGAGAGTTCTATTCTCAGTCACGCAAATTCCAGAGTACACACGGAATTCACGGGACTTTTACCTCTCAGAGAAGTTTTTTCTGTCAGAGTGAGCTGGGAGTTTTTTTTCCTGTCACCGACATCCAGCCAATCAGAGGTGACTTCTCTCTAAGTTCCGGGTGTAGCAAGATGGCGGCTTCCACAGCAGAAGGCAAAGCTGGCAGACCGCTTCTGAGGATCCTGGCGCTGCACGGCTACTGGCAGAATGAGCGCTCGTTCTGGGAGAGGACGGGATCCCTGAGGAAGAACCTGAAGAATCGAGCGGAGCTAGTAATGATCAGCGCTCCTCTGATCATCCCAGAACCACCACCGGGTAAGGAGAGCTCCGGGGACACGTGACCGGGGAGCCGACACGTGACCCGCCTGGCTGAGGAGCTTCCTGTACCGCTGACTGAGAGCTGTACTTTAGTGTATGGAGGGGGCTGTCCTTGTACAATAGAAGATCTCCATCTGACTGTGATTGGTTGTTTGTAGTGAGCACCCTTGCCGTGATAGGATAATAGTGATGGTAAAAACTAAAGTGACACTATATTCTTGATTTAAAAAAAACTATTCTATCCAATATGTATTCCTAAATTAGAACTTGGATAGGTTACCACCTCAGCCCCAGAAGGATTTACCTCCTTAATGACCAGGCCATATTTTTGCGATACATCACTGCATTAATTTAAATTACAATTGCGACATTGTACAGAAACAACATTGACGTCTTTTTTTCCCCCACAAATAGAGCTTTCTTTTGGTGGTAAATGTGTCAAAAGTGTCCGATGTGTCCGTCGCAATATCGCAGTCCTGACAAAATTCGCAGATCGCCGTATTACTAGTAAAAAAATAAATAAAAAAAAAATTGTCAGAATTCTATCCCTTATTTTGTAGCCACTTTAACCTTTGCGCAAACCAATTACTATACGCTTATTGCGATTTTTTTTTTTTTTTACCAAAAATATGTAGAATACATATCGGCCTAAACTGAGAAAAATGTTTATTTTTTTTTAAAAAACTGGGATTTTTATTATAGCAAAAAGTAAAAAATATTATGTTTTTATTTTTAAATTGTCGCACTTTTTTGTTTATAGCGCAAAAAATAAAAACCGCAGAGGTGATCAAATACCACCAAAAGAAAGCTCTATTTGTGGGGAAAAAAGGACGTCAATTTTGTTTGTGAGGCACGTCGCACGACTGCGCAATTTTAATTTAAAGCGACACAGTGCTGAAAGCTGAAATTTCGCCTGGGCAGGAAGGGGGTATATGTGCCCAGTAAGCAAGTGGTTAACAGACATTACAGTTACATTACAATTTGGTACAAGAATCAGAGGGCCCTGTATATTGATTGCTTTGCACAAAAGTTAGTGTCTATAAAATAGGGGGGCATTTTTTATTAATTTATATATATATTTTTACTAGTAATGGCGGTGATCAGCGATTTTTAGCAGGACTGCGACATTGCGGTGGACAGATCGGACACTTTTGACACTTTTTTTGGGACCAGTGACATTTATACAGCGATCAGAGCTAAAAATAGCCACTAATTACAGTGGAACCTCGGATTGCGAGTAACATGGTTAACAAGCGTTTCGCAATACGAGCAATGTATTTTAAAAAATTGTGACTCGGTTTGCGAGTGTTATCTCGCAAAACTAGCACGATTCAGGTCAAAGTAGTGTGCAGTACAGCTTTTGGCCTGAGGTGGGGGGGGCGCTGGAGCAGAGGGGGGGGGCACTATTCGGAAATGCATGTAAAGGCCCGAGGACAGCATGGCTGACCTTGGCAAATCTCGGGTAGGAAGTCTCTCTGAGGTTTTGGCCATTTGCAAGGCTCGACGGCGCCCCCCCCCGCCTCTGGCCGCATGCGGTATTGCATCCCATTGAAGTCAATGTGGAACAAATAATTTTAATTTCCATTGACTTCAATGGGGAAACTCGCTTTGATATGCGAGTACTTTAGATTACAAGCATTCTGCTGGAATGGATTATGCTCGTAATCCAAGGTTCCACTGGAAGGGAAGGAGTTAACACTAGGGGGCGATCAAGGGGTTAAATGTTACCAGGGAGGTGTTTCTAACTGTGGGGGGACTAATTGGGAGTAGAGAGAGAGCGCCGTTTCTGATCACTAGGAAAAGACGATCGCTCTCTACTTCCATGACAGATCGGGGATCTGTTTGTTTACATTGACAGATCCCTGTTCTGGCTCTATTTGGAGCGATCGTGGGTGGCCAACGAACATTGCGGCCACACGCTTCGGTTCTGGCGACGTGCGCACCTGCTTTGCTATACGCGGCAGGCGTACAGCAAAGGCGGCTGGTTGGCAAACGGTTAAGGGAGGGTTATAACTCATCAGGTTTTTTTTTATCTCATTCATTTTTATTGAAAGTTTAAAACCATTTTACAAATCAGCCAGCAAGTATACACTCTCTTTACATACAGAGTATGAATCATAAAAAGCAAGGTAGCACACATCAGGATTAATGTCCGTTAGAGCATACTGAAAAAACTCATCAGGTTTTTGATTTGCCATCTGTGTCCCATTGGGGAGATTTTCCTTCACTTCCGGTCCCATAGCCAAACAGGAAGTGAGAGGAAATCCCTCAAAGTGAGGAAATCCTGGGGTGTCACCAGCACTAGGGTCCCCTTTGGAAGATTTCCCTTCTATTCCACAACCCAAAATGTGGTATTTTCTTTCATGTTGGATGATAACAGTAAACAGAAAAAATAGAGGGGGTGAATCTCACTAACAGGGGCACAGGCAGTGATAACCTGACGGCTCTTCTAATCACTCGCCGCTCTATCCAAAAAAAAAAAATGCGATGAGCTCAGGAGTGTTTGGGCACAAGTCCAATCCTGCCTGAGTTATCCCACTGGGAATCTGACCAATTATAGGAGACATTGTACACACACAGCCATATGATTGGCTGTCAGCTTTAACAGCTTCCCATGTCCATTTTTATAGCCAACCTCCAAAGTTACATGGTGGCCTAAGAGTTCAGTTTATTTTTATTTTTTTCTTCAAAAATGTACTTTATATAAAAAAAATACAAAAGCAGCAGATAATTACAATACAGTTTCAGTCACACAATAAATACATTCATTACCTTGAAAGCATTACCTGGCCCCTAAGATGCCACCAAAATATCTAGCTGTGCAATGTCAGAGGTGTGTTAACATTGCCACAGCCGCAGTGCAGCCACTTTAACTTGGCATGTTGTTTGAGAGTTGGCAGCCTTCTCAGACTTGCCCATTAAAGTAATTGAGACCGTGCTGCAACTGAATGTCAGATGCAGCTATGGTGGTTACGGCACAGTAGTTTGATGTAAAATTCCCAGCTGGATAGCAAAAGTCCCCGTTGGGGGTTGGGGAAAAAAAGAGCTTTCAGTATTAACTGGTAAATTGGCTGATCCAGTGCAAATAGCTTTTTAGAGGGCGGTAAAGACTGCCATATGTATAAAAGAAGGCTTAGACCTCATTCACCCAGGCATACTATAGCGCAGCCCTCAAATTCTCCACTCACAATTTGTCTCGGAGAGATGGGGGTTTGAATGGGAGCCGTTCTCACAGCCAGCAGTAGAGGCTAGCCGGTCAGATCATCAGAGAGCAGGGAATGCCTGCTGTAACAGCTTTCATTTGAATTGCCTGGTGTTGCCGTCACTCGCCGTCATACAGTCCTGCCTCTTGCCCCGCACCACTGATAGCCAGAACACTGGTCCAATGCCAGGACATGTGATGTCATGCTGCATTGATGGGCACTGGTTATGCTGCATTGATGGACACAGGTCAGGCTTTGCTGATGGGCACTGGTGAGGCTGTACTGATGGGCACTGATAAAGTTGTTATTAACCACTTATGTACTGGGCACTTAAACCCTCTTCCTAACCAGACCAATTTTCAGCTTTCAGTGCTCACACTTTAAATGACAATTACCGTGTATACTCGAGTATAAGCTGACCCGAATATAAGCCGAGGCACTTAATTTTACCACAAAAAAATGGGAAAACGTATTAACTCGAGTATAAGCCTAAGGTAGGAAATGCAGCAGCTACTGTAAGTGGCTAAGAGGGTCAACAATGCCCAATTTCAAGCCTCACTGTGCCCAATTTCAAGCCTCACTGTGCCCATTTCAAGCCTCACTGTGCCCATTTCAAGCCTCACTGTGCCCATTTCAAGCCTCACTGTGCCCATTTCAAGCCTCACTGTGCCCATTTCAAGCCTCACTGTGCCCATTTCAAGCCTCACTGTGCCCATTTCAAGCCTCACTGTGCCCATTACAAACATCACTGAGATCTATTTGAACAACACTGATAAAGTCAAAGATCACTTTACAATTATGTGCCACTTTGTGTTGGTCTATCACATAAAGTCCCAATTAAATACATTCACGATTTTGGTTGTAGCATGGCAAAATTTCAAGAGGTATGAATACTTTTTCAAGGCACGATATAACATTTTTTACCCACAAATAGAGCTTTCTTTTGATCACCACTGTTTTTTTTTTCTTTGCAATATAAATGAAAAAAAGACTGAAATCTTTGAAAGAAAATATATTTTTTTTACTTTCTGCTACAAAACATATCCATAAAAAAAAGCAATTTCTTTATACATTTTGGCCAAAAGTATTCTGCTACATGTTTTTGGTGAAGAAAAATCCCAAGAAGTGTATATTGATTGGTTTGCAATAGTCCTACAAGTCCAATGTTCTATATACTGGAGTTTTTTATTTTTTTCTCTAGTCCTTTTCCAGGATGGCACACCTGAGAGATGACTGGTCCACCTGACAGGAAACAATGAACACATGAGGTTAACCACTTAAAGTGGAAGTAAACCCATCGATTTAACAGTTTCAAAAAGCAGTTAAATTTCCGGCATGCCGGGATTGCTAACTGTCACATTGGTTGTGCTCTCAACCAAACTGTCAAACCATCCAATGGCTGGTGTCATAACTGATCACATGTGCAGCACCACGGCAGTTGAAGCATAAACATAGGCCAAGATGGCAGCTTCCTTGGCTGAAAATGATAGAAGGGTTTACTTCCACTTTAAGGACCGCCTCCTGCACATATACGTCGGAAGCTCCGGGACCGCGGGATTCGCAGACCCGATCGCCGCTGGAGTGCAGCAATCGGTCCCCGGAGCTGAAGAACGGGGAGAGCCATGTGTAAAGACGGCTTCCCCATTCTTCACTGTGGCGGCGTCATCGATCGCGTAATACCTTTTATAGGGAGACACAATCGATGATGTCACACCTACAGCCACACCCCCCTACAGTTGTAAACACATGTTAGGTCACACCTAAAGCCATCAGCGCCCCCTGTGGTTAACTCCCAAACTGCAACTGTCATTTCCACAGTAAACAATGCATTTTAAATGCATTTTTTGCTGTGAAAATGACAATGGTCCCAAAAATTGTCGGAAGTGTGCGCCATAATGTCACAGTCACGAAAAAAAACACTGATTGCCGCCATTAGCAGTAAAAAAAAAAAAAAATAATAATAAAAATGCAATAAAACTATCCCCTGTTTTGTAAACGCTATAAATTTAGCGCAAACCAACCGATAAACGCTTTGTTTTTTGTTTTTTTTACCAAAAATAGGTAGAAGAATATGTATCGGCCTAAACTGAGGAAAAAAACTTTTTTTTATATATATATATATTTTTGGGGATGTTTATTATAGCAAAAAGTAAAAAATGTTGAATTTTTTTCAAAATTGTTGTTCTATTTTCTTTCTCGTACATCACGGGACACAGAGCGGCATATTCATTACTATATGGGGTTATATGGAGTACCTTCAGGTGTGGACACTGGCAATCTCAAACAAACAGGAAGTCCCTCCCTATATAACCCCCTCCCCTAGAGGGAGTCTCTCAGTTTTTTCGCCAGTGTCTTAGGTGTTGGTCACGGAATAGCTTTGCTCCACATCCTTGGGATTAAGGGCGGGCTAACCGGATCTGTCCAAGGAGCCTCAGTGCCAAAGTGGACAGTACCCGGGCCCCAAACCGTGGGGTTTTGCCTATAATGCTCCTCTTTGGAGGGCTGGACCCTGGGCCCAGGACTTGGAGTTTGTAAAGACCATAAGTTCCTGTTTGCCAGGGTGCTATATAGGTCCAGGACAGTGGGTACCTTCATAGGACCCCAGGGCCTGAAGGTCTACTACGCTACCCACGGAGATGGAAGAAGATTGGACCGTTTTGCAAAACGTCCTGCGGCATGGAGCAGGTAAGAGGGGAGCCTGCGGGACTTGGTTCGACAGCAGGCTCTCCAGGGGAGATCTTAAGGGGGGTAGCCTGAGTATGCTCTGCATTGGCACCATGGTCACTATGTCTGATAGACAGGATGCCCTGAAATGTTTCCCCCCCATAACTTGATCCCCCTACCTATCTATGTATGTTGCTAACTACCTGCTGCTCGCTGGTTGAAGATCTTTTAAAAAAAAAAAAAAAAAAAAAAATCTGTCTCTAGGCTAAAGGGACTCCTTAGGGGCCTGTGTTAGCCTTACCTTGCCGGGATTCAAATCTGCCGCCTGATGCGTCCTCCAACCTGCATTCCTGGGCTCCAGAGTGCGTCTCCTCCTGGGCTCTCCTCCCCCGACAGTCGCGCGCGCGTGCATGCGCGCATGCATATAGAAAATTTTCGCGCCGTTCGGGAGGGGGGGGGGGGCGGGGAGTGTGACTGCAGTGTAGAGTGGGCGTGCCTTTAATTGCTGTTATACACAGCAGGCGCGTTCTTAGCTCAGTTCAGAGCTGAGCTGGAGAGAGAGAGGACGTAGAGCTGGCAGCACAGTGACTCCCGGTGGCGAGAAGGGGTACTACATACTGGAGTCAGCTCCAATACTTTTTGTTAAGCCAAAATCCCCTTGGCAACAGGTTGAATGCTGGCAAACATGTTGGGGGTGGGGCTGTATGTGGTGAATAATATAGAAAAGAAAACATACTGAGCCCCACCGGTTTTGGGGCATTAGTGATCCTATTGTCCCCTAAACCTTATTTTTTTGTACTCCTGGCTATAACAATCTGTTGTTGTAAGCGGAGTCCTTCGGTTTTGTATTATGGCTTCCAAGGGTTCAGGATCAAAACGAAAAATAAATAAATAAATAAATAAATAAATAAAGAGAAAAGGCAAAGACAAAGGGGTTCCTCCTCTGGTTCTGATAATATGCCAATACTTTCCCCACAGGTTATTCCTATAGGGGTCACCCTGGATAAGCCATTAAGGGGGTCTGGTGCTGAGGCTGGCCCAGGTCGGCCCAACCCTGTGTTATCACAGAGATGCTAGCCGTCACCCTAGGGGGGCTAGAGAAAAGAGGTTAACAGCTATGATCGCTGGCTCTTTTTCTGGCAAGAAGCGGACTAGATCCCCATCGCCAAAAGGGACAGAACCTAGAGGATCTACCACTGTAGAATCGTTTTCAGCCTCCCAGGCGAAGAGTCTGTGGGTCCAGTCTTTGACAGACATGGTCCGCTTGGCATTCAATTTGCCATTTCCAGAGCCTCAGGTTCCTGCGGTATCCTCTTTGGGTTCTTTTAAAAGCGCCTTTAAGCAACGCAGCTTTTCTGGCCCATCCTCTGTTAGAGGAATTGGTTTTTCCAGGATTGGGACGACCGGACAGAATTTTTTCTGCCGCCTAAAGCTGACGAGAGGGTAGTCTTTATGCACGTCTGCCAGGAAATATTTGTGCTTGCAGGCACTCTTTCCCCTGACCAAGTGCTCTTTAAAAGGGGCCCGGATGGCTCAGTTGGTAGAGCATCGGACTTTTGATCTGAGGGTCCAGGGTTCAGGTCCCGGTTCGGGCACTGCTTTTCAACTACCCGTGAGGTCCTTGAGGCCGCATCTCCCGGAAAGCGCCCGATCTCGTCTGATCTCGGAGGCTAAGCAGGGTAGGGCCTGGTTAGTGCCTGGATGGGAGACCACCTGGAAGGTTTTCTGTTATTTACCCTATGGAAAAGACATTTTTCTAAAGAAAGGGGGCGCTCCCAACGGTGGACGCAGCCATCTCATGGGTGAATAAATCATTAACTGGCCTAAGGGGAAACATACAAATGTTTAAGGTCCCGGTCGATAAACGTTTAGAGACACTTTTTCCAGCATCCCTGGCTACAGCCAGCAGTGGCTACAATTGGAGTTTTTTTCAGGCATTAAGGAACCAGACAAAACAGATGCTTAGACATCCCTGCCCGATAGGCAGAGGAGTTATTGGATATTCCCAGAGCTCTGTGCTTTGCGGTAGAGGATATAAAAAGACTCCATCCAGCAGGCGTCTCGTTGTCACTATTTTTAGTGCATATGAGAAGGCTCTTTTGGTTGAAGAACTGGGCGGCCGAGCCCCATGTAAAAGACTGCTGGCAGGTTTGCCCTTCCATGGAAAGATCTGGATAAATACATTCAGACTGTTTCAAGTGGCAAAAGTACCCTTTTACCAGTCAAAGGAAGTTCCGGGGTCCTGCGTTTAAAAGGGCAGCTCCCCCCGGTTCCAGGGCCCTCAAATTTCATCCTGCGCGATCAAACTTTTAACAATGGATCGCAAGGACAGGCCTCTGGGGATCGGTCCCCGACAGAGGGGGTCCGATCATCTGTGGCCGCAGGCTACAGATTAGAATTTCTAAAATTTCCTCCACAAGGAAGGCCTCAATGCGGGCAGCATTGGATCACCTGCTTTACCAGGGCATAATGGTAGAGGTACCAGCCCAAGAACAGGGGCTAGGTTTCTATTCCAATCTGTTTGTCATACCAAGGCTCATCGGCAATGTCAGACCAATTTTGGACCTAAAAGGTTTAAATGCTTACCTAAGGGTTCGCTCTTTCCGGATAGAATCCGTTTGGCCAGCAGCCGCCACACTCCAGAAGGATCGGGCGTCTATAGACATAAAGGAGGGTTACCTTCATGTACCAGGTCTTTCAGCCACATCAAATATTTTTGTTTTTACGCTTCGCAGTGATACAGCGTCACTTCCAATTTGTGGCGCCCCCCTTCGGGCTGGCTACGGCCCCCGGGTATTCACGAAGGTCCTAGCTCCTATTCTAGTCAGTCCAAAGGATCCAAGGGATCTCGGTCCTAGCATACCTGGACGACCTCTTAATCATAAGATCACTCGCTTCCTTGGTGGAATGCGTAGTAGCCCTCATGGTTCAGTACCTCGAGAGGTTCGGCTGAGTCCTAAACCGGGGAAAGATCAGCATTTCAACCTACAAAGCAGTTGGAATATCTCGGCACGAGATTAGACACAGAACAGAAGATGGATGTTCCTGCCCCTGGTAAAGGTCGAGGCTATCAAGAGATTGATTCAGTTGGTTCTAAGCAAAAAAGAGCCAACTATTCGCCTATGTATGCGATGGCCATGTTCGAGGCAATACCACGCGCTTCCACGCTCGTGTCCTACAGGCAGCAATTCTAGCAGCTTGGTTCTGCCCAGTGGTCTGGAAGGCTGGAGAGCGGTCTTGAACAAGTTCACTCGCCAAGGAACTTGGGCAGAGGCGGAGAGGCAGCTGCCCATCAAGGTCTGGGAGTTCTGAGCGGCTCAGCTAGCCCTCCTGGCATAGACATCCAGATTACAGGGGTCCTCGGTGAGAAGTCATTCAGACAAGGCCACAGCGGTGGCATATAGGTGAACCACCAAGGGGGAACCAAGAGTCAAGCCACTCAGAGTGAGAGGAGCTTGGTTTTTCGGTGGGCAGAGGTTTATGTACCCTGCATATCGGCGACATTCATTCCCGAGGTGGACAACCTGCAGGCGTACTTCCTAAGTCGCCAAACCCTGTCGCCGGGGGAGTGGTCTCTGCATCCACAAGTTTTTTCAGACAATCTGCCAGAAGTGGGGAGTGCCAGACGTGGAGGTCATGGCATCAGGATTCAACAAGAAGCTAGACAGGTTCATGTCTCGAACGAGGGACCCTATGGCCTGCGGAACCGATGTGTTGGTTTGCCCTTGGCATCAATCATAACTTCTATATGCATTTCCCCCACTGCAGTTACTACCCCGCCTGCGGCGCAGGATCATACCACAGGCTGGTTATCCTGGTAGCCCCAGCTTGGTACCGGAGGGCATGGTACTCACTAGTCCTGAAATTGGCAGCGGGAGGCCCTTGGACTCTTCCTCTAGGGCCAGACCTACTCTCACAAGGCCCGATCCTCCACCTTGCATTACGGCGTCTAAATTTGACGGCCTGGCGGCTGAATCCCTGATTCTCAGGGGTAGAGGTCTGTCTAGGCAGGTAATCCCTACCCTCATTGAGGCTAGAAAGCCGGCCTCCAGGGTAATTTTGTTACAGGGTTTGGAGGGCCTACGTAGGCTGGTGTGAGGCTAAGAGATGGGTTTCCCGCAAGTATACCATTGATAGAGTATTACGTTTCCTCCAGCTAGGAGTGGATAAAGGCCTGGCATTAAGCACGATCTAGGGACAGATTTCAGCCTTATCAGTGTGATTTCAGAGGCCGCTGGCCGCCCACTCGCTGGTTAAGATCTTCGTACAGGGAGTCTTACGTGTTAATCCTCCGGTCAAATCACCACTTTGTCCATGGGACTTAAATCTTGTTCTGTCAACTCTACAGAAACAACCCCTTGAGCCGTTGGCTGAGGTACCTTGGTTTTACTGACTAGAAAGTCGGTATTTCTGATCACCATAGTTTCGGCCAGGAGAGTATCGGAATTGGCAGCCTTATCTTGTAAGGAACCATATCTCATTTTACATAAGGATAGGGCGGGGTTCCGTCCTCATTCTTCCTTTCTACCAAAGGTTATATCCAGTTTCCACCTGAACCAGGATGTGGTACTTCCATCCTTCTTCCAAAACCCACCTCTAGAAAGGAGGGGTTGCTGTATACGTTGGATATTGTCAGGGCCATAAAGGCCTATCTTAAAGCTACAGAGAAGGTTCGGAAAACAGATGTGGTGTTCGTTTTACCGGAAGGGCCCAAGATGGGTCAGGCAGCTGCTTGATCCACCATCGCAAGAGGGATTAAACAATTAAGCGTTCAGGCCTGCGGTTTGAAGAGGTTGCCTCCTCCTTTGTCGGCAAAGGCCCATTCTACCAGGGCCATGGGCACCTCCTGGGCAGCACATCATCATCAGATCTCTATGGCTCGAATATGCAAGGCAGCAACGTGGTCGTCAGTCCACATGTTTACAAAATTTTATCAAATGGACGTAAGAAGGAATGCGGATACAGCCTTTGGGCAGTCAGTACTACAGGCCGCGATTCAAGCTCCTCAGGATCTGAGGGGGCTCCCTTGATTTGATTTGAGATTTACATTTCTCGTTTAAGTTGGATTTACTAGTATTTGAGTATACCTCTAAATTAAATCCTTCTTTGGAAGATGTCTCCCTCCCCTCATTAAAGCATTGCTTTCGGACATCCCATATAGTAATGAATATGCCGCTCTGTGTCCCGTGATGTACGAGAAAGAAAAAGGGATTTTTAAATACAGCTTACCTGTAAAATCCTTTTCTTGGAGTACATCACGGGACACAGAGCTCCCACCCCTCTTTTTGGGAACATTTTGGGAGACATACTGCTTGCTACAAAACTGAGGGACTCCCTCTAGGGGAGGGGGTTATATAGGGAGGGACTTCCTGTTTGTTTGAGATTGCCAGTGTCCACACCTGAAGGTACTCCATATAACCCCATATAGTAATGAATATGCCGCTCTGTGTCCCGTGATGTACTCCAAGAAAAGGATTTTACAGGTAAGCTGTATTTAAAAATCCCTTTTTTGTTTATAGCGTAAAAAATAAAAACCGCAGAGGTGATCAAATACCACCAAAAGAAATCTCTATTTGTGGGAAAAAAAGGACGCCAATTTTGTTTGGGAGCCACATCGCACGACCACACAATTGTCAGTTAAAGCGACGCAGTGCCGAATCGCAAAAAGGGGCAAGGTCCTTTAGCTGAATTTTGGTCCGGGTCTTAAGTGGTTAAAAGGCCCCTCCCTTCCCCCTGCACCTCAGTTCTTGATTGGTTTTCCCAGCAGCGAAACGTTTATTTATTTTTTGTTAGACCTGAAGTGGTGGTGAATGGTCACCCCCCAGGTGCTGGACGCCAAAGACGGGGAGGGCTGTGGGGCCATCCAGGATGTATCCTTACTCCAGGGGGTCTTTCCCTGCAAGGACCTCCCTGAGCACAGAGGGGTGTCCCGGAGCTCCTGTGGGTACACACTTCCTTCTTACCCTCCACCCAGGTCACATGCAACACTACGACGAGTCGAGAAAATTAAGTTCAATGATTCCGAGCATGTGTCAAATTGATTCTGAGCATGTGTAGGATTTTTGTGCGTCGGAATTGCATACAGGTGAAATTTCCGACAAGAACTTTTTTGACGGAAAAATTGAGAACCAGCTCTCAAACATTTGTTGTCAAATTCCGACAGCAAATGTCCGATGGAGCATACACACGGTCGGATTTTCCGACAACAAGCTCACATCGAACATTTGTTGTCGGAAATTCCGACCGTGTGTACGCTGCATTAGAAACTCTTTATGGCTTGAGGAACCCCATAGTTTTACGATACCCTGGTTTAGGCCTAGTTCACATCTGTTAGGCTCTGTGAGACGCATAGCAGATCATTTATTGGAATGGGTTGCCATGCGTCCAGAAATGCAGGACAAAGGTCCCTGCATCACTTCTAGAATTGCAGCCCGCACAGGAACTGCAAGTGCATTGCTGTTCCCAACGCGGGTGCGATTTCCAGTACGTGTGGCCTGCCATTAGTATTAATGGCACCCTCACGCATCCAGGGCGTTTTCCTGTGTGGGTGATTGCACCTGTGGGTACAGGGGTGGTCTGGGTACAGGTTCCCTGTTGTACTTTGTGATTCCCTCCACCAGTGGCTATTCCAGTCCTGTATCCTGTGGCAATGTAGAGTCAGTGGAACCACAGCACGCAGTTGGATAACAAGACACCCAACTCACCCAGAAGTGTCAGATGCAGAAGGTTCCTTAACTCTCAAGAGACTGAAGATCCAGAGAGACATTGGGAAGTATTCTTCTTGTTGTAGGCAGGACTTTCTTCACTTTAAAAGTCATTGGAGACATATAATAGAACGTTTTGTTACATTGCCTGTTTCAGGCAATTTTAGAGGTTTTGTTAAAAATCCACCCACTGATTCCATCAGTGAGCGCCCCTGTTGCTCCTTTTTTGCCTTTGGAGCCCTAAATGGGCAAAGTGACAAATTTCCTTTAAAATAAACCTGTGAGTAAATGAAAATAACAAAGCTGTCAGCAGCAGGTTGTCAACAGCATAAGGTGTCAGAGCATACTTGTTGAACTGTACATATCTTTGAAAGATTAGCATAACAAAGCAGTTTTGTAATCAAAGTCGATTTTCACGATAAAACCCATTTACTGAACACCTGCTAGGCCCCGTACTGATGTTCAAAGTGCTTGCTGAAATGAAGTGAACCACACAAATACTGAGGTTTCATTAGCAATTACTGCATTTATTCATTGCTTTGTATTACCAGATATTACCAACAGTGTCAATCGGATCAGTAATAGCATTGAATTTTGGTGATGTCACCTATTTATCATATTTAGAAAGTAACAGGTTCCCAGTGGCTTTCCTACAGCATGGTTTACCCAGGAAAGTGTTGATGAAGACTGTGCCCCATATATAGTGAGCTTTTAAAGATGAACTTCAGTATAATACCAATTTGAATTGCATATAAGGAAGCCATTTTCTCAGGATTTGTATTTTTTTCTATTCGGTCCTGAGATTTACAAATCGCTGTCACACTGTAACAGCCATGTCGAGGGGGGGGGGGGGGTAAACCTGAGGGACACAAGTATCATCATTCTCTGCTGCATCCAGAACCGAAGAGAACCGAGGGGTGTCATCTCTTCTCTCCTGACCCGAGATAATAAGCGGGGGGTGGGGGGCGGACACTATGCCCTATAGGCTCACTATGCAAGGCGCTTAGGGCCCCCAAAATTACTAGAGGCCCCGTCTGGTGAGAAGTCATTTTTGGCCCCTCACCCCGCTTTTCAACTCGCTGGCTGCATGGGAGAAGAGGTAAGAAGTCAGCAACCCCTGCTTCCTACTTTAATGTAAGATATAATTTCCGACAGCAGAATACCCCCGCTTCTCAACTTTAATGTGACATGTCACTATCGGCAGCTAATGAAACCTGGGGACCATTGGGCCCCTTACAGGTGTAATGCAAAAAATAAAATAAGAAAATGGGAGGGGGGCCAGTCAGGCCTGTAAGGGGCCCTGGGGACAATCGGGCCCCTTACAGGTGTAATACCTGTACCCCCCTGATGGTGGCCCTGGCTGCATCTTCGTATTTTTTTTATAGGTCTCCTTCCCACCCTCACAAATGGATATAGAAAGGAAAAGCAGCACATTGATGAACACGTCACTCTGCTCTCTACTCCATTTAGCACACTCCTTGCCCTGCAGCACACCTGATTGGCTGCTTCCCCCCCAATATATATTGATTAGACCAGGGCTCAAAAATGTCAAGCCCTGAGCTACTAGCCAGGCCTTACTCGCCACCAGTTGCCCCACCTAATTCATACACTGCCCTGCGCCTAATTGCACCCGTAAACACGCCCTCGTAGATTATCTCATGGAATGACACTGTTAAATGTTTTATGCAGAATCAAGTTACACAATTAATATTAACAACAACATGATACAGGGCACTGGGGGCAGACCAGAGGGACAGGGCACTGGGGGCAGACCAGAGGGACAGGCCACTAGAACTGGGTCTCTTCCCCATTCTCTTGCTGCCTCCTCTGCAACTCCCATCCATCCTCTCTCTCTCTCCCTCTCTTATTCATCTCATCATCAGGAGCCTGTGTGTGCGGTTCCACGCTTGCATGTCCCCACTTCACCCTTTTATTCAGGCTGGCAGTGAGGAGAGAAGCTGCAGCATAGCGGGAGGGAGTACAATCCAGCGCTGAGATCCACACAACTGCATAGCCATTGACACCACCGCACAGCGCACACTGAGACCAGTCTGTTCACAGTGCTCAGGCTGAACTGCTGGACACTTACATAGAGCACAAGGAGAAGAAAACTGTACAAACTGGAAGGCTGCTGCTCTCATGTTAGGGCAAATTTCAGTGAGCGCTGCACCGGAGTGGTAATTTTCGCAATCCTCCACCTCACTTATTACCGTATTTATGGGGGTATAGCGCGCTCCCGCGTATAGCGCGCACCCCTAAAGTTGCCCCCATTCCTGTGGAAAAAAAGTTTTTTGTACTTACAGTTTTGGCGTCTTGCGCGGCGTCCATCCGCGGCTTCGGGTGTCCTCGTCGGGTCCGGCGTCCTTCTGCAGTGTCCTCTTCGTCCTTCTGCAGTGTCCTCCTTGCTTTCCCGTGCCGATTTCAAATACTGCGCCGGCATATACCGAGCGCAGTACACTCGGGTATAGTCGGGCAGACTTGGCTCTGCTCGCGCTGACGTCCTGGACGTGAGCGCGGAAGGAGCCGAGCCTGCCCGACTATACGCAAGTGTACTGCGCTCGGTATATGCAGGCGCAGTACACTCGTGAATAGTCGGGCAGGCTCGGCTCCTTTCGCGCTCACGTCCTGTACGTCCAGGACGTTAGCGCGAGAGGAGCCGAGTCTGCCCGACTATACCCGAGTGTACTGCGCTCGGTATATGCAGGCGCAGTATTCGAAATAGACGCGGGAAAGCGTCTATCGGCGATTTTGCCCTGATTTTCAGGGCAAAAAAGTGCGCGGTATACGCCGATAAATAAGGTACTTCCTGCTCTCCAGCTACATTGGTCGGGGGGAGGGGGCAGGCGCAGAGAGGTCATACTGTTAGGTCCCATGGCTTAATGAGAATTGTAAGAAGAGCACCTGTGTACTGCTCTGCCTGTGCGTGGCTCACCAGACTACTTTTCCCGAGCATGCACCTTTCCTCTTTGGCCGCCAATAGCATCGGGGCTCTAAGTGTAGGCACAGATTGGAGGGAGATTGGTCATGCAGCCCTGTCATCACTCGCCCCCAGCTTAAATCCACTTGCCAAATGCTAGTAGGCGAGTAGAAATTTTGAGGGCTGGATTAGACTATAGCTTCAATACTCACTCCACCTCTGGTGCTGTCCCTTACAGTTAGTCGTCGCCGCTAGATGTTGATTTATTCCAGGCTGAATAACATCCAGCAACAGTCAAACAACTTCCTGTGAGCCCAGGGCATCAAGAACCTGCCATTGGAAAGTACACAATCTTGCTGCCCTGGGTTCACAGGAGATTTCTGAAGGAACGCCTAAATAGTTCCTCAAGGAACATTTAAAACTCAGAGTAAGCTACAGCAAGGATCTTTAGCAGGGAGCTCTCACCAATGCCCCAATAACCATAAGATCTGGACTCCAGTTCCTATTTTTCCAAAAAAAAAAGTTTTTACCTGAAAGGTGTTTGCTGAAAGTTATTGATTTTACTCCCATTTGGTAATGGGATACATTTGCAAAAATACCTTTTGTTTTTCTGGCTCAAAAACAAATCCCTAGAGGTAATAGAAATCGAAAAAAATATAGACCTGCTAGACCTGACCACTTTTTCTCTTTAGATGTCGACTCTAATGAAGGGGGTGCAGATATTCAACGAGAAGATCCCCGCGGCTGGTGGTTCTCAGATCCTAAACAGAGCAGTTTTAATGCCATGGATGAAACCAAGACCTGCAAAGGATTAGAGGAATCACTGCAAGCTGTGGCTAAGGCCTTTTCTGAACTTGGGCCCTTCAACGGAATATTGGGTTTCAGCCAAGGAGCCGCTCTAGTGGCCATGATATGTGCATTAAAACAACGCGGAGACTCGCGCTTCCAGTTTGACTTTGCTATGTTGGTGGCCGGATTCAAAAGTCGTGCTCTTGAACATGCAGAGTTTTACCAACAGCCCATCACTGTCCCAACTCTTCATGTTTATGGTGACACCGACCGTGTCATCCCAGGAGAAATGAGCCAAGAGCTAGCTTCTAATTTTGTGAATCCAATCCTACTTACACATACAGGAGGTCATTACATACCTGTGTGTGCAGCACAGAAGAAGGTTTATTTCCCATTCTTGGACTCTTTCCGTACATAAGATGTGACGGAATATAGAAATTATAGGTTTATAACGGTGAACTCTATGAATTTGACATTGCAGGAATTCTGGATAAAACATAATGTCTTTGTTGTTGATGTATAATTTGTCTTCAAAGAAATGATTTTTGCTGTAGGGAAATATTTCACAAAGTAAAAAGAAACACCGTAATTTGTTTTACATCTCTATATAGCGCAGTGAATGTGAAAAAAAGTTATCAACCTGTTCTTAACTTTACGGGAGTGTCACGTGTGACTTTAAATAGACCTGGGAGGTAATATCTTACTCCAGGCAAGTTCTGTATTTTCAGCCTATTCTAGTTCTGTCCCACTTCATTCCTTTTTGCTTCGGGAGCCCCAGCTTCACATATACAGGGATGACCATACTTCAAACATTATCACATCTGTCACAGGCAGTGCTTCACAGGGAACTGTAATGCACTCCTCCAACCCCTCCCTTAAAAAAAAAAAAAGCTTATTTAAAGGTTCATTTCCCCTTGGCAATTAAAAAACTGAATGTTAAATGTCAGCTGTGTAAGAGCCAGTGATGTGAAAAATGAAAACCAATTTGTGATGGACTGTGGTTTTAACCCATCAAACACCAAAGGGTCATTAAGAAACCGAAAAAGGTATTGTTGGTTTCTTTGCTATTGGCTTACGTTGGCTTCTTGACTTTTGGAAGGGGTCAAAGCACCCATAATAAACAGGGCATAGTGCAAGTGTGTAAGGGTACGTGGTGGCAGGTATTGTTTTCCAGTATTTTTTTTTTTTTTTTTTAGATTTGTCTTTTTTATTTAAAATAAAATAATGATACATGTACAAGTGATACAACTAAACGTACAATATACAATAATACGATACATACTGTCGTGTGCCCCTTTAAACCTTGGTCATCATCCGTACTACCCTGCCCTATTTATACCCTCCCACCACCTGGTTATCTGGGAGGAACAACGACACTACCTAAAACACAAAACAACAAAGAGAAAAAAAAACGCAAAACACAAAAGGCAAAATAAGGAAGACAGATAGAAAAATAAAAAGGGGAATGAAAAAGAGAAATCCCCCCCGCCGCCCCCACCCCTCCCTATTATCCTCCCTCTCTATGGTAGTTACCCTTACCCCCTTACATCACTGCCCTGGATACCAGGAAGGATTCCCAGGAAGACCATGTTTTTAAGTATGTTTTCCAGTATTTATTATGTATTACATGCAGGTCAGCAAACTCCCATTGACTTTATTTCATGGGTTTCAAACTCAATTTCATCATGGGCAACATCAGCATTATGATTGCCCTGAAAAGGGCCGGTTATATCTGTAAGATTAGATATCCAGCGCATCCCTTCCCCATTACATTAGATGTTAAGAGCCACCCCACCATCAGAAGTTGAGTCCTCCACTCTCCCTTACATCACAGTGCACCCCCCTTTCCTTAAAGCGGAGGTTCACCCTTAAAAAAACAATTATATGCCATTAAATCCAGCATACTGCTGACATCTGCAGTATGCTGTGTTTTTTTTTCTGTACTTACCGTGTTATGGTTGTTCTCATCCGGCACCGAGCTGATTCCCCACGGGGAGTAGGCGTTCCTAAGACAAGACGTACATGATTGACGTGCGGGAAGGCGCGTCACGCCTTCCGAAAATAGACGAAGTGGGACTCTGCAATTTACGCCACTATACCGTGCCTGCCGCGTAGAGCCGACTGCGCAGGTGCCGTAAAAAGCCGAGTCCCACGTCGTGTATTTTCGTCGTGTATTTTCGAAAGCCGTAACGCGCATTCCCGCACATCAATCATGTACGCCTTGTCTTAGGAACGCCTACCTCCCGGGGGGATCGAGAACCCGGAAGCCCGGTGAAAACAGCTGTAAAACAGTAAGTACAGCTGCAAAAAAAATCTAGCATACTGTCGATGTTAGCAGTATGCTGGATTTAACGGTATATAAATGTTTTAGGGTGAACCCCCCGCTTTAAGCTGCTGCTGAGAAGAAGCTGGATGCATTGCTTGAAAGTAAGGGCCTTGAGGAAGACCAGAGGATGGCCGGATTGAAATGGCCCGGATTCGGCCCGCGAGCCTTGTGTTTGACACCTGTGCTTTATTTGATCAATACAGAAGACAGTTCATAGGCTGCCAATGAAACCAAGAGTTAGGTGCTACAACCCAAATGTTCACAGAAATCCCACTGAGCAGACGGCTGCATGAGCCACAGTCGCATCCAAGTAAACGATCTGCAACTCTGTTCATTGCGCTTAAAAATCTTCCATTTATTAATTCTGCAGAGAACATATAATCTTAATACAGCAGTTAACACGTTTCAGCCTGGTTGTGTTCTCTGCAGAATTAATAAATGGAAGATTTTTAAAAACAATGTACGGAGTTTCAGATCGTTTACTTGGATGCTTAATTCAGAGGCTACGTTTGACCTGCTTTGCCTTGTAAGTTGAGGTTTCCTGAAGACAAGGCAGGTCTGTAGCCTTTTCTACTGCGCTACCTTGTTTCTGTCATATTAGGGGTTAGCATATGCATACGGATGGCGATCACATGCGCGACATACAGAGGCCCAACATGTCCTCGTTCACACATGATCCGTTCATCCGCCTGTCACAGGCGGACCTGATCCATGCACCCCTATGGAGCGTCGGATGTCAGCGGAGACATACATCCGACCTGATCCGATCCGCTAAAAACAAACGTATGGGGCTCACGTCCCCATCCGTCCATGCGGATCGGATCGGGAAAGATCTGATGAAAACGGACATGCTGTCCGTTTTCATCAGATCGCTCCATAGAGGACAGCGGGACTCGACAAGCTCCTCCCCGCTCAGTGAGCAGAGAGGAGCTTGTCATCCGTCGGCTCAGCGGAGATCTGCGGACTGATCTCCCGCTGAGCTGGCAGACACAGGCGGACTCCGTCGGAAAGGACTGAGACGGAGTCGGCTATGTGTGAACGAGGCATTAGGCGTTCTGGAAAACCCAGACCAATTCTGACATTCCTCTCCTACATGGAAAAATCATCATTTATTTGCTAGAAAATTACATAGAACCCCAAAACATTATATATGCTTTTTTAGCAAAGGCCCTAGAGAATACAATGGCGGCCATTACAACTTTTTATCTTGCATGGTATTTTCGCAGACATTTTTTGAACGTGTGTTTTAAAAAAAAAAAAAAGTTTTGTGCTTAAAAAAAAAAAACAGTAAAGTTAGCCCAATTTTTTTTTCATAATGTGAAAGATGAAGTTACGCCGAGTAAATAGATACCCAACATGTCACCCTTCAAAATTGCGCACACTCATGGAATGGCGCCAAACTTCGCTACTTAAAAATCCCCATAGGCGACATTTTAATTATTTGTATTGGTTACATGTTTTTAGTTACGGAGGAGGTCTAGGGTCAAAATGATTGCTCTCGCTCTAACGTTCGCAGAGATACCTCACATGTGTTCATATGTGGGCGGGACTTACGTATGCGTTCGCTTCTGCATGCGAGCACACGGGGACAGGGGTGCTTTAAAAAATGGGTATTGCAGAGTATTGCGCATGGTATTGCAGTATTGGGGTATTGGAGAGTATTGTGGTATTGCAGAGTATTGCGCAGGGTATTGGGGTATTGCAGAGTATTGCGCAGGGTATTGCAGAGTATTGGGGTATTGCAGAGTATTGCGCAGGGTACTGGGGTATTGCAGAGTATTGTGCAGGGTACTGGGGTATTGCAGAGTACTGGGGTATTGCAGAGTATTGTGCAGGGTACTGGGGTATTGCAGGGTATTGGGGTATTGCAGAGTATTGCGCAGGGTATTGCAGAGTATTGGGGTATTGCAGAGTATTGTGCAGGGTACTGGGGTATTGCAGAGTACTGGGATATTGCAGAGTATTGTGCAGGGTACTGGGGTATTGCAGGGTACTGGGGCAGGGATGGCTGAGCTGGGATGAATGGATCTGTGACTGCATTTTCACAGATCCAGTCACAGCGCTGCTGCTGCCACCCGCTCCCCCCCCCCCTCTCCTCTCACACTGTACCGAACGGTACAGAGAGGAGAGGGAGGAACCGGCGTCATCAAATGACGCTGGTTTGTTTACAAGTGATCGCGCCGTCATTTGACGGCGCGATCGCGTGGTAAACGGCCGCTATCAGCGGCAATTTACCGTGATCCGTGATGCGCCGGGTCTTCTAGACCCGGCGAGCACGGACACTTCCGCGAGCGCGTCCCAGGGGACGCGCAATCGGGGAAGTGAACGAGGACGTCCGAGGGACGTCGTCCCAAGATAGCTCCACCGCGCTGTAGCAGTAAAATGTCTACAGTGCGGTGGGCAAGTGGTTAAAGGGGTTGCAAAGGTAAAAAATGGTTTTCCTAGATAGCTTCCTTTACCTTCGTTCAGTCCTCCTTCACTTACCTTGTCCTTTGATTTTGCTTTCAAATGTCCTTATTTCTTCTGAGAAATCCTCACTTCCTGTTCTTCTGTCTGTAACTCCACACAGTAATGCAAGGCTTTCTCCCTGGTGTGGAGTGTCATGCCCTTGAGGGGGGAGGGGGCGAGCAGGGGAGTCAGGATAGAGAAAGAGCTGTGTGTAAGTGGACGTCCCGACTCTCCTGCTCGCCCCCTCAAGGGAGGGGGAGCACGACACTCCACACCAGGGAGAAAGCCTTGTATTACTGTGTGGAGTTACAGACAGAAGAACAGGAAGTGAGCATTTCTCAGAAGAAATAAGGACATTTAAAAGCAAAATCAAAGAATGAGGTAAGTGAAGGAGGACTACACTAAGGTAAAGGAAGCTATTTAGGAAAACATTATTTTACCTTTACAACCCTTAACCATAAGTGAAGGATAAGATATGGCTTAAAAAAATAAAATAAGTAAAAAATATGTGAAATTATTATTATTTTATTTGTATTTTTTTTTTGGAGCCTGTAAAGCATTACACCAGCGATCAGCAGATCATTGGTACCATGCAGATCTCCTGCAGATCTCTTTGTGTATCTGTGTGCCCGTACATATTCCGTACAGGCAAACAGATACACTGACAGGAAGCATCAATGAACTACCACAGTGCACCATAGCGCTGTGGTAGTTCATTAAGAAATACAAGCCGACGCCCACAAAGAATGTAGTCCTTTCACACACAAGAGCTTTGTGAATGAATTATGCGGAGCCCCGCACAGCCACACTGATTTCAAAAACTTCTCCCCCTTACTGCATTCACAGAGAGGGGGTAGGGGGGAGTCAGGCAGCAGCTGTAGCATTAGGAACGTGTTACATGTTCCCAAAGGTGAACTTATCCTTTAAGAATAAGTAAAGGAAGGCAAGAAACTGTGTTTGGGGTCTAGGGCATGTTTACTTGACAAGCTGCAGGTTTTGCTCGTCGTTGGTCAGTGTGGTTTCTACTCTCCATATTTTGGTGGCTTCTTCCAGCCTGAATGAGCCTGGTCTCATTCTCTCATCAATTCCTTGTTTTTGTGGTTACTTTTTATGCCACGTACGTATGGTCGGAATTTCCGACAACAAATGTTCGATGTGAGCTTGTTATCGGAAAATTCGTCCGTGTGTATGCTCCATCGGACATTTGCTGTCGGAATTTCCGACAACAAATGTTGAGAGCTGGTTCTCAATTTTTCCGACAACAAAAGTTCTTGTTGTCAATTCCGATCGTCTGTAGCCAATTCTGACGCACAAAAATCCTACGCATGCTCAGAATCAATTCGACGCATGCTCTGAATCATTGAACTTAATTTTTCTCAGCTCGTCATATTGTTGTACGTGACCGTTTTCTTGACGGTCAGAATTTCCGACAACATTTGTGTGACCGTGTGTATGCAAGACAAGGTTGAGTGAACAATCCTTCGGAAAAAAATCCACGGTTTTGATGTCGGAATGTCCGATCGTGTGTATACGTCATTAGTATCCATCTCTTGTGGACATAAGCCTTAAATAAGAATTCTGATCTGCAATGTGTGCACCTAAACCAGTCAAATAATATAACTCATATGAAGTATCAGAAAACAGAAGCCCTTTTCATTAAAAATACATATGCTTATGCCTCTAGAAATTATTTGCAAGAATGCAAAAATAATGATCCTACATGTATAGAAACCTAGCCAAGCCTGTGTGTAGTCAGTCACTCTTCTTCTATATCCACAACCATGTAATATATTGCAACCTACCAGTCCTTAAAGTGGAGTTCCACCCTGAATATTTTTTTTTATTTACCATACATATCGGTTGCTATGCGGAAGTCCCTAATCTGCCTTTTCATCCTCCGCAGCTGGTCTTCTTCCCTGTACTAATCGCAGTGTCTTTTGGTCAATAGGGCGCACTGCCTTCTGGGAACTGTGTGTATCTCAGAGAGCAGCCGGCCCATTCACAAAGCGCCGCGCGACTCACGCATGCGCAGTAGGAAACGGGGGGTGAAGCCGCAAGGCTTCACTGCCTGTTTCCTTTAGTGAGGATGGCGGCACGGGGTCCTGCCACGGCCTCGGGGGAGGGGCACTTTGCAGGCGCCTAGGACAGGTAAGTGTCCTTATTAAAAGTCAGCAGCTACAGTGTTTGTAGCTGCTGACTTTAAAAAAAAAATTGCGGGTGGAACCCCGCTTTAAATATTGTGTCTGAATAATTCTTCTTTTTAATATAACCAGGCATGTTTCCTTCATTTTCAAATGATCTTGTCAATAAACTTCTGTTCTGGGCTGACAGTGCTCACTCACTTACTGTATGGAAAACAGCGTTGTCAAAGACAGAACTACAAATACACCCCTGAAGTTGTCAGAGATAGCTGGGAACAATGTAATATTGTTTAATATTTCAGGCCATAGATGGTGCAAATTTCTTTCCTGCAACCCATGGGTGGTGACGCAGACAGTGCTGACAAAGGAATTCCTCCTGCTGAGCAATTATCTTCTTCCTGTGGGGAAGCGGTCTCTGGCAAAAGAAAACAGTGATTATCGCTATTGGTTATAGCAGCCTCTTGCGATAATCGCAATGGAATCTGGCAGGCTGGTTGTACCCAAGTTAATTGATCGATCTACTTGGTACATTCAGCCTGCCCACTAATGGTTTCTGCTAAGCTGGTCAAGATTCGAACCATATATGGCCAGTCTTAGTCATGAGAAGTATGGTGAAAGCTTTTTTTGACAATACTTCTCTACTGGGTCACAAGAGTTCACTTATTTCTGCACTCCTGTGACCCAGATTCAGCCAACGGTGAGATAAAGCATTCTGTCAGGTGATGTCACCAAGTTGGTCCAGGCTCTACAAGGATCCTGACAGCACATGCGATTAAGTTCGCATATGCTGCGCTATATAAGTTTTCATTCATTCATTCATTCATTCATTCATTCATTAAAGTCTGGATCCACCCAGATGCCTGACAGGGAGCTTGCTCAGCCTCCCTTGAGCCGCTTTCCAGTTGTCCACTCCTAGGAAGTGGATTGCAGAGAAATCACAGCAAGTTCCTTTCCATGAGATGATCCGGCTTGCTTTCTTTCAGGTAGCCGGACCCCTGGTGCGCCTTGATGCTTGATGTCGGCCACTGCTCTGGCATTGTCTGACTGCACCCTGATTGGGTGCCCCTTCAGAAGGGAGGGTCCAGTGCTGCAGGGTCAACCTGACTACACTGAGCTCCAAGATGGTAATAGGGAGCTTGGCTTTCCCCAGGGATGTTTTTTGGACTGTTAGGGATTGGAACCCTCGTCCCCAGTCTGAGAGACTTGTGATACATTTCAACTGATAGGGAAGGAACTGTTAGGGCTAAGGTGGTAATCCACCAAGACAGGGGATTCCTTGCTTGGCTAGCTGGACAGGAGCATATGTGTATCCAGAGATGGAGTCTTATTTTTCCAGTTCATCAAGATGTTCCTAAATGGAATTGGGAGAATGGTAGCCTCCTTCAAGGCAGTACCATAAGGCCTAAAACTCTCATGGAGAATCTCATTGTGGGATGCCTCTTGGATCATCTATTGGATCAATTCTCGAGCATATGCTGTTAGAGAAAGAACTTTATTTTCTGGAAGAAAGACTTGCTTGGGGTGTGCCCAGGACCAGACCCAAGTATTCTAGGTGAAAGGAGGGCTAGAGAGCAGATTTGTTGAAATTGATCACCCAGCCAAAACCTGGAGCACCTGACTTTGTGGACATTTTCTATTAGCTTGCAGTGAGATTACTCCTTCAGAAGAAGGTAGTCTAGATAGCCTTTGACTTGGATAACCTGTCCAAGTCAGATTTATATATGCCGAACTTTCAGTGGAGCTGGTTAAAACATGTGCGCCTGCAGAGCAGTTTTAAAATGGGTCCTGTGCTTTTTGGGTGCGGTTCAGGTGCGATTTCAGGCAAACATCTGCACCAGAACTGATGAACAGAAACGCACCGGACTGCTGCACTGAAACTCTGTCCGCATATGTGTGAACCCAGCGTTAAAAGCAGAACTCCATGCAAAAAGGGAAGCTTTGCTTGCTCGCACCCTTCACTGCCACATTTGGTGGTAGGGGGAGCTGGTACCTGGTTCTGACAGGTACCCACTCCCACTTCCGGGGAAAATCACTGTCGCTATCTACTAGTATGTCTGGCCCCTCCTCCTTCCCCCTGCAACCTTTCGGGACACACGCATGTCCAAGAAGATAATGGGATTATTCACAAAGGGCAGCGCGAATAATAAATTCACAATAGGAAACCGGCTGTATTCCCTTCGTGAAGATGGCGGCACCTGCACCTAAAGACGATTGAAGAATCAGCTTGGATGCCTATATCGCTGGATCCCTGGACAGGTAAGTGTCCTTATATTAAAAGTCAGCAGCTAGAGTGTTATTATGAATTTTGCTGTAGTATACATTTTTTGGGGGGAGACTGGAGCTCTTCTTTAAGGCAAACATTATGGTTAACGTATGGCTTAAGAATGCCAAGAAGACCTTTTCATTAGGGTTGTCCAGATACCGATACTAGTATCGGTATCGGGACCGATACTGAGTATTTGCGGAAGTACTTGTACTCGCGCAAATGCTCCCGATACCTAAATAGAATACTTTTTTTGTATTTATCAACATGTTCTGTGAAAATTCTTTGAGTTTTTTTACTACTGCGTAAAAATAAAATAATTTTTTTTTATTCATTTTTACTAATTGTTATTCTTTTATAATGTCTTGAGTTAGAGTTCTTCATAATTCTAAAGAAAATATCCTGATGCCGCGTACACACGATCACTTTTTGTGATGAAAAAAAACGTCATTTTATGTGACGAAACAAAACGACGTTTTTCAAACTTCATTTTCAAAAACGACATTGCATACACACCATCGTTTTTCCACAATGCTCTTGCAAAGCGCGGTTACGTAAGACACTTTCGACGGCACTCTGTTCCATTGAAGCTCCGTCTCATAACTTGCTTCTAAGCATGCGCGGGTTTAAAAACGTCGTTTTAAACGACGTTTTGCCCACACACGGTCACTTTTTATGACACAAAAAACGACATTTTGAAAAACGACACAAAAAATTCAACTTTTTTGGAATTTTTTTTTGGTCGTTTTTTTGAAGACATAAAACGACGTTTTGCCCACACACGATCATTTTAAATGACGTTTTTTAAAACGTCGTTTTTTTTCATCACAAAAAGTGATCGTGTGTACGCGGCATTAGTCTGTATTGTGGTTTGAAAACTGTCACATGACATTTAAAAAAAGTATCGGTATTCGGTATCGGCAAAGTACATGAAAAAAGTATCGGTACTTGTACTCGGTCCTAAAAAAGTGGTATCGGGACAACCCTACTTTTCATAATTCCAATTACACCCCATTCCCCCACCTTGGTCCTTACACGGTAGAATCTCTCCTTCAGCTATGTTTAAATACATGGATAATCCAATAGTGAGAAATTGTTCTATTGATTGTTTTTCGGCAAACAGGACTGGGAACCCAAGCTAGTTTGTTATCCAGCCAACTAGCATCCAAGGTGGATGTACCCATTAAGATGTATCCTCAAGCCTAAAATATATGAATTATAGTAAGTTATAACAAGCCAATGTTTGATTATATACCCCAGCCAGACAACAGACAGTTAAATTGAGATATGTCTAGCATTTGGAATCCCTTGAACATACATAAAGAACCAGAAATAAGGGAAATAAAAGATTGCAGTGCTCTGAACAAGGAATGCTCATGGGGTAATATCACATAATTGCAGCTTTTATGGAATGGGTTATTTTATCATAATGGATCATTAGTATATGATTTGCATCTCATTTTCACTAACATCTCTTATTTGCAGTATGTACATTTAGCTCAATAGTAACCTCGTTATGTGTTCTTTTTTCTTTAACCGAATGTTACATTGCCATTGACAGGGCATTAACTCAGGTTAACGACAAGTGAAATGTACAATCACCTTAGGGCTTGGTTTTCTGAAAGGAAATCTATCATTAAAAATCAATTACATCTTAATGTGCAGCAATATATCGTGCTGCGGGATATGACAGGTCGCGGGGGTTCCCACTTTAAATAGTTAGGAAGTTTGAAATTTTTCTTGCCGTAGATTACATTCATCTTTTGTTACAGCGATGATTTACGGGAAGTCATAAAAAGCACGTTGACTCAATTAGAAAAGTCATATTCAAACAATAACATATTAGAAGTAATGTTTGCCGCTGTATTTAACATTGCTGCACACATAACCCCAAGCTGCTGTCTGAATAACCTCTAAAAGGAGTAATTTCTGCATTCTAAATATAGACTTTCACCCATGAGTACTACCTCCATTGTAGGTTGGGGCTGGTGGTGTCTGACTGTCTTAAATGATGCATGCTGGTGTGGGCATAGTCTGAGATTTCAGCATCGTACATTCTCTCCCATTCTCCTCCTATCACTGCACACTGTGCTGTTTAAAGTCAGAATTATCTCTCAGTACAGCTCAGTACAATGAGATGTCTTAAAGTATGTCAGGAAAAAGTAGAAAAAAAAAAACATATGCAGTACTGCTCTACAAAGCATGCACCTTTGCTCATTTGTTATACCTTTGACCGCTTCCGGACCGCTCACGGTACATATACTGTGACAGGATGGCCCGGCTGTGCAAAATCACGTACCTGTACGTGATCTTGTGCACACGGTGTAGGGGCGTGTGCGCGTCGCTCCCACTGTCATTGGAAACAGCGGGAGCCAATCAGCGGGTGCGATGGCTGCCGCGACCGACCGATCGTTCACAGGAGACAAGGCACACCGCTGATCCCTCAGTGAGGAAAAGCAAGATCTTCTGTTTCAGGTAAGCTGAAACACGATCTCCAGTGTAACACTCCTCCCCCCCACAGTTAGAAAGCACCTCCCTAGGACACACTTAACCCCCTGATTGCCCCTGCCAGTGTCATTTATACAGAGATCAGTGCATTTTTTTTAGCACTGATCACTGTATAGGTGTCACTGGTCCCCAAAAAGTGTCACTTAGGGTCAGATTTGTCCGCCGTTTCAGTCCCGCTAAAAATCACAGATCGCCGTTATTACTAGTAAAAACATTATAAAAATGCCATAAATCTAACCCATAGTTTGTAGATGCGATAACTTTTGCGCAAACTAGGGTTGTCCCGATACCACGCAGCCATGTCCCTCCAGCCATGTCCCCCACATATGCAGCCATTTCCCCCCAGCCATGTCCCCCCAGCCATGTCCCTCCAGCCATGTCCCTCCAGCCATGTCCCCCACATATGCAGCCATTTCCCCCCAGCCATGTCCCCCACATATGCAGCCATTTCCCCCCAGCCATGTCCCCCACATATGCAGCCATTTCCCCCCAGCCATGTCCCCCCATACCTAGCCGCCGAAAGCCGCCGCACGGAGAACATCACAGCATTCATTTGAATAGCTGTTTTGCCCGCGCATATAGACACTCCCCCTTGCTCAGGATTGGACAGATCACGACCACCCATCCAATCCCGAGCAAGAGGGGGAGTGTCTATACGCAGCGGGAGCACTACAGCTATTCAAATGAAAGCTGTGATGTTCCCGCACGCCGTTTAACCCATGCGGCGGCTTTCGATGCAGCGGCGGGGGGAGTATTCTATTTAGGTATCGGGGGTATTTGCGGGAGTACAAGTACTCCCGCAAATACTCGGTATCAGTCCCGATACCGATACTTGTATCGGGACAACCCTAGCGCAAACCAATCAATAAATTACTTATTGGGATTTTTTTTTTAACAAAAATATGTAGCAGAATACATATTGACCTAAATTAATAAAGAAATGCGATTTTTACTTTTTTTTTGTTGGGATTGTTTTATAGCAGAAAGTAAGGCATATTGTTTTTTATTCAAAATTGCTGCTCTTTTTTTGGTTTATAGCACAAAAAAAAGCACAAAAAATAAAAAACACAGAAGTGATCAAATACCACCAAAAAAAAGCTCTATTTGTGGGAATCCCCTTATCTGCTGGTAAAAATCTCCCCTTCAGTGCCTGCTTTATAGCCGCTGGATGCTGGCCTGAGATGCTATCCACTGGCACTGTTAGAGTTAACAGTAGCTGCTGCTACAGAGGAAAGTTGTGCCGCTCGTTTGCCCCTCTGCTATGGGACCTGCAGGCGCCAGGCTAAACATGCAAACATGCATTAATGAACAAACCACACTCCACACATAAAACTTGGATCAAAATAGGCTGCAGCCTGGTTTATTGGTTCAAAAGAGAATTTCTTTTATTGGACCATAAACTTTATTTACTTCAAAAATAACAACCAAAATCATCCAGAATTTGTATACATATTCTCACAAATCCCCTTTAATTGCTTGACCAAAGGGACCCACCACATAAACCGGGCGCAACGGGGGTTTTGAAGCCAAGCTCTTTCCCACAACACCTCTCTGGCATCTGGCAGAAAATTCTGTCAGGAGGCTCCTTACATGCTTGCCATCATTATACTGTGGCAGGTTGTCTCCCCTGCGCGGATCGCAGTAGGTGTACGTCAGCCACTTTAAGAGCGATCGGGGGCGTGCAGAGAGCCAGAACAGGGATCTGTCAATGTAAACAGACAGATCCCCATTCCGACAGGGGAGTAGAGAGCAATCTGCTGTTCCTAGTTTAGGAACAGAGATCTCTCTCCTCCTCTAGCCAGTACACTCCCCCCACAGTTAGGCCGCGTACACACGATCAGTCCATCCGATGAGAACGGTCCAAAGGGCCGTTTTCATCGGTTAACCGATGAAGCTGACTGATCGTCTGATGTGCCTACACACCATCGGTTAAAAAAAACGATCGTGTCAGAACGCGGTGACGTAAAACACAACAACGTGCTGAAAAAACGAAGTTCAATGCTTCCAAGCATGCGTCAACTTGATTCTGAGCATGCGCGGCTCTTTAACCGATGCTTTTGCATACTAACAATCGGTTTTAACCTATCGGTTAGGCGTCCATCGGTTAAATTTTAACCCCTTATGGACCGCCGCATGTACATTTACGTCGGCAGAATGGCACAGGCAGGCACATCAACGTATATATACGTGCCTGCCTTGACGTGGGTCGGGGTCCAATCGAGACCCCCCCCCCCGGTACATGCGGCGGTCCCCGTGGCTGTACGAGCGATCCGGGACGAGGGGGCGGCTATTTGTTTTTGTCCGCCCCCTCCGGATCGCTCCCAGCCAATGCGCGCGCTCCCCTGCTTTGCACTTCCTCCTCCTGTGTAAACACAGTGTAATGTCTCAGCTGTGTGTTGCTGTTTAGATACACAGCTTAACATCATGTATAAACCGAATCCCAATAAATGACGCGCTGGTTACTGAACTGATGCAATCTTTACTGAGATATAATGCACAGGAATGTGTACAATAGTGTGTGAAAGTGGTAAAACAAACATAAAAAGACAAATGTAAGCATGGCTATTCAAGCAACATACATTATACATAGCTAATACAAAAGATAGGGCCTAACTAACATGTGCTCGCTTACTACAGACTGAAACACACATTAAATATCTGCAATGTCTAGTATCCCTCTACACAAGCTGAACTAGCAAAACCCCTTTACTCACAGGCTTTAGTGTTCGTCAAATTTGCTATCTGTATTAGCTTTAGGATGTCCTGTGGATCTGGTCACTACAGTAGCTAGAGCTGGAATGAACAGGATATGTCCCAGCAAGCTCTAGGTAGTACAGAGAAGACCTGCCTCTAAGCTTCAAGAAAATGGAGGGTCTTAAAGAAACAGACACTGCCGAGTGCCAAGCATGTAATATACATTGCGAAGGCTCTGCTCTAGGCGTTTTTTTTCAACCGCCGCTGAGGAGAGATCACATCGCACAGTAAGTCTGCACAACACTACACTGACACACACTACACATAGGCACATTAACCCCTTGCAATCACCCCCCCCGTCACAGTGTCACTGAATGCAGTAATCATATATGTATGATTACTGTATTTAGTGTCAGTGTGACAGTCAGTTAGTGTTAGGTTCAGGGTAGCCCCCATATGCCCTAGTTAACCCTTTCACTCCCTATTGCCAGTGTCACTAAGCGATCATTTTTCTGATCGCTGTATTAGTGTCGCTGTTCCCGCTAGGTAGCTGTTTTTTTTTTTTTTTTTTGCGATTTTTTTTTTTTTACTAAAGACATGTGGCTAAATACATTTTGGCCTAAATGTTTGACTAAAATTTTGTTTATTTGATTTTTCTTATAACAAAAAGTAAAAAATATTGATTTTTTTTCAAAAATGTCGCTCTATTTTTGTATATAGCGCAAAAAATAAAAATCGCAGAGGCGATCAAATACCACCAAAAGCATTTCGGTCCAGGTCTTAAGTGGTTAAAGCAAGTTCTCTTTTTTTTGACTGAAGGATAACTGATCCATGGGGCTAACACACGATCGGTTTGGACCGATGAAACGGACCTTCAGTCCGTTTTTATTGGTTCTGACCGATCGCGTGTACGCGGCCTTAGAAACACCTCCCTAGTCTGGGTATTCCTAGGAATACCCAGAGGGGAAAATACTTTTCTGAAGATTATGCAGTTAACCCACGCCTCAGCAATCGACATAAAAACTGCTGAGACAAACTACAAATGTATCTCGGGGTGGTACATCACCCCAGATAAGTCTTGCCATTTTAAAGAGGGTCTTACTGCGGAATGTTGGCGCGGATGCTCGGACAGAGGTACAATGGCGCACCTATGGTGGACATGCCCGGTTATCCAAAAGTACTGGGATACCATCTTGAGCCAAATAGGAGAGATTATGGGAAAGGAGATTAAGAGGGACCCCTGGGCCCTTCTTTTTCACTGTAACCAGGAAGGTATAAAAAAGTACAAACAATCCCTTCTTCCACACGTATTGAATGCCGCGAAAAGGTTGATACCTGGAAAATGGAGGGAAAAGGAAACGCCTACAGTCTGGGACTGGATAAACGTTGTTGAAGAAACTTTTAAAATGGAAGGGCTCAGGGAGAGGGTTCTAGGAACAAATACTGACTTCAAAGAGAAATGGATAAAATGGTCTGAGTATAAGAAATCATGGAGCTATGCTGAGAATCTACGGGCCCCCTAACCCGTACTCCGCAGAGAACCCAGCTTAAACTAGCTTAAACAACAAAATCTGTTTACGCCCCTTTAAACCCATAAAATTCGACCAGGGTAGCTGGACACGGTACCTAATACTCTTGAAGGTTAAACTGAGAGCCCTGGGAGTCACTGGGAGCCACGGGGAGGGAGGGGGGGGGAGGGATTTTCCTTTTTGTCAAAAAAAAACAAAACAATAATAGTAAAAGAGGAGCGGAAGGCACTCCCAACAGCATTAATACCACATATGATGCAAAACTACAGATAGAGACGAAACGTGGTGCCAGGCAATGAGTTGGTCTCTGAATGGTTGGTGAAGGCTGAAGTGGTAAAGAAAAAAAAAAAAAAGAAACACCTCCCTAGGGAACACTTAACCCCTTACTCGCCCCCTAGTGACAGTTATACAGTAATCAGTGGCTAGTTTTAGCTCTGATAGCTGTATAAAAGTCACCGGTCCAAAAAAAGTGTCAAAAGTGTCCGATTTGTTGGTCGCAATGTCACAGTCCAGCTAAAAACGCAGATTGCCGACATTACTAGTAAAAAATAAATAATAAAAATGCCATAAATCTATCTCCTATTTTGTAGACGCTATTACTTTTGTGCAAACCAATCAATATAGGCTTATTGCAGTTTTTTTTAACCAAAAATATGTAGAAGAATACATTTTGGCCTTAACTGATAAAGAATTTTTTTGGGGATATTTATTATAGCAAAAAGTAAAAAATATATATATTTTTTAAATGGACGATCTTTTTTTATGTTTATAATGCAAAAAATAAAAACTGCAGAGGTGGTCAAATACCACCAAAAGAAAACTATTTGTGGGGAAAAAAGGACATCAATTTTGTGTGGGTACAACGTCTCATAAATACCCTCCCCAGCGAGGAAAACCCCTCCTGATAAGCTGCTGGGGAAAAGCACCCAAATCTTGACTCCACTGCTGCCACCTGTCGTGCTGGGGTGATATCAGCACCCCAGAAGCGACAGAATGAGCCCACAGCACAGCCAAGCTGAGACAGAGACCCAAATTTGAACAGATTAGCCTGGTCAGAGCTAACTACTCTCTGACCCCCTCTAAATTTAAATTAGCACCGGTTCTTAGACGTAACCAAGCGCTACACACCTATCAGAATAATAAAATAGCCAACGCCGTGGCACCATGAGGCCAAGGGGGCCTAAATAGGCTACCCCCTTTTCCCCAACATTCATATTGCTCATATTACTACACAATGCATCACATTCGGTGAATGGGTGGCGGAGATCCAGTCATTCAATCGCTCCACCTCCATTCACAGAATGAAATGCAGTGAATAAGTGGCGCAACTTTTCTCAGTACCAGTGGCTGTTAACTCTCATGGCAATGGGGAAGACAGCCGCTTAGTAGTATTTTGCTGCTATGAAGAAGGCGCTTAAATGATTTTTAGCAGACGTGTTTCTGACATTGCAACCACTTCCTGTCTGTTCCGTACCTCCCTATGGGCAGACAGTTACTGAAGTGCAGGAAGAATCAATAAACTGCAAGGGCACTCATCAATGCTTTTGTAGTTCATTGAGAACTACAAAGCGTTTGCCGCAGTGGCAGACAGGACTTTTAGTTAATTTATTCACAGAACTCTGTGAATGATCAACATGGCTGTGTGGGTGGAGCCATGTAACAGCGGGTGTGGGGACAGAATCCCTGTCTGTTGTCAGGGGGGGGTGGGGATCGTGGCATTTACTCTAAGTTAACATGTTACACCCTAAATATGGGTGTAACATGCAACATAGTGTAAAAAGTGAACTTATTCAGGTCCAATTTCGGTCCAAATTTTATGCTGAATTTGGACAAGACGCACAGGACTCCTCTGCAATTCGCTCTGCAGCCGTCCCTGGAGCTGTGTGTGGTGAGCTGTCTCCTGTCGTGAGAATTGGATACGGTGAATCCCACATCCAATTCGAAACAATGTGAACCCAGCCTCAGCTGAAGGAATTTCACATGTAGGATTGGTCAAAGATTTCATGATGGTGGGAATTAATGCAAAACGCCTAAGAGAAGTCAAAAACGCAGCTTTTGCTGCCATAAGTGTACTTCGTTTTTCCACTGTCCATCTATGTTAAATTCATTATTGAAAAGGAAAAATGTTCCTGTGCCTTCATTTAACTACCGGTATATCTGTAGGTAATGTTTAAATGAACATAAAATCTGTTTAATAAATAAAAATAAAAAATAAATAAAATGAGGTTAAAATTTGTATTTTTATTTTTCTCCTTCACTGATGTGCACTGATGAAGCTGCACTGTTTGTACTGATGAGGCGTCACTGATGGGCACTGATAGGCTGCACTGATGGGCACTAATGAGGTGGCACTGATGGCCACTAATGAGGAGGCACTAATAGGTGGCACTGGTGGGCACTAATAGGCAGCACTGAAGGGCACTAATAGGCGGCACTGATGAGGAGGCACTGATTGGCAGCACTGATGGGTATTAATAGGCAGCACTGATGGGCACTGATTGACAGCACCTATTGGCAGCATTGATGGGCACTGGTTGACACTGATAGGTGGTACTGTTGGGGCTCCGCTGATCAGCAGGAAACTTCTGATCAGTGCCCTGATTATCAGTGCAGATGTCCCCTTTCACACTAGCCAGTTACCAGCTCTCTCCTCTCGCTTTGACAGCGTAAGGAAAGGAATGCTGATAACCGGCAAGTGTGTTTACATCATGATCAGCTGTGATTGGACACAGATGATCACATGGTAAAGTACTGTGATTGTTTCTTTACCCCTGAAGGGAGGAGCGGTTCTTGGAGGATGTTAATAGACACTCTTGCAGAACTAGATGACCACACTGTAGGCATTATTTGACTATAGTGCGGTTGGCAAGTGGTTAAGGTGACACGAAACAATATCCTTTTCCTCTAAAAAAAAGATCCATACACATCCATAATTTACTGGCCCTCTAATCTATTTTTCATTAAATAATTTCTTACTGTGTTTTTCTGTCTCCTTGTAACATTTTCCATGACCCCCCCCCCCCCCCCAACCTCTCCTTCTCCCCTTTTAATGAGATGTGTCTTGAAAAATAAATACAGTAGATCTCTGACAAAATATCCCACGTAGGGTCTGATTGTCTTTGGCTTCAAACTTTCTCTGTCACTGACCCCAAAGAAATATGCAGTCAGTGAAATCACAACTTCTTATCTGCATACTGGTCCTGGGTCAGCTTAAAGTGGATGTAAACCCACTCTCATCCTTTCTAAACTACTGCCATAGTGCTGATCTATAAGGATATAGATGTCTCCTGCATGTATCCTTACCTGTCAAATATCTCCCCTCTGTCTGATATAAGAACTGAAAAACTGCAGATTCTGTGGGTGGATCTGTTGTCTGGAGCTCGGTGGGTGGAGTCGTGATGTCACTAAGTGACTTCTGCTATGATCACTTACATCCAGTCAAAATCCAGAAAAGTAACCACATGACTTCAGAAAAGGAGTGGGGGTGGGAATTGAAAAATAATGCCTGTCTCCAGGCTAGTGAATGAGTTTAAATAACCTGTCACTCACAGCAAGGGGGCGGAACGGACTAAGGTTTTTATTTCACAGAACAATAAAAGAGGATTGTTTAGACCTGGATTAACTCTGTGTGGCAAGACTGGACACAGATGATAGGAAATCTTTTACTGTACATTGTGACATAAAAAAATATAAATAAAAAATGTGGGTTTACATCCACTTTACTCCGCTGCTAAAATAAATAGTCAAAACAAACTGTTCCCTGCTATGAGGACATTGAAAACTCACCTCTCCTGCTGCTTGCGCTGCTGATATTTGCTATAGTAAAGAGAACAGAATCTGACACTTCAGACAGTGACTCATCCCCATGTTGTCATTTTACACTGAATATGTTTGTTGATAAATGATAGGGAGGACAAAAGGCGGTGGACAAGGCGGTGGAAACATGGCATGGCTATTGTCTTAAAGCGATGAGGATGTCTGAATTTATCTATATAATTATTGTAGGTAGCGTCAAATTAATATATTTTTTTCCGGATTAAAAGACAATTTTCATGACGTTGCAGCAAAAATTTAAACCGTTATTTTATGGCTAAATATATGTTTTGTTGAAGGGAACTACTGCTTTTGTGTTTTTATCATAGGCTTATTTTGCATAAACATTTTTCAGTTTACAGATCCTTAAATGTGGTTGGTGTAATCGTTTTCTTTATTTCGTTTTATTCCTTTTTTTTTACCTGGTGAATCTGCCAAAGCGGTACTAGTTCTTCCACTGACACCAACAATGTTGTACCAGTCCTTCCACAGACACCATAGGTAGGGCACAATTCCTCCTAGAAATACCAATGATAGGGCATCGGTCCTTCTACTGACACCAAATATGTGGCTCTATTCCTCCTAACAATACCAATGGTAGGGCACCATTCCTTCCACTGACACCAAAGATAGGGCACAATTTCTCCTAGCAATACCAATAATAGGGCACCATTCCTTCCACTGACACCAAAAATGGAGCTCTATTCCTCCTAACACTACCAATGATAGGGCACCATTCCTTCCGCTGACACCAAATATGGGGCTATATTCCTTCTAACACTACCAATGATAGGGCACCATTCCTTCTGCTGACACCAAATATGGGGCTATATTCCTTCTAACAATACCAATGATAGAGCACCAGTCCTTCTACCAACACCAAATATGGGGCTCTATTCCTCCTAACAATACCAATAGTAGGGCACCATTTCTTCTACTGACACCAAATATGTGGCTCTATTCTTTTCATTAATGAAGGGGCACTATGGGACCGTAGGCACTGATACCATTTATTTTACGAATACAAGTACCGATAATTTGTTTTTAGTACTCGCCGATACAAATTACCGATACCTACAGCAACTGTTTTGTTTACACGTCAGGTGTCAGCAATGGTACAAAAAAATGTAAATATTATTTACAAATGAAATTTTTTTTTATTTTGCACTTTTGTCAATGTGAAACGTGTAAATATATGTTAAAGGTGTAGAAATATTAACGGACAAAGCAAAAAAAAAAAAATATATATATATATATATATATATATATATATATATATATAGCCGCTGGTTGTTGTTTGGGATCGGTGTATTAAGTTAGCTTGTAGTGTGTCTAGGGGTAGTAGCTGTGAGTAGTAGCATTGAGCGAATGTCCAGTCACCAGATGGGTTTTCAAATGCTTTATTCCAAGGCCCAACACGGCAAACATCAACAGGGGATAGGAAAGGTTGATGAAGCAATAGAGAACAGTGCGGTATCATGCCTGGATAAGAAACAGAGCAGTCCTGCTCTCAGTAGTAGTAGATACAGTTCGTCGCCACTCTAGCCAGAGTGGGTGAAGTGCCTCCGGACAGACCCCTGTTATAAGCCTGGCAGCCAGAATGTCACTTTTAAGTTGCTGGGAGGAACAGGTCTCTATTACAGACCTGGCTCGGGCCTCTGCCACAGGCCTAGTACTTCAGTACTCAAGAGAACAATTCGGATTAAGCAAATCCTCCCAGTAAATGCAATGAAAGGGGTCACCGGTTGACAGCTGACATGTACCTGTCAATTCCGGTAACCAGATCCCCAATGGTTCTGTAACGGAATGACCCGTGACGCCCAGAGACTTTTGAGGGTTGGGGGGGTACTCCTGTGCCAGCGTCACTAATGACTCGTGGGTCTAATGTCACCCTGTGCCACTTTTGGGCATAGGGTGACTGATAAATGATAATTTATGTTTTGCAGGAGATCTGGACATATTACAAGCTGTAAAGGTCAATGTTTCATTCAAGGTGGGGACACATGCTGTTGAGATGCTAATTGAGTGTGCTTCTGAAAGACATTCCATTGTGTGATGCTAATAACACTGTTTAAAGCCTATTGATGATCAGGTGTGAATAGATTATTGTCGGAGACAGAACGTCTGATATAGGATTGTGTATTCTGCAGGTGAATCATTTATTGGCAGATTTGGGATGTCTGGGGGATAATTAACTCACCTGAATGTCATTATCTAAAATAATGTGTATGAAGCCCCACTGTGTGATGGGGGAGGGTGGGAATTTCATTGTCCCTGTGAGTAATTGTGACATGTTTGTAACTGTATAAGAACCAGCTGAGTTTACCATTAAAACGTTCATACATTTTGAAACACTAGAGAACAGAGCTGAGTCTCGTTATTCTGGGAAATGGAATGGATCGTGTCTACATGAATTGTCGGACTGTCGCATAAGCTGTCGTGGGTTGATGGAATGGGAGATCGTAAACCAGGGGTGGGCAATTATTTTTTCGATGGGGCCACATGAGAAACTAAAAATATTTTGAAAGGGCCGGGCCAAAAGGCTAAACTCAATACTGCATAAAATCAATTGTATTTCTTTATAAAAAGCAGTAAATATCATTGTTGGACAACTGGTACGAGTACTTGTTATATAGTTAAACAATGAAAAAGTGAGGTTGCCTTACAAGAAAAAAAATTTAATTTTTGGACATCGCTCCTGCAGACTGAGTAGTACAGAGTGGGATGAGCACAGGGTGGGATGAGTAGCACAGGGTGGGATGAGGAGTACAGGGTGGGAATCTGGGATGAGTAGAACAGGGTGGGATGAGGAGCACAGGGTGGGATGAGGAGCACAGGGTGGGAATCTGGGATGAGGAGTACAGGGTGGGATGAGGAGTACAGGGTGGGATGAGGAGTACAGGGTGGGATGAGGAGTACAGGGTGGGAATCTGGGATGAGTACAGGGTGGGTTGAGTAGTACAGGGTGGGTTGAGTAGTACAGGGTGGGATGAGGAGCACAGGGTGGGATGAGATGAGTACAGGGTGGGATGAGATGAGTACAGGGTGGGATGAGGAGTACAGGGTGGGATGAGATGAGTACAGGGTGGGATGAGATGAGTACAGGGTGGGATGGGATGAGTACAGGGTGGGATGGGATGAGTACAGGGTGGGATGAGATAAGTACAGGGTGGGATGAGATGAGTACAGGGTGGGATGGGATGAGTACAGGGTGGGATGAGATGAGTACAGGGTGGGATGGGATGAGTACAGGGTGGGATGGGATGAGTACAGGGTGAGATGGGATGAGTACAGGGTGGAATGGGATGAGTACAGGGTGGGATGAGATGAGTACAGGGTGGGATGAGTAGTACAGGGTGGGATGGGATGAGTACAGGGTGGGATGAGATGAGTACAGGTTGGGATGAGATGAGTAGTAGAGGGTGGGATGAGATGAGTACAGGCTGGGATGAGTAGTACAGGGTGGGATGAGATTTGTACAGGGTGGGATGAGATGAGTACAGGGTGGGATGAGTAGTACAGGGTGGGATGAGATGAGTACAGAGTGGGATGAGATGAGTACAGGGTGGGATGAGATGAGTACAGTGTGGGATGAGTAGTACAGGGTGGGATGAGATGAGTACAGGGTGGGATGAGATGAGTACAGGGTGGGATGAGATGAGTACAGGGTGGGATGAGTAGTAGAGGGTGGGATGAGATGAGTACAGGGTGGGATGAGATGAGTACAGGGTGGGATGAGTAGTACAGGGTGGGATGAGATGAGTACAGGGTGGGATGAGATGAGTACAGGGTGGGATGAGTAGTACAGGGTGGGATGGGATGAGTACAGGGTGGGATGGGATGAGTAGTACAGGGTGGGATGAGGAGCACAGGGTGGGATGAGGAGTACAGGGGGAAAGAGCATCTTTTGGGGGGAGAGGGTGGTATGTGGATATGGGCTGGGGAGTGATTTGAGAGGGAAGATGATATGTGCTAGTGGGGGGGGTGACCCCCCACTAGCACATATCATCTTCCCTCTCAAATCACTCCCCAGCCCATATCCACATACCACCCTCTCCTCTCCTATCACTTCATAAGTTCACCTTGTATCTGCTCCCCCCCCCCCCCTCTTACCTCCTGGTTACTGTGCAGCATGGCTCTCTCAGTCGTGTCTCTTCTCGGCTCCTCCTGTACACATTGAGCCAAGAGGGGGGGAGGAGTCGGCCTGTGACTGTGTGTTGCAGTCAGTGGAGAGAGAGGGACGGCTGCACTGTAGCCGAATGACGCTGCGGGACCCCGGGCGGCAGATGTTCCCGGGTAACCGCGACACTTTGCGGGGGCCGCTAAAAAGCGCCCCCCCCTGCGAACACCCCTCCTCCCCCCACCGGCCTGCGGGGGGAGGAGGGAGGCCTGTGAACATAGCAACAGGCAGACAAACGAGCCAGCTTGGGGGCCCCTTTCTGGTCTGGTTTGCCTGTCCTGTTGCGACGGGCCGCAGCTATCCGGGGGCAGGATTAAAAGGTCCACCGGGCCGTATACGGCCCGCGGGCCGTACTTTGCCCACCTCTGTCGTAAACGGTGGTGACCGTTACAGGTTGGTTCAAGCCCTTTTGGATAACATGCCTCCGGGTTCTCCTCAAGCCGATCCCCCACCGAACGGCACACAGCCTGGGATCTTCTCAGTAAGGTTGGGGACCAAGTAAATCACTGGATGGGTCTCCATGGAGCAGGCAGCTCCGGCCAGATGGGCCATGCGGGCGGGGTCCATAAATACGCGCACCCTGAAGGTGGATGCCACACCTGGAACGTGGACCCTGCGCAGAGAAGTAGAGCCGAACCAAATTGGCGCCTGTCACAGATATACCCATCCCCAGCATGCCCAGCGAGAGAAAACTCCTCCAATTGGCTGCTGGGGAAAAGCGGCTCCACCAGAACCCCTCTAGCGCCAACTGTCGCCCAGGGGTGGAATAGCACCCCTGGGACGCAGACTGGCCCACAGAACAGTTCCGGAGTGACAGCAACCTGTAATTTCTACAAATCAAATCAAATCATGAATGGGAGCAAAATAACTCTCCCATTCACCCACTAACTTTAGCGTAGTACCCGTACTGAAAGTAAGGGGGCGCTTCATAAAAATATTGAAAAAAAAAACTCAAATTTCGCCACTTGTTTTTGCCTGCATATATGGGTGAGTAGCAGCGACAAACTCTGGTCCTCTCACAATCTTCTATGTCTTCGGAGCCTCAGCAACAGGAACACCAGGAGCATTTCCTCACACATGCTCATGATGGAATCCATAGTGAAAAAACACAAAAAATAAGAAAGCCATCTACAAGCCCACTGCTCTCTCTTCTCTCACAGAATGGCTCAAATCATCAATAATTTACTTGTTTTTCATACATTGTGGGCCTTTGGGAGGGTCTCCTGAGGTTCTCTTTAAAAAATGCTTCTAACCTCAAATGCTCATAACCGCCACTAAACTCATATTAACTCGTTATGTAATACAAGCGCTTTTCACTGTTGGTTTCCAGCGTTCAACAAAGGTTTTCAACTGCCCTGTGTACTACTGTACTACTGAGCCCTACAAATGCTTATACACATATTATTGTTTTTTCAGCCTACAGTAATTCCCTGTACACACGATCGGTTCATCCGATGAAAACGGACCGATGGATTTTTTCATCTGATATCCGATGAAGCTGACTTTCATCAGTCTTGCCTACACACCATCAGTTAAAACTCAGTTCAAGTCAGAACGCGATGACGTAAAACACTATGTCGTGTTGAGAAAAATGAAGTTTAATGCTTCCGAGCATGCGTCGACTTGATTCTGAGAATGCGTGGGTTTTTAAACGATGGACTTGCCCACAGACGATCGGTTATTTTTTTAAATGTCATTAAAAACGACCGTGTGTGGGCTCCAGAGCATTTTTCATGATGTGAAAAATGGGCATTAAAAATTTAGAACATGCTCTATTTTTTCGCGTCGTTTTTCATGTTGTTGTTTTTTCACGTCGTGAAAAACGGTCGTGTGTACGCTTTAATTACATGAAAAAAACACGCATGCTCAGAAGCAAGTTATGAGACAGGAGCACTCATTCTGGTAAAACTAGCATTTGTAATGGAGTTAGCACATTCGTCACGCAGTAACAGACTGAAAAGCACGAAGACTGAAAAGCGTGAATTGTCTCTCACCAAACTTTTACTAACACAAAATAAGCAAAAGCAGCCCCAAGGGTGGCGCTATCCGAATGGAACTTCCCTTATATAGTGCCGTAGTACGTGTTGTACGTCACCGTGCTTTGCTGGAGCATTTTTTTTCATGATCGTGTGTAGGCAAGGCAGGCTTGACCAGAATCAGGTCGAAAAAAAAACTTTTTTCTAGACCATTAAAAATAGTCGTGTGTACGCGGCATAACAGATTCCTCCATCCATGGAAAGCAGGGCAGATGGATGAATTTCCCACTGAGGCATTCTGGTATTCTTACTTATGGCTCCCCTGGCTGTCATAATACCGGAACAGTACCTGTATCTGATTGGTTAATTTTCAGCCTGGTTGCTTCAATTTTTCAGTCTAAAGCCTGGTACAAACGATCAGAATGTTGGTCAACCGAGCATCTGATTTTTGTCTTCAGGGTGTGTGCCTGGATCATGTCTTGCATATTAACGGTACCCAATTGTCAGCCAACAAACACAAAACTACGTGTTTTTTTCAGCTCTTTAGCGCCATCCTTTGGGCAACTTCTGCTAATGTTGTGTTATGGTGAGCAATGCTTCTGAGCATGCGTGTTTGTGCTTGGGGTTTTTGTCCCACGGACTTGTATACACACGATCGGAAAATCCGAACAACACACAATGGTTGGCGGACAATTTTAAAGCGTGCTATCCCACATTTGTTGGCGGAAAATCCAACAACAATTCTCTGATGGAGCATACAAATGGTCGGATTTTTCCAACAACAGCCTGTCATCACACAATTCCCGTTGGATAATCCGATCGTGTCTATGAGGCTTAAGGAATCTGGGTACAAATGCTCATAAATATCAAACTGAAGAGAGTTTATTATTCCTGCAAGAGAAATAGGCGGTTTGCCATTACTAATCATCTCCTGCTAATTGCCCGATAGTCATGTTTATCCAATCCAAATATTCCCTGACCCAAAACAAATAACCACCGTATTTATCGGCGTATATCGCGCACTTTTTTGCCCTGAAAATCAGGGCAAAATCGTGGGTGCGCGATATACGCCGATACCCGCTTTCCCGCGCCGAGTTTTGAATACTGCGCCGACATATACCGAGCGCAGTACACTCAGGTATATTCGGTCAGTCTCGGCTTCTTCCGCGGTCACGTCCTGGACGTACAGGACGTGAGCGCGACAGTTGCCGAGCCTGCCCGAGTGTACTGCGCTCGGTATATGCTGGCGCAGTATTCAAAACTCGGCGCGGGAAACGAGCGGGGAGGACGCGAGGACGCCGCAGAAGGACGCCGGACCCGCCGAGGAGGACACCGGACCCGCCACAGAAGGACAACCGAAGCCGCAGAAGGACGCCGGACCCGCCGAGGAGGACACCCGAAGCCGCAGACGGAAGCCGGACCTGACGAGGCTGCCGATGGATGCCGCGCAAGACACCAAAACTGTAAGTACAAAAATAACTTTTATTCCACAGAATTGGGGGTCACTTTAGGGGTGCGGGGTATACGCGGGAGCACGTTATACCGCGATAAATACGGTAATCAAGAGTTCTGACTTCCCTCTGCTGCTTGTTTGTTCAGGGTTAACATAGGCAGTGGGGAGGCAACATATCACCTCCTCACCACCTGTCAAGCAACACTGAAAAGAGACCCACTGCAGATTGCTTTTCAGAAGTGCGTCAATGATAGTCACAAGCAGGGGCAGACTGACAACTCATGGGGCCCCCGTGCAATAGTAGATTATGGGGCCCCCGGACAATAGATTATGAGGCCACACAGTATACACAATATACATACACAGACACACAACATACACACAGTATACATACACACTGAAAAGGTACTGGCGAGGCGGGACAGCTATAATCTTGGGATTAAAAAAAAAAAAGATTTTTACATACCGTCCCTGGTTTTACTAATGGGGGCCTCGGGCAGTGCCAGAGTGCCGAATGGTCAGTCCGCCCCAAGTTTTAAAGGTAGTTTTATAGAAATGTATCAGGTTTTCTGTCCGTAGTACAGTAAATCATTGGTAAGTAAAACATGTAAGGACAGCTTTTTGCTGAAAAATGTATTGGCTTGTCATATTATGCCTCGCTGTAGACTTCCAAAGGTTCACATTAATAGCAGTTTTAGAAAAAGAAACACTAGTGCTGTGTGAGAGGTCTTTAATCCCTGTATAGCACACGTTGGTTTCTATGGTGACACTTCAAAAACTTTGCAGGAGTTAACACCTCACTGATTTCCAATCCTGTCTGCTGTCACTTCATACAGCGTGTGACAGGACAATTTAGTATTACTCACCTATGCAAACCCGCCACAGACAGCGGACGCGGCAGGAAAACAGGTTGAAGCATTCTGGCTCATGCTCATTTTATATATAGTGCTACCAGGGCTTTTTTTCAGGGGGAACTTGGGGGAACTCAGTCCCACCACCTCTGGGTCAGACCCTTTGATCCCTGCTTACCACAATCACTTGTAAACACAGAAGCCTGGTTTCTGTGTTTACAAGTGACAGCTCTGCACTCTGTGTGTAACCCCCTAAACGCTACACTCTGTATGTAATGCAATCCTGGTATTTAATGCCCTTTTAAGACCCTTCTACTGTTTGTGAAATCTGAACGGGTCGTATTTGAGTTCCTGCACCTATTTTCTGAGAATAAAAGCCTCTGAGTGCTACTTATTAAAGTGTATGCAAGTGTATGTAGAACAGTGAGTCTGGTCAATTTGGTTTTGTTGCAGGCTAGCTGGTAAGTGAGCTGGAAATGTTGTTTGTTTTTGATGTCCATGTGCTCCTTGCTGTAAATGCTAGTTATGGGTTCAGGTGGTTGGCATTTGTTTGCATAGATTTTGGATTGGTGCAGGCACGCACTGGATACCTTCAGTTGCCATTGTGCCCTTTCTTGGGTGTCCAGTGCAACCCTATACATTTAAGAAGGTGTGAGATCCCTCCAGGCACACCTGCGCCTAATCTATCCAACTGCTATATATAGGCTCCACTTTGGGAGATTCTCAAAATTATAGAGTACGCTGGGGTGCCTTGACATGGCCACTGTGGCTTACTCATGTTTGAAAATGTGTGCGAACAAACACTTTTTTTTTAACATGAACGGTTATGCCCTGTACACACACACGCTCGGGATTCCCAACGGTAAAAAAGTCCATCGGAAATTCTGAGGGGAGAACCTGCTCTCTACTTTTTCCCCCCGTACACACGTTAAATAAGAGATTTTCCTTGGGAATCCCGACCGTGTGAATGCTCCATCTGTCTTTTTCACCACAGAAAAACTGTTAAAAATTACCAGTTTTCCACTGGGAAAAAATCAGCCGGGAAACCCGATGGGAAAAAAAAAGAGAGCTGGTTCTCTTTTTTTGCCGGCCGATTCCGGCAGTTTTCCCATTGGGATTTCCGGTCAAAAGCTCTCCTCGCAGTTTTCCCGTCAGAAAACCCGGTCGTGTGTACGGGGCATTAGACAGGGTCAATTTGCTATGACTAAGCATTGTTTATCAATGTGAAACGCGTCAGCTGTATTACCCCACCGTTTGCTGCTTTTTCTTGTAGTGTTTTTCCTTTACCCAATTAAAAGGCTACTGACCATTTTTTAACATCCATTGGAGTGTGGCTGTCCATAATATATTTTTTCTAGGGCTGTTACTGATCAAAATTTTTGTGTTCGAATAATCGTTTTTTTTTTTTTTAATAGATTAATTGACTAATTTTGAATAATTATAACGCACCTACAGATCCAACTACTTTTAGCTGATCTCCTTGCAGGCAGATTCCCAGTGCAGCTCCCAACCACTGGAAAAATGGATAGCAGAATACAAAAAACACACAAAGGCAGCGCTCGATGGGAATAGCATTAAAACTTTTATAGTCTTCAAGTAGGTAACAAAATAAATATTGCACTGGAGATAAAATCGATGTAGCTACATAAACTGTAAAAATGGTGCGAGTAGCCAAGTATGATACTGGTAAAAAAATGTGTACAACGATACCACTGCTGAATCCAGATGAGGAGAGGTTAACATCAGTCCGTCGGCATGTAGATGTCCCATGAAGGGAACTATCACAACTCCCAGTGGATGGCTGTAGAACCCCAGGGTGATAGGGGGAAGTGATAGAGGGAAGTGTAACAGCCCTTGCGTGTGGCAGATAGTAAGGTCCCGCCAGCATGCAGATATGAAGGCACAGCAAAGGAGCCCTTTAGATGGACACGGCAAGCCCCGCCGGTGTCCGTGACGTCACCGGATCTCTGATGGAACTCCCTGAAGGCCCAGAAGCTGGCGGAGAGGTGAGTACCAATCAAAAGAATTTTAATCGATCAAAAAGATTTTGATCGATCAAAAAAATTAAAGATTAATCGATTAATTAAAAGTTAATTTGCACAGCCCTAATTTTTTCTTCCATTTATGCCCCGTGCATTGCCAGCACCCACCCAGGTTTTGAGTGGACACTGATCACCGAGGTGCGCTCACCTGGAGCGGCAGCTTCTCCTTTCTGTTTGTCAATTTGGTTTTGTTGCAGGCTAGCTGGTAAGTGAGCTGGGAATTTTTGTTTGCTTTTTACAGAAAGTGAAAAGCCCTTTTAAATCCTCCAATGAATGCAGCCATTTCTTATAACCGTATATAAGAAAGAAGAACTAAGCAGCACTCTAACATTAGTCTACTGAGAAAGATAGACATAAATATTCCTTATTCAGCAAAGTCGTGCTGTTTCAATGGCACGGCATAAGCCAAATCCCTGCGTTTAACAGTAAATAATTAATGCAATGCTGCTTTGCACAAAATACTATTTATTAGCATTCAGTGCCAGCCAGGTGTGGGGACTTGAAGCACAGAGAGGGAAGGTCACTTCTCAGACTTTAACCAACAACAAAGCAGAGAACACGCGGCTGCGGATAAGTCAGAAAACACAAGTAGTGACCTTGTAACACACTTTGGGATAAGTTGTCTACCGCACTAAACAATCTGCTGGTTGAAGTAGGGCTAATCAATACCAGATAGGCAGGTGCTCCCTTTCATGTTTCCAGATTCATAGCTTATTGATTGTATCAGATGCGTTTATAGAGAACTTCAAAAATAAAGCACAGCAATAGTTTCTTGATTTATACAAATTACTGATCATTGCTGGCAAAACATCTGCAGAGGTCATTAGTAGTTTCTTTGCAAAAGATAAATGTGTCTGTCCTTCCCCGTTGATAGGCAATTTGGCACCAGTTATTGCAGCTTGGCAGTGTCCATCCAAATACCCTTAGTAAGGCAGGTGACCTGTGCACTCCTGTATACTGCAGATTAGCAGACGCAACATGGAGTCACACTTATCTGCCAGAACAAGCTGCTGGAGGAAACTACAAGACCACTGCATACTCATAAGTGTTTGGGGCTTGTTTTCTTCTACAGCCATGTTCCAATAATCAGCCTCAACATGTTTACTATTGACTTAATGCCATTCATGCCATTATTATGGTGGATGTGGCCTTTGGATATCCATTGGAATATTTTTATTCTTTTAATTTTTTTTTTATAAAAAAAATTAAAAAGCTACAGAAATGTTTCCAACAGCATGCATATTCATCTACTCTACACTGTGATTAGACTGCCGTTAACCTGCTGCACTGGGAGAGCCCACATAGAGGGTCTTTGGGCCACTTTTAAGGTTTTATGACTTGGTAAATCACTGACAATACTATTACGTATTAGGTGTAACTATACTAAAATATTTTTGAAAGTTTGCTGGATCTAGCTTAGTTATCTCTAACTATATGCATGCTATGTCTGGAGAGTAGGTTGGGGATGCTAAATATCTTAATTATACTTATTATACTTAGCATTATGTTGCATACCACTGTCAACTTAGATCTTACACCTTCATTGGCCAATTATGATCAAGTCCAAATATGGCCAATTACGTCCCCCGGGACACCCCATACCTTTATTTATTAGTAGGGCTGTGAAAATTAACATTTAATTAATCGATTAATCTTTAATTTTTTTGATCGATCAACATTTTTTTGATCGATTACAATTCTTTTGATTGGTACTCACCTTTCCGCCGGCTTCTGGGCCTTCAGGGAGTTCCGTCGGAGATCTGGTGATGTCACGGACACCGGCGGGGCTTGCCTTGTCCATCTGAACGGCTCCTTTGCTGTGCCTTCATATCTGCATACCGGCGGGACCTTACTATCTGCCACACGCAAGGGCTGTTACACTTCCCTCTTTCACTTCCTTCAATTAAACTGGGATTCTACAACCATCCACTGGGAGTTGTGATAGTTCCCTTCATGGGACATCTACATGCCAACGGACTGATGTTAACCTCTCCTCATCTGGATTCAGCAGTGGTATCGTTGTACACATTTTTATACCAGTCTTTTATTTTTATATCATACTTAGCTACATGTTTTTACGATTGCTTTTGCTACCGTTTGGTATTACTCGCACCATTTTTACAGTTTATGTAGCTACATCGATTTTATCTCCAGTGCAATATTTATTTGGTTACCTACTTGAAGACTATAAAAGTTTTAATGCTATTCCCATCGGGCGCTGCCTTTGTGTGTTTTTGTTATCTGGCTATGCATTTTTCCAGTGGTTGGTAGCTGCACTGGGAATCGACCTGCAAGGAGATCAGCTAAAAGTAGTTGGATCTGTATGTGCGTTTTAATTAATCGAAATTAGTCGATGAATCGATAAAAAAAAAAAAAAAAAAAGATTACTCAAAATTTTGATCAGTAACAGCCCTATTTATTAGTCATTAGGTATGAGCTTCAAGTTCGAGTCGAACTCATGTTCGACTCGAACATTGCCTGTTCGCCAAACAATTTTGGGTGTTCGCAGCAAATTCGAAAATCCGCAGAACACCCTGGAAAAGTCTATGGGAAAATTCTAAAGTGCTAATTTTAAAGGCTTATATACACAAGTTATTATCATAAAAAGTGTTTGGGGACATCTATCAATGCAAAAAAAGTTTTAAAAAAAACTGTCCATTTTTTCAGGGGCAGTGATTTTAATTAGGGTTGTCCCGATACCACTTTTTTAGGACCGAGTACAAGTACCGATACTTTTTTCATGTACTTTGCCGATACCGAATACCGATACTTTTTTTAAATGTCATGTGACAGTTTTCAAACCACAATACAGACTAAGGATATTTTCTTTAGAATTATGAAAAACTCTAACTCAAGACATTATAAAAGAATAAAAATGAGTAAAAATGAATAAAAAAAAATTATTTTCTTTTTACGCAGTAGTAAAAAAACTCAAAGAATTTTCACAGAACATGTTGATAAATACAAAAAAAGTATTCTATTTAGGTATCGGGAGCATTTGCGCGAGTACAAGTACTTCCGCATATACTCAGTATCGGTCCCGATACCGATACTAGTATCGGTATCTGGACAACCCTAATTTTAATAATGCTTAAAGTGAAACAAAAAAAATGAAATATTTATTTAAATTTCATACCTAGGGGGTGTGTAAAGTATGCCTGTAAAGCAGCGCTTGTTACCCGTGCTTAGAACTGTCCCTGCACAAAGTGTCATTTCTGAAGGATAAAAAGTCATTTAGAATCACTGCTCCCAAAAAAAGTTTTTTTTGCATTGTCCACAGGGGCAGGACCTGGGTCCCTAAACACTTTTTAGGACAATAACTTGCATATTAGCCTTTAAAATTAGTACTTTAGATTTCAAATGTTCGAGTCCCATAGACTTTAATGGAGTTCTAAAGTTCACACAACTTTTGGTCTGTTCGCAGGTTCTGGTGCCAACCGAACGGTAGGGTTTGCGGCTCATCCCTATTAGTCATTCACCAGAGCTGTCAGAAGTGTGTTTGCAGTCGACAGGGTAAGATCGTGTCGGCAGAGCGATAGGTATGGGGCATTGTGAGTGAGTGACGTGAATTGATATCACTGGAAGACATGATTGACGATTGAGGTACATTGTGGGATATTTTGTTATTGATATTTTATTTTTTATTAAAAGACAACAACTGTGTGTGGCCCTTGTCCTTATTAACATTGGAACAAGTTGCTCTGCAAGGGGGGTCCACATTACATTTTGAATATGTGGCCTGGTTTGGTTCAGGAGAAGGGTCCGCACACTTGGCCCCCCCCTTCCTGCACAACCAGGCTGCATGCTTGTATAAGGGTCTGGTATGAATTATTTTGAGGAAACCCATGCTTTTTTTTTTATGGGTTTCCCACTTACTACCATACCAGGCCTAAGGCTCCATTCACACCTAGGCGTTTTAACGCCTGAAACGCGACGCTACAATACGCTGGAGGGTCGAAATTACATCATTCTCTCTGGAGACTGTTCACATCTCCTAACGCAGAACGCCGTACGTCGAAAGAACAGGGAACACCAAATTTCAAACAAGTCCCGGACCCTTTTGACGCGCGTATCGGGCGGCTTCGGCGTTCGGCGTAGCCGACAATGACTGTTAAAAAAAACGTGGTTAAAAACGACGCGTTTTGTCGCCGCAAATTGCGGTACAGAACGCCGCAATTTGTCGCCGCAATTCGCGGGACAAAACACAGCAAATCACCTACGCAAAGGTGTGAATGCAGCCTAAAGTATGTATTGGTGCACAAAGAACAGAGATGTCTGACTTTTCTTAAAGGGGTTGTAAAGGTTTGTTTTTATTTTCTAAATATGTTCCTTTAAAGTAGATATAAACCCACTCTCAACCTTTCTAAACTACTGCCATAGTGCTGATCTATAAGGATATAGATGTCTCCTGCATGTATCCTTACCCGTCAAATGTCTCCCCTCTGTCCATTATAAGAACTGAAAAACTGCAGATTCTGTGGGTGGATCTGTTGTCTGGAGCTTGGTGGGTTGAGTCGTGATGTCAGTAGACTCCCTGCCCACCTCTACACTCCCCTTACACTAACAATTCTGCTATGATCACTAACATCCAGTCAAAATCCAGAAAAGTAACCACGTGACTTCAGAAAAGGAGTGTGGGTGGGAATTAAAAAATAATGCCTGTCTCCAGCCTAGTGCATGAGATATGTAAATAACCTGTCACTCACAGCAAGGGGGCAGAACGGACTAAGTTTTTTCTCTGTAAGTCTGTTTTATTTCACTGAACAATAAAAGAGGATTGTTCAGAGCTGGAATAACTCTGTGTGGCAAGACTGGGCACAGATGATAGGAAATCTTATACTGTACATTGTGATAGCAAAGACATTTTTTTTCAGGTTTACATTCACTTTAAGCTAGTGCATTGTTGGTTCACTTACCTTTTCCTTCGATTTCCCTTCTAAATGTTTTTTTTCTGAATTTCTCACTTCCCGTTTCTCCTCAGTAAGCTTTCCACCATCATCCGAGTGGTGGAAAGTCAGCCAGAACAACTTATTGAACAGCTTACTGAGGAGAAACAGGAAGTGAGAAATTCAGACAAAGAAAACAAAGAAATAAAACATTTAGAAGGGAAATCGTAGAAAAAAGGTAACTGAACCAACAATGCACAAGCTTAAAAGGAACCTATTTAGAATTTTTTTTTTTTTACAACCCCTTTAAATGTTGTTAGCAGCAGCAGCAGCAAATGTTGCTTATAGTGATAGAAGAAGAGGTGGAAAAGAGGAGGAGAAGGTCTTCAATTGTGTTGAAGATTTTGGATTTTGCCCTTCTTTCCCTAACTTTATAGTGGCAGTAGGAGAGGTCTAGGAGTAGGGGAAGTCTGCAAACCTCCCTGATCCACATTTCTGCATCAAAGAATCTCTCTCCTGCAGCCATATTGTTCAGCTGTGTACGAGTACATGGTAAGTATCCAGGGGAGTGGCTTGTTACCAGCGAGTGAAAAATGCATGCAAAACGCATCATCCTTACATTTTGTACATGCTTCCATTGACTTCTATCGCCCTAAAAATGCTTTAAAAACTGGGGAAAAAAAATCGGACCCAAGCTAGTTAAAAAAACTCACAAATGTTAAAAGGACTCTATCAATAAAATTGGCATTTATTGTGCATGCATTTTAGCACATTCCAAACTGTGCATTAAAATGTATGAACCAGGCCTTATTAGCACAACAGTTACTGGTTGCTAAGTCGTTTCTGACTATTTTAATGAAGTTTTGCTTTAAGGAAGGCTCAGACAAAGTTTAAGAACTTTGTCCATATTTTGTTTAAATTGTTTAACCTCCCTGGCGGTATGATTATGTCAGGTTTTTGATGCTGAAAGCGGTACAATTGTTTTGCATGGAAATTTGGCATTTTATATTGTAGGCTAGGGATGAGCTTTATGTTCGACTCGAACATCGTATGTTCGACCGTTCAATATGGGTCGTTGGTGTTAAATTTGAGTGGCGTGTCACGGCCCATAATTCACTGCGGAATCGCAGTGCATTGCTGGCTGATGATTTGCCAAGCATGCACTATGACCCTCATGCTTGGCCAATCACAGCTTGCAAAAAAAGCCATCATTTACCAAAGTCGGCCTTGTGTAGTGTGTTGCGGTGGTTTACAGAGATAGAGTCATTTTTTGGAGTTAGATAGAGCAGGCAGGCAGGCTAGTCAGTTGGAGTTACAGTGTGTAGAGGATATATATGCATCCCAGGTGTTGTATATATATTTATACACTGTATTGAGTTTAGCTAGATCCGTTCTTCCTAATTCACTGACAGGCAGGCAGGTGATTGTGCTAGCTGCAGTATTTTCACTTGATGTACAGTGTCCTCTGCACAGTGTGCACCTAAAGCTACGTCAATAGATTTGCTGGTGTGATCATATTAATTCCTACAGGCAGGGATCTGCTCATATTAATACCACAGGCAGGGGATCATTCTGCAAGTATTTTCACGTGGTGTACTGTGTCCTCTGCACAATGTGCACCTAAAGCTACGTCAATAGATCTGGTAATGACCTGGAGGGCAGGGAAACCCATGCTATTTTTCTCAATGATTTCCATCCATATTGCAGGGACTAGACATTACATTAAAGCCACAAGCAGTTTTAAATGACTTTTTTCTTATAGTAATGTCATTTTGTGCAGGGACAGTTCTAAACATGGGAAACATGTGCCACTTTACAGGCATACTGTAGACACCCAGCAGGAATTTTTCACTTTAAGCATCAATAAAATCACTGCTCCTGAAAAAAATTCAGTTTTTAAAACTTTTTTTTGCATTGATACATGTTCCCTGGGGCAAGACCCAGGTCCCCAAACCCATTTTAGGACAATAACTTGCATATTAGCCTTTAAAATTAGCACTTTTGATTTTGAACGTTCGAGTCCCATAGACTTCAATGGGGTTCTAAAGTTTGTGCGAACGTTCGGTCCGTTCGAAGGTTCTGGTGCGAACTGAACAGGGAGGGGTTCGGTCCATCCCTATTGTAGGCCTGTAATTCTTAGAAATAAATCACTTAAATCTGATAAAGTTTGAAACATGAAATCATTAAATATAATATAATAAATAACTATAAATAATTATAACAAATAATAATATAATAAAAATATTCAATAATGTAATCAAAAACACTGAATTGCAGAATTGTCACTGTCATTTCTTTCAGTGTTTGATGATGAATTTCCCCACAAATCACTATCGCTCAATTCTGCAAGTGATTCCAATTTATTATCGCTGTTTTCTAGCTGGTCTAAAACCACTTTTGACATAAAAGGACACTTTTTGATTGCTATGGACAATCTCCAGTTTCCAGGCAGAAAGAACAGTATTTATAATATAAAAGTGCATTCAGGTCACTGGACAGACCACTAGGGACAAAGGGAGTGTGTAATTATTTTATTCAGTACTGTAAACTGTAAGATTACAGTATACTTTGGGCCAGATTCAGTAAGAAGTTACGCGGCTTATCTCTAGATAAGCCGCGCAACTTCTTAGATGCGCCGGCGTATCTTTTTTCTGTATTCAGAAAACAAGATACGCCGGGATTGAGCTAAGATATGTGCGGCGTAATTGTATTTTTAAGATGGCCGCTAGGGGCGTTCCCGCTAATTTACGCCTAGAATATGTAAATCAGCGAGATACGCCTATTCACGAACGTACGCCCGGCCGACGCAGTGAATTTACGCTGTTTACGTAAGGCGTTTTCCGGCGTAAAGATAAACCACCAAAAAGATGGCGTATCCTATGTTAAGTATGGACGTCGAGACCGCGTAAAATTTTTCAGATTTTACGTCGTTTGCGTAACTCGTCTGTGAATGAGGATTTACATCAATTACGCTCACTTAGAAAACAATGCGTCGTAGCGTCATAATTTGGAGCATGCACACTGGGATACGTCCACAGTCGGCGCATGCGCAGTTAAAAAAAACAAACGTAAAAACGTGGGGTCACAACACATTCCCATAAAACACGCCCACCTCATTCACATTTGAATTACCCGGGCTTACGCCGGCCCATTTACGCTACGCCACTGTAACTTAGCTTGGTGAATACAGCATTTGCCTCGCCAATTTACGGCGGCGTAGCGTATCAGAGCTACGTTACGCCCGCGCAAATTTAAACCGATCTACGTGAATCTGGCCCTTTATGTGTTTTTATTTTTGTCGCCGATCTCCACCCCCGTTCGTCGTAACGTTGCAGGGAACGGAGCTCGGCGGCACACGGGCACTGTGTGGATCAAGTGCGGAGACAGCTTGCTCACACAGCGGGGAGGTATGGTAGGATCCAGGGGACAAGGTAAGTAACTCCCTGCCTGGATACTGCGATGCAAGCCCGAGTCTGGCTCGGGGTTACCGCTATTAGTACTGAAATTTCACCCCGAGCCTGACTCAGGAATACCGCCAGGGAGGTTAAACATGATCATTTAGGTTTATGTATTTCTGAAACTCTTTGTTGTGGTAAAGTAGTTTTGTATTTTGTGGGTACAGCATATGTGCATAGTATGAACTGTGAGTAAGCCTAGACTATATTTAGGCATGTTGATTTAGACCAGTCCAGAGGCATAACTAGAATCCCCAGGGCCCCGGTGCAAAAAAAGAAAAACATAAAGGACATCCGAAGCCCTTTCCATTGGTCCCAGAGCCCTTCCCTGAAAGTTACATTGCTACAAGATCCCTGGTGACTGGACACGATTAACCCTTTCATTGCTGACAGATAACATCCCACTTGGACATGCATGATTAACCCTTTCGGTTCTGTGTTGGAAGTGTATTAACAAGCATGTCATTGCTAGCAGATGCCTAGTAGCAGGGCCGGTGCAAGGATTTCTGCCTACACAAGCGAAGCTCCATTTTGGCGCCCCCCCCAACGGCCACCCACCTCCCTTGCAAAAATGTTTCTTTCATTACATGCCAGACGGTGCCCCATTACATGACCAGACCTGCCCCATTACATGACCAGACTGTGCCCCATTACATGACCAGACTGTGCCCCATTACATGACCAGACGTGCCCCATTACATGACCAGACTGTGCCCCATTACATAGCCAGACTGTGCCCCATTACATTGCCAGACCATGCCCCATTACATGACCAGACCGTGCCCCATTACATGACCAGACCGTGCCCCATTACATGACCAGACCGTGCCCCATTACATGACCAGACCGTGCCCCATTACATGACCAGACCATGCCCCATTACATGCCAGACCGTGCCCCATTACATGACCAGACCGTGCCCCATTACATGACCAGACTGTGCCCCATTACATGACCAGACCGTGCCCCATTACATGACCAGACCGTGCCCCATTACATGCCAGACCGTGCCCCATTACATGACCAGACCGTGCCCCATTACATGACCAGACCTGCCCTATTACATGACCAGACCGTGCCCCATTACATGACCAGACTGTGCCCCATTACATGACCAGACCGTGCCCCATTACATGCCAGACCTACCCCATTACATGACTAGACCGTGCCCCATTACATGACCAGACCGTGCCCCATTACATGACCAGACCGTGCCCCATTACATGCCAGACCGTGCCCCATTACATGCCAGACCGTGCCCCATTACATGACCAGACCGTGCCCCATTACATGACCAGACCGTGCCCCATTACATGACCAGACCGTGCCCCATTACATGCCAGACCGTGCCCCATTACATGTCAGACCTGCCCCCATTACATGCCAGACCTGCCCCACCAGACCGTCCGTGCCCTTACCTTATTCCATGCGAATCGCGGCTGTACGATTTTTCAAAAGCCGCGCCTCCGACGTCTTCTGTTCCGTGATAGGCGGAACATTCAGCTTTCCATGAGGCACTGTGTTCAGTGTTCGCCTATCACGGAGGCTCTCTCGTCCGAGGACGAGAGGGCCTCCGTGATAGGCGGACACCAAACCAGGACGAGAGGGCGCCTCCGTGATAGGCTGACACTGAACACAGTGCCTCCTGGGAAGCTGATTGTTTCCGCCTATCACGGAACAGAAGACGTCGGAGGCGCGGCGTTTGAGAAATCGTATGGCAGCGATTCTGGTAATTTTTTCGCCCCATCCCAGGCTGCGGACCTGCCCGCCCCCAAGCGGCCGCTTGGTCCGCCTGGTGGTTGCGCCGGCCCTGCCTAGTAGATGCAATGTAATGGTTAATCATACACTTCCAACACAAATCTGAAAGGGTTAATTATGCACTTCCAACTGGGGATCTCATCTTCCAGCAATGAAAGGGTTAATCGTGTTCAGTCACCATCTTTTTGCAATGAAAGGTTTAGCATGCGCAACTTGATCACTATTTCTCCACTCAGTAGCCGTCACACAGCACACATACCAGTCCGTCCGGTTGAGTCTGCAGCTTTCTCTAACAACAGCACACCTGGGGCAAGGCACAATCAACTCCAAGGCCAACCACACCCCTTTCCTCCTCAGGGTCAGGGGTGATCAGTAGTACACTGAAGAGCCATCTGATTACTGCTGGAGGAGGAGGTTCCGATCTGTCCCTGGCATGCTCTGCAGCCCCCCCCCCCCCCCACGGTGGCAGATCGCCAGGACCCAGTCGCAAGTGCAACCTTTGCAGCCCTGGTAATTTCGCCACTGGGCCAGATGCATGGTTTATATTTCATATACTAAGGTTAGGTTGTGTGTATGATTCTAATTTGGGCACAATATTTGTATCATATTTTGTGGGTGCTGAAGGACCTTGGTATATGCGTATTACGAATACATTAAGTAGGCTTGGATTTTATTTTACCATACCATTAAGCCCCTCTCACTGTTAGTGAACCACGCTCACCATTGGCATTTGCATATAAATCCAACAACAAATAAATACTGTAGATTACAGATTATCAGTCAGTAGATGTGATGTGCCCATTTTTTTTCATTTGTGGGCATTTCCCTAAATGCAAGCAGACAGTGTACCTGTATTCGACCTGGTATAATGCTTATGCAGTCCTTGTATAGCAGAGCTGAAAGGGAGAAAGCACAAGGAGCTAATCAGTTTATGTACTGACAAGGGCTGGGGAAGTGGGTCTAATGACGCTTGCCAACTTGTGGCATAAAAAAAGTACTGCAAGAGGTTTAAAAAATAATATATTAGCAACATTTGGTTTGTTATGTTATCTTTTACTTGGCTAATTATTTTTATCTTGTTACTTATGGTTGGCCTAAATAGAATAGCCAAAATGTTTTCTCTCGTCTAGCATACTGAACTTTTTACTGTTAATGTATCCTCCTTAATTGATACTTGTAAGCAGTAATATGTGATGACTAGAAGACATTAAAATCAGACAAATGCATGATCAAAAACAGCATATTTACAAAATAATAGTATCATCTAGGAATGCTTTCTTCATATATTAATTGCAATAATAATAGAATACAAATTAAACACATAGGATTCTGCATAAGTTATAGGTGTGAACATAGGTGCACCCCAAAGCTCAAACACACATGCGTGTGTGTGTACATATATACGGTGGAAACTCGGATTGCGAGTTTCGCAATACGAGCACTGTATTTTTAAAAATCGTAACTCAGTTTGCGAGTGTGCCTGGGCACATCCGGCACACCCTGTGCGCACACCAGATTTTAAATAACTGATAAAATTATTTCATATTTTTTTATCTTGAAAAGTATTCCAGCCTACAATAGTATGTTTTATGTTTGAATTTAGAAGTGGTGCATTGGACAAACCTATAATCAAGAAGGCAAACTGCATCAGAATCTGGATTTAAGGGCTTGTTTACACTTGCTTCAAAATATGGCATTGGACATGTTTTTTTAAGGCGCTCTGAAAGCCAATCAAAGCACATGTCACTAAATATAATTGTAGCCTTACAGTCCTGTTTACATATTGCATTTGGTTTGCTTTGTTTCAAAAATATACCCAATGTTGCTTTTGTGGTGCTTCAAGGCATCTCCAAACCCTCCACAGAAGTCTATAACAAAGCTCACTAGCAGCACCTTTTGAGAGACTTTTATTTAGCTTTATTAAGCCATTGCAGGCATAAGATATCCCAAGATGTACGTCATCAGCAGTCACTTTCGGTTCTGAAAGTGTGGGGCGTGAACTTAGCCCCCTGAGCCATGATTGGCCAAAGGCACTCTGCTTTTGGCCAATCATGGCTGTCCCAGCAGAGAGAAATACATTAATAATAATACATAGAGTATAACATCACAAAAAATGTGGCAACATAATCATAAGATAATGGTAAGCACAGTCACGTAACTGCACAACAGCTGATTTCACGCTGAATGGACTGAAGAGGAGAGCGGAAGTTGTTTATTCCACAGGCACGCATGCTGTCACATGCTGGCGCCGCTCGCATGACTGAGGGCGAGGATGTTTACTCTTGGGAGACTTGGCAGTGAGAAGCAAACAGGTGTCAGCTGGAGGCCACTGTGCGGGCCACTTAACAAGGCCTGGCGGGCCGGATTCGGCCCACGGGCCTTGTGTTTGCCACCTCTGTGCTAGACAAACCCATCTGATCCATTGAACATTCCTGCCTTGTGTCTTGATTGTCTTGAACCTTGAACCCCTTGCTCCTCCCATGAACTTCCTGATATAAGCCATGTCTCTGCACTTCCTCCTTGCCAGAATATTGTGCTATCTCCAGCCTGTATCTCGCTCCTGTCTTCTTTGCTGCCGTCCATATTTGCTAGTACTCGTTATCGACCCTTGGCTTGTTATCGACTACGCTTATGCCTGATCCCAACCTGCAAATACTCATTACCGACCTTTTGGCTTGTTTACAACCACGCTTCTGTTTGATCCTTACCTGCTTATCCGCTACTGTACCCCGGCTTTCTCACCTCCTGGTGGGGCAATCCTGAGGACCGCGACCTGGTGCTAACACGCAGCAAAATCCATCTCCACCTTCAGGAGCTCTGGTGAACACCGGTTAGCGCTTAGATTCCGCACCTCAGGTGACCCCGTGTCATCAGCCAGGGTGACCTGCTCTGCTGCTATAGCTACTGGCCTCTGAGCCTGACCCTAGACCGTGACACAGGGATTCCAGAAGTCAGGAGAAATGAAGAACAAGCAAGGGTCGGAAGCCGGGTCAGTCTTGGAATACTGCAACTAGAAGACAGGGAACTCGGGAACCTTTGGCAATGATGGAGACAATGAACTGACAAATCCCAGGCAGTGTTTTATACCCAGTTGATTAGGTAACCTGCCTCAGCTGAACCAGGAGTGACAGGTACTGATTGCAAGGAGATCCAGAGAAAAGCCTTCAGCACATCATGAAGAACTAGGCTTAGCTGAAAAGCAGGCTCAATAGAGAACTGAGGTGTGGCTCAAAGGCAAAGCAACAGGAGCAATGAACAGACAGTCCTGAGTTCAATACCACCTAGAGCCAGTTGAGGCGTGACCCCGCCTTGCCATCTGCTTGGCACGGTGGGGACTGTGACAGCCCTTACCAAAAGTAGCAACATGAGTATAGGTCCAAAAGTGATAGGCCTGCCTCTTAGGTGGTGGAAGCCCCTGAAGACAGAGAAGGATGCAGCAAAAGACAAGCATTATTTTGAGTATCATTGCATTTCCTATTGCTATATAAACGTAAATGATTTGTGATTATCGCCGGCTGTGTAAAGGGAGGAAAAAAAAGGGGGAATATATATTTATTTTTCCTCCTTTTTTACAGCCGACGATAATTGTGAATCTTTTATATATCTATGCTAGCTACATACATATATATCTTGGTACACCGACCGGTTATGATACATGGTCTGTGACACAGGGTCGAAATAATTTTCGTATGCCCATTCAAGCTATATACTCTGGTATGTTCACATGATATCATTTATGTTTATATAGCATTACCATTATCTTATGATTATGTGGTCACATTTTTTGTGATGTAATACTCTGTGTATTATGATTAATGCATTTCTCTCTTTTTCTATTCTATAGTATCATACATTATTTCTGTTTAAAAAAAAAAAATACTATTATGCAAACGAAAGAAGCTGTGGATTTCTGCGAAACATTTCAAGCATGTCAGGATAACTAAGTTTTGGTGAACTGGTATTACCATCTGTTTCAGTTGCACCTCTTATATTTAGATAGACAGAGCTTGTCTCTTAAATTTGTATGTTTTAAATCTGTTGATGTCAATTTAATAAAACTTGATTTGTTTTATATATATATATGTGTATCTTAATTGTTACAGTACCAGTACCATTAAAGTTTACTAGCCTCAAAGACAAACCTTTCCATTTCGATTGGACGTAGGTACCCCCCTCCTGTACTATTTATATTTTGGCACTGTATTCAAATACAGAATAAACAGGTGAAATTCTCTGGTTTTCCTGTTTTCCTGCCATTTCGTTTATAATTTTATTCTTTGGACTGCTGGTCCCAGAAACCCCTTTTATAGCTGGATGTCAGCAGTACAAAAAAGCAGTTTATCCTAAAATCAAGACCCCGTCAACATAAAATAAAAATAAATATAGCCCCAAAATTAGTAAAAACCCCATAATACTGCCCCCTGAAACAAAAGCCTAGTTTGCTATTTATGAGACAACAGTTAAAAGTGACAGCTGACTTCGTATTAAAGTGACACTAAAATATGGTCTATAAAAAAATAAATAAAACAAGGCCCCGATTCACAGACATCGGCGCATATTTATCTCTTTTACGCTACGCCGACGCAGCACAGAGAGGCAAGCATGGAATTCACAAAGCAAATGCTCCCAACGTTGCACCAGCGTGGCATATAGGCGTAAGGCGTAAGTAGGTGGAAGTGGGCCTGATCCATGCTAATGAAGCGTGACCCCATGCAAATGATGGGCCGGGCGCCAGACAAGTACTTAAAACGAACTGCGCATGCGTCGAGACGTGGAAGTATCCCTGTGCGCATGCGCACAACCACGTCGGAACAACTGCCTAAGATATGCCCGATCACTGTGTACGCCGTGAACGTAACCTACGCCCAGTCAGACACACGCCGGCCCATATTCAGACGTCCAACGTACAATACATAGGCTTGTGTTCTCTGGTCCATACCTTTGCATGGGTTGCGCCTCATCTATGGGGAATAACTTTTCGCCGGACGTAAAACTTACGCAAAGATGTATATCATACGCCGGGCGCAAGCAAGTTTGTGAATCGCCGTATTTCCCTCATTTGCATATGTGAAAGCCTAATCAATGGGAAAAGCAACATACGTCCAGACCATATTTGCGCCCATGCCACACCGGCGTAAGTAAGATACGTCGGGGGAGGATGGCCTATTTTTTGGCGTATCTTGTTTTTTTTCTCTGGCGCACACATACGCCAGGCGCATATGTACGCTACGCCGGGAAAAGGTGAGTTACGTCGGCGTAAGTGCTTTGTGAATCCGGGCCTAAGTATTTAATCTTAGCTTAAAAAAGTACCTTCTATTGCTCGCAGCATCCTCCACCTCATCCTCCACTTCAATTTATTTTTTTGTGCGCTCAGACTTCCTGTTAGAAGGTGGCTATGTTCATTCTCCATGGTCCCACTGTTTTCAGGAACATAGCCATCCTCTCTTGTCCACTCCTGAGATGGGCTAGGGACTGTGAACTCTGGAATGTGTAGTGTGCATAGAGCAGTGAAGACTTCAACTAACATGCACTGCTCGTTCCAAACAATAATAGATTACAGGGCCATTAAAGTGAAACTTAAAGTGGCTCTCCACCCAAAAGGGGAAGCTCCGCTTGTTCGCACCCCCCCGCTCCACTGCCACATTTGCCAATTTTTGGGGGGGAGGGGGAGTGGGTCCTGGTTTTGACAGGTACACGCTCAACTTCTGGTCAAAATCACCTCTGTGATCTCTGACCTTCCCCTCCACTGCCTTCTGGGGGGAGCAGGTACCTGGTTTTGACAGGTACCCGCTCCTACATTCAGGGTAAGATTGCAGGTGCGATTTTCGACTATGTCCAGCCCCTCCTCCCCCCAAGGCCTTCTGGGACACACACAGGTCCCAGAAGATGGCAGGACCTTGCAGCACAACTCGTGCATTCACAGACAGTTTTCATTAGTGAAGATGCCAGCACCTGCACCCGAAGCTGATTGAAGAAGGCTAAACCTACTCCCACTCCCATTCAAAGCCTACTCTATCTAACTCTGAAAATAAAAGTTTGCTATACTTACCAATTCTGAAGCCACTCCAGTCAAGTCCCATGATCTCTCCAATGGCAGCTTCTGCATAGAGAGGAGGTCGCTGACAACGACTGCAAATGCCTGTGTGGTGACATCACTCATAGGTTTACTATGGGGCATCCGGTGTAAGCTAGCCCTCCTCGACATTGGAGCCACTGCTGAAAGCTGATCATGGAACCGGACAGGCTTCAGAATAGGTAAGTATACACATATTTTCTTTACAGAGTAGAAAGAATAGGCTTAAAATGAAGGTGGGAGTAGGTTTAGCCTTAGTTAGATGTTGACTGGACTTCCATGTTAACTCCAAAAAGGGTTAATGGACTTGTTAAGGACATTTTTTTTAAGGACATTTAGAAGCATACTGGAGTCCTGCTGTAAACAATTTGAGACAATCTAAGAGAATCTGTCTTTTTTCTACAATGTGTCGGCGCAAAAAATATGTTTATTTAAAAGAAAAAGTGCTATAGGGTGGTATGCTGCAAGGGGTAAGAAATTACTATTTTCCAAACACACTATTACAAGCCTCCTTAAGAACCAAATAAAACCTACAATCCTTTTTTTGTTTGATGCCTTTATTTTTTTTACATGTTTTAATACAGTTTAATATCTGAAAAATGTGTTTTACTGCTCCTTTGAGGGTGCAACAAGCTATGAGCCAACTCTCACAAGGAATAAGCAGTGTTTAAACAAACACAATTGTAAGAATTCTATCTCCAAAATTCACTACTTCAGAACACACGCAATGCCCCTGATAGTATGTGACTAAATCCTCCCAAAGGCCTGAAAAAAAAAAAAAAACACAATTGTTTCTTTGTTTCAAGCCTTCAAATTTAATGTGCTTGAATACAGTTTAATTTCTAAAATATGCAGTATGTCTTGTACACTGTCAACGGAGCGGCTTGCTGTGCCCCAGCTGGCGATGTTTAATCCCTTAGATACCTCCCATTTTACACTGAACTAATTTTGCAATTTTTCACATACATATTGCAACCTTTGCAAGAGATCCCTCTTAACCATAGATTTTCTGAAAGAAAATTGGAAAATGTGGACTGTGTACATCATGTGATATTTGTGCACATTTTTATCATCGATCATTTTTATAAAAATCCACTAAAATGGTTAACACTTCAAAAATATAATCTACATGATTCCTACTAAATCTAAAGGAAAGGACTGTATTTTGTCAAACAATAAGGCTCCATTCACACCTGGGCGTTCTGGAATCGTGGGTGATTCTGCCCTCGATTCCAGAATCAAGGCAAAACATGGGACGTATTTGTGATGCCATTAATCACAGCAGATAGCAACTCGTGACACTGTCACCCGAAATAAGTTTCTGCCCCTTTTTGAGCGACAAGCTTCGCTCGTTGTAATATTGCCGTACTTTCAGCTTGATTTATCATGCAACAACTGCAGCAAAACTGGGTTGTAATCACAAAAGTGTCTGCATTTTGTTGCTGTTCTGGAATTGCGGGCACAATTGTCCGTGATTCCAAAACATCCAAGTGTGAATGGAGCCTTATGCCGCGTACACACGATCACTTTTTGTGATAAAAAAAAAATGACGTTTTCCACCATGAAAAAAAACAACATTATTCCAACTTCATCATAAAAAACGATGTTGCCCACACACCATCTTTTTTTCAAAATGCTCTAGCAAAGCGCGGTTACGTACAGCACGTACGACGGCACTCTGTTCCATTCAAGCTCCCGTCTCATAACTTACTTCTGAGCATGCGCACACACGATCATTTTTCACAACACAAAAAACGACATTTTCAAAAACGACATAAAAAATTGAAGCATGTTCAAATTTTTTTTGTCGTTTTTCAGAAGACGGAAAACGTTGTTCTAGCCCACACACGATCATTTTAAATGACGTTTTTTAAAACGTTGTTTTATTTCATCACAAAAAACGACCGTGTGTACGTGGCATTAGAGCCGGTTCACACAGGGGAGACCTGGGATCCGACTTGAAGTTGCCTCAAGTCGTGTGGTTGAGAAAATCAATGGAAGTGAATTGAGCCGTCTTAATACACACTACTGAAGTCGCTTCGACTTCAGAAAAGGTTCCTGTACTACTTCAATCCGACTTCTAGGCAACTTGTACCCATTGATTTCAATGGAAGTTGCCTCAGAAGTCTGATCACTGTCTTAGAGTCGGTTCACACTGGGGCGACACGACTTCCAGCGCGACTTTCAGAGGCGACTCCGCCACGACTTGAGCATGAACCACAGGGCGATCTGGGGAGATTTACAACACGACTTGAAGTCGTCTCCAGGACAGGAGACATTCCAGTGGCCAATAAAACAACAATCAGCTCTGTCAGAGGGAGTGGGAGGGGTTTGCCTCAGAAATGTATGTTATCTTGCTGAAAGGTCGCTTCAGTTAAGACAGTGATCAGACTTGGAGGCGATTTCCATTGAAATCAATGGGTACAAGTCGCCTAGAAGTCGGATTGAAGTAGTACAGGAACCTTTTCTGAAGTCGGAGCAACTTGAGTAGTGTGTATTAACACCGCTTCCATTCACTTACATTGTTTTTTTCTACAGCGCGACTTGGGACGACTTGAGGCGACCTCAAGTCGGATCCCAAGTCGCCCCAGTGTGAACCGACTCTTAACTGAAGCAACAATACAGGAAGATAACATACATTTCTCAGGCAAAACCCTCCCTCCCCCTCCCTCCCACAGAGCCGATTGTTGTTTGATTGGCCACTGGAAAGCCTCCTGTTCTGGAGGCGACTTGAAGTTGCCTTGTAATGTCCTGGAGGCAACTTGAAGTTGCCTTGTAAGTTGCCTGATGATTCATACTCAAGTCGTGTCCAAGTTGCCTCCCAAAGTCATGCTGTAAGTCGTGTTGCCCCTGTGTGTAAAAATATTTTCAAATGCAAAATTGTGCATTTTTGTTACAATTTTAATAAATCATCAAAATAAACAATATACACTAAAACCTTTATTACTTCTACTAACTAGTGTTATACTAAAAAATTGTCTAAAAAACAATTCCTGAACCTAATGTGTGCAGGGATACATAATATCTATAATACGAAATGGGTGTTATACTTGTGTAGATTCCATCCTGCATGCTATGCCACCAGTGGGTTGAACAAAATAACGGACTCCGTTCCCCCATGCAGGTGGACGGGGGAATCCTCCCAGCTGTGTCTTTGTATTCTGACAGTGGGGAGACATCCCCGCTGTCAGAATATACTAAGCAGTGTTGCAAAGGGTTGGAACCCCCTGTTCGGTTCGCACCAGAGCTTTCGAAAATCGTGAATGTTCGGAACCGAAAAACAAACCTTGTTAAAGTCTATGGGACCCGAACTGGAAAAATCTAAATTGCCCATTTTGAAAGCTTATATGCAAGTAATTGGGCATACAATGGTTATGGGGGTCTGGGTACTGCTCTGGAGGACATGTATGAATGATTATTTTTTTTTAAATGAGCAGTGATTTATTAATGCTTAAAGTGAATCAATATAGTGCCGGGGGGGGGGGGGGTCTAACCGTAAAGTAGCACATCTGTATTTTAATTTATAAAGCCAATAAAATGAATTCTTCCCTGCAAGCTTTCTTTATTTTGTAAGCAACAACTTGGGAAGCCAGTCTGTATGATGAGTCCACAATGTATGGATAAATTCTAGTGTCTCTTACACAGACTTTGGATAGAGAAGTAACAGGTGTGGAAAAATTGAGCTTTGGGTGTCAGGGGGCAACTTCACACCGATAACCATATAGATGTAATCTTGATTAAAGGAATAATTGCCCTTGCTGTCAGAAATGTAAATGATATGCACTTGTCAAACAGGTGTGAAAAAATGGTCCTTGGGTGTAAATTGTGCCCATGAAGCCTACACCAAAAAAAATCTTCCAGATAAAATCAACACCCACAATGCTAGGCAGCCTAGAAGTCCTGCAGAGATCCCAAATCCCCAAAACAGTTAATCAGCGGCATCAGCATTAGGGGCTTCTAAGCTGCTGGTAATTTAGGACTGATTAATTTTGTTAAATGTCAGACTGTCCATGGAGTCTGTGGACAGATGCATTCTATTATCAGTAACAAAACCTCCAGCGGCACTGAATGCCCGTTCGGAAAGCATGCTGGATGCAGGGCAGCCCAGCAGCTCAATTATATACTGGGCAAGTTCTGGCCAGTGCTCTATTCTTATGACCCAGTAAGCCAGTGGATCGTCAACTGGAAAGCTCTCCATCTCTATTTCCGCCCCTAGATAATCCTCTATCATGTGATGCAGATGCTGCCAATGGGATGTGGAAGCTGACAGCCCTGGGCGGCAAGGACTAAAGAAAATTGTGAAATGCATCACTTAGTCAGCATAAACTCCTCTTTAAGGTGTATCTTCTGCACTCTCTGTGGGGATGGGGTGAGTTCTGATACTTTCCCCTTGTAACGGTGGTCAAGGAGGGTTGCCAACCAATAGTGATCCTTCTCCTTTATGCCACGTATTCTTGGGTCCTTCACAGGCTTTAAAGCATGAGGGAGCCCATGCACTGCAAATTTAAAGAGGCATGAGAAGCAGACTTCTCTGGGTCGGTAAGGGCTACAGTATCTGGAACTGCCTTCTCCCAGCAACTTACTACTCCCAAGGGTTCTGGAGATGGAAAACCATACCTGCTTGATGTTTGTCTTCCTGCTTCAATGCCTCCAAAACTGCCAGAAAACTCCTCCTCCTCCTTTTACTCCCTCTCCTCTTGTGTGTTCTGTGGCATAGGAACAATGGTGTCTGCCTAAAGCGGGCCTTGATAGGAAAGGAGGCCTCAAAAATTGAAATGATTTGCACCTGTTAAACAGGAAAAATTGGTCTTTGAGTGTTGATGGCGCCTTCACACCGTAACCCTATAGAGTGGTACACTTGATGAAAGCAAGAATTGTCCTTGCTGTTAAAACTACAACTATTGGTACTTTGCTGCTGCCTGCAGATCAACCTGGCCTTCCTTATGAGTCTTCCCTGTCCCTAATACATATATGTCATCAGAATGGCATGGCTGCGCAAAGTAATGTATATTTCCAATACTGTGAATTTCACACCGCACGGGCATGCAATGCCGGCGGCGCACGGGCGCCCCTGCCGCAAGCTCTGTGAATGTGCCCGCAGGACCCGCGGACTCGATGTTCACCGGTGTCCTGCGATCGTGTCTCGGAGCTGCAGAACAGGGGGATGTCTGTGTAAACAAGGTATCTCCCTGTTCTGCCTAGTGACAGGACACTAATCGTCTGCTCCCTCTCATCGGGAGCAGTGATCAGTGTCGTGTCACAGTAAGCCCCACCCCCACACAGTTAGAATTACCCCCTAGGACACACTTAACCCCTTCCTAGCCCCCTAGCGGTTAACCCCTTCCCTGCCAGTCACATTTATACAGTAATTGTGCATTTTTATAGCACTGATCGCTGTATAAATGTGAATGGTCCCAAAATAGCGTCAAAAGTGTCCGATGTGTCAGCCATAATGTCGCAGTCACTATAAAAACGCTGATCACTGCCCTTACTAGTAAAAAAAAAAATTATTAATAAAAATGCCATAAAATTATCTCCTATTTTGTAGACATGATACCTTTTGCGCAAACCAATCAATAAACGCATTTTTTTTTTCCACAAATATGTAGAAGGACACATATCGACATTAACTGAGGAAAAAAATATATATATAAGTTAAAAATATTGTTTTTTTTTCAAAATTGTCGCTCTATTTTTGTTTATAGTGCAAAACATTAAAACCGCAGAGGTGGTCAAATACCACCAAAAGAAAGCTCTATTTGTAGGAAAAAAAGGACGGCAATTTTGTTTGAGAACCACATCGCATGACCGCGCAATTGTCAGTTAAAGCGGCGCAGTGCCAAATCACAAAAAGGGGCCCGGTCATTTGGCAGCCAAATCCTCCGGGGCTGAAGTGGTTAAAGAGTTCTCATGTTCTTTTATCTGCCAAAAAATGTATTTATTTGTTGCAGGTACTTATATAGTGCCATCAATTGATGCAGCGCTTTACATACAGGGCAGCCATCAGAAATGTTTGAGCCCCTTACAACCCACCAGCCTGACCACCAACATTCCCCAGGGCCTGCCCACGGGCCATCTCACTGTACACACTCAGCAGCTCCCTCACACCTGTATATATGTCAGCCCCCCACACAAAGCTCTGGCCCCTCCCTGTACACAAACAGACCGCTCCCTTTCCTTCACAGACTCTACTTGTAAAGGAGATCTTACTACCTAGTCCCAGCTCTTGTTTCCACAAGGATAGCAGTACATAGCACAGTACAGGCAGCTCACACGAGGGGTGCACATGCACATAATAGCCAGGGGTGACAGTAAAGAGCTTGATGTCTGAGCTCAATGACACAGAGCAGCAGATGCTGCCCAGATTGTTTCTATAGTGCACAAAACAGCTCCTCTTCATCCGCTCCTGCCTTTGCCATGCCCCTTACAGTTGTATCGGCTGTCCACCCCTGAGGGGCCCCCTGGAGCAGAGAACCAGGGGGGGTGTTGACAAAAAAAAGTGTATTCTCTTCTCTCCTGACGCGAGATAATAAGCGGGGGTGGGGGGGTTTGAGGCGTCCCTGGAGGATATCGGGCCCCTTACAGGTGCAAGAAATGTAATGCAATAAAACGGGAAAGGGCCCTGGGGACTATCGGGCCCCTTACAGGTGTAATGCAAAAAAAATGAAAAATAAATAAATAAAAGGGGGGGGGGGGCAGCCAGGCTTGTAAAGACTGGCCAGAGAACACTCAATACCTACAAGTGTTGTTCCATCTGAAAGCCTGGAACCACCCTCCATCTTGGACCCTGGGATCCCTGGGAAAGATCTACAATCCCTCCAACCATCACTCTCCATAGAGCCGTCCATCCGAGGAGCTCTCATAAGCGCATCTGACACAGTGCTCCTGGCATGTGTGTCCACCTCATGTGGTAAGAGTACCCATCCTCTTTTATCTATCAGTTTGGCTATCCTGCATGCCCATTAAAGTGGATCACGCATACCATCTGATTCTCCAGTAACACAGGAGCGGTGTATAGGAGGGTTTCATATGAAGACTTGCCTGTTTTTATACTTTGTTCTTTGAAGGACTTCCTCTATAGTTTATATTTCACACTCCACCGATTGTATCCTAAGGGTCTCACCACCCTCTCTGTACATTTTTGTATTGTGTTTTTGGATCACCCATTATAATCTCACCCATTTGGATGGGATTTGTGCAAATTGCTTCATGCAAATTCACGTTCACAAGCGCTGCACTTATTTTTCTTTTATTGTTTAGGCTTGTAAAGGGCCCTGTGGACGATCAGGCCCCTTACAGGTGTAATGCAAAAAAAAGGGGACCCTTACAGGTGTAATGCCTGTACCCCCCTGATGGCAGCCCTGTGCATTCACATAAGTCCCTGTCCTCAAGGAGCTTACAATCCAAGGTCTGTAGCTCACATTCCTACATACGCATACTAGGACCAATTTTCCTACCAGCGTGTCTTTTAAGTGTGGAAGGAAACCAAAGTGCACACACACAGGCCCAGGGAGAACATGCAAACTCCAGGCAGCTAGTTCCATGGTTGGGATTCAAACTGATGACCCTAGTGCTGCTAGGTTAAAGTATTAACCACTTGGCCACTGTGCAAATGGGAGAGACGACCGCTCCAGGTGAGCTCCAGGTAATCAATGTCCGTTTAGAACCCAGACAGGTGCTGGCAATGCACTGGGCAATCAAAAGGAGAAGTATGGACAGCCGCACTCAAATGAAAGTAAAATTCAAAAAACGCCCTTTATTAGGGTAAAAATAGATGCACTACAGAAACAGCATACAGTGGGAACAAAAAACAGCTGACGCGTTTCGCATTGATCCTCAATGCTTAGTCATAGCTATACACACACAAAGCAAAACAATACCAATATATATGTACAAGGTGTACCCAAGCCATTCATTGCTCCACCCCACATGTAATTGGCCCTCTCATGATGACCATGATTGGGAGCATGTGTGAACGTCCATACTTCTCCTTTTGATTACTTGGCCACTGTGCTGCCCAGTTGTAAGATGATTTTAAGATTGTCAGCTTCTCTGCCAAGTTAAACTATAGGGGCCAGATTCTCAGCTGAGATACGACGGTGTATCTCAGATACACCGTCGTATCGCAGTTTTTTTCAATGGGTATTTATGCGAGTGATTCTTAGAATCACTTACGCATAGATACACTAAAGATCTGACAGGTGAAAAAGCAATTACACCGTCGGATCTTAGATGTAATGACAACGCCGGCCGCTAGGTGGCCTTTACGTTGTTCTCTCATTTGCCTATGCATATGAGCCTAATACGCCGATTCCCGAACGTTTTTGCGACGCGGCGACGTAGTTTACGTAGGTTGCATATGCGTAAGGTTACCCCTGCTATATGAGGGGTATGTTTCCGAAGTTCCGTCGTTGCCATGTTAAGTATGGCGTCGGGTCAGCGTCGTCTTTTTCCGTCGGTTACGTCGTTTTACTAAGTCGTTCGCGAATAGGCAATTGTGTAAGTGACGATCACGTCGTTTTGACGTCGGTTTCAACAACGCTTTCCGACGTGAGCTGGAGCATGCGCACTGGGCTTTTTTCCCGGCCGGCGCATGCGCACTTCGTTTGACGCGGGGGCGCGCTTAATTTAAATACAGCACGCCCCCTCCTTCACTATTTGAATTACGTGGCCTTATGACGTCGCATTTACGCTACGCCGACGAAAATTACGGAGCAAGTGCTTTGAGGATACGGCACTTGCTCCAGTAATTTGCTTAGGCGTAGTGTAAATGCGATACGCTACGCCACCAGATACGCCATTTTTTGAGAATCTGGCCCTATGTTCCTAACCTGCCTGTCACAACACTCTTTCCTACTCTTTTCCCATAACTCATCAAATGGTAGCCTACACCTGGGTGCTTGGTCTTTACATAGGGGGGGCTTTCCAAAAGCATGTGTGGGCATAAGTATGGATATGCATCAGTTTTCATTACTGCACAAAATAATCGGGGCTTGTAGAAAGTATTTAATACATTCCATCTTAATGGGAAGAGTCTGATGGGGACATGGCACCTTTATAGTTACTGATTATAGCCTGCCCATTTTGTGGCTTTGTAATGAGCATGAATTTTTAAGCAAGATTGAAAAAGGTGATTTGTAATTTACACTGCTGATATCCAAGCAAAACTGAATTAGCAGTATAGTGATACCTTTCATCTTTCCATTAAGCCAGATATTAAAATGAAGGAGGATATAGCATGAAGGTAGCATATTCGATTTGTTTTTGGTAGTGTGTATTACAAGTTGTGCTTTACTATAACAAGAACAAATGATAATCTCAGCTCACTTGTTGACGTTTCCTTGTCAGATGCTGCCACCTTGTGGTTGTTTTGTAATATTTACTGAGCTTTATTTTCTATGTAAAATTCATATGAATGTTGTGCAAAAATATAGCAATTTCAATTGTAAAAAAATATTTTTTTTTAAATGAGACACATTTGTATTGGTTTGATGTGCTTAATTTCCATAGCATGCCTCATTTTTAGCTTAAATGATATAACTATTAATAATTATAATACAAATGATGGCAGCTTGCTGGGTTGAGAAAGGTGATACTGTAATAAAAAGTAGAGTATGGTTAGTAAGTCTTTCAGGAATGCCCTTAATACAGATACACTGGGGAGTTGTAAAAGACTTTGGCCCAGATTATTTAAATTGCAACTCCAGTCAAAACATTTACATGATTTTAATAGCATGGGGAACTCCATTTACCATTTTTGTTACAGGTCTATTAATCAATATTTTCAACCAAGATTCAGGCACTTTAAGCTGGCCATCCACTGACTGAATTCTAACTTCAAGTATTTTGGTAGGTGGTACTACAGCTGCAAATTAATCCACTCATGCTAGATAGAGCAATCTACGGTGGAAGATGGGACTTGTAGTTTTTTCATTCACAACTCTCCGTGAATGAATGATGCGTCTACGTGGGGAGAGCCATGCACAGCTGAGTCAAGTTCAATATAGGAGTTGGCTTTTTTCACCAAAATATGGCAGAAACATGAAACATGGTCAGAAAAGTAGAGTTAGCTTCTAAAACAATGTATTTTTTGGGGAGATTTAACAAAACAGGTGCACAAAGAATGCAGCTGTGCATAGTAGTGTAGTGGTACCTTCTTGAGCACTGCTGAGTGTTGTAGTTCGTCTGTCACTCTGCCTAGCCAGGCACACAGCTCTCATTCACTCTCAGGCAGAAATCTAGTCTTTGAACTTTATTTGCATTTTTTATTGATGGGAATAAACTTGGATGGAGATGAGAAATTCCTGAGATGCCTAAACTGATTTGCAGAACAATATATATGGGGCCGACTATATACACCTACGGTATATACAACTCCAATCTTCAACTCCAGCACATCACTTGCTTGCAGACTATCTCTCCTCAACACCTCCAGCACATCACTTTCTTGCCCTTCCCGGACCAGCTAGCACTGATTTGTAGGCCTGACACTGGCTTAGCAAAGCCTAAAGTGAATGCTCTTTACAGGCAGGGACCACAGGCCCCTTTAGTGTAGCAAAATATAGTAGTCCTTAGTGATAGCTGTCCATGTGGCTACTGCTCCTAGTACCACCTCTTCAGGCCCTGCCAGCCCTCCTGGCTGCAACTGCCTCTCTCTACTTCACATGCCACCACAGTCGACTCCTCTGGTTCTGCATCCATCCCACACTGCAATCTCTCAGTCCACTCAGACGTGCCTCTCCTTAACGTGTGTCACTCACCAGCCCTCTTGGCTACAACCTGTTGTTCCTCCCTGGAGACGTGGCAGTGCTGTTCTCCTGCTGTCCTCCTAGTAGAAGCCTTCCTTAATCTAAAATCTAATACTTGTGTATTAACAATACTAACAATTATGAATGTGTCATGAACCATTAAAGAGAAAGTAAACCTGCAAGAGAAAAGCATAATGAGCTAGTATGCCTAGCATACTAGCTCATTATGTGGCACTTACCTGATATTGAAGCCCCCATAGTCCTCCTCGTTCACTACCGCGCCCACGCCATGTCCCCTCGCAAATACTTTGACGTCACTCCCGCGCATGTACGCGGGACCGTGCAGGTTTAGGAGATATTTCTTGCACCTACAGGTAAGCCTTAATCTAGGCTTACCTGTAGGTGCAAGATGTGTGGTTGGGTTTACAACCACTTTAAACAGACAGAGACAGAAAATTCTGTAAAAAATCACACCATTTAATAAAATGGTTAAAATAGTACAACTGGTAAACTTAGTCAAAACATTGCCAGGGTTCGGTAGCCAAATTGGCTAGTCAGAACAAGCCAGGAAATCAAGAAGATCAGCATAGTCAGAGACGGCAGACAGGACCAGGAACCAGAAAGGGGGTGTCAGCAAGGCAAGTCTTCAACAGGAACACATCAGAGTCTCTAGATATGTTGACCAAGGTGAAGGCATTGAAGAAATGAACCAGGCAGTTCAAATAAAAAAAAAGGCTGGCTGTTGGCTTGACTAACGAGCAGGAAATGATCACCAGGTGAGCCACTGTGGAACGATGAGTACTGGCAATAAACCTATAGCTGAGCAACCAGAGCACAGAGAACATCTATTAACAAATAGATGTTATAGTTTGTGTTACTAGCTATATAAAATATCATTAGCCAAAGCATCTCTTTGGAGAGATTACATATGGTAGTAGTTAGCCTTTCCTTCCCCCCCATCGCAAATGGGATAAGGTTTCACATTGCTTAAGATGCAGATGTTTGAGTATGTTTGAGTTAGAATATAAGTTCCTTATACTGTAATGTTTCATGATTAGGATATTAATAAGAAAAAAATGCTTTTTATTGAATATACATATATTGATTTATGTAACATTATTTAATTTAGATGATAGATAAAGTTATATTGTATAAGGTATATGGTTTACAAGGCTATGCCCATTTCCCCAGGGATTTTTATGGAATGCCAACATACAGTAGCTGTGTATAGAGATAATATTGTATTTCAGTGGCCATCTCCTCAGGGGTCGGGCGTTAGACCGAAACTTTGTTCAATACTAGGGATGCACCGAAATTTTGGAGGCCGAAAATAAACTTGCGAAAATTGTGTTTTCGGCACATTGCCGAAAGGAAAATAATGCTGATAATAGCACTGAAAATCACACATGCGCAGTAGCGGTAGCCGCGCTGCTGGGTGATGCCCATTGTGGGATGTCATTCTGGCTCAAGGTCGTGTCCTCCCCTCCATCCTCCTATCCTTGTAGAGTGGTGATCTCCCTGTGTCAGGGAGCTGAATTGTCCGGCCCTAGTAACAATGTCCTGCCTCCTGTGATTGACAGCACACTAAGGAAGGAATGCATGCTCCTTTTTCAAGCTGTTCCTCCCACCAACAGGGTGCGCTAGCCCGGAAATCACGCCTGTGAAGTCATCCCCTGCAGTGCTGCAGTTAACTTGCTCCATATTTTCATTGGCAAGTTTTACACTTGCAGAGCACTTGAAGCACAAGTTCTAGTTGACACTCTTCCAATTTGTAGAAAATTTGCGTGGCAAGGCTCTAGCAAGAGCAAAGTTTCAGCCAGCGGCGAGTCCACAGCAAAAACTCTACAAGTCTACAGCATGAAAATTCAGCCACAGTGACCCCTGTGGTGGGATGACTATTGCACAAAATAACCGAACCAGAACTTGTAGCAGACTTGCAGAATGTTTGCAAAGAAAGTTGATCTGAAGCCATGCAATACCGACTTGCTGCAATTGTGCAACAGTCCTATATACAGCTTCTCTTCTTCCTCCAGCACACTCTTGCTTGTAGAACCCAGCTATGTCTCCCTGTAGTAGTTTAGTAGCGAAGGCCTATTACAGGCAGGGACTCGCAGCCCCTATACTTGAGAGCAGATAGGGTGACACAGCTCACACTTTCCCAGCACTTCCTCTCTGTTGTCACTGATCCCAGCACCACCTCTTCAGGCACTACCAACCTAACTGGCTGCAGCTGCCCCTCTCACAAGCCCTTCTAGCTAACTTCTCCAAAGTCATCCAGACTTACACTCTCTCCCCAGTCCTCCAGACTGACACTTTCTCCACAGTCCTCCCAGACTGAACACTGACCAGCCCACCCGGCTAATTGCTCAAAAGATCTCCCAGACATTCCGACCTGCTCCCGCTGTCCTCTCTTCTTGCTCCTCTGCCTCCTGGAAGGGTTTCCTCTGTGTGTTGTAGGGGGAATGTTCCAGCACTCTAGCCCCAGACCTGGCATCACCCCCTCCTAAACTAGGAGGTGCCCTGCGAGGGCCTCTGACAACCTCTGACAGCCTCCTCAACATTCCATCTCCATCTTCCACCCAACTGCCCCTGCTGGCCTGACAGCCCTTTTACTTGAGATTCAGGTGATCATTGGAGGGCCTCACAAATATGCATAACAGCCCCTCCTAGCCTCCTCCCATTACATCCAGAACCTTCTCAAACCATTGCCAGGCTGGATCACACACACAGCGTGCATCTCCCACTGTGTGACGGACCTAGGTCTGTATTTGGCGCAGCGCTCTAATGAGGTTCCGCCTCCTAGGACGTTTCGTGTGATAGTCTAGAATAGATGGAACACCGATTGAATCAGTGTTCCGCCTATCACATGAGATGATGGCCTAGGAGGCGGGACCTTGTTACAGCGGTGTGCTGCCAACTAACACAGACCTAGCTCTGTCACACACAGTGGAGATGCCCGCTGTGTTTGACACATGGAGGAGAGAGGGAGATGAGCGCAGCCACAGATCAAAGCAGCCCCAGGGCAGGCGGTCAACCGGGAAATTTCCCGGTATCCCGGCAGGCCAGTCCAGCCCTGCATCATTCCCTTCACAGGTAGTACTGATGCTTAAGTAATCTCCTCAAGTTGCCTTTAGCTCCTCTGACATGGACAAAGTGGCTCTTGGTGGGCTGTCCAGCATTAACAACTACCACCTTGTCTTTGTAAAAAGCTCTTACCAGGTGCCATTTCTGCAGAATGTCTTGAAACCAAGTCGAAGCTTGGTCACTATGCTGTCCCCGCAAGGGTTTGGGGACATGCATGTACTCCCACACCAGGTCATCCTCCCACTCTCTGCGGGAGTCCTTAGTGATGTCCCACAAGCTCAGGAGGGACATAGGGGTAGTCCAGATCCCACTCCAGGGGTAGTCCAGTCCAGCTGTACCTCCCACTGGAACCTTGAAAACCTAAGCAGTTCCCTAGGCTTGCCTTTTCCAGGGAGAACGCAGGCCTTGTGTAAGGAAAGGACAGAGACGCCGTTGGCACGCACACACGCGCATGCGCGCATACCTGGAACGCAGAATACGTTTTTGACCAATGGCGCGCATCCACCAACCGCAACGGCGCACTTCCGCGCATGCGCGGGTGCGGTGGACGGCGCGCAAACGCACGGGGCGTTCCTGACCCTTCCTTCCTATTTAAAGGGCGCTCTGATGACCGGGCGGTGCTGACCGGCCTTCAGCAGTTCCTGAATTCCTGACGCCCGTATCTATCACCAAGATTCCTGTTTGACCACCTGGCTTGTGACCTTGACCTTGCTCCTGCTTAACCCTTGTGTACTCCGCTGCCTGCCTGCTAACGACCCGGCCTGTGACCTCTGACCTTGCCTCTGCTCAATCCTTTGTACTTCGCTGCCTGCTTGCTGCCAACACGGCCATCCTAGACCTCTGCATCCTAGCCTCCTGCCACGGGTCACCCGGACTTGCTAGGGGTTGGAGTTCCCCTTTATTCAGGCTCTTCGCTCCACACCACCTAGCCCTGTGCCTGCTGCTCATCTAGGGTCTGCTGCCCTCCCTGCATCCAGCGGTACTGCAAGCAAACATCATCTGGCACCCGTGTTCCTCCTACCTGAACGCCATCTGTTTCACCCTCAGAGGGGTTCTGAGTTGGAGATTCAAGGGAGGCCGACCTCTTCACATCAGACTCCTACCAGGTACGTGACACCTTGAGTGACCTCACTACCCACTGCCTGCATTCAGCTGCTCTGGTCTGGGTGTAAAGGGGCTGTTGAGGAATTTCCGTCACACACAAACTGGGGTCTGGATGGATCCTTCAGTCGTTTAAGATGAGTCTGGTGCAACTATCACCTGGGGCAACACTTCCACCTTCTCCTGAGAGTGTCCCCATTCCCACTCCTCTTCTGAGCTACTGTGTAATGACTACTCTTCCAACTTTTCATCAAATTATGCCTGTAGTCTGGGCAACACCCAATCTATAGCGCCTAACACTGCCACTCCCCTCTGGCTTACCTGAGGATGCATTGCCCTCCTGCACTGGCTTTTTCCAGGTGGGGTCAACATTCAGCAGAGATTACGGGTGAGGCTAGCATTACAGGGATAGTGTCTGGTTCCTGCTGAGTAGTACTTACAGTTAGCAGCTCCCTGACCAGGATGCAGGCCGAGGCAGATTTCCAACTTCTCTTCCCCTAAGCCACTTGTTTGGTGGTTTGTCTCAAGCCTCTAACTCAGGGGTCCTCAAACTACGGCCCGCCGAGGACCTTTATCCGGCCCACTGCACCCAGGGTCGGTAGAATGCTGTGTCAGGATCTCACTGAAAAGTTTGGGCGCGCTGTGATAGTAGTCCCGCCCTCCTCTTAGACCAGCTTGTGTGATAGATGCAGTGTTCTGTCTATCACATGAGCTAGTCTAGGAGGAGGGCGGCACTACTATCACAGCGCGCCCAAACTTTTCAGTGAGATCCTGACACAGCAGGAGCAGGAGAGATCCCAATGCACACACTGACTGGTGAGACATCGTTTGGCACAGTAAGGCTGCAATGGTAAGGGAGGGCATGTAATGATGGTGGGGGGGGCTGCAATGTTGAGGGGGGCTTGTGATAATGGTGAGGGGGGCTTGTAAAATGGTGAGGGGGCTGCAATGGCGAGGGGGGCTTGTAATGATGGTGGCAGGGGGGCTGCAATGGTGGGGATGCTTGTAATGATGGTGAGGGGAGCTTGTAATGATGGTGGGAGGCTGCAATGTTGAGGGGGGCTTGTAATGATGGTGGGGGCTGTAATGGTGAGGGGGGCTTGTAATGATGGTGGGGGGCTGCAATGGTGAGGGGGCTTGTAATTATTGTGGGGGGCTGCAATGGTGGGGGGGCTTGTAATGATGGTGAGGGGAGCTTGTAATGATGGTGGCAGGCTGCAATGGTGAGGGGGGCTTGTAATGATGGTGGGGGGCTGTACGGGTGAGGTGGGCTTGTAATTAGGTGGGGGGCTGCAATGGTGAGGGGGCTTGTAATTATTGTGGGGGGCTGCAATGGTGGGGGGCTGCAATAGTGAGGGGGCTTGTAATGATGGTGGGGGGCTACAATGGTGAGGGGGGCTTGTGATAATGGTGAGGGGGGCTGCAATGGTGAGGGGGGCTTGTAATGATGATGGGGGGCTGCAATGGTGGGAGGCTTGTAATGATGATGAGAGGCTGGAATGGTGAAGGAGCTTGTAATGATGGTGGAGGGCTGCAATGGTGAGGGGGCTTGTAATTATTGTGGGGGGCTGCAATGGTGGGGGGCTTGTAATGATGGTGGGGGGCTGCAATAGTGAGGGGGGCTTGTAATTATTGTGGGGGGCTGCAATAGTGGGGGGGTGTAATGATAGTGGGGGTCTGCAATGGTGAGGGGGGCTTGTAATGATGGTGGGGGACTGCAATGGTGAGGGGGCTTGTAATGATGGTGGGGGCTGCAATGGCAAAGGGGGCTGTAATGGTGAAAGGGGCTTGTAATAATGGTGAGGGGGGGCTTGTAATGATGGTGAGGGGGCTGCAATGGTGAAAGTGGCTTGTAATGATGGTGAGGGGGGCTTGTAATGATGGTAAGGGGGGCTGCAATGGTAAGGGGGGGCTTGTAATGATGGTGAGGGGGCTGCAATGGTGAGGGGGGCTTGTAATGATGGCGAGGGAGGCCGCAATGAGGGCACAGTAAGGCGGCATTGAAAGTGAGGCTGCAGTGAGAGCACGGTAAGGCTACAATGATGCGCACGGGTTGGGGGACTTTCAGTTTTTTTTTTGTCGGGGGGGCGGCAGTGAAGGACCCGGCCCTCTAACGGTCTGAGGGACAGTGAACTGGCCCCCTGTTTAAAAAGTTAACTGCTACATCTTCGGGACAATTTGTTCTGTTATAAAACAACAGATTTACTTGCAGGTTCACTAGGTGAAAATAAAAGAAAGAAAGCCTAAAAAAGGGATTTTTAATAACAGCTTACCTGTAAAATCCTTTTCTTGGAGTACATCACGGGACACAGAGCGAATAGTCATTACATATGGGTTATATGGGTACCTTCAGGTGTGGACACTGGTGTAATCAACTTCACAGGAAGTTCCTCCCTATATAACCCCCTCCCACTGAGAGTGCTTCAGTTTTGTAGCAAGCAATTTCTCCGAGGTTACACAATGTTCCCCAAAAGAGGGGTGGGAGCTCTGTGTCCCGTGATGTACTCCAAGAAAAGGATTTTACAGGTAAGCTGTTATTAAAAATCCCTTTTTCTTGATCGTACATCACGGGACACAGAGCGCATAGTCATTACATATGGGATGTCCCAAAGCAATGCTCCATGAAGGGAGGGAGACCGTAAGGCCAAAATTAGCCAAACAGAAAATATATCAGGAGGTAAAAAATAGCTCCACCAACAGAAAAAACAAGGGGGCGTGAACCGGGCCAGAGGATTCTATACTGCTGCCCGAAGGACCGCCTGCCCAAATGCTGCGTCCGTAGCTTTTGTGACGTCCAACTTATAAAATTTAGTAAACGTATGTACGGAAGACCAGGTTGCCGCTTTGCAAACCTGTGCCATAGAGATCTGATGGTGTGCCGCCCAGGAGGCACTCATGGCCCTCGTAGAATGGGCTTTAACTGATAAGGGAGGTGGAACGCGCTTCAGACCATAGGCCTGAAAAATCAGCTGCTTAATCCACCTAGCCAAGGAAGACTTGGCAGCCGGCTGACCCTTCTTGGGGCCATCCGGGAGAACGAAAAGCACATCTGTTTTCCGAATCTTTTCTGTAGCCTTGAGATAAACCCTCATGGCTCGAACCACGTCCAAATTATGAAGCAGTCTTTCCTCTCTGGACTGGGGAGTAGGAAAGAAGGATGGTAGGACTAGGTCCTGATTCAAGTGAAAACTGGATATGACCTTAGGAAGGAAAGAAGGCTGAGGCCGCAGAACCACTCTGTCCTTATGCAGAATCAGGTACGGTTCCCTGCAAGACAAGGCTGCCAGCTCGGAGACCCTTCTGGCCGAAGCCATAGCCACCAAGAAAACCAACTTTCGGGTTAGCAGCACAAGAGGGATTTCTGTCAGAGGTTCAAACGGCTGCTTTTGTAAAGCTGACAAGACCAGATTTAAATTCCAGGGGCAGAGGGGAGCTCTAATAGGGGGATTTACATGCAAGACCCCCTGCAAAAAGGTTTTCACAAGCGAATGTGTGGCCAAAGGCCTTTGAAACCATATCGATAAGGCAGACACCTGCCCCTTTAGAGTACTAAGAGCCAACCCCTTGTCAACGCCAACCTGGAGGAATCGCAAGATCCTGTCAATAAAAAACTTGCGAGGATGCCCTCCTTGAGACTCGCACCACTCCACATAGGTTCTCCAGACTCTGTAATAGATATTTCTAGAGACTGGCTTTCTAGCTTGAATTAACGTAGATATGACTTGGGCTGAGAGGCCTCTGCCCTTAAGAATTAGGGATTCAGCCGCCAAGCCATCAAATTTAGCTGCTGTGAAGCAGGGTGGTAGATCGGGCCCTGAGACAGCAGATCTGGGTGCAGGGGGAGTGGCCACGGTGCCCCTACTGACATCCTCACGATGAGTGCGTACCAAGCCCTTCTGGGCCAGGCTGGGGCCACCAGGATCACCGGCCTGCGCTCCACCCTGATCCTTCGTAGAAGGCGGGGAATCATCTGTAGTGGAGGGAACGCATACAGGAGAGAAAACTGGTGCCAGGGGCAAACCAACGCATCGGTCCCGTAGGCCGAGGGGTCCCTGGCTCGGGATACGAATTTGTCCAACTTCTTGTTGAATCTTGTTGCCATGATGTCCACATCGGGAACTCCGAATCTTTGGCAAATCTCTTGGAATACCTGGGGGTGAAGAGACCACTCTCCCGGGAGTAACTGTTGACGACTCAAAAAATCTGCTTGAGAATTGTCTATCCCTGGGATGAACACTGCTGAGATGCAGGGTACATGGGCTTCGGCCCATGAAAAAATCAGGTTTACTTCCCTTTGAGCCGCTAGGCTCCTTGTGCCCCCCTGGCGGTTTATGTATGCCACCGCCGTGGCATTGTCGGACTGTATCCTTACTGGCAGACCCTGCAGGGGGAGAGTCCAGGCGACCAGGGCCAACCGAGCAGCTCTGATCTCTAGGACATTGATGGGAAGCAGACTTTCTGCCTCTGACCACTGTCCCTGCTGGGTCCGTTTTCCTAAGATTGCCCCCCAACCTGTTAGGCTGGCATCTGTGGTTACTATTTTCCACGAGATGGGGCAAAAGGTTTTCCCTTTTGATAATTTTTGAGGGATCAGCCACCAGTACAGGCTGCGCCTGACTCCTGGGGAAAGAACTAATGGACGGTCTAATGCCTGTATGGACTTGTTCCAAGCAGAGAGAATAGCTGCCTGCAGAATTCTGGTATGGATCTGGGCATAGGGCGCTGCTTCGAAGGCGGCCACCATCTTTCCCAGCAGTCGCATGCATAGGCGAATAGTCGGCTTCCTTTTGCCTAAGACTATTTGAATCGTTTGAATCAACGACCTGATCTTCTCTTGAGGTAAAAATACCCTCTGGCATTCTGTATCTAACCGAAAGCCTAGATATTCCAACTGTCTTGTGGGTTGTAACCTTGATTTTTCTTGGTTCACAATCCACCCGAACTCTTCTAGATGCCGCACTGTGCGGACTACTGCATGATTGAGGTTGGAAGCTGATCTGTCGATAACCAGGAGATCGTCCAGGTATGCCAGGACCAAGATGCCTTCTGTCCTTAGGACGGCTAGCACCGGGGCTAACACCTTTGTGAATACCCGTGGAGCTGTTGCCAACCCGAAAGGGAGGGCTACGAACTGGTAATGACTTTGATTTATCGTAAAACGAAGAAACTTGTGATGTGCTGGGTAAATCGGCACATGCAGATATGCATCCTTTATGTCTATAGATGCTAGAAAGTCGCCCTGATGCAGGCTGGCTGTCACTGAACGTATGGAGTCCATACGAAAGGTCTGAATCCTTAGAAAGCGATTTAGGCGTTTGAGGTCTAATATAGGCCTGACGTCGCCCTTGGGTTTTGGTATAACAAAAAGGTTGGAGTAGAATCCCAGACCCCTTTCTTGGGTTGGTACTTCTACAATTACTCCTTGGAGCAAGAGGCGATCCAACGCCTTTACGAGAGAGGCCCTCTTTAACGGGTCGCTTGGAAGACTTGACCCCTGAAAATGAGGAGGGGGGATTTCTCGAAACTCTAGTTTGTAGCCTGTGGCTACCACGGACCGAACCCAAGAGTCGGGATTCTGGCCTTCCAGACTTCGGAGCAACTGAAGTCTTCCCCCCCACCCAAGAGAGTGGGGGCGCCCCTTCATAAATCTGACTTGATGACTGGTTTAGCCGGCTTGCGAGACCAGGGCCTCTTGTTTGCCGCGGCTTGTCCCTGTGGGCGGCTATTAACTGCTGAACGTCCGGGAGGCCGTCGATACTGACGGGAAGTCGAAGGGGCCAAGCCTGCAAGGGCCTGTCGTTTAAACGCGGGCCCACGCGGTCTTTTCTTGACCGGTAAGGAAGAACCTTTACCACTTGATATGGTTTGGATATATTTATCTAGGTCTTCACCGAATAGTCTTCCCCCATGAAAGGGAAAACCCTGCTAAAAGCTTTTTGCAGGGTGCCTCTGCTGACCAGTTCTTTAGCCACGAAAGACGACGCATGTGAACCACCAGCAGAGATAACCGGGATGTCTGTTGGATAGAGTCCTTAATAGCATCTACTGCAAAGCAGAGAGCCCTAGGGAAATCTGCTAATTCACGAGTTTGCTGAGCCGGCATGTCCTTTAATATCTGTTTTGCCTGATCCTTTAAGGCCTGACAAACGCCAATGGCTGCCACCCCTGGCTGAACCATGGCACCTACTGAGGTGAAAGAAGCCTTCACTAGGGTCTCTAATTTTTTGTCGACCGGATCCTTGAACATCTGGACATTTTCAACCGGACAGGTCAGGGATTTATTCACGCAGGAAATGGCCGCGTCCACTGTGGGGAGCCCATTTCTTTTAAAAATTTCTCCTCCATAGGATAGAGAATAGAGAACCTCTTAGGAGGGATAAAGATCCTATCAGGTCGAGCCCAATCCTGGTAAATCAGGCCCCGCAGAAGGGGGTGAATCGGAAAAGACACACAAGTTAATGGAGCCTTTAAAGAACCAAATGAGGATACCACAGGGGCTGCTAGTTCTGGCACTGGAAGTTTAAAAGCAGTGCGAACTATATCGGTCAAAGACTGGATCCACAGGCTCTCCGCTTGAGAGGCCGAAAAATATTCATCTACAGTGGAACCCTCCATGTCTGAACCTTCGGGACTTGGGTCTGCTTGATCCCCTTGTGGGTCCCGTTCCTCCGAAGAGGAGACCTCCGCATCTGAAAAAAACACCAAACTAGGTGAGGGGGATCTAGCCCGTTTGCTGCTTGGCAAAGGGCGGGCAAACAAAGCAGTTAACCTTTTCTCTAGCCCACCCAGGGTGGTCGCTAGCATTTCTTCCGTTACGTAAACGGGAATGGGTGGATCGGGGGCCGCCTCTACCCCCAGCATCCCCAATGGCTCTTGAACTATGCTACTCGGTGGTCTAACTGGTGAGGGTGGGGCCGTTGACGTCTGGCCCAAATCCTCTGACCCCGTTGGAGACCCGTTTGTTTCTTGGCACCTTTTGCAGCCTTGGCTGGTCCTGATGCCTTTGGAGCCATTGCACAACCTTGAGTCACCCCTATTGCCAACACCTGACTGTTGCAGCTAGGAGTAACCAATATGAGGACAGGTATGAGGAAAATGAAAAAACTGTTTTTTTTTTTTTTTTTTTTTCCAAAATAATTTTTTTTTTATTTTTTTTTTATTTTTTTTACTCGCCTGGGAGGTGGCAATACCGAGGAAACCTGTGAGTATTGACACACCAATGCCCGTTAGCCGGAGTCCAAGGTAAACTCAGATACTGCTGGATCTAAGGCTGAGTCCCTTTAAGCAAAAAAACTTCCTTTTTTTTTTTTTTTTTCTGGTCAATAGTGGACCTAAGTCCTAGACCTGAAGATCCACAAAACCGCCACTAGGTGTCCCTGTGTGGCCAAAGACCCAGCTGCACGCTCTGTATCCTTTCTTCCTCTGCCTCCAGGAGGGAAAGACCAGCCAGAGAAAAAGTTTTCTCTTTAACAGACCCTGACGCTGCTGGCCCGCCCCCCCGACGCACGCCGACGCTATAAAAGGCGGCGTGCACGCGCGCGCGTGCGCGCACACGCGCGCGCACCCCCCCCCACGCTGAAACCACATGGAGGAAGCAGAGCAGAGGAACAACATGGACCAGCGCTAGGCAGCACCAACAGACACCAGGTAAGCACTAATCTTATTGTAGTGCACACACAGAGAGGAAGCTGTCCCCATGGGCTTCCTAAGAAACAGGAGTTTTTACCAGCAATTTCCTCTTTTAAAACATGTGGGGTTGCAGTATCAATCCTAACAGGCAGACCTGGGGTGAGTAGCAAATATATATCTTACACAAGTATACATATATCTACATGTTATCTGGGTAAAACATTAGTATCCCATCCTGCCCATACAGACATAGTGGAGATAGTGGCTGATGCACAAGCATACTGTTAGCCAACCCAGAACCCCCAGGGGGATACCTACTGTCGAACCAAGTCCCGCAGGTTCCCTCTTACCTGCTCCACGCCGCAGGGTATTGCAAATTGCAAGAGGCCCAATCTTCCCCCATCTCCGTGGGTATTGTCTCGGACCTTCAGGGACCGGGGTCCTGTGTTTAAGGAACCCACACCCCTGGACCTATATAGCATCCTGGCATCAGTAGCGTTTAGTCCTGGAAGAGACCAAGGCACTGGAGCCCAGAATCCAGCCCTCCAAGGAGAGGCATTATAGGCAACACCCCACTCCAGCAGGGCCCGGGTACCGTACACCTTGGCTTTGAAGCACTTCGGACGTATCCGGCTAGCTATCCTGGGTCCCGAGACCTCCGAGGGACAGCTAGACGTGACCAACACCTAAGACACTGGCGGAAAAACTGAAGCACTCTCAGTGGGAGGGGGTTATATAGGGAGGAACTTCCTGTGAAGTTGATTACACCAGTGTCCACACCTGAAGGTACCCATATAACCCATATGTAATGACTATGCGCTCTGTGTCCCGTGATGTACGATCAAGAAAAGAAAACAAATGCATCCATCACAAGAGGTAGGCCACAATATGATAAATGTTTGCTTTTGGGTTTATTACCACTTTGGAAAGCTCTGGGAAGCTGCAGTCTGCCTTATCTTTGTGGCATCTATCATTGATTCTCTTGCAATACCTACACAAAATTTGGGGGTTGATTTACTAAAAGAAAATAGACTGCACTTTGCAAGTGCAATTCCTCTCCAGAGCTTAGTAAATGAGGTGAAGCTTCATTTTGAAAAGAATAGCAAATCACATGCAAGGAAAACGTTTAAAAAAATAAATTTTTGCTTGCACATAATTGGATGATGGAAGTCAGCAAATCTTCCCCTCATTTACTAAGCTTTGGAGCAACTGCCCTTACAAAGTGCACAGTCTATTTGCCTTTAGTAAAGCAACCCCAAATCTCCAATTAATATCATTATAATGCTGTTTCGTATTTGAATATGATTGGTCGCAGCTAGGCCAAAGCAATTTACCGCACCCAACTCATTCGCAGTGTTGTGTTGTGATATGTCTGAAACCGACATGCTTTTGATGTGAAAATCCTGAGATTTTAGCTGTCCCGCCTCTGCACGGCCTCCTGGCGTGGTGGCCACCTGTAAGCCCAGGGGCCCCATAATCTTCTATTGCCCGGGGTCCCCATGAGTTGTCAGTCCACCCCTCGTTTATACCTACGAAAGAGAATCCAAAGTAACAAATTAAAACTTTGAACTTAAAAGCCAAATTTTTTCATTCCCTGATCACTGCCATTCCGCTCATTAACATGTTAAAGACATTTTTTTTTATTTCATTACAGCATTACACCATATTTTAGACCTAGCTATGTCATCACTGGGTCTCTGTGCCTCTCTAAGCAATGCAGGCTGGTGGGAGGGGCCAGCAAGGGTTCTATATAGCTTCTTAAAAATATCACAGCACTCTGTCTCAGGACTCCTCTCAAGAACCTGGTTCTTGGCAGGCCTTATGCAAAGATCAGAAGGCCTTGGTGTGTGTCAGTTTAGAGGATTGGGTGGATGGTGAAGGACTTGCATGCAGACTGTCTAAGATAATGCCCAAATGAGCTGCTGAACCTTCATGAAAACTGAAATCCACAGAATAAAAGAGTTGGCCCAAGCATGGTAAAGCTGGGAAGGAAAGCGTTAACTAATGATGAATGTCTTGCAGCCAGAATATGTGGTGGGCACTACAGCAAGTACAGAGGAACCTTGGATTGCGGTTTTCAAGCACTGTATTTAAAAAAATCGTGACTCAGTTTGCGAGTGTTGTCTCGCAAAACAAGCACGATTCAGGCAAAAGTGGTGTGCAGTACTGCTTTGGCCTGAGGTGGGCGGGGCCCCGGAGCCGAGGCGAACGTCAGAGCCATTCGGAAATGCACGGAAAGGCCCGAGGACAGCATGACTGACCTTGGCAAATCTTGGGTAGGAAGTCTTTCCGAGGTTTTTTCCAAGGTCAGCCGAAGTGTCCTCGGGCCTTTTCAGCCATTTCCGAGGCTCTCCGGCGCCCCCCCGCCTCTGGCCGCATGCAGTATTGCATCCCATTGAAGTCAATACAGAACTAATTATTTTTGTTTACATTAAATTCAATGGGGAAACTCGCTTTGATATGCGAGTACTTTGGATTGCTAGCATACTCCTGGAACGGACTATGCTCGTAATCCGAGGTTCCACTGTACACTGTGAGTGTACAAGTTCAGTGTACAGTGAAAACAACAAAGCATTTACCATATAGGAGAGAAGCTTGTATAAATGTGCAAGATTGAAGGTAAGGCTGAATTTAGCTTTATTAATATTCAAGTAACATTCAGAAGAAAGTTAGAAAGTTTACTTGAGTTGAGAAAGTGAGCATTAATCAAAAACATGCAGCTGGCACTTAAAGGTAATACAAACTTCTATCAAACAATATATCAACAAAAGTGCAGCGCTAAGAAAATATATATGTATACAGAAAGGCAGGTCCCTTGAGAACGTGCTCTTGCACAAAACGTGTCGGAAAGGGCCTACTCACTGACGCCATTGCTGCTGGGATAGGCAGATCCCTTGAGAATGTGCTCTTGCACGAAACACGCTCTCAAGGGCTTACACACTGACACCATTACCTCTGGGCCCCCGTGCATAGGGGTGGCAGCCATGATTTTTGTATTTTTTTTTAAACAATTAATGTTTTTGTGCTATAGCAAGAATTTTTATAAATACTGCACTATACAAGCTTTTTTTGGGCTCCTTTGCGTGAGCTTTTTTACTTAGTGCTGGGTCTCCTGTGATGTCCTCCTCAATCGCCCATTTCTCTGAATGAGATGGTGCCAAGCTTCAGGATTATGTCCAAAGGCTTTCAAAGGCTTATTCTCTGGTAAGTGCGGAGGAATACCGCGACTAAGGCCGCGACTAAGGCCGCATACACACAATCAAATGTATCTGCTGAAACCGGTCCGACGGGCGAGCAGATGCTTTAAAACTTGTCTGCTGGAAACCCGTCCGTCCGACATGTCCGCTGGTTAGTACGCCTAACCAGCGGACAAAAATCTCCCGCATGCGCCGAATGGATTCGACGCATGCGTGGAAGTATTTTACTTCCAGGAGTGGTGACGTGGCGGCGTCAACGTCATCGCCACGTCACCGTGCTGTCTGTACACTGATCAAACCAAAATAGCCCAGCAGACATATCCGATGAAAACGGTCTGTCAGACCATTTTCATCGGATTTGTTTAGTCGTGTGTACGCGGCCTAAGGGGCACTAGGGAACATTTTGGAATGCAGGCAGATATATATTTTCACTTTCTAGTGAATGCATTGGCACATTGCACTGTCATAACAAATTTCTGGAAATCTCTTTGCATTATTAATTCACCTGGGACATTTTTTACTTATTGACTTTCTATTATATACACAGCCCTCAAAATTTCCACTCGCCTACTAGCATTTGGCGAGTGGATTTAAGCTGGGGGCGAGTGATGACAGGGCTGCATGACCAATCTCCCTACAATCTGTGCCTACCCTTAGAGTCCCGATGAGATTGGTGGCCGAAGAGGAAAGGTGCATGCTCGGGAAAAGTAGTCTGGTGAGCCGCGCACAGGCAGAGCAGTACACGGGTGCTCTCCTTACAATTCTCATTAAGCCATTGGACCTAACAGTATGACCTATCTGAGCCTGCCCCCCTCCTCCGACCAATGTAGCTGGAGAGCAGAAAGTAATGAGTGAGGTGGAGGATTGGGAAAATTACCACTCCGGTGCAGCACTCACTGAAAGTTGCCCTGACATGAGAGCGGCAGCCTTCCAGTTTGTGCAGTTTTCTTCTCCTTGTGCTCTATGTAAGTGTCAGTGTGTGCTGTGCTATGGTGTCAATGGCTGTGCAGTTGTGTGGATCTCAGCGCTGGATTGTACTCCCTCCCGCTGTGCTGCAGCTCCTCTCCTCACTGCCAGCCTGAATAAAAGGGGGAAGTGGGGACATGCAAGCGTGGAGCCGCACACACAGGCTCCTGATGATGAGATGAATGGGAGAGAGAGAGAGAGAGAGAGAGAGAGAGAGAGAGAGAGAGAGAGAGAGAGAGAGGATGGATGGGAGTTGCAGAGGAGACAGCAAGACAATGGGGAAGAGACCCAGTTCTAGTGCCCTGTCCCTCTGGTCTGACCCCAGTGCCCTGTCTCTCTGGTCTGACCCCAGTGCCCTGTCCCTCTGGTCTGCCCCCAGTGCCATGTCCCTCTGGTCTGCCCCCAGTGCCCTGTCCCATTTTGTTAAAGTTGTTGTTGGTAATATTTAATTTTGTAACTTGATTCTGCATAAAACATTTAACAGTGTCTTTCCATGAGATAATCTACGAGGGTGTGTTTACGGGTGTAATTAAGCGCAGGGCAGTGTATGAATTAGGTGGGGCAATTGGTGGCGAGTAACTCTTGAGGCCTGGCTAGTAGCTCAGGACTTGAAATTTTGAGCCCTGATATACATATATATTTTCTTAGCGCTGCACTTTTGTTAATTATATAGAAAGTTTACTTGGTTGGCTTTACATAATTGCAATCAAATGTATTTGGTTTTACACAATGCTTGTGAATGGAACTGCAGCCTCTTATCACATTGTTCTATATTGTGCAACATCCCTTTCATGCTCCATTGTGTATTGGCAAGAATGCAAAGTTTGGGGAACGGGACAGCACTTGGATCTGGCTTAGGCAGCTCACATCACTCAGAGGATAAGGCTGGTGGCAACATCGGGCTTTAATTAGCAGAAAGAACAAATACAGGTATGTCTGGGTGTAGTGGTGGGGGTGTACATCTTACTCTGAGTTACGGCCAGTGGTGTATCTAGGGTATGGCAGCCATGGAAAGTGCCATGGGCGCCAAATGAAGGGGGCGCTGTTGAGTGGCTGGGCAACAAGGCACTTACCAGGGTCTGAGAGTCTCTTCTTCCCTCCTCCAGGATCTCCTTTTCAGCACCTTTGTTAATGGACAATGGCAGTGCTATCCCTGCTGCATTCAGCCACAGCCCTCCCCTGTTCTCCCAGGCTCTCCCATTCCATCTGGTCGCACACAAAGAAGGAGGAACATCAGTTTCTCGCTCTCCTCTGTGAAAACTGAGGCCTTAAGTGATGAAGATTTCATCACTTCCAGTATTGGTTCTGCATTTACCTGGCCTTGGAGGGCAGAGGAGGGATCAGAGGTCTAATAAACCCCAGATTTCTACATAAAGAGGATATGCGGCGATCATATGCCACTACCCAAGGTATCACAAGGGATGATAAATATCACTAATTGTTAGATGTTTTTTTTTGTTGAGGTTATCTGAAAGATAGGTTTCCATTGTTTCGACAAGGGCGCAGTTTCAGTGCTTGCCATATTTTCACTAGATACGCCTCTGGTTACGGCACAGTTTGTGATTTGAAACATACATTGCAAATTGTTCACCTGATTTTATCTTTGTCCTTGAATTTAAATGACTGTATTGCTATCTGACAATGCTTTCAGAACAGCTCATAAAAAGAAAGTTATAAATATATTTCAACCTTATATAACTATTCAACAAGTGAGAAACATTTAGTTCCCTTCCATGGTGCTAGGTAACCAATGACAGGTTTTCCGGAGCAAAAGTACTTTATTTATTGTAGGGAAAGATGTTCTGTACAATGGAGGCTGGTGCACGTTGTATTCTATACCATAGCTTATACTGAGGGGTTTGCTTAAAGTGGAAGTGAAGTCTGATTATTAACCGCTTCATTCCCGGAAGATTTTACCCCCTTCCTGACCAGAGCACTTTTTACGATTTGGCACTGCGTCGCTTAACTGACAATTGCACGGTCGTTCGACATTTTACCTAAACAAAATTGATGTCCTTTTTTCCCCCCACAAATAGAGCTTTTTTGGTGGTTTTTGATCGCCTCTGCGGTTTTTATTTTTTGTGTTATAAACAAAAAAAAGATCTTTTAAATTTTGCTATAATAAATATCCCCCAATTTTTTTTTAAATAAAAACATTTCTTCACCAGTTTAGGCCAATATATATTCTTCTACATATTTTTGGCAAAAGAATTGCAATAAGCGTACATTGATTGGTTTGCGCAAAAGTTATCGCGTCTACAACTATGGGAAAGATTTATGGCATTTTTAACCTCCCTGGCGGTATGATTCTTTCAGATTTTAGGTGCTTAAAGCGGTACCATTATTTGCAAGGGAATTTGGCGTTTTATACTGTAGGCTTGTAATTCTTAGGAATAACTCACTGAAATCTATCCAAACAAGAGTCTAATAGGCATCCCGGGTATGATTTTTTTTTTTATTAAAAATTATAATATAATAAATAATTATAAAAAATTATAACAAATAATAATATAATTATAGTAAAAATTATTCAATAATGTAATCAAATCAAAATCACTGAAATTTGCTCAGTTGCAGAATTTTTGCTGTCATTATTTTTTTTTTTTATGACGAATTTCCCCATAAATTGCTATCGCTAAATTCTGCAAGTGATTCTGATTTATTATCGCTGTTTTTTAGCTGCTCTAAAACAATTTTTGCCATAAAGGGAGACTTTTGGTTGCTATGGGCAATCTACAGTTTGCAGGGAGAAAGAACAGTTTTTATTATATAAAAGAACATGTAGTGTACAGGGCAGACCACTAGGGACATGGGGGGTGTGTATTTTTTACATACAGTACTGTAATCTATAAGATTACAGTGTACTGTATGTAATGTGTTTGTTTACATTTTCGAATTTGGTGCTCATCAGCACTTTTAAGCACATCAGTGTACAGCCTCGGCACGATTCTGTGCCAGGACAAAGGTACATAATCCCGGCCCAGTCTATCAAGATATCCGAAGACTCTGAACCGAGAAGATCACTATGAAAATATGGACATGCCAGCTATGGAAAAGGGGGGAGAGTTCTTTGCCATGAGGTGCCATGTTGGACTTCCAGTGACCAGTATGAGAGAGTGAGATCAAATTTAACACACCTGCTCCCCATTCACACATGAGACCATGTAACACTAACGAGTCACATGACACTGAAAATGGCTAATTGGGCCCAATTTGGACATTTTTTCTTAGGTGTGTACTGACCTTTGTTGCCAGTGAATTAGACATTAATGGCTGTGTGTTGAGTTATTTTGAGGGGACAGCAAATGTACACTGTTATATGTTATACAGGCTGTACACTCACTACTTTACATTGTAGCAAAGTGTAATTTCTTCAGTGTTGTCACATGAAAAGATAGAATAAAATATTTACAAAAATGTGAGGGGTGTACTCACTTTTGTGAGATACTATATTTTGAAGTTGCTCCGGTCTTCAGTGTAGAGGAGGGGCAGTTGACAACTGCCCCAAAGTAAGCCTATGGGTAATGTCATCACCCAGGCTCTGCATCCATTGTTGTTGTCTCTCCTCTACACTCCGGTGCTGGAAGACCGGAGCAACTCTCAAAATATAGTATCTCACACAAGTGAGTACACCCCTCACATTTTTGTAAATATTTTATTCTATCTTTTCATGTGACAACACTGAAGAAATTACACTTTGCTACATGAGACTAGACCAGAACGACCTCAGAATAGATAAGAGTAGACATCTTTTATTTTACAGGATAGATAGAATAGTCTTAAAAGAGGGGGTGGGAGTATATTTAGCCCTAGTTATTATTATTATTATACAGGATTTATAAAGCGCCAAGAGTATGCGTAGCGATTTACAACCTTAGGGCAAACAGTACAGTTACAATACAATTGAATACATGAGGAAACAGAGGGCCCTGCTTGTTAGAGCTTACAATCTAGAAGGGATAAGTGATACAAAAGGTAATAACTATGGGGGATGAGCTGCTGTAGGTCGCGTAACTAGTTAGAATTTAACTGGAATTGGGCTTTAAAGTGGATGTAAACCCCAATTTTGTTCAGTGACAATTAACAGACTTCCAGACTTCCAGATAAAAACCTGTCTAAATAAAAAGTCCTTTCCTCTCTCCTTGCTTTGAGTGACAGGTTATTTACATATCTAGCTTGGACATGTTTATCATATGTTATGTTATGTTTATCATAATATGAGATGATCCACGGTATAAAAAGTGAGAAATCCACCCCTCCCCCACATAACACATCCTGGTGATATACAATGAACTGTGGATCACCTAATATTATGATAAACATAATATAACATATGATAAACATGTCCAAGCTAGATATGTAAATAACCTGTCACTCAAAGCAAGGAGAGAGGAAAGGACTTTTTAGGCAGGTTTTTATCTGGAAGTCTGTTAATTTTCACTTAACAATAAAAGAGGATTGCTCAGAGCTGGATTAACTCTGTGTGGCAAGACTGGGCACAGATGATAGTAAATCTTATCTCTACATTGTGACATAAAAAATAAGTATTTTAAGGTATTTTACACTGAAGTGAACCGATGCTTTGTCTAAGCTAGCTCCTTCATTTGCTTTTTACTTACCTTCTCTTTTTGCTATATTCAACCCCAGGAACAAGGAGAAGAAGTCCTGTGCAAGCTTCAAGTAAATCCTAGTCAGAGCCTGTACAGGAATGAGGATTCCTTCCCCACTTCCATGCTACAACCCTGGATGCCTAAGCAGCCAATTGTCAAACCCCAGCACTGTCATGTGGGAATGTGGGAAGAAGGGGGTGGAGAATGAGTCACATGATTCCCATACCCAGAAGTACAGGTTTAGGGGATGTCCCTTCACTTCCCCACATGAGTTGAGTAGTCATGGAGTGAATGAAAGGTGAACATATGAGGGGGAGCTGCAGAAAAGGACACATTTTGCTTTGCCAACATTCATGTATAGATATAACACTTTATAAAAGACTGTAGATTACCTTGTTAACCCCCTGAGCGGTATTCCCGAGTGTGGCTTGGGGTGAGATTTCAGTGCTGCGATCGGTAACCCCGAGCCACACTCGGGCCTGTCTCGCTGGATGCAGGAAGAAGACACTTACCTTTTCCCTGCGATCCAGCGATGCATCTCCGCAGTGCACGGAGGCCGGATGTACGCGCGGGGGGGTGGAACAGTATAAGCGAAAACAAAGTAAAAACACACTGATACAATTGGTTTACAATTAAAAATAATATATACTGACCTTTGATTGCTCCCCAGTGCTTTCTCCAGTGCTGCCCTTGTTTGCAGATTTACTGTACCTGTGTCTGTAAATTGCACAGCGACCATGGCATCAAAGCGTGCCTCTACCTCAAAACCGCTATGCGACCTGCTTGAAAACAGCGACAGCGATACGGAATCGCTTGGGGAGGAGTTGAGTGACAGCAACGCATGGGAAAGTTCGTCATCAGACGCAGAAAGCGATTTTAGCGACGATCCTGCGCCTGTGCCCAGCAATGTGCGGACTTGGTGCACAATTGATTGCGCTACGAAGCACGTAGCACCACCAAGATTTCCGTTTACAGGAGCACCGGGGATCAAAGTGGACGTTGAGGATGACAATCCCTTGGAATGCCTCCAACTTTTTTTGACAGATGAAGTGATCACCAAAATCCAGCGGTTTTGGAATGGCAACCGATTCGGTTCTTTCCTTGATAGAGTCACTGCTGAACCAGGGCTACTGTGTCACTACGGACAATTTTTATACCTCCCCAGAACTGTACAAATTCCTTCTCCTAAATAAGACCGACGCTTATGGGACTGTGAGGCCTAACCGGCGTGGGAAAGGAGAAGTTGCTGCATGACAGAAAGGGAAAATTATGGCACTGAAGTGACGGGACAAAAAAGAAGTTTCCCTTATGAGCACAGTCCATAACACCTCGACCGTCATGGTCCATATCAGAGGTGGAAAGGATGTTATGAAGCCACAGGTTGTGTTGGACTACAACCACACTATGGGAGGTGTGGACAGGGCTGACCAGGCCATGACCTTTTACCCAGCGATGAGGAAGCAGCAGAAAAAATACTACAACATTTTTTTCCGACATCTATTGGAACAATGCCTCTGGAATTCCTTCATCCTGATGAAAAAAAAAAGTGACAGGTCTATGGTCCATGCAGACTTTATGTGGAAGGTGGCAGAACTGATCTTTCTGAAGCACCAAACGCCAACAGCGGTAAACCGTTCTGGACGTCGGGCTGCTGGTGTTGTAAACCCTGAACGACTGACTGGTCATCATTTTTTGGACCACATTCCACCCACTAAAAAAAAACAGCACCTACAAGGATGTGTGAGGTTTGCTGCTCCAAGCGCGACGACAACGGAAGAAAAATCTGCAAAGAAGCGCGTTTCTGTTGTCTCGACTGCGACGTTGGACTTTGTGCTGTACCTTGCTTTAACATTTTTCATACCCGAGACGTTTACTGAATAATGATATTGCACCCTTGTTTGACCCCCCAAAAAATCTGAGTTTTTGAAAATATTATTTACTAAAAATTATTGAATAAAAAGTATTGTTATTATTAAATTATTATTTGTTATTATTTATTATATTATAATTTATGATTTTGTGTTTCAAACTTTATCATACCCGGGATGTCTACTAGACTCTGGTTTGGACAGATTTAGGTGAGTTATTCCTAAGAATTACAGGCCTGCAATCTAAAACGCCAAATTTCCATGCAAAATAATGGTACCGCTTTCAGCACCTAAAATCTGAAAGAATCATACCGCCAGGGAGGTTAAATGAATTTCCTCAGCAAAGGAGCTAATTTTCTTCAGCACTAAGGGCCACGCTGACGCTGTCCTGATTTATAAATATGTATGTTTTTGTTATCATGTCATTTACGGATGCGGTGGAAGACGTGAACAAATTGCAGTGTTTCCTGTTTTAGATGTTTACATATTGCTGATGTCATTTCTGGAGAACTCCCATGCTGATTCATTATACAGCACTGCTACCTACAAAGAACTTACAGAATATATAATAGACCATGAAATCTCAAGGCGCCAATGCCATTACTGCAAATTAATAGAACTAATTGGATATACATATGCATATCATTTTTATTTGCAAAATGGGGACTGGAATGAATAGGGGGTTTTAGCTAAGTAATCAAATTTTTCTGCAGTTTGAGATTAATGAAAAAAAGTGTCTTCTATTTATCTGATTACACAGAAGGATTGATTGCAACCTAAATTTCCATATGAGAGATTTTGTATTTCCTAGTTTAGAAAAGCAATTTATAGTACTGTAAATCGATCCTTCTCAACCCTTTGCCTTTGGAGGAACACTTGAACTAACACCAGTGGGATAAGAAGAGGCCAGTTGTTATTAACTAGACCCAGGAGCAAAGCAACAGCAGATGCAAACTGCAACCTCTGCCATGTACAAGCTACGGTTTTCTCGGCTTCTTGTCTTACTACACTTGTGTCTTGCTAGGAGGATTATTACTCCTATAGTAACAGCACAGACATCTCTGTATTGGTTTTCTATAGAACAATGTTGTGGGAAATATAAAGGATTATCGATTGCTGAAGTGGCAATTTAGGGTGGCACAGACTTGGATTTCAGGGGTCAAGTCCTGGGGAAAAAAGAGTGGGAACTCCCACCCAAGATCCACTCCCTCACAAAAAAAAAATAATACGCTCATATGCTAGGGTGACCAGACATCCCTGGTTTCAGGGGACAGTCCCTGGATTGAGGACACTGTCCCCGGACCAAGTCTGTCCCCGGTTTTGTCCCCAGATTGTATTTGAACAGGGGCTGGGGCAATTTCGAAGACAGTCAGTGCGGAATAAAAAAAAAAAAATCGGAATTACATACCCAGGCTCCACCACTCCTACTAGCTTAGGGGGGTGTATTTCCATTATCTGTGCCCCTTTCTGATGATCCTGTGCTGGTCGGAGCGGAGGGAATATTTCTTCAGTTTCGGGTGCATGCCCATTCAGCTCAGTTCGCATGTTCTTCTGCCTTGACTCAAGTCCCGGCCAGCCACCTGCCTGCTTATCTCCTTGCCTTCCCTGGCAGAGTGATCTTCCTCCGCTCTCCACCCAGTAGTAGCCGGGGCCCAGAGAGTGAGATTTGACAGGCTGCGAGGCAGGCGGCGACAGGCAGAGAGTCGCTGATTGCCGCCATTACTAGCAAAAAAAAAAAATATGTCCCCGGATTTCATTTTAAAAATGTGGTCACCTTATGACATATGCATAATTACTAAACCACATGTTTTTTGTTGTTTTTTCGATCCACTGTACCTTAGTAATCCTTTATGTTACTGGCTGCTTCCTGTATATGGATTCATCGGGTAGTGTGCGGGTATTCCGTCACTTCCTGGATGCCGCAATGTCTCCTGGAAGCTTTTGTCATTGTTCCCAGGAGACATTGCGGAGGTCTGCCGCGAGTTTTTGCAGGATTTAGAAAGAATTTTTAGCAAGTTCTTTCTAAATCCGCGATAACTCGCTGCAGACCTCCGCAATGTCTCCTGGGAACAATGACAAAAGCTCCCAGGAGACATTGCGGCATCGAGGAAGTGACAGAATGGCCGCACACTACCCGATGAATCCATATAGAGGAAGCAGCCAGTAACATAAAGGATTACTAAGGTTCGCCTGCCCCTGACAGTGACTCGAGCTGGGCATCGCCACTTAGCGAAAGATTTGGTTTGGGCGGCTCGGCTGCTCTAGTCCTTCAAAGGGAACTGTGTTCCTGCTGTGAAAAAAGTGCAGGGACTTCGTTCCCACGTGTTCCCGCAGGACTTGAGCCCTGGATTTAGGTTTATGGTAATTTTTTTTGCCTTTACCTATTAAACCCAATTATACATCAAACATCTGCCCATTTGCAGCCTACTGTTTACCATTTTTTTTCCTTTCTGATCTGCAAACCTGCTTATTCTCCTCTTTGCCTTCTGTAAGGCACCACTCTCATGTACTGTAGAATTGTAAAGATCTTTCTATACCTAGCATTTGTATTTTTTTAGTGATCTACAGGGAGTGGTTGGGCTGCAGTTTTCTATCACTAGAGCTTGTTTTAGTGAAGTGAGCTTGGTAGATGATAATGATACTACAACAAGGTACTGACCTGTAAGCAGGTTCAGTCTACTTTCTCAGATGTAGGTGGCGCTCTTCTGCATCAGCACTGTTGTTGGAGAAGAAGTCAAGAGGAACAAGGTTGCTCTATGTTTCCTGGGTCACTGGGGAAGCTATCCTATTGGATGCTGCTGCCTCATGTGACTCTCGCAGCCACCCTGCGTCAGGAAGAACCTATTTAAGGCCCTGGGTCCCAGGCTTGGTGTGAATTTTGCTAGTTGGTAGAGTAGGGACAGTTACCCTGCCTGTTAGGGACAGTATGAGTTGTAAGCTAAAGGTTCCTGGCAAAGAGGGAACGTGTAGGGTCACAACCCCTTGGACACCATCACACTTGGGCATTAGACGGCTAGGCCGCACTCTGATCTCTTTACGGACGCTGTCAGTTTGGCTGATACCTGCTTTCTTCACATTACTGGAAACCGTGAGTGTACCCAGTTGGGAAGCTTTCCCACTGGGTTTGTTGTGACAAACAAATGGCCCCTGCCCCCACCAACTGGCCATCACAACAAGGAGCACATGGAAGGGCAAACGTATGTAAGACAAAAACAGAACATTCCATAGCTCAACTCGCCAACCAGTCTGCCAACCGACCAAATTAGCCTGTCCGACAGTCTGCATTAAAAACAGGGGTTTAGTTAACACACATTTGCAAACGCATGTGTAAGCTGCAAGGCCTCTTCACGGCAACCTGGGTATAGATTGCAGTCCTAATACTACTGAATTTATAGTCATCTGCACAATGGAAGCACATGCATTCAATGGATAGATGAAGGACAGGTGGGCCTGGAGGCAGGCAAATCCCCCTTAAAGGAACAGGAGCATACTGGACACCCTGCAGTAGCACAGTGGCAGCGAAGGTGCCCAGTGTGTCCCCAGACCATATTTACATCAGTACCAAACAAATGGCCCCTGCCCCACCTACTGTATAACTGGCTTTCAAGAGCATATGGAAGGGCAAACACATGAAAGACAAAAAGAGAACATTCCATAGTGCAATCCACCAACCAGCCTGCCAACCGACCAAATTAACCTGTCCATCAGTCTGGGTTAAAAACAGGGGTTTAGTTATCACTAGGGATGAGCCCCCCCTGTTCGGTTCGCACCAGAACCTTCAAATGGACCAAACGTTCGCGCAAACTTTAGAACCCCATTGAAGTCTATGGGACTTGAACGTTTGAATTCAAAAGTGCTAATTTTAAAGGCTAATTTGCAAGTTATTGTCCTAAAACGGGTTTGGGGACCTGTTGCCCCAGGGAACATGTATCAATGCAAAATTCATAATTTATTTGCTAGAAAATTACATAGAACCCCAAAACATCATATATTTTTTTTTAGCAAAGACCTTAGAGAATACAATGGTGGTCGTTGCAACTTTTTATCTTGACACGGTATTTGCGCAGCAATTTTTCGAATGCGTTTTGTAACAGAAAAAAACTGTTTTGTGCTTTAAAAAAAACAAAACAGTAAAGTTAGCTCAATGTTTTTGCATAATGTGAAAGATGAAGTTACGCCGAGTAAATGGATACCTAACATGTCATCTTTGAAAAATTGCACACTCTCGTGGAATGGCGGCAAACTTCCCTACTTAAAAATCCCCACAGGCGACGTTTTAAATATTTTTACTGGTTACATGTTTTTAGTTACAGAGGAGGTCTAGGGCCAAAATTATTGCTCTCGCTCTAACGTTCACAGTGATACCTCACAGGTGTGGTTTCAACACCGTTTTCATATGTGGGCGGGACTTACGTATGCGTTCGCTTCTGTATGCGAGAACATGGGAACAGGGGCGCTTTAAAAAAATATATATTTTATTGTTAATTTTACTTTATTTTAGTTTGACACGTTTTTACGCAAAAATAATTTTTTGAATCACTTTTATTCCTAATATAAGGAATGTAAACATCCCTTTTAATAGGAATATGGCATGACAGGTCCTCTTTACAGTGAGATATGGGGGTTAATAAGACCCCACATCTCACCTCTAGGCTGAAATAATAAAAAAAACAGTTATTGCGGGGTATTGCAGGGTATTGTGGAATATTGCGGAGTATTGCAGGGTATTGCAGGGTATTGCGGAGTATTGCAGAGTATTGTGGATTATTTCAGGGTATTGCAGGGTATTGCGGAGTATTGCGGAGTATTGCAGGGTATTGCAGGGTATTGCAGGGTATTGCGGAGTATTGTGGAGTATTGTGGAGTATTGCAGGGTATTGTGGAGTATTGCAGGGTATTGCGGAGTATTGTGGAGTATGGGCAGGGTATTTTGGAGTATGGCAGTGTATTGCAGGGTATTGCGGAGTATTGCAGGGTATTGTGGAGTATGATAGTATAGTACAGTGTTTTTCAACCCTAGTCCTCAAGGCACAACAACAGGTCAAGTTTTCAGGATTTCCCTCAGATGAAATGGCTGTGGTGATTACTAAGGCAGTGAAACTGATCAAATCACCTGTGCAAAATAATGGAAAGCCTGAAAACATAACCTGTTGGTGTGCCTTGAGGACTGGAGTTGAAAAACACTGGTATAGTATAATAACTCTCAGGACCCCAGTGCAAGAAACTACTTTTTTTCTTATACAGGGATATTTATTCATTTTTCATTGGAACAATACATTATTTATACCATTTTTTACACTATGAGGAGGCGTCCTCTCTTGTTTTTCTTTTGTATATGGCGAGTCCATCCCATGCTTATCCAGGAAACAGTGATTCATCTCTTCCACGTCCATGATCGGAGTCAGTTTGGATTCTACTGTCGTGGAGAACCACAGTCCAGAGCCATTGTGAGGAGCTGTTCCCCATTCACTGGGTTGAATAAGCGCATCTGACCCACCAACGTATAGTGTTCCTGGGTCCATCACATCCGGTAAAAGTATTCAATCTTTTTTAGGGCTGTGCAAATTAACTTTTAATTAATCGATTAATCTTTAATTTTTTTGATCGATCAAAATCTTTTTGATCGATTTAAAATTCTTTTGATTTGTATTCACCTCTCCGCCGGCTTCTGGGCCTTCAGGGAGTTCCGTCGGAGATCCGGTAACGTCACGGACACCAGCGGGGCTTGCCATGTGCATCTGAAGGGCTCCTTTGCGGTGCCTTCATATCTGCATGCCGGCCGGACCTTACTATCTGCCACACACAAGGGCTGTTACACTTCCCTCTATCAACCTGGGATTCTACAGCCATCCACTGGGAGTTGTGATAGTTCCCTTCATGGGACATCTACATGCCGGTGGACTGATATTAACCTCTCCTCATTTGGATTCAGCAGTGGTATCATTGTACACATTTTTATACCAGTATCATACTTAGCTACATGTTTTTATGACTGCTTTTGGTACCGTTTGGTATTACTTGCACCATTTTTACAGTTTATGTAGCTACATCGATTTTATCTCCAGTGCAATATTTTTTTGGTTACCTACTTGAAGACTATAAAAGTTTAATGCTATTCCCATCGAGCGCTGCCTTTGTGTGTTTTTTGTATCCTGCTATCCATTTTTCCAGTGGTTGGTAGCTGCACTGGGAATCGGCCTGCAAGGAGATCAGCTAAAAGTAGTTGGATCTGTATGTGCGTTATAATTAATCGAAATTAGTTGATTAATCGATTAAAAAGAAAAACGATTAATCAAACACAAAAATTTTGATCAGTAACAGCCCTAATCTTTTTCTTACCTTGTTGATGGTGATTACCTTTGTATAGGATTCCAGATACGTTGGTATTGGGAAGAAAACAGGCTTGAGTACATTTGGATGGACATTATATGCACATGTCACTGTGTTTTCACATTATTCACTGTAGACTTCATCATTAGTATTAGTTTCTGCAATCCCACATGTCATGTGTGGGTTTAGATTTATTGCATAAACTTTTCTATCTTCACAGCCTTACCTGCATATGGTTAGCGCTTTATATTGTTTGGCGCTGCACTTTATTTTTTCACTTTGTTACACGATTTATTCCTTTGTTGTGTTGGCTGCCACTTCTTGAAACTATATATTGAACGAGCGCAGTATATATTTTTATATTTTCGTATGCCACATTAAATACACCCAGCCATAATACACCAGGTACTTGGGGCACAAGGCACCAAACAGGAGGTCTGTCATCACTGCCAGGCTGGCCAACCCTGCTTCTACCGACCACCGCCAGTCTTCTGACTGAGCCAGCTATGTTGACTCTCCCCAGGTGTTTTCTGTGATTTACCTCCTCCAAGACACAGATAACCATTCTGGCATATTGGAAGGCAACTTTGCCATCATTTCTGACTGCCTGCAGCCATACATCAAACTGACACAATTTTACATCTGGATAGTCCTTTAGGCCAGTGGTCATCAATCCTGTCCTGCAGGGCCCACTAACAGGCCAGGTTTGCAAGATAACTGAAATGAATCACAGGTGATATCATTTGCTGCCCGGGGATTGCAGTATTCTAGTCTGCACTCTGCATCTCCCCAAGGTAATACATAAAACCTGGCCTGTTAGTGGGCCCTGCAGGACAGGGTTGATGACCACTGCTTTAGGCCCTGTACACACGATCAGACCGGTCCGATGAGAATGGTCCGACGGGCGATTTTCATCGGACCACGCTTAAGTGGTCTGATGTGCGTACACACCATCGGACCAAAAATCCGATCAGGCCAGAACGCAGTGACGTAGAACACAACGACGTGCTGAAAAAATGAAGTTCAATGCTTCCAAGCATGCGTCGACTTGATTCTGAGCATGCGTGGGTTTTTGGTCCGATGCTTTTGTGTACTAAACATCGTTTTGGTCCGTCGGACAGATTTTGAAGCAAGTTTTAAAACTTTGGTCTGATGGACAACGGTCCGATGGGCTGTACACACCATCGAATTGGTCCGATGAAACTGGTCTTAAGACCAGTTTCATCGGACCGGTCTGATCTTGTGTATGCGGCCTAATAAACACATAAAAACAACTTTTTGCATTATATGCGTTTTACTGGACAATTAAATGGATTATGGAACTTGGCTTTTGCGTTATAGTTTCAAAACCATGGCAGTTCATCCTAATTACTGTATCTATTGTAGAGTATCAAAGCAGGGGTGCTGTGGTGCTCACAATGTCATGCAAAATACAGTGCTGCACATGTCTCTTTATACGTCACTCCTCATACCCACAACGTAGTCCAGTCTGATCGAAAACGGTCCTGATTCTGTTCACCCCACTTGAAAAGTTCTTACTGTACTAGGTTGCAGCACCACTCCCTGGAGGGTACAGCCACTTGGTTCAATGCTTTTCAATGCTAAGATGTTCTCTATACTCTCTTCTCACAGAGGACTCTCTGACTCTTCCAACAAAGGTCCTTATATCTTCTCCCAAGAATCACGGTTGATAAACATAAGGGCTATCTAGCAAACCCTAGGTGGGGTTTTACAATAAAATTAACCCAGCACAAGGGAAAAAAGGGGGTAAAGAGCAGCTTCTAGTTGTGCCCTTCTCCAGCCCCACCCCTGAATGGATGAGGATGACCACGAACAGCAGACCTACCTTCTCTATCTGTATCCTGGCTAGAAAGAATTCAGAGCTACAGCTCCACAGACCTTAAATAGGGATACCCACAAAGCACTCCACCCGTAGGAGGAGAAACCCTCAAGGGAAACTCTTCTTAAGACCCCTTTCACACTGGAGGTGTTTTTTCGGGGGGGGGGGGGGGGTTAGCGGTAAAAAAGTGTTTGTAAAGTGCCTGAAAGAAGCCTCATCTGCAATCCGAATGTGCTTTCACACTGAGGCGCTGCGCCAGCAGGGCATCAAAAACAGTCCTGCAAGCAGCTTCTTTGCAGCGCTTTAGAAGCGGTGAATACACTGCTCCTAAAGCGCCCCTTCCTATTGATATCAATGTGAAGCGCCTGCAAAGCTCCTTGGCAGCGGCACTTTGTGGGAGCTTTTAACCCTTTATTTGGCCACTAGTGCTCAAACAACACCAGCTCTTTACCAGTGTTTTTTGGGCGCTGGTAGTGTGAAAGGGCTCTTAAAGTACTCAGGCTTTCACATTGGGATGGCAGATGAGGCTTCTTTCAGGTGCTTTACAGGCGCTTTTTTAGCGCTAAAGCACCTGAAAAACAATCCAGTGTGAAAGAGGTCTAACTCCACCTGCTTACACAGGCACATAAGAAATAGGGGCACAAAAAACTTTATATAAAACAAGCATGCTCATATATACAGTACCGCTTCCAGGCAATTGCAGGCTGCAAACCCTTTTTTCAACCTCTGTATTAAATATCTAGTGCACCTGTTGCTCAGAATTCCAGCAATGTGTCATGTCTACTAGCTGTAACTTGTATCCTGTTTCCTGAGGATTCCTGTGACCTGCTGTTGTTACCTATGCAGGCCCGGACTGGGACAAAAAATAGGCCTGGGCATTTTAAACTAAGCAGCCCGGGGGGGGGGGGCATCAGGGGTTAATGATGGGATGTGGGGTGAGATAAAGAAATATAGATAGACAGATAGATAAAAGGAAGAAATACGTTTAGTAGATGGATAAATAACGGGAGGGAGGGAGATAAATAACGGGAGGGAGAAAGATAAATAATGGGAGGGAGAAAGATAAATAACGGGAGGGAGAAAGATAAATAACGGGAGGGAGAAAGATAAATAACGGGAGGGAGAAAGATAAATAACGGGAGGGAGAAAGATTAATAACGGGAGGGAGAAAGATTAATAATGGGAGGGAGAAAGATTAATAACGGGAGGGAGAAAGATAAATAACGGGAGGGAGAAAGATAGATAAAAGGGGGGAGATAGAGAGAAAGAAGGGAAGGAAGATATATAGATAGATAGATACAGATGGATAGAGAAAGATAGATATATAGATAGATAGATAGATAGATAGATAGATAGATAGATAAAAAGTAAGATAGATAAAGAAAAAAGATAAAGATAGAAAGAAGGAAGATAGATAGAGAAAGATAGATAGAGATAGATAGATTGATAGATAGACAGATAGATACAAAAAAAGATAGATAAAGAGAGAAAGAAGGGAAGGAATGAAGATAGATAGAGAAAGATAGATAGATAGATAGATAGATAGATAGATAGATAGATAGATAAAAAGGAAGATAGATAAAGAAAAAAGATAGATAAAGATAGAAAGAAGGGAAGGAAGATAGATAGATAGATAGATAGATAGATAGATAGATAGATAGATAGATAGATAGATAGATAGATAGATAGACAAATAAATAAAAAGGAAGATAGATAAAGATAAAAAGAAGGGAAGGAATGAAGATAGATAGATAGAGAAAAATAGTTAAATAGATAGAAAGGAAGGAAGATAGATAAGAAAAGAAAGATAGATAAAGATAGAAAGAAGGGAAGGAAGGAAGATAGAGATAGATAGATAGATAGATAAAGATAGATAAAAAGGAAGATAGATAAAGATAGAAAGAAGGGAAGGAAGATAGATAAAGAAAGATAGATAAAGATAGAAAGAAAGAAGGGAATGAAGGAAGATAGATAGATAGATAGATAGATAGATAGATAGATAGATAGATAGATAGATAGATAGATGGATGGATAGATAGATAGATAGATAGATACTGTAGATAGATACAGAAAGATAGATAGATAAAGAAAGATAGATAGATAATAGGAAGAAAGAAAGAAAGAAAGAAAGAAAGAAAGAGAGAAAGAAAGAAAGGTGAAGATAGTTAGAGACAGAGAGAGAGAGAAGGGAATGAAGGGCACCCCTACATCAGTGTACAGTGTACTCACTCGGAGGCAGGAGGGACTGACTGTTTGGCTTTAGTTTGAATAATCGCGCCCACATCTCTTAGGAAACAGAACCGTGTCTGTCTGGGAGAGTGGGCGGGGCAGACACAGGATGAGAGGAGGAAGAGGAGCAGCTCCTCTCCTTTCACTGGTTGTGCAGGCAGCAAGGGGAGGGGTAAAATGTCAGAGCTGGCCCAGCTCATCTCTATCTGGCGCTGTGTTGGTGGCAGGTAAACTGGGCTATTAGGTAAACTGGAAGTCCCCTCTTGGCCTGCAATCCCTTGGTACACCCCTGGGGAGACATGACATGCGGACCATTCGCTGGCCGCCGCGGGCCGTTTTTTCTTTCTATCTTTATCTATCTTTCTTTATCTATCTTCCTTCCCTTCTTTCTATCTTTATCTATCTTCCTTTTTATCTATCTTTATCTATCTATCTATCTATCTATCTATCTATCTATCTCTATCTTCCTTCCTTCCCTTCTTTCTATCTTTATCTATCTTTATTTTCTTATCTATCTTCCTTCCTTTCTATCTATTTAACTATTTTTCTGTATCTATCTATCTATCTTCATTCCTTCCCTTCTTTTTATCTTTTTTTCTTTATCCATCTTCCTTTTTATTTATTTGTCTATCTATCTATCTATCTATCTATCTATCTATCTATCTATCTATCTATCTTCCTTCCCTTCTCTCTATCTTTATCTATCTTTTTTCTTGATCTATCTATCTATCTATCTATCTATCTATCTATCTATCTATCTATCTATCTATCTATATCTATCTTCATTCCTTCCCTTCTTTCTCTATCTTTTTTTTTATCTATCTGTCTATCTATCAATCTATCTCTATCTATCTTTCTCTATCTATCTTCCTTCTTTCTATCTTTATCTTTTTTCTTTATCTATCTTCCTTTTTATCTATCTGTTTATCTATCTATCTATCTATCTATCTTTCTATCTATCTATCTATCTATCTATCTATCTATCTATCTATCTATCTTTCTCTATCCATCTGTACATAAAATAAAGAAAGCAGTGCAGCGCAAACCTAAATTAAAATGGTAATAAATATACTCATATAAGTGAAAGTGAAAACCAAGAAAGGAAAAAATAGTTCAAAATTGCAATAAGCAAACAACATAAGAAATAAATCCTTCTACCAGATGATAAGAGTATCTTCACCATGTGACTGGAAAACCAATTCAAAGTGTGATCCCTTCACCAGTAAAGATGGGTACTCTCACCTCACAGAAAGACCTTTGTTTTACCAAAGGTCTAATAGGCTTAGATCAATGGTGGAAATCCGGATGGTTTCAGGGGTGTATACTATTCGGCCGTAGGACCCGGAGATATGAATGTATCCTCAGTGGCACCAACGAACAAGTATGTAACTAGCGAACCCGGCACCGGGGACAGCGGTATTTCACACTCTCTGCCCTACACACACAGCACGAGGCTTCCTCTATCCATCTGTATCTATCTATATATATATATCTTCCTTCCCTTCTTTCTTTCTTTCTTTCTTTCTTTCTTTCTCTCTATCTCCCCCCTTTTATCTATCTTTCTCCCTCCCGTTATTTATATTTCTCCCTCCCGTTATTTATCTTTCTCCCTCCCGTTATTTATCTTTCTCCCTCCCGTTATTTATCTTTCTCCCTCCCGTTATTTATCTTCCTCCCTCCCGTTATTTATCCATCTACTAATCTTATTTCTTCCTGTATCTCCTCTGGGGGTTGTCCCCAAGAATGAACTGAACAAGTTTCACCACATTCACCACACGGCGGTGCGGTGGTTGCGGCGGTGCGGTGGGTGCGGCGCTGCGGAAAGAGGGCTCTTATGGCAAGGTCAGATATTGAATCGTCGTTTCGTCTGTTACCGGTACACCCGGACAGCTTTTGGCTGTTGGGTTGACGGTGGCAGTGGGAGTTCTACGTTGATCAGTGTTGCCCATGGGTTGCTCCGTTTTCTTGTGCGTTGTTTGAAACGTTTTAGTTCTTTCTTGGAGTGGGTGGTCAGGAATGTGTCGGGTTTGGATTCGGTCATCCATTACTTGGACGATTGTCTGTGTGTGGGTCCTCCGTCCTCCAATGTGTGTGCGATTTTGTTGGCAATGTTGCAACACAACGCAGGCAGGTGTTGCGTGCTTCTGGCAGCCGATAAGACGGAGGGCCCTGCCACGGTTGTAAGTTTCCTGGGGATCGTGATTGACTTGGGGGGGATATGGAATGCAGACTGCCGGGGACAAAGGTGGAGGATCTCCGGCTGGTGATCGGGGGGATGTTAGGGGGGAATAAGGTTCAGCTAAGGGAGTTGGTCACTTTTAGGTAAGTTGAACTTTGCTTGTCGTATTATTCCCATGGGTTGGGTGTTCTGCCGACCGCTGTCGGCGGCTACGGCGGGGGCGAGGTCCCCCGAATCATTTCATTCGCTTGACAGGGGAATTAAAAGCAGATCTGCAGGTGTGATACACCTTTGTGGAAGAGTACAACTTTGGATGTCGGGGCCTGTGAGTAACTTTGACTTGGAGCTCGCCACGGACGCGTCGGCTCCACGGGTTACAGGGCTTTCTTCAAGGGACAATGGAGCGCGGAGGCGGGGCCTGAGTCCTGGGTGGCGGAGGGTTTTGAGAGGAACCTGGTGCTGCTGGAGCTCTTCCCGATGGTGGTAGCGATCGAGCTGTGGGGGGAGGAGTGCCGGGATTTAAAAATCAGGTTGAACTGTGTCAACATGGGGGTGGTGCAAGTTATCAATCGTGTTTCCGGACCCTCGTTGCCGGTGGTTCGGTTGCTGCGCCACCTCGTGTTGCGCTGTTTGCAATTGAACATCTTTCTGTACACTGTTGCACATTCCGGGGGTGGACAACAGACTCGCTGACGCATTGTCTCGGTTTCGGGAGCTGGCTCCACAGGCAGACAAAGAAGGGGTCCCTTGCCCAGGGTGGATGTAGGGACTTGCGTTGGAATCGCCGCAAGCTGGATCAGGAGGTCGGTGAGTGGGCCGATGTGGGCGGCGTACACAAAGGAATGGGACGAATGTTCTGGGTTCAAACGAATGTCGGACGCCGAGCTGGGTTGGTTGGTGGTGTATTTTGTGGCCAGACATATGTAGGGAGGGGGGTCGGTGTCGGCCTTGGAAAAGATGTTGGCGGGTTTAACCCCACATTTTGTTTAAGTTGGCGAGTTGGTTAGCCTTCCAGAAGGTGGCGGGGGGCTACAGGTAGAGCACAAGGGGAAAAGGGGTGGATGTGTGTTTTTGTATCCTTTGCCGAGGCCGGGGGTCTGCCCTGTGCGGACGGTGTGGGAGTTCTTATTGATACGCCCAGGGTTGGAGGGGCCATTCTTGATGCATGGGGGTGGTTCGTTTGTGTCACGGTTTCAATTCGTGGAGGTGTTAAGAAAATGTCTGGAAAGAGCTGGGTTCGCTGAGCTGCAATTTGCCTTGCACTCCTTCCGTATCGGGGCGGCTTGTGGCAGGCGCAGCACTATGAAGTGCCTCATGCGCTGTGGCATTAGAAGAATTGTGATATCTCTGACTTTTCAGTCCAACAAGACTGTCTATTACTCTGAAATTCCTCTATTGCCGTTCTATGGAAGCAGTAGGTTTAAAGAGCACACCAAATGCTTAAAATAACTTCTTTATTAACTTAATGAATAAGTTTAACAGAAAATGGTGGTTGAAATATTCAATCTTGTCATTTAACATAAGATGGTGGATATATTTCTTTCTTCAGTATTTACTCTCTCTTTACTCTTTAAGAACATATATATAACTGTATAATTACCTAATTTTGCCCTCTGGCTTCCATAAGAACGGCTCTCTGTATGTCTCTGTGTGTCTGCTTGCTTTGCTGGAATGAATAATTTGCAGAGCACATGTACAGCACTAGGAACCTCCCAGACAGAGTGGATGCAAAGCTGGCTGTGACTGGTCAAGACTCTGCTCAATGTGAGATTGGCTGTGATTGGGCCAAGGCTCCTAATGAGTCACAAAAGCTTAACTCTATGCTTGCTGGTATGAATTAAACTGTGAATTGGTTTGCTTACCTCCTGCCCCCATACAAACAGATGACTCTTAAAGGCATATTTTTTCTTTTGTTTCTGTGAACACAACATACAACTGTTATATAACATTTTGTCTCTCACATATAAACATGTGCTTTACATTAGGTTCTTAGCAGGTTTAGCTGTATATACATGTAAGTTATATTAGCTACCTAGGACAGGTTCTAGCTGGCCAGCTACACGGCTACTGAGGCGGCCCGGTTCGGGTTGGATGAGGCGGCAGTCGAGAGAAACGGGCGGTGGGAATCGAGGAGATTCCGTTTTTATGTACGCCCACACATGGCACTGGATTGAGGGGCGGTGGTTGGTTATGGACTGGGGAGGTTCACGGTTTTTCCAGGGGGATGTGTGTTGGGGGGGGCTGTTGCCTGATTGTCACTGTTGTTGTTTTGTTTTTCAGAAGGAGGTCATTCAAGCCTTGTGTGGATCATGGGGCATTATTTTGTTGGCAGGGGGGCCAGGAGAGCAGATGGTAGGCCTGAAGGTAGCCAGTTGGGGATTTCCAGCGAGAATTTGTTGGCAGGGGATTCCGGGGATATGGTGGGGCAGGGTGCTGCCGGAGGTGCAGCACTAGGCTCGGCTCGACCGGCCGCCCGACGTATTGGTTTGGCACATGGGGGGCAACGATCTGGGAGTTCGGCCAATAGGGGACTTGATCTACGCCATTAAGGTGGACGTTCTCACGTTCAGGGCGGCTTTCCCAGGGATGTTGCTAGTGGGGTCTGACATTGTCGTTTGGACTACCTGGTGCATGGCAAGGTCAGTAGGCTAGGGTCAATAAGGGGAGGATCAAGGTGACCAAGGTAGTGGGGAGGTTTGTGGCTCGACACGGGGGTTTGATTGTTCGTCACACGGAGTTGGAGGTTAATGTGGGTCTGTACCTGCTCGGAGATGGTGTTCACCTAACCGATGTGGGTATAGATTTGTGGGCACTAGGTTTGCAGGAGGGGATTCAGAGGGCCCTGGGGGTGTGGAGGGGTCCGTAAGGAAAAGGGGTTTTTCCCTTCCGGCCTGTGGCGGTGTCCTTTGGTCTTTGATGGTGACAGTTAATAGATGGAATGGAAATGGTGGTGGGCTCTTCGGTGGGATGGCCCCCTTATGGTGTTATTCCAGTGGAACGGTGTCCGCTGGAGTACGGTTATGGTGCACTGCGGGGTAAAAAGGGGGTGTCTCCGAGCTGGAGTCGGCTGAGGGCCGGGTATGGTAATGGTACCGCAGTGTAATGTAAAATAAAAGGTTTAAGTGGGTTGCTGTTAAAGACCAAAATTAGACGGGTGTTAATAAAGTTATTTTGGTTAATGTTAATGAATAAAGTTTTGGATTACTTGGAATTATTTAATTTGATTTAAATATTCAATTTTGGTTTGAAAAATAAAATAGGCTGTTGTGGCCAATTTTACTCCAACTTCTGTGTCGATCTCGTTTAATGGGAAAATGGGGGAAGTTTTAAAGAATGTGGGGGGTTTAAAGGTTTGAGTAAAAGGTTGGGCTATCTAATCTACAATAGTCAAGGGAGGCCCGGAGTGACAGGACAAAAGGGACAAAATAACGGAGGGCTGGGCATGACTGTGTGATGAGTAGGGCAACAGAGGGTTAAGGAAGGAAGAAGGCGTTCAGGGGAGTGGCCGTAGGAAGTCTGGTGGGCTGGGGAGGAGGAGCCCTTTATAAAGGGGGGCGGGGGCACACGTGGGACACTCAGGAAAGGTTTAGCACGCTGGGAGGTAGTTTTTTGTTGTGTGTTTTGTGTTGTGCGTTTGTTTTCTTTTCTTTCAGGTTCGGAGGAGGGGTTGTCACGACAGTGTTGGCAGTGTCCTTTGGTCTTTAATGGGAAAATGGGGGAAGGTTTAAAGAATGTTTGAAAGTTTAAAGGTTTGAGTAAAAGGTTGGGCTATCTAATCTTCACTAGTCAAGTGCAGAAACATGGCATAAATCATGAAGTTCATGGGAGGAACAGAGTTCAAGGAACAGAGTTTAAGGTTCAAGACAAACAAGGTTCAAGGCAGGATCATTTAAGGAATTGTGCAGGGAACTGTCCTGTTTTTTAGGTATCTCAGTGTGAAAGAGTCATTGCCAGACAAAGTAGAGGTTCCAGGTTAAAGTCTAGGCCCTGACACCTTAAGTCAATAACACCTCAGGGCTATACAAATCACAAGACACAACCTGCTATGCTAGTTTGTATTCCAATTTCCTTTCTGCAAGGCACATGTGTGCCTTGATATATTACTTGCCAGGAAGATTTGTATTCTTTGCCAGTTAAAGTGTATTCTACGGTCTCATTCACCAGCATGATCTTCACGATTTCTAATTATTTGACTTTGAATAATGTTTACTGCGATGCTCACTTGCCAGGCAATTACCTCACTGCTTTTGTTTGCCAAGTTCTAAATTTTGGTTCTAGCTGGGCAGGTAGATATCCATCTTGAAGGATGTTCCCCAGGTAATAACTATTATTGCATTCTTCTGACAGAATGGTTAGAATCCAAGTTATCTGCTTGCCAGATTTTTGATATAACAGATTTTTGTGGAGGTCTGAGGCATGAGACATGCAGAGAAGTCTAGATGTGTCAGGGACCTCCTCAATGGGTCCTTAGGCTTTCCCCACTTGAGGAAGCTAAGAGACTTTAGAAATAGAGTACAGAATAGGCAGGCAGGAATTCTGAATGTAAATAGGCAGCAGATATAGGAATAAAATAAAGAGTAACAACGCAAAAAGCAGACAAACTTGAGTCAAAACCATGCTACCTTTTAAGATGGCCTTAAGCCTCTCTGTATGCTCATTTAGTAAAACTAAATGTGTAACGTAAGTTCTACAGTCATTGACAGTGACATTACAATTAAAATCAATATTGGCATCACATCAACTAATATAGCAATGAACAAAATATCTAAATTAAAAAACATACTATCTTCTATTTTTAATGAAGGAAGGAAAAAAGCGGGCGCTAAACCACAAAGTGAATCAACATAACATTGCACAATCGTGACCTGTGAATAAAAATGCTAAATTGATAGCATATATATTGATTAAATTGATATTAAGCAAAAATAGTAACATAAGTGTCCATGACAAATTGTCCCAACATAAAGTGAAATAAAAAGTGTTTGAATCTTCTTAGTTTGATGCGTCTTGCTTAGGTGAAAATGAAAATGCCACCACCAATCTAAAATCTTCTTACACCCAGAATGTGCTGAAACAAAAGGATGCGCTTACCAGAATGAGTGGACTACTTTATTGAAAAAGTAAGTCACATGAGCATAAGCAGGATAGTACCTGCACACATGTCGACAGGGAGTATATTCTCATCACCAGGTGTTCCAAATGGGATATGTAAGAAAACCAATGGAAGACCAATAGCGTAATACTGTTTATTTAAAAAGATATAAAAACAAGGAAAAGCCAAATGGCCTCTTACTGTATTTGTGCCTACTCGGCACTGGGGCTGCATGCGTGTTACCGTCAATGCGGTACAAGTCGTGGGTCGTCCGGTATCACAGCTGCTAGCGAAGCACTGTCTCACGTTCCCAGCTGCAAGCTCCACGGGTCGGGAAGCAAGTCACGTGACTGGGTACTGCCTCCGACGTACGTTTTGTTCGTTGAACGTCTTCAGGGGGGCGCCATCAAATGTCTTCAAGGGATCTGACATTTAAAAAAAAAAAATTCAGTTACATCAGCATCAGGTGCCTGGTAGCTGGTGTTGATCCAAGCCTGATTCATTTTTATGAAGGTCAGTCGATCGACGGAGTCGGTGGAGAGGCACACCCTGTGATCGGTCACAAAGCCACCAGCAGCACTGAATGTGCGTTCTGAAAGAACGCTGGATGCAGGGCAAGCCAGTAGCTCAATTGCGTACTGTGCAAGCTCTGGCCAGTGATCCATCCTCAAGACCCAGTAAGCCAGAGGATTTTCGGAGGGGAAGGTGTCCAAGTCTGATCTTGCCCCTAGGTATTCACATTCCATGTAAACCAGACGCTGGCGATGGTTGCTGGAACCGGTCATACCTTGGGGCTGCGGACTAAAAAATTGTCTGAACGCATCAGTCAGACGGCCACCTTCTCCACTGCTCCTTCTGTGACTCACCGAAGCCTCAGCAACACATTGTCCAGGACCAGGATTTGGTAATCCCTCTGGGAACGCGTTGCACGGACCCTTCTGCAAGGCCTCCCGAAGATGTTTCATCTTCTGCTCCCTCTGCGACGGCAGGATAAGCTCCGCAACCTTACTCTTGTAACATGGATCAAGGAGAGTTGCCAGCCAGTAATGATCCCTCTCTTTGATACCACAAACACAAGGATCCTTACGCAGGCTTTGCAGGATCAGGGAGGCCATGCAGCATAGGTTTGCTGAGGCATTCGGGGCACAGTCCTCTGGGTCACTGAGGATGACAGGATCCGCAGCCACCTCATCCCAGCCACGTAAAAGTCCACGGGTTCCTTGGGATTGTAAGTGATCCCTTGAAGACTGCTTCTGCTGATGCTGAGTGCTAGGCTCCACTTCCATGCTGCTGATACAATCATCCTCCTCCTCCTCCACCTCGTCCTCCTCCTCGTCCTCTTCCTGTGTGCTAGGCGGGCATGCAGGACCACTGTCTGGATAAAGGGGGCCTTGAGAGGTAAGGAAGTCCTCCTCTTCCTCCCTCTGTTCTGCCCTGTCCATTGTTCCATGTAGCGTGTGCTCCAACATGTGAATAAGAGGGACAGACTCACTGATGCATGCACTGTCACTGCTCACCATCCTCGTGGCCTCCTCAAATGGTGACAGGACAGTGCATGCATCCCTGATCAAGGCTCACTGGCGTGGGGGAAAAAAAACAAGCTCCCCTGACCCAGTTCTGCTGCCATATTGGCACAGGTACTCATTGATGGCCCTCTGCTGCGTGTGCAGCCACTGCAGCATGGCCAATGTAGAGTTCCATCTGGTGGGCATGTCACAGATTAGGCGGTTCTTAGGCAGGTTGTATTCCCTTTGGAGGTCTGTCAGCCGAGCAGTGGCATTATATGACCTTCGGGAAATGCACACAGACTTTCCTGGCCTGCCTCAGGACATCCTGTAAGCATCCTGTAAGCCCGGGTACCTGCCCAAGAACCGCTGCACCACCAAATTCAGAACATAAGCAAAACAGGGCACATGGGTCAGTTGTCCTTGTCGCAGGGCAGAGAGGAGGTTAGTGCCATTGTCGCTAACCACCATTCCTGGCTTAAGCAGGTTTGGCGTGAACCGCCTCTGAGCCTGCCCCTGTAGAGCTGACAGAACCCCTGCCCCAATGTGGCTCCTGTCTCCCAAGCACACCAGCTCTAGCACCGCATGGCATTTCTTGGCCTACATTTCTGCGTAGCCCATCGTACGCCTACGGAGGACGGCTGATTCCGAGGAAACATCACCACAGGAAGAGGCCACAGAGAAAGAAGAGGGGGTGGAGGAGAGAGGTGTGTCACAACCAGTAGTAGTATTTTAGAGGCGTGGTGGCGGAAAAACCTCCAACACTACTGTAACACCAACACCAACCTCCAACACTACTGTACCTTGCCCTGCGTCCTTCCCAGCTGCCAGCAGAGTCACCCAATGCGCTGTGAAAGAGAGGAAACGACCCTGTCCATGCCTGCTGGACCATGAGTCAGTGGTAAGATGCACCTTACCACTGACCGCCCCTTTCAGTGAGGCATGGACATTGCCTTCCACATGGCGGTAGAGAGCCGGAATCGCCTTTTATGAGAAAAAGTGGCATTTAGGGACTTGCCACTGAGGTACCGCACATTCCACAAACTCACGGAAGGGGGCAGAATCTACCAACTGAAAAGGCAGCAGTTGAAGTGCTAGCAATTTCGCTAAGCTAGCATTCAACCGCTGGGCATGTGGATGGCTGGGAGAGTACTTCTTTTGGCGCTGCAGCAGCTGGGGCAGGGAAATTTGTCTGGTACCATCAGTAGATTGCCCGCATGTACTACTAGGTTTTGACACACTTATTTCTACACCTTCAGTCCTATCAGTGCAGGCTTCAGAGAGGACTGAGCTGGCCCCTGGAGGGCCTCTTTGGAGACGTGCCTGTGCCTCGTCCTCATCCTTCTCCTCCTCCTCTTCCTCCTCCTCTCTCTTTTCAGGCACCCACGTAGAGTCAGTGACCTCATCATCCCCTCCCTCCTCATCACTGTTGAAAACCTGGCAGTATGCTCCAGCTGAGGGAACATCACTGCCACATTGCTGTCACTCTCGGGCACCACCTCTCTCTGGGCTCACATCAATGCCTTCCTCTATCTGTGTTCCATCATCGGAGCCTTCAAAAAGCTGCGCATCTTCATGCAGCATGTACCCAACATTGTGTTGAAACAGTTCGGGGGACTCCTCAGGATGCCATGGTGGGACTAGGGAAGGATTGTGTGATGCCATTGTGCAGAGGGAAGAGGACGCCTTGGCAGCTGCTTTGCCAGACAAACTAAGCTCAGCCTGGGTGAGGGAGGATGAGGAGGATGAGGACGGTCATCCACTCTACTAATTTCTCTGCATGTTGAGGCTCAACACATCCAGCTCCCAAAAAGAATAACGAGCATGTCAGACGGCCACGTGCTGAAGAGGATGCACCGTGTCCACCACCAGCATTGCCTCTAGATGCAGAGCCTGCTTGCCCTTCGTGAATCTCTGCCTCTTTTTGTTGTCCTCCCAGACATTGTAATGGCCTGCACAGGACACAATCAGTACACACACCTCGTCCTTCCCATCTGCCAGCAGAGTCACCCAATGCGCTGTGAAAGAGAGGAAACGTCCCTGTCCATGCCTGCTGGACCATGAGTCAGCGGTAAGATGCACCTTACCACTGACCGCCCTGTCCAGCGAGGCATGGACATTGCCTTCCACATGGCGGTAGAGAGCCGGAATCGCCTTTCGGGAGAAAAAGTGGCATTTGGGGACTTGCCACTGAGGTACCGCACATTCCACAAACTCAAGGAAGGGGGCAGAATCTACCAACTGAAAAGGTAGCAGTTGAAGTGCTAGCAATTTCGCTAAGCTAGCATTCAACCGCTAGGCATGTGGATGGCTGGGAGAGTACTTCTTTCGGCGCTGCAGCAGCTGGGGCAGGGAAATTTGTCTGGTACCATCAGTAGATTGCCCGCATGTACTACTAGGTTTTGACACACTTATTTCTACACCTTCAGTCCTATCAGTGCAGGCTTCAGAGAGGACTGAGGGTCTAGTGGGGTTGGAGGTCCCAGATTATGAGGAGCAAGGGGAGGTCCACATTGCTCTTTGGTGTGGGCCTTTCTGGTATGCTTGCCAACGAACTGCATGGCAGGTCGACATATGTCTGGTCAAGCATGTGGTGCCCAAGCGGGTGATGTTTTGGCCACGCGAGATACGCTTGAGACATATGTTGCAAATAGCAACGGTGTGATCTGATGCACATGTCTCAAAAAAGCCCACACCAAAGAACTTTTGCAGTAACGTTGAGACACGGCAGCGCCCTGCACAGGCGTAGCTCTGCGATGTAATGCAGTTGGTGTGCTGCCCTTAAGCTGGCCCCTGGAGGGCATCCTGCCTCTTTGGAGACGTGCCTGTGCCTCGTCCTCCTCCTCCTCCTCTTCCTCCTCCTCTCTCCTTTCAGGCACCCACGTAGAGTCAGTGACCTCATCATCCCCTCCCTCCTCATCACTGTTGAAAACCTGGCAGTATGCTCCAGCTGGGGGAACATCACTGCCACATTGCTGTCCCTCTCGGGCACCCCCTCTCTCTGGGCTCACATCAATGCCTTCCTCTATCTGTGTTCCATCATCGGAGCCTTCAAAAAGCTGTGCATCTTCATGCAGCATGTACCCAACATTGTGTTGAAACAGTTCGGGGATGCCTTGGCAGCTGCTTTGCCAGACAAATTAAGCTCAGCCTGGGTGAGAGAGGATGAGGAGGATGAGGACGGCTTGGTCATCCACTCTACTAATTTCTCTGCATGTTGAGGCTCAACACGTCCAGCTCCCGAAAAGAATGACGAACATGTCAGATGGCCACGTGCTGAAGAGGATGCACCGTGTCCACCACCAGCGTTGCCTCTAGAAGCAGAGCCTGCTTGCCCTCGTGAATCTCTGCCTCTCTTTGTTGTCCTTCCAGACATTGTAATGGCCTGCACAGGACACAATCAGTACACACACCTCGTACCTTTAGGTACAAACTGGAGAGGAAAAGTGCAGTAACACCGAGTACGTTTAGGTGCTATTAAACTGGACAAGTACAGTAACACCAAGTACGTTTAGATGCTACTACACAGCACAAGTGCGGTAACAGCAACTAGGTTTAAGTGCTATTAAACTGGACAAGTACAGTAACACCGAGTACGTTTAGGTGCTACTACACAGCACAAGTGCGGTAACAGCAACTAGGTTTAAGTGCTATTAAACTGGACAAGTACAGTAACACCGAGTACGTTTAGGTGCTACTACACAGCACAAGTGCGGTAACATCAAATAGGTTTAAGTGCTATTAAACTGGACAAGTACAGTAACACCAAGTACGTTTAGGTGCTACTACACAGCACAAGTGCGGTAATAGCAAATGGGTTTAAGTGCTATTAAACTGGACGAGTACACTAACACCGAGTTCGTTTAAGTGCTACTACACAGCACAAGTGCGGTAACAGCAAATAGGTTTAAGTGCTATTAAACTGGACAAAAAAACCTGCTCCAGAGTTTCTAATATCTATTTATTTATAATATTTATTTATTTTGATATTTATTTCCATATTGACTTAAAGGGTCACTAAAGGAATTCTTTTTTAAGCTAAATAGCTTCCTTTACCTTACTGCAGTCCTGATTTCATGTCCTCATTGTTCGTTTTTGCTCTGATGTTGCTGTAATTCTCCTCTCTTCTGGACACTTCCTGGTTGTCTGTTTCCTGAGGACCACAGTACTGGGAGCTTTTAGTTTAGTTTTCCAAACCATCACTGCTCTATGGCTCTGTCCAGCACAGATACAGTATAACATGCAAAAACAAAACTAGATGCAAAAACAAAACTAAAAAACTACAGGTACATTATACAATTGATTTTTTATCTATTTTTAATCGTTTTTAAAAGGAATCAGTTAACTATTATGGGCCAGATTTAGGTAGAGTTGCGCTGGAGTAATTCGATGTGCGCCGCGGAACTGTGAAGATGCGCCGTCGTTTCTATGTGGCCGTACCCACCAAACTAGATGCGACAGAAAACGGGCCATTTCCGATCGGCTTAACTTTCCGACGCCAGAGTCTCGTCAGCGCATAATTTCGTGTGGCGCATCAGTTGCGCCTATTGATTTCCCCTGCAAACAAGCAAATGAGGGAGATTTCCCGATTCACGAACGGATTAGCACCATACGCTGGCTACATGTGCCGCGCGTATCTCGTCCGTCCGGCGCAAAGTTATTTCTACAAAAAGCTGCTTTATCTTTACTCCAGACGGCCTCAGGTCAGCAGGAGAGCAGCTACAGCAGCAGCGTTACCGACGAAACTAGCAAGCTGAACAACCACACTTGCAAGGACAACACCTCTGTGTGCCAACATGCCAGGGGCAGTCGCGGTCCTAGCACTAGTACTGGGTCCCCCGGAACGGAGTAGGCGGGCACGTGAAAGGATATACCGCACGCGCATGAGCCTCTTTGGCATGGGGGATGAGGAGGTGTATCGCCTCTTCAGATTCAGCCCAGATGCAATACTTGAACTAACCACAACCCTGCAGGGTGACATCACCAGCAAGACACACCGCTCACAAGCAGTGCAGCCACTGGTGAAGGTACTGGCAATACTTCATTTCCTTGCCAGTGGATCATTCCAGCGTACAAGTGGAGTGGTGGCTGGGTTGTCACAATCCTCCATAAGCAGATGTGTGCACCAGGTTGTCCCTGCAATCCTCAGACGCATGTCCAACCAGTTCATCAGACCCACCACTGAGGAGCTGCGGCTGAAGGCAATGACAGATTTCTACAGCATTGCCAGATTCCCACGCACTGTGGGGGCCATTGATTGCACACATGTGGCCCTACAGCCCCCCAGTGCCACAGAGCACATATACCGCAATCGGAAGCATTGGCATTCCATCAACGTACAGGTGATAGCTGATGCCCAACGCCTCATATGGCACGTCCGTGCCAAACACCCAGGGTCCAGCCATGACAGCTTCATATACCGTCAGAGCCCCATCCCAGCAGAATTCGAGCAGAACATGTATGGGGACAGCTGGCTGGTTGGTGAGTGACATGGGTGGCAGGCCTGACTATCCCCTCCCGTGATGCACATCAGAAGTGGCACATGCATGACTAACATCCTCCTGTCTTTTCCCTTCCAGGTGACTCTGCATATGCACTGGGACCCCATCTCATGACTCCTTTCCGGAACCCCCAAACCAGAGGAGAGAGAAAATACAATGAAGCACACACCAAAACCCGTGCAGTGGTGGAGCAAACATTTGGGCTCCTGAAGTCCTGTTTCCGCTGCCTGGATAAGTCCGGGGGGACCCTATTGTATTCCCCTACCTTTGTGTGTCAGATCATCGGTGCATGTTGCATTCTGCACAACTTTGCTATGAGAAAAGGCCTGCAGATTGACATACGTGATGACCTGACCCCCGACCCACACAGTCCCCACCTGCCAGAGGAGACCCAGTCTGCTGATGGAAGAGCAGTCAGGAGGGTCCTCGCCGTAGGCATCTTTGGACAATAAACCAAAACATTGATCACACGGACAATGCATGCATGCACACCACTGATGTCCCTAGATCACACACACCACATCCACATCACATTGGATTAGCCCAAGTCCAGCATGTAGGACTTGGGAGCAGCAACGCCAGCGTCAAGGCCCCAATGATGTCACTGTCCATTCATACACCTTTCACACGTCATTCATACAGCCGTGGGGTTAACTTCACCACCACGGCCGAGGGTGACACCCCTTACTGGCAGGAGTGCCACCCCCTCACATTCACACACCATTCACACTGCAACGTGTGCAGTATCAAAAAATAAAAATCTCATAACCTGAGCATAATCACAAAGAAAATAACTCATAACTTGAGTATTAATAATAAAATAAAAATCTCATAACCTGAGCATTCACAAAAAAATATATAAAAAACTCATGTCCTGAGCATCCAAAAATAAAATAAAAAGAAAAATTATCTGGGATGCCGGGGGCTTCTTCTGGCGGCCCCTCTGGCTCCTCAGCTGCCTGGAAGGAGTGGGTGGGGTGGGGGGGCATCTGGAGGTGGCTGATCCCCGGGTGGGCCACTCCTGGCAGGTGTGGCCTGCCTGCCCTCCAAGGCCACGGCAATCCGGCCAAGGTAAGAACTGGTCTGGGCCTGCACCCTGAGCTGCTGGGCCTGCATCCTGAGCTGCCGGGTGACCTGATAATGCTGGGCCCGCCGACTCAGCCTCCCCTGGTCCCGGATGGCAGCACTGTTTGCCTGGACGGCTGCAGTGAGGTCCCTTAGCTCACCCTGCACCTCCCCCAGACTGGTCACCACTGCAGCGCAGTTGCAGCTCACATCCTGCACTGCCGAAGACATCTGGGCCACAGAGCACAGGCTGTCAGCCACTCTGTCCAGGTGCCCAGCAATCTCCCCCATTTGCTGGGTCTGTCTGGCGTGATCCCTCGCCACCTGGTCCTGGACCAGATCAGACACCCCCCTGGTCTTATGGGTGGCCTTCCTGGGGCCAGTAGATGTTTGTCCCCGGGGGGATGGAGTCGCCCTTGAGGGGCTTCCTATAATGGGGGAGGGGATCTGAGAGGGTCCAGCAGAAGAGGAGGATTCCTCTAACAATAAAACAAAGTCCTGCTCTGCCCCAACAGGCTCCTCCTCAACGACCTCTGCATGTGTGGTGTGGCCACTCTCCTCCTCCACCTCGGTGTCTTCACCACCCAGGGGCACAGGCACTGGGTGCCGATGGGGTGGACTGGCCGCCGACAGATGATGGCCCAGCTCCGTCATCTGTGGATGACACAAAGCAGACACATGTTGGTGGTCCCACACACTTGGCACATGTACCCTCCCCCCCCCCCACATGCAAAACACCAAATAGGGGATAAAAAACACTTACCTGTCCTCGAGCCTTCCTCCACAGAATCAAAGCCTGGTACCCCCTCCAACTGCTCCCTGTCCAGACAGCGGGCGACCACCTCCTCCTCTGTGGTCAGGCTGACCGGACATGGTGGACCACCACCTGTGCCCCTCTCATGGCTCCTAATGGTGGCCACCTTGCCACGGACCTTGCGCCGCAGATCATTTTTTTTTTTTTGAATATCCCCAGCAGTCCGGGTGAAATACCCCAACACATTGACCCTGGCAGCAATGGTCTCCAGGATGCCCTGCTTCCTCTCCCGGCTGGTCTTCCTACTTTTTTTGCCGTGGAGAAAATCATTAAACGTCTCCATAGCCGAGATGACCACAGAGAACTCCTGGGCATTAAAGTTGAGGTTCCTCCTCTCTTTAGGGGTAGCGGGAGCAGCCATGACAGTGCAAAAGTATCTTCCCTGGGGTGGGGGGAAACGGATATACTTTTGCGCCGGAATGGCGTTTCCGCCTGCGCTTTTAAGCGCCCAACGGAAGGCATTGCGCTGACGTTTCCCGTGAAGTGGTGCCGACGGAAGTTGTGAACATGCGCACAAGGGGGTGAGTGGAGCCGCACTCACTGCGCATGCTCCGTGGATGATGCGCTGAACGTAAGCCTCTGCGCTGGGCTCCGCCCATCATTTACATGTGATCACACCCACTTCCACTTGCGTCGGGTTACGCCAGCGCATTATCGTTACTCTGGCGCAAGTTTACGCGCAACTGCTATGTGAATAACAGTACTTGCGCTGAAAGGGTCGTCAGAGTAACGTAAATGAGAAGCGTTACTCCAGAGCAAAGATGCTCTGATCTACCTGAATCTGGCCCTATGTCTCTATACCCTGTAAACAGTCATTTCAGCAAAAACATTTTTTTCCTTTACAACTCCTTTAAATATTTCCAAATTGACTTATCTATGAATTTCTCAGGCCCATCATAAGGTTGATTCACAGCTGGTACAGTAGCTACATTTGTCTGCTCAAAATTCAGTCAACATTAAACTGAACTGGGAAGAAAGTACGACAAGAATGTCAGGGCAACGAAAGAATAAAATAGAGAAGTGGCCCCATGGGATTGTTACCCCTAACACCCATTTGTTTAATACATTTTACTCTTAATAGAGGGCTATGATAATTGTTAAGTACATGTCTCCCTATGGCTGCTTTGCTGGTTCTTTCTGTTTTGTGTTTCAGATGACAAGCTGCCTGCTGTTACTAAGAAGATTTATCTCAGCTGCAAAGCACTGGATTGGTAACAAATCCTTTGGCGGGAAACATCTAGCCAATGAGTGTAACCTTTTACTCATATCCCCTCTCCTGTCACTGGGAGGAGTCAGCATTTACCTCGGGTCTGTCAGCTGGACTCACCTCTGGATTCTCCTCAGCCTTCCTTCTGGATCTTTTGACCTGCTCTCCCACCCTCCCTCCCCTTTAATTACCCTCGTCCCAGTCCCCCTTTATGTGGGTAATGTCGCCCACTTTGTGGGTGGACAGTGGTTGAAACTCTGTTACTTGTTTTATATGAGATATTACTGTTTGAGTCTTAGTGACTAAGCAAGTTGGTCTGTCATTGGTTACCAACAGTACTGTTTGATATTGAAGGTCTATCTTTTTGGGTAATGTTGCCCACTTTGTGGGTGGACAGTGGTTGGTAAACTAGTTTTTGGTTGGTATAAGATATTGCTGCTTGAGTCTTAGAGACTAAGCATGTTGGTCTGTTAATGGTTAACAGCGATTCTGTTTGGTATTAAAGGTTAAAGTTAATTTCATAATTAAAATTGTTTTAAACCCAAATAAGGGGCCGTGGCCTAAACTTCTCCACAATCCTTGTGTTTTTTATTTTATATTTTAGGTATGTTCTTATGGTGTGATGGGTGTTGATGGGGTGTACAATCCCAATGTACCAAAATTGTTGGCAAACAGAACACGTGTTTGAAAGACCCATTTACAGAAACAGAATATTAAAAATAGAAGTGATATAGTGAAAATCAGCGCCAACAGGTAAGTGAATTAAACAATAAAAATTAAATAAAAAGAAACAAAGCAGCTCCTCATAGGCAATCTGATTGCAATGGATAAAGGAAGGAAAACAGAGGGCGCTTTGGGAGGCCAAGCCTGTATGGACAGTCTCACGGGCCACCACCACTGGAACATCAGTGGCCTCATCAGGCACAAGTGTCATGTAGTTTGTTGAGGGTCTCTTTAGGAAATTGTGCAATATGCAGCAGCAAAGTATGACATGGTTCAGATTCTACTTAACAAACCTACAGTCTTTGTCTTGTTTGCACCGCCTGAATACTGCTGTTCAAAGTATATAGGGCCAAAGGGTCTTGTCAGGGTCGATCCTGCCTATAGGCTCGAAGAGCCCCCCAAATTACTAAAGGCCCCACCTGGTGAGAAGTCATTTTCGTCCCCTCACCCCGCTTCTAAACTCGCTGGCTGAGTCATTTACGACAGCAGAACACCCCCTCTCCCCGGTTCTCAACTTTCTTTAATGTGACATTTCACTGTCGTCAGCGCCCCCCCCGCTTCTCATTTTTAATGTGCCATGTCATTTTGCTTAGAGCCCCAGGGAGGTCAGGATTAGCACTGGGTCTTGTAATGACCTGGGAGGAGTGGTGGCGGGGAAACCCATGCTATTTTTTTCAATGATTTTTATCCATATTGCAGGGACCAAACATTACATTAAAGCCGCAAGCAGTATTACATTTATTTTTTCAGAGAGTAATCTCATTTTGTGTAGGGACAGTTCTGAACATGTGCCACTACTATAGACACCCAGCAGGTACGATATTTAAAGGAATTTTTCATTTTTTTTTTACTTTAAGCATCATTTAAGTGGATGTAAACCCACTCTCATCAATTGTAAACTACTGCCATAGTGCTGATCTATAAGGATGTACATGCCTCCTGCATGTATGCTTACCTGTCAAATGTCCCCCATTTAGCTGTTTGAAACCCCCAAAAAGTCCAGAATCTGTGGGCAGGTCTGTTGTTCGGCACTCGGTGGGCGGAGTCATGATGTCAGCAGACTCCCGCCCACCTCTACACTCCCCTTGACCAGAGCGTGCACAAGACAGGCAGAGTGCGTTCTGGGTAATAGCATACATTGTCTATGTATATTCTGATGGCTGTTCACTGGAGCATTTCATCATGGCATTGCACTCTGCCTCACCTCATGTTTTGTAAACATTTAATCAAAACACAGGACAAGCAGACAATTCTGGCATAGCTATAAGGGAGAGGAGAGGGGAGGGGGTGTGATTTGTCCACTGTTCATGATTGCAGGTTAGTGCACAAGATATGTAAATTACCTGTCACTCAAAGCATGGGGGCGGAACAGACTTTGGTTTTTATAGGGAAGTCCGTTTTATTCCACTGAACAATAAAAAGAGGATTGCTCAGAGCTGGATTAACTCCGTGTGGCAAGATTGGGCACAGATGATAGGAAATCTTATTCTCTACATTGTGATATCCAAAAAAAAATTAAAAAAAATTGGGTTTACATCCACTTTAAAATCGCTGCTTCAGAAAAACTTAAGTTTTAATTTTTTTTTCCATTGATACATGTTCCCTGGGGCAAGACCCGGGTTCTCAAAGACGTTTTCCAACAATAACTTGAATATTGGGCTTTAAAATCAGCACTTTTGAATTCAAACGTTCGTGCCCAATAGACTTCAATGGGGTTCTAAATAATCACGCGAACGGGTGGTCTGTTTGAACGTTCTGGTGCGAACTGAACGCGGGGGTGTTCGGCTCATCCCTTCTAACTAGTTAACACGCACATACCTATATCAACAGGAACATTACATTTACATTTTCAGTGTAACTATTTGTGCCATCTGCTATAATGGATTCCCCTTTACCCTAAAACAGAAATCTTCAGAAATCTGAAGTTTTATCAAAATACAATGACATTGACAATGTTTATATTGGTAACGAGGGATTGTGGGGAACATTATTTAACTAGAATTCCAGTGAAACAGGAAATGTGACATACAGTTGAAAAAAGTCTTATAATGTGGACAGGTTTAAAAACCTCCCCTATGCTTTAACCTCCTTGGCGGTATGATTCTGTCTGGAATTACGTACCAAAAGCGGTACAATTATTTTGCATGGAAATTCTGCGTTTTATACTGTAGGCCTGCAATTTTTAGGAATAACTCACTTAAATTTGTCCAAACCAGAGTCTAGTAGACATCCTGGGTATGATAAAGTTTGAAACACAAAATCATAAAATTATATAAATAACTATAAATAATTATGACAAATAATAATGTAATTATAATAAAAATTATTCACTAATGTAATCAAATCAAAATCACTGAAATTTGCTCAGTTGCAGAATTGTCGCTGTCATTACTTTTATTTTTTTATGACGAATTTCCCCACAAATCGCTATCGCTCAATTCTGCAAGTGATTATCATTTATTATCGCTGTTTTCTAGCTGCTCTAAAATCACTGCTCTAAAGGGACACTTTTGGTTGCTATGGACAATCTACAGTTTGCAGGCACAAATTTTTTTTTTCTATTTTGTAAAAGAACATGCAGGGCACTGGGCAGACCACTAGGGACAAGGGGGGTGTGTACTTTTTACATACAGTACTGTAATCTATAAGATTACAGTATTGTGTATGTAATGTGTTTGTTTACTTTTTTGAATTTGCCGCCGGTCTCCGCCCCCGTGCGCCATTACGTCGCAGGGAGCGGAGATCGGCGGCGTGCGGGCACTGTGTGAGTCGAATGGAGGACGCCACTCGCTCACACAGCGTGGATGCATCGCTGGATCCAGGGACAAGGTAAGTACAGTACCCTGCCTGGATACAAGGTAAGCCAGCGCGCGCTGCAGGCTCTGCATATTCACCCCGAGCGCGACTCGGGGATATCGATATTTACATAAAAAATCCACCCCGAGTCGCGCTCGGGGATACCGGCAGGGGGGTTAATTGCTTTGTAGATGGTTAGATTAAATAGATGGTCAGATGAAGCTTAAAGCAGCAACATCTCAATGGTAAAGATCCAATCACAATTTAGGAGCATATACAGTGCATACAGAAAGTATTCACAGCACTTCACTTTTTACATATTTTGTTATGTTACAGCCTTATTCCAAAATTGATTAAATTCATTATTTTCCTCAAAATTTTACAAACAATACCCCATAATGACAATGTGCCATTGCCTTGTAGAGCGATCTCATGCTGCGTGTCAGAGCTAGTTCTGAATCGCTGTGCAGCCGCTGGAGGTAGGGAAGACTCTGACAGGGGCGTGTCGGGATAATACATGTGTGCCACCCGGCGGGAAGTCCCCGCCCTTTTTCGGCTCCATTATCCACATTTTCTTTCTTTCAAATCCCACCCGCCCACTGGATCCCCTGAGCTCTTCCACAGCTAACCCGCTATACACTCCAAGCATCACCCATGCTACCTGCTAAATCCACCTCAACTGTCACCCCTGCTCACCCACTAGGTCCCTGATTTGAACGCTGAAGCTTTCCCAACTTTTTCGCTGTCCCCGGCTAGTGAAAAAACTTGCTCTGGTATTTCTTCAGACATCACAAACCTGGCCTCTGATAACAGGAGTAGTTGTCCCTTACTGGTGACTGTGACCTCTGGTTCTCACTTGCCTCTGGTAACAGGAATGGTCGTCCCATGTGGCAACTGCTTCTCCTTCACCTCTGGCAACATTTAGTTCCCCACCTTTGCAACAATCAGGCTTCCCTCCGAGTGAGCCTCTACACAGGTGGCTAAGCCTCAGGTTTCAGGCCTAAGCTTCAACTGCTGCTTCACATACAGCCCCCCAGGCCTCAGCCTGGGGCCAAAAGAACACTGATTACCTGACTTCTTCCCCTTATATAGACTATCCCAGCATGCAAAGTAGTTACTCTGATTGGCTGAGAAATTATGTCTATTCAAACCTGAAATCACTGTGATCTTATCATTTTAATGCCAAAAGCAACAGTGCCACCTATTGACAGAGGAGAGAGATGCACCAAATCCAGATTTAGGGAAAAGTCAGTGAATCTCCCTAACAAACAGACAGGCTAGTTACCACCTAGCAGATGCAAATGCCTAATACCAGGGTGCTATTTTTTTTAACACTGATGTTATATGACAGGATTTTTTTTGGAATGGCTATTATCCACACCAATCTAAGACAGAAGATAGGAGAGCCTTATGGCCTGGCAGTCTGAGAGGGAAACAATACTAGTAAATAATAATTAAAAAAAAAATTCTGAGGTTATACTCTTATAAGAATTTAAGAGTGCAGCTTGCTACAAATACCCATTGGTGACTGGTTCACTTAAAGTTAAGTGCACTTCAAGTGCATATTTTTTCAACTTAGTGGGCATTTGGGAACTCATTAGAGCTCATTAGAAAAAAAATCTCCCAGCAGTATGACAAATGTTGGATCAAGCAAACAGAAAATAAAATAAATAAAGAGATAATTTTTTCATTGTGATTATAGCAGCACTGAGCATAAACAGCTGTGACTTTATTGAATAGAATGCTGGCTTACATAATGAGACATCACATAAGACATCTTGAGACCAGATATTTGGTTCAAATTAAAATGTTTCTCTCCATCCCCTTCTGGTTCATTTCAGACGTTTCTGCTCCGTGATATTAACCTACCACATACAGCTGGCAGAGAACAGCGCAGCTCATATATTTAAGCCGCACCCAGCCTTATGTTGGTTTGCCAATGCTGCCAGACCATACCCTTAGAAAAAAAATCAGTCAGTGACAGATATTGGCATATCAAAATACATTGTCCAAAGGCTATAACCTGGGGTACAGTTAACTATTTTAGTGAGAGCAGTAAGTGAAATGGCATTAAAGCTAAACTGTAGCCAAAACCTTTTTACAAAATCAATGGCCCGGATTCAGAAACGCTTTACGCCGGCGTATCTTTTCATAAGTGCCAATGTGCGCCATCGCATCTTTGCGCCGATTCACAAAGCAAGATACGCCAAAAAAATTGGCTTCAGCCGCCCGATGTAACTTACGCCTACGCCGGCGTATTGAGGGCGCATAGTTACGCTGGACGCCTTACAGGTTCCCATTTTAAATATGCAAATGAGTAAGATACGCCGATTCACGAACGTAGATGCGCCCGCCCGCTTCATGTACGCGATTTGCGTAAGGCTTACGTCCGGCGTAAAGTTACCCCTCTTATAGCAGGCGCAGGTAATGCAAAGGTATGGGCCAGGGAACGACGCCGTAAAATTTTACGTTGCGTACGCCGTTTACGTAGTACTACGTGAATAGGGCTGTGCGTAGGTTACGTTCACGTTGTATGTATTGCGCCGACGTATCTTAGGGAATATATGCGACGTGATTCTGAGCATGCGCGTGCATGCCCAGTTCGACCGGCCATTCATTTGCATGGGGTCACGCTTAATTTAAATAGATGACGCCCACCTCCTTCCTACTTTGAATTAGGCAGGCTTACGCCGGCCAATTTACGCGACGCCGCCGCAACTTACGGAGCAAGTGCTTTGTGAATACTGCACTTGCCTCTCTAAGTTGCGGCGGCGTAGCGTAAAGAAGATACGCTGCGCCCGCACAAAGATACGCCAATGTACCTGAATCGCGGCCATTGTTTTTTTTGCTTTCTTTGCTACCAACGGATAAATAAAACTTCCTATACTATTGAGGGTAAATCTAAAAGCATAAAAAGAAAGACTTGTCTCTAAGTGAAAAATCAAAGCATTCTTATTTTGTCCTTCAATTACAGAATTTAATTATAAAATCACATGACCAAAGTGTTCTGGGTAATAGATCTTGTAACAAACCTCTTAGGCCGCGTACACACGACTAAATAAATCCGATCAAATCGGTCTGACAGACCAATTTGATCGGATTTGTCTGCTGAGCTATTTTGGTCGGACTGTTTCCAGCAGATAAATTCGATCGTCTGTACGCGGCCTTATGGGCCACTAGGAAAAATAGGCTGATATTTCACACATATTTTTCTTCACCTGTATGGTCAGACAGGGATCGGCTCACATTGTACAGCAGTGATTGACCGTCAACCAACTTTTGGTGACCTCTAACTTTATTTCCCCTAAAGGATCACACCTAAGAAGCTGGACAACACATTCATTTGCTGATTGTAAAAACCAATAAAACAAACTACAGTAGTAAAAAAAACAAAAAAAAACAGGCATACAGAAGGGCCTGCAAATACCTTTAAATGTCTGCTCCAGTAACTAAGAGCTTTCCAAAAGTTACTATGCACATCTTAGTGGGGTCAATGGCCAGTCTGACTCTCTTTCCTGCTGGACATTCAACATTGACAACTTTATTCATAAATAGGAAACCAAGGAAGTGGGAGAATATGCACCAACCTTAAATACTAATAAAATGTGCATGAAAGTATGCCATGTAATCTGGAGCATCTTGGGGTCCCGGAAGGCATCTTAGGGGAAGAATGGACACAATAAATACAAAGATAGGCCACTAATTTACTCTTAAGGCGGAGTTCCACCTATTTAAAAGTGTAGCTGCTGACTTTTAACAATCAGACATTGTCCCACGGTCCAGCGATGAAGGCGTACGAAGCCTTGCCCCTCTCCCCCCTCCTTTCCACGGCTCCGGCATTCTAACTTGGCTTCACAGCTGGGCGCGCACTGCGCATGCGCGAGCCATGTTTCCCACTGTAAATGGTCGGGCAATCTTCTGGAAACTGTGACGTGTCCCAGAAGATTGCAGGAGGGAGGGTGGAGAGATGAACTTCCTTCCGGCGCCACGGAGCCAGAAGAGGAAGTGGGAGCTGGGTGCCCGTAAAAACTCCCGCTCTCCCCCCCAAAACAAATTACATGCCAGATGTGGCATGACAGAGGGTCTCCATCACCTAAAGCGGAAGTTTTGTTTTTGGGTGGAACTCCTCTTTAATGCTACTTATGTTACTATTATCCATGAAATGTTTTGCAGGGCTCAAGCAGTTACTATAGTACTAAATATGTTAACACTGCGGTGTGTGTCACAGACTGCTTTTTCTCTCAGGGTTTGGAAGCTTTTAATAGACCAACAGAAGTTTGGGTGTAGCTAAATGATATGCATTGTGCTGTTCTTTTGAAGAGGATGGAGAGAAATAGAACATGAATCTTAAGGCTGGGTTCACACTATTAAATAATTGGATGGGGGTTTTCCCCAATCTAATTTTCATATCAGAAGATTGTGAACGGTTCTCTATGGAGTTGGTTCACACATCTCTGCAGCGGCTCTGGTGCGAATTGCACAGGAGCCCTATGCGTCTTTTGGTCCGTTTTTTTTTCTTATTTATTTTTCATTGTTTACATTGTCACTTTAAAAAAAATATCTAATAATTGATCACTTTTATTGCTGTCACAAGGAATGTAAACATTCCTTGTGACAGTAATAGGCGGTGACAGGTACTCTTTAAGGAGGGGACGGGGGTCTAAAAGACTCCAAATCCCTCCTTTGCACTTCAAAGTATTCAGGTCGCCAAAAGCAGCGATTCTGATTCCTTTTTTTTTAAATGTCGCCATTGGCCACATATGTGCGTACACTCGGCAGGAAGGAGTTAAAGTGTATTTCCACTTGTACAATCAAAATGGAGAAAACCCTGCTATGTCTATTATGTGATCCTATTCAGACAACATACCTAAGAAATGTGGTAAAGCTCTGCTGATTTTCATCATCCATTCATGCGCAAGCAAAATGTTTTTGTTTTTTTTCCCTTGCACCTGATTGGGTATTCTTTACAAAGTGAATCTTTGCCACATTCACATTTACTAAGGAAAATTAATGCAACTGCACTTTGAAATTGCACAATCCATTTGCCTTTAGTAAATCCACCCCATTTAAGTTCTTGGTTGTATTTCTGCAGTTTTTTTTATTAGATTTTACCACCAGGAAAAGTGGAGTACAGACTTGCCATTTCAATGAATGGAGGTTACTGCCAAAGAGACTACACCTTTAGACCCCTTTCACACTGGAGTGGATTGTAGGCGCTATTGCGCTAAAAATAGGTCCTGCAAACCGACCCTAAGCAGCGGCTGCTGTTTCTCCAGTGTGAAAGCCTGAGGGCCGCTCCAAAAGTCCTGCTAACAGCATCTTCGGAGCGGTGAGAGGAGCGGTGTGTTAACCGCTCCTCCACTGCTCCTTCCCATTCAAAGCAATAGGAAACCACGGCTATACCACTGGCAATGCGCCTTTTTTTGGCCGCTAGCGGGGGTTAAAACTAGGGTTGTCCCGATACCACTTTTTTAGGACTGAGTACAAGTACCGATACTTTTTTTTATGTACTCGCCGATATCTATTACCGATACTTTTTTTTAAATGTGTCCCCAAATGCAGCCATGTCCCCCCACATATGCAGCCATGTTCCCCCACATATGCAGCCATGTCCCCCCACATATGCAGCCATGTCCCCAAACATATGCAGCCATGTTCCCCACATATGCAGCCATGTTCCCAAACATATTGCAGCCATGTCCCCAAACATATGCAGCCATGTCCCCAAACATATTGCAGCCATGTCCCCAAACATATGCAGCCATGTCCCCCCACATATGCAGCCATGTCCCCAAACATATGCAGCCATGTCCCCAAACATATTGCAGCCATGTCCCCAAACATATTGCAGCCATGTCCCCCATATACGCAGCCATGTCCCCAAACATATTGCAGCCATGTCCCCAAACATATTGCAGCCATGTCCCCCATATACGCAGCCATGTCCCCAAACATATTGCAGCCATGTCCCCAAACAAATGCAGCCATGTCCCCAAACATATTGCAGCCATGTCCCCAAACATATTGCAGCCATGTCCCCAAACATATGCAGCCATGTCCCCAAACATATTGCAGCCATGTCCCCCATATACGCAGCCATGTCCCCCATATACGCAGCCATGTCCCCAAACATATTGCAGCCATGTCCCCCACATATCCAGCCATGTCCCCCCACATGCAGCCATGTCCTCCGTACCTAAATGATGCCGCCGCCACGTTAATCACCGCGCGGGGAACATTACAGTCAGCTTTTGTTTGAATAAGCTGTTTTCCCTGCTGCGCTGTGTATAGAGACACTCCCCCTTGCTCGGGATTGGACAGATCCGCGGCGGGGAAAACAGCTATTCAAACGAAAGCTGACTCTAATGTTCCCCGCACGGTGATTAACGCGGCAGCGGCGGTGGCTTTGCGATATACGGCGGCGGCGGGCAAGTATTGTATTCAGGCATCGGGGGTATTTGCGGGAGTAAAAGTACTCCCGCAAATACTCGGTATCGGTACAACCCTAGTTAAAACCGCACCGCTATCGGCCGAATACCGCCGCAACTCTGACAGTATAGCCCGGCTAAAAATAGCAGCGCTATACTGCCACCGCACCTCCTGCCCCAGTGTGAAAGGGACCTAAAGGTCACAGCAGGGACAGGAAATATGTGCCCTGTCATTGAAGTTAGGGAAGGGCATTGGGGCCCACTAAGGGTAAGTGAACTGAAAGATGATCTGAGAATACCTGATAAATAACAAATCACAACATATCATACTTCAGAGCATTTGTGATAAAAAATACTGTATTCAGAAACATTTCCAAATAAACATTTTACTGAACTTCACAAAAATAAGCTTATATATATGCCATTTGTTATTCTTTGTTTAGAATTCAGTGCGCTTGCCAACTACACTTCCTTTTCAGTGTTCTATTTATTCTGCTTCTTCTTTTTCCATTTTTGTCATGAAGGACCAGTAACTGTAAAACAAAATCTACTGTAATGTATTATATTTATTGGGCAAAGAAAATAATCACCCCCTTTAAAATAATCACATTTTGTTTCTTTACAGCCTGGAATGAAGACAAACACTGTTTTTGTTTTATCCAGCTGTATTTACTAGTGCAATTTATAACATCCAAGTGAAAGATATAACACCAACATGTCAGAATTTTTAACATCACTTGTAAACTCAGTCAGGTGTAGCTAATCACCTTCTCGATGGCACACAATGCCAATTGACTTTCAACTGGGATCAGCTGTGGTTATTTTGATTAGCTCAGCATGAAAATAGCTTTCCTGGAGCATTTTTGTCCCTTGTAGCACAACTGAAGCAAATAATCAACTTTGGGTGGCAAAACACTGTCAAAAGATCTCTGGCATAAAGTTGTGGACAGGCACAAGTCAGAAGATGAATACAAACAAATGTCAAAGGCTTTATCAATGCTTAGAAGCACAGTAAAGTATATTATTAAGAAGTGGAGGGTATTTGGTACAAAACACAAACCCTCCCTGGATCAGGATGTCACTCCAAACTGGATGAAAGAGCCGGTAGGAAACTGGTCAGAGAGGCTACCAAGAGGCCTACAGCAATTCTGAAGCAGTTGCAGGAATTTATGACAAAGAGTGGTTATTGTGTGCATGTGACAACAATATCACAAATTCTCCACAAATGTGGCTTGTATGGGAGGGTTAGAAGAAAACAGCCACTCCTCAAGAAAGGCCACATGCAGTCACTACTGAGCTTTACGAAAACACACCTTGAAGATTTTGAGGTCACATGGAAAAAGGTGTTATGATCAGATGAGACAAAAAAATGATTATTTGGCCTCAACGCTAAGCTTTATGTCTGGCTGAAATCCAATACAGCTCACTATCCAAATAGCATCATTCCCACAGTAAATCATGAAGGTGGTAATATCCTGTTATGGGGGTGTTTCTCTGCAGCAGGCACTGGAGCACTTGTCAGGATAGTAGGAAAAATGTATGGGGCAAAATACAATCACATTTTTGAGGAAAATCTGCTGCCCTCTGCCAGAAAGTTGTCAATGGGAAGAAGGTTTACCTTCCAACGTGACAATGACCTAAAGTGCACAGCAAAAAATAAACCACACAGTGGTCTAAGGAGAAAAAGGTGAATGTCCTTGCATGGCCTAGTCAGAGACTAGACTTAAAGTGGCTGTAACCCCCCCCCCCCCCCCCCCAAAAAAAAAAACTCTGTAAGACAAAGGCATAATGAGCCCTGCACACTGCTGTGACTGCCGACATGTCTCCCAGAGTTATTTCTGAGTTTGCGGGCTCCAGCGATGTGATTGGCCGGAGCCACGATGACATCATGCCACTGGTCACGGCATGCTGCTTATATGGTAAATATCTCCTAAACTGTGCAGGTTTAGGAGATATTTACAGTACCTACAGGTAAATATCTTTAGAGGGAGTGACTTATTTTAGGCTTACCTGTAGGTACAAGTGGTGTAACAGGGTTTACACCCCATTAAAAATCAGTGGAATGACTTGAAGGCTGCAGTCCACAAACGGTCACCATGAAATTTAACTGAAAGTTAAGCAGTTCTGCAAAAAAAAGTGGGCAAATATTAAAAAATCTAGATGTGCAAAGTTGGTAGAACCATATCTCAACAGACTAAAGAGGGTTATCCTTTTTTCAGCTCAGTGAATATATTATATGATATATTATTATATGTAGAGGCGCATGTACTTAAATCCAATCATAAGTTTGTTCAGAATATGTTCTGATTTTGTGGCGCCGCACCTATTTCCAAAAGTAATTCCTGCACTACTTTTGCCAACTTTAGGGGTGATTTCAATGGACATCTGTGCATAAACCCACACAGATGTTTTTTAAATTGCCCCCGAACTCGCACTGAAATGCTGGTTTAAAATAACGCTAGTTCAGCTGAACTCACACGATTTCAAACCTGCCTTCAGTGTGAATGAGGGCTAAAACCTAGAAGCTGATGGGGAGAGAGAAAAAAAAAAATCTAAATTTCAGGTTGTCCCCAGTCCAATGGGGACACTAGTTCTGGTGACCTTGGAATCCCCAAAGAATTCCCTTAATTTGCCAGGATCTACTCTCACTTCCTGTTTGGCTATTAAACAGGAAGTTAAATCTCTGCAAGGGGGCACAGATGGCAGGGGTTATAACCCTCCCTTACTCTTTTCAAAATAAAAAAAAATGTTATGCCTATAGTCCTACTTTAAAACATTTAATTTAGAAGTGGTTACTTTTTTGTTGACCCCCCCCCCCCCAAAAAAAAAATTCTGTCTAACAGTGGTTGGTAACTTCAAAAAAGGGGACTTAGATGCACGTGAAGTTTGTGCCTACCTATGCCAACTCATATATGGGTTGGTGGGAAGAGCAGCACGTCTTTGGAGATGCCAACCCTTTTAGGCCGCGTACACACGGAGGGACATATCCGATGGAAACGGTCCTCGGACCGTTTTCATCGGATATGTCCGCCGGGCTATTTTGGTCCGATGGCGTGTACACGCCATCGGATCAAAATCCCCGCCGGCAGACAGCGCGGTGACGTGGCAGTGACGTTGACGCCGCCACGTCACCGCACCAGGAAGTAAACAACTTCCACGCATGCGTCGCATCCATACGACGCTTGTGCGGGCAGATATGTCCGCTGGTTAGTGTACCAACCAGCGGACATATGCGACGGACATGTCGCCGGCGGACAAATTTTAAAGCATGATTTAAAATTTGTCCGCTGGTCAGACATGTCCGCTAGCCCATACACACGATCGGACCAGTTTGAGCGGACAAATTCGATCGTGTGTATGCGGCCTTAGAGATCACATATTGTTTTATTTGCGATTTATCAAGGATCTGGATTATATAGTTTGTCATAAATTACGTTTGGGCAAATTCCTGGGATATTTCATTGGCAATGAGTATAATCTCCACTTTACAAGCAAGGAACAGCAGACAAACATTAACCACTTAAGGACTGGACCAATAGTAGTTTTTTTCTTCTAAAAAATCCTCACTTCCTGCTCTTCTGTCTGTAACTCCACACAGTGGAATGCAAGGCTTTCTCCCTGGTGTGGATTGTCGTGCTCGCCCTGAGCAGGAGAGTCAGGACGCTCTTTACATTGCAGATAGAGAAAGGAGCTGTGTGTTAGTGGGCGTCCTGACTCTCCTGCTCGCCCCCATCCCCCCTCAAGGGAGGGGGCGAGCATGACACTCCATACCAGGGAGAAAGCCTCGCATTACTGTGTGTAGTTACAGACAGAAGAACAGGAAGTGAGGATCTCTGAGAAGAAATAAGGACATAAGCAAAATCGAAGGATGAGGTAAGTGAAGGAGGACTGCACTAAGGTAAAGGAAGCTATTTAGGAATATTTTTATCTTCATTTACAACCCCTTTAAAGTGTTTGTGTAGTAAATTTTTGGACCTTTACCTACAGGTAAGCCTATAATAAGGCTTACTTGTAGGTAAAAAAAAATATCTCCTAAACCTTTACGGTTTAGGAGATATTCCCCTCGCAATGAGCCGCTGACTGCAGTGGCGCATGCACACAGGGGATTCACGGCTTAAGGCCAGGCAGATGCTGGACCTTGCCGTAAAGAAGTCTCCCACGCGAATGCACGGGAGTGACGACATCACGGCTCCAGCCACTCACATCGCTGGAGCCACGATACCCAGAAGACACGTCAGCTACCTCGGTGTGGACCAGGTAAGTTACAAATGCCTCGTTCTAAGGTAAGTATTTCATAATGAGCTAGTATGCACAGCAGCCTGCTGGTGTGGTCTCCGTTTGGCATGCTGTTGTGACGCGAGGCCCTACTCAGGCTCCCTGCTGCAGTGATTGGAATTTACCTGCCCGTTCGTTGGACTTGTCTGTTGCCCTGGCCGGGGCCTGCAATTATTTGCCTGCCAAGGAGTGCAACTCCTCCGAATTAGACTCTTTATCTGACGCCGGAGATGACCATTTCTTTGAACTGGAGTTCCCCGAGTGACAGGGCTATGGAGGATTTCGGGCCCCTACACGGCGAAAGAAGAAACGGTCCGGCTGTAGTGCACCGAACGCATTGTGCGCACAGAATTCAAGTGTCCCGCAGCTGACTTGGGGAGTTGGTGAGTCCTTGCCTGTTCCTAACCTCACCGCTCCCCCATCCACTGTTGTGCCTACACTTAAATGGGCACCTGATGCCATAGTGAAACCTGGGTTTGGAGACCCTTGTATGATGCCCAAACTGGCCCGTTTGCAGCGTGTTTTTATGCAGAGAGTAGCTGCCAATTTCGGGTATGAATACCCCTACGTACCTCCATCCCTTCTAACTGAGTTTCAGAATTTGAGGGAGAAATGGTACAGGGATGCCATTTGGGAACACCTGAATGTTCCCGTCAAGGATTGGAAGACACCGTATGCCTTCCTATGCGTAGGCAACCGGTTGGAAGGTTGTCTCAGGAAGTGGAGTCCCGGCAGGTACTGTACATTTTTCATTATCGTGTGGTTCTCAAGTGTCCCGGGAGGGTAGACCAAGTGTTCTCCATCACTGCCATCAACTCCCATGGGGACAAAATTCTCCTACCGGACCCACGTTTCTACAGATAGACCTCATGCCTATACTTGTGAACATGCTGCTTTTGAAGAAGACCTGGACAAGAACTCTCACCCCTATTCGAATTTTTGTTTGTTTATCCCACCGGATTCACATTGGGGCCCAAGTGTGCAGAACTTCGGGTTGGGTATATCTCAGTTAGACAGAAAAGGTTCTTGCGGGTTTCTCTGCAGCACCAGTGGAAATTTCAGTAAAGGATATGCCCTGTTTTACATTTCTCTCCTGTTGCTGTACTTTTTGAACTAAATTATGGCCTGCCCTGCAGTACCAGCGCACTGGCCGCTAGGGGCAGTGTCCTGTGGACTTTACTTTTTTTTTTTTCTTGCAAGCAGAAAAAAAAATGTGTGTATATACTGTATTGTTTCTTTCTCCCTTCCTAGGTTTTTCAACGTAGGAAACATCTAGCACTTACTGAAAAATTTCCTCTCTGGGAGGGAAAGGAGATTTCACCCTCTGTGTTAGGTTAGAGGGTGCAGTCTCAGTTCTACCACTGAGTTAGCAGGTATACACGGCTTTGTATACCCACATGTGAATATGTGTAAAGTATATATTATTTTGTGTGTATTCTTTTGTTTGTTTTTTTGCAGGTTGTTGACTGGACCTACTATCAACTCTGTTGGAGACTTGGGCAGATTAGATAGGTAGGATTGTGTAATGTAGTATTCAAGGAAACTAATATTGTATATCTTGATGTTTCTATTTATTTTTCCTGCTTTCTCTCTCTGTTGCTGTCACGCAGAATCAGGCCAGGCATTCAGGCTTGAATGCCTTCGTTAGGGCACTGGGGGTAGTGTGTAGCGCCCCTGTACTTTTAGTATGGATGCTGTTTAAATTTAGAGAGGGTATGAGAGAGTTACTTTGCTCTCATCCATGTTGATTGTGAAAAATTAGGTTTCTGCCAGGCTGGGCTACCTGCGGTTTCATTCTGTGTTCCAGAGATGCTTTTCCATCTCTGGGTGACAGGTGGCGCCAGAGGGGTCCAGGTGGAGACGCCTTTCTCCAGCAGCCAATTAGAGGAGTGTTTCGCGGGGCATGCTGGGGGAGGGTATTTCTGGCGCAGACGTCATTTTGTGGGGTTCTTCGTCTTCTACCCGTTCCTGGTCCTGGCCCTGGCGATATGGCCTACCAGGCCAGGGAGCACATGCTACAGAGGTGACACGCCAATCCCAAATCTAACCAGCGGCTCCTCCGGGGGTGAGCGCTACAACTGTATATGTCATCTTCTGCACATCGTGAAAGTATTTTAGTAGAACGATGAGACAATTGTGTGACCTCATGAGGGACCACTTATTAAACATCAGAGCTTGAAAGATTAAAAATGTAGCTAAACATTTGACAGACATTTTTATGGACCCAGTGCGCAATCTCTTTGAATACAAATTATTGAGAGGGTGGACCATCCGATTAAAGATACAAGGACATTTTTCACTATAAGTCATGCCCCGTACACACGACTGGTTTTCCCATTGGAAAAATGCGATGAGAGCTTTTCGTCGGGGATCCCGACCGTGTGTATGTGTAGCTGGCCAGCTAGAACCTGTCCTAGGTAGCTAATATAACTTACATGTATATACAGCTAAACCTGCTAAGAACCTAATGTAGAGCACATTTTTATATGTGAGAGACAAAAGCAGAGTTATTCACAGTAAAATCCATGCCAGAAAGCATAAAGTTAAGTTTTTGTGACTCATCAGAAGCCTTGGCCCAATCACAGCTAATCTCACATTGAGCAGAGTCTTGACCAGTCACAGCCAGCTTTACAAACACTCTGTCTGGGAGGTTCCTAATACTCCATGTGCTAGATTGTTCCACAGAGACAGAACCACATGGAGACAGAGACACACAGAGACATACAGAGAGCAGTTCTTATGGAAGCCAGAGGTCAAAATTAGGTAATTATACAGTTATATATATGTTCTTATTGTAAACAGTGTGATTAGAACTGTATACTGATTTAGCTGTGTGTTCACTTGTAGTTCCACCATACTGAATAAAGAAATATATCCACCATCTTATGTTAAATGACAAGATTGAATATTTGAACCACCATTTTCTGTTATACTTTATTCATCACGTGTTTTTGTACATGGACTGTCTGCTGCAAAGCAGCAGTATTTTATATGAAGAAAAGTGAAGTTATTAACCCCTTCCATACAGGGCATTTTCACCCCCTTCCTGCCCAGACCAATTTTTAGTTTTCAGCGCTGTTGCACTTTGAATGACAATTGCGTGGTCAGGCAACACTGTACCCAAATTAAATCATTATGTTTTTTTCCCCACACAAATAGAGCTTTCGTTTGGTGGTATTTGATCATCTCTGCGGTTTTTATTTTTTGCGCTATAAACAAAAGAAGAGCGACAATTTAAAAAAAAAACACAATATTTTTTCCTTTTTATTTAATACATCTCACAATATTTTTTAAAAAAAAACTTTTTTTCCCCTCAGTTTAGACCGATACGTATTCTACGTATTTTTGGTAAAAAAAAATGCAATAATCGTATATTGATTGGTTTGCGCAAAAGTTATAGCGTCTACAAAATAGGTGATAGATTTATGGCATTTTTATTTTATTTTTTTTACTAGTAATGGCGGGGATCTGCGTTTTTTTTTTGTGACCGTGACGTTGCGGCGGACATATCGGACACTTTTGACACATTTTTGGGACCGTTCACATTTACACAACGATTAGTGCTATAAAACTGCACTGATTACTGTGTAAATGTGACTGGCAGGGAAGGGGTTAACACTAGGGGGCGCTGAAGGGGTTAAAATGTGTCCTAAAGTATGTTCTAACTGTAGGGGGAGGGGGACTCACAGGGGGAGGAGATCGATGTGTGTTCCTCTGTACTGGGAACACACATCAGTCTCCTCACCGCTGACAGGGGGTGGATCTGTGTGTTTACACACACAGATCCACACTCCTGAAGTGTTTGCCAGAAATCGCGGGTGCCCGGCGGCAATCACGGCCGTCGGGCACGCGCGCGGGACCGTGAGTGGTGCCGCGGGCGCGCGCGCGCGCGCCCTAGAACGCCGTGAAGACTGGACGTTGTGCAACGTCCAGTCTCATCGGCGAGGGGATCGCCATGACGCGATTCCCCTATGGGCTGGTAAGAAAGGGGTTAAAGAAGTTATTTAAAGCATTTGGTGTGCTCTTTAAACCTACTGCTTCCATAGAACGGCAATAGAGGAATTTCAGAGTAATAGACAGTCTTGTTGGATTGAAAAACCAGAGATATCACAATTCTTCTAATGCCACAGCGCATCAGGCACTTCATAGTGCTGCGCCTGCCACAGTATGCTCCATCTGACTTTTTCCCACAGGAAAACTGCCGCAAAAAAATAGAGCAAAATCTATTTTTTTCCCGTCAGGAAATTATCCTAGCGGGAAAACCATTAGTCTGTATGCTTTTTCCAAAAAAAAAGAAAAGCACGCTCAGAAACAATTTGACGCATGCTCAGAAGCATAGAACTTAATTTTCCTGTCACGTCGTAGTCTTTTACGTCACCGCATTCTTGGCAGTCAAAATTTCATCGAACTTTTGTGTGACCATGTGTATGCAAGGCAGGCGTGTATGAGAGGAATTCCGTTGGGAAAACCATTGTTGTTTTTTTTCGGACGGAAAAACAGCTCGTTTGTACGGGGCATAAGAGAAAGGTTTCATAGCGATACAAATTCAATATCCATAATGGATATCGCTAAGTGATATCCTTACTGATGACTCATTATTAGTTATTGAATCAGGAAGGGGTGGGCCAGAAATGGCCACCGCAGGAGCTAGGTACTGTTTGAATATCAAAGCTCCCTGGTATTATGAGCTCCCAGGATGCTCTGTAATAGATAGTATGAAGGCAGTACTAAGCTATTTTTATGGCTACTGCATGCACTGTGCGGCAGTGGCGTATCTAGGGTATGGCAGCCATGGAAAGTGCCGTGGGCGCCATATGAAGGGGGCGCTGTTGAGTGGCTGGGCAGCAAGGCACTTACCAGGGTTTAAATGTCTCTTCTTCCCTCCTTCAGAGCATAGGCAGGATTTTCTGTTCAGAACCTTTGCTAATGGACAATGGCAGCGCTGTCCCTGCTGCGTTCAGCCACAGCCCTCCCCTGTTCTCTCAGGCTCTTCCATTCCATCTGGTCGGATTGGCAGCGCACAAAGAAGAAGGAGGAACATCAGTTTCTCCCTCTCCTTTGTGAAAACTGAGGCCTTAAGTGATGAAGATTTCATCACTTCCAGTATTGGTTCTGCATTTACCTGGCCTTGGAGGGCAGAGGAGGGATCAGGGGTCTAATAAACCCAAGATTTCTCCTTAAAGAGGATATGTCACCACCCAAGGTATAACAAGGGATGATAAATATCACTATTTTTTTTTTGTTAAGGTTATCTGAAAGATGGGTTTCAAATGTTTTGACAGGGGCGCAGTTTTAGTGCTTGCCATAGGCGCTATTTTCACTAGATACGCCTCTGATGTGCGGTCATTATAATATGTGGCTTATAAACGATTCAGTGAGAATGAGTAAAAGAAAAACACATTTTGGAAAGCTTTGTACACTTTGCATTGCTAAACAGAACCCTTTTACCAGTTCACTTAGCAGATCAGTTAATCTGGCTGAGCAAATTGGAGAATTGATTTGCTCCACACTATTTATGTACATGCAGTTTAATCACTGATCTGTTAATTGTCAGCAAGGAGTTATGTCTACTATTTTCCTAACTACCCAGAATGCACATCTCTACACATCTTAACAATCCTGTAATGAGATACTAATAGCAGTCCTGTTATGCAGTATAGTATGGGATGTCACAAAGTAAGGTTTGAGTGCGTGACATTTACTGCGGGTTCCTTAATGTCTCTTGGTAGGTATAATTTTGGTTCTTGGTGCACTAGAGTCCTGATTTGTGGCTCCATCTTGGTATAGCTGCTAACTTTGTGAGCTTCTCCTGAGTATTTTTTTAAAATAAAAACTATATGTGCTGTTATGACCTTCCCATGTTCTTTCTAATGGTATTGCCACAGTACATATTTATCTACAGAGAATGAGCGGTTGATGTGTATCAAAATTAACAAGGCTGGGGTAAGTTGTGTCTTCTTCTGCCTGTCCATCATGTCAAAACAATAAATACAATACAATAAATACAATATAATTGTCATTGCCAATCACCTCTCATTAACACCAGAGGTAGCTGGCAGAAAGAAAGATTCCATCATCCTACATTATATCATACACTGCAGAGGCGTTGCTAGGCGGGTGCGGGGGGTGCGAGAAGCACCCGGGTGACATCCGTGGCTAGCAGCACCACTAACACCGCCCGCTGCCCTGATTAGCGGTACACAGCGGCGTGGACCGAAGCCGCCTCCTCCTCTCTATTTACGTCCACAGAGGAGGAGCCTGCACTTGAGGGACACACAGCATTTGTATATTTGTCAGCGGTGTTCTGAGGTATGTAAGGGGGCATCTATACTGCTGGGGGTCTGGAATTCTGGGGGTCTACACTGGGGGGTCTGGAATTCTGGGGGTCTACACTGGGGGGGTCTGTACTGAGGGGGGTCTGTACTGAGGGGGGTCTGTAATGCTGAGGGGGTCTGCACTAGGGGGGTGTCTGTACTGATGAGGGTCTGCACTTAAGTGGGGGTGTCTGTACAGATGGGGGTCTGCACTGAGGGAGGGGTCTATACTGAGGGGGAGGTCTATATTGATGGAGGGGGTCTGTACTTAGTTGGGGGGTTTGTACTGAGGGTGGGTGTCTGAACTTAGTGCGGGGGTCTGTACTGAGGGAGGGCGTCTTTACTTAGTGAGAGGGGTCTGTACTGAGGGAGGAGGTCTTTACTTAGTGAGAGGGGTCTGTACTGCAGGAGGGGGGTCTGTTGGTGGGGGGTGACACCATTTTATCGCTCCGAGTGACACCAACCCTAGTGACGCCACTGATAAACTGTACACTATGGGCCAGATTCAGGTAGATGGGAGTATCTTTCCTCTGGAGTAACGCTTCTCATTTACGTTACTCCGAAGACCCTTTCGGCGCAAGTACTGTTATTCACATAGCAGTTGCGCGTAAACTTGCGCCATAGTAACGATAATGCGCTGGCGTAACCCGACGCAAGGGGAAGTGGGTGTGATCATATGTAAATGATGGGCGGAGCCCAGCGCAGAGGCTTACGTTCAGCGCATCAACCAGGGAGCATGCGCAGTGAGTGAGGCTCCACTCGCCCCCTTTGTGCACATGCTCACAACTTCCGTCGGCACCACTTCAAGGGAAACGTCAGCGCAATGCCTTTCGTTGGGCGTTTAAATGCGCCCGTAGAAGCGCCATTCCGGCACTAAAGTATATCCTGCTCCCCCTCCCCGCAGTGATGTTACTTTTGTTCTGAGATGGCTGCTCCCGTTCCCCGCAAACACACAGGAGAAAGCTGAACTTTAATGGCCAGGAGCTGACAGCCGTCATCTCGGCTATGGAGACCTATGATGTCTTCCTCCATGGCTGTAAAATTTGACAGACAAGCATGGACAGAGGTGTTGTCCTGCAAGTGGGGGTGCTCAGCTAGCTCTTATCGTCGGTAACGCTGCTGTAGCTGCTCTCCTGCTGACCTGTGGCCGTCTGGAGTAAAGATAAAGCAGCCTTTTGTAGAAATAACATTGCGCAGGACGGACAAGATACGCGCGGTGCATGTAGCCAGCGTATGGTGCTAATCCGTTCGTGAATTGGGAAAAATCCCTCATTTGCATATTTGCAGGGGAAATCAATAGGTGCGACTGATGCGCCAAGCGAAATTAAGCGCTGACGATACTCTGGCGTCGGAACGTTCCGCCGGTCGCAAATGGCCCGTTATTGGGCGCATCTAGTTTGGTGGGTACGGGCACATAGAAACGACGGCGCATCTTCACAGTTACGCGGCGCATATCGAAATACTCCAGCGCAAGTGTTGCTGAATCTGGCCCTATCATGCCATCAGCACCTCCTCCACCACGTGTAGGATCTGCATTACCTAGCCATTGTCACCATGTCAAAATGATCCTAGCAGAGAGGTGTGAAAAACGTGTGTGCCTACAAGATCCAATAATGGAAAACCATCTATCTATCTATCTATCTATCTATCTATCTATCTATCTATCTATCTATCTATCTATCTATCTACTTCAGATTTACATGACATCAGCTGCAACCCCATACATGCCTTATCTTTCTGTCACTTTTTTTCATTTTTCAAAACTTTCATACTTTTCCAGGCATAGTTCCTGGTATAGAAAGCCTATATTGGGAAAGGAAAAAACAAATTGCCAGTATCCCCCAACTAAAAAAAATAATTAAATTACAATCATTTTGATTTGCTATTTTGATTCACATGTTCACATGAACATGGAACAGAACAACTTTCAACTGATTTAATAATATGGATCCAGAGAGTGGACCAATTGCTGTGTTTGACCAGATGGTGAGCTGCAATATCGCTGGGACTGGTGAGCTAATGCTTTGAGGATTTACTATCTGATGCTAGAGAGAGACTGAGCTTCTTAGGAACTGACCATACAGCCATCTAGTAGCCTTTTTTGCTCCCTGCCAATATAACTGGGACTGTACTAATGTGCACCAATGGTACAACTGGGCCACAACACTAGCCGGCTGAAGAGTTAGTAATAAAGACTGCCCTGTTACAGCTGCTACACAGAGACCTTTACTTTTTGCCTATACTAAGAGGTACCTCTCAGGGGACATTGCAACATATCCCAGGGATTCTCCCAGAGTGCACTTTAGACTAGTTATAGTATTACTATTCACATTGCAATTAATGCTTATATTCACTGTTTATTGCTGACTTTTCTGATTTATGGTGTGATTCCAGTTTAGTGGTACAACACTCTGTTCCAAGTTATGTTGGCATAGTGATTATACTGTCTAGCAGACTACATCTGAATCTATCTTCTGTATGCTCATTTATGCTCAAACCACCATTTACTCTACAGTGTCCATGTTGTTTCATGGTAATATTAAAGTTGATCGTTAGTTAGGCCCTCACAGGGTGCTCAGAAGCCAAAGTCTTTGCAAGGCACAGACACAAAACTGGTTAACCCAAATACTTATTTTGTGATTTAAAAACATTTGGGCCCGGATTCACATACCTCGGCGCATATATATGCCGCCGTAGCGTATCTTCTTTACGCTACGCCGGTGCAACGCAGAGAGGGAAGCACGGAATTCACAAAGCAAATGCTTCCAACGTTACGCCGGCGTATAGTTGCAAGCGTAAGTCAAAGTAGGTGGAAGTGGGTGTGTTACATTTAAATGAAGCGTGACCCCATGCCAATGATGGGCTGAGCTTCAGACAAGTACTTAAAATGAACTGTGCATGCATCGTATCTTGGACGCATCCCAGTGTGCATGCTCGCAATCACGTCGAAACAACTGGCTAAGATACGTCGAATCACTGCCTACGACGTGAACGTAATCTACGCCCAGCCCTATTCACGTACTACGTAAACGACGTAAAATTTGACGGCGTTCGTTTCCTGATCCATACCTTTGCATGAGTTGCGCCTCCAATATGGGTAATAACTTTACACCGGACGTAAACCTTACGCAAATCGCTTAAAACATGCGCCGGTCGCAAGTACGTTCGTGAATCGTCGTATCTCCCTCATTTGCATATTTGCATCGAAAATCAATGGGAGTGCCAAATGCGTCGAGCGTAACTATGCGCCCACTATACGCCGGCGTAGGCAAGTTATATCGGTCGGATGAAGTCAGTTTTTAAGTGTATCTTAGTTCTGTGGGCACGGCGCACAGATACGACGGCGCATATTTACACTTATGCGGCGTATCTCGAGATACGTTGGCGTAAGTGATTTGTGAATCCGGGCCTTGATTTTTAAACCCAGATTGGGTGGGTGCAGCTCGGGGTGGGGACTGTTGGGACTGGGGTTGTGCACACAATTCACAATGAACACTACCATACTTACAAATTGTTTACATAGCAAAATGAAAGATTTAGCAAATATCAAAGATTAAAAAAATAAAATAAAAATTCAATGCTGTTTCTACTTTCAGAACTGAAAATTAATCTTAGATTAGATTATTTTGAAATGCTACAACATTCTGATTCACAGCGAGGTCAGCAAAGTTAGAGCATACATTATATACAACGCTCTCTATTAAAGGTTCATGCTTTAGGATGGTATGTACCTGACTTCAGTTAAAGTGAATAGTAACAAATAGCTTGTTATTTATGAAGTGTTTAACATTTTTTTATTTCAATTGGTACTATGAATAAAGTCCACGTTTCCAATGATCAGGCTTATACAGTCATTTTTAGATTTTTTTTCCATCTGGAGAACTATTCACATGGGAGAGACCTTGAATTTCAATGAAACCTATGCCAGACTTTTGAAAAATTACTATACCTGGTATTCTTTTTAATGTAAAAAGCTAGATTCAGAGTTGAACTCCCTCGATAGATAGATGGGGAGCTGATTTTTCCTGGAGGGGGGAGCATACTCTATAGGTGACAATGAGCATGAGTCAGGCGTTGTTCCAAGCGGTACAATCTATAGATGAAGTGCATGGATGGTACATAGCCGCTACACTATAAATATTGACGTAAACTATGACAGAAGATGATACAGTGTTATGCTAGTAACCAGTGGAGGATTTCTTAAATGTTCTGTTTGACTCCCCATTGAAATTGTCTGTACCGTAATGTACAGTCGAGACATTTGTTCTTTCTATTGTAAACCTTAATAAAAACTATTGAAACTAAAAAGCTAGATTCTATTTCCCATTGGTTTTGTATGAAACATAGCTATATTGTAGCGCTACCCACTAAAGAGCCACTGGATCAATAGGTCCTTCTGCAGTTCCTTAACTGAACTCAAACTCATCAGTAGCATAAAGTGGGCATGTTAAAGGCAAAATAAAAGCTCTGTAGAAAAAGACAGGCATTATGACAGTAACAAACACCTGAATAACAATCTCATGGAAAATAGACATTTTGATAACCAGATATAAACAATAGCTATATGCCCAATCTGAGATTATCCTGATTATTCAAATGGCTAGTGGTGGATTTAAGCACAGTTTTCTGGTACTGTTGCCCTTGAACTACTGTGTGAGTGCTCTTTCTGAGTAATAGCCAAGTGTAGGCAAAGGTAACTAACTAAGACCTCTCTCCCTTTTTCTGTTCCTCAGCAATATAGCACTGTAAGGCCGCGTACACACGACCGGTTTCCTCGGCAGAATCCATCAAGAAACTTGATGGGAGAAGTATTCTGCCGAGGAAACCGGTCGTGTGTATGTTTTTCATCGAGGAAACTGTCGAGGAACTCGACGAGCCAAAAAGAGAGCATGTCTTCTTTTTCCTCTACGGGAATGGAGAAAATTGGCTCGTCGAGTTCCTCGACAGCCGAACAAGGAACTCGACGAGGAAAACTACGTGTTTCGCCCGACGAGTTCCTCGGTCGTGTGTACGCGGCCTAATACATCTCTGTTCTCTTTTTCAGGGGTCGACCGTCTGGCTCTCTGCAGCTCAGCTCGGGGGTAAAGCAGCTTTCTCTTTGCAGCTCTGCACACAGCTCACTGCAGCACAGTTCAGTCTGCCAGTGGCCATAACGGGCAAGCCATTGTCTACTATTGGCACTAAAATCCTGTGAAATTTTGAGAACCATTCTGGTGTATATATACATATATCGGACATTTTGAGGACTTTAAAAGGAAGGAGCTTGGCTTGTGTTTAGGCTCCTCTTGTAGCACTATTGCTTAACTCACCCATGAGTACCGCAGCACCCCTCCTATGTCACTGTAACCAACATAGAGTTTGGCATTTTCCACTTGGGTATGTTGCACTGCCATGTGTTTGGACTTTGTAATATAATTTCTTTGTAACTGTTATCACAAATCTAATTTTGTCTGCCATGTATATCAAGTTTACTTCCAGTAAAGAGGTTAAAATATAAGGAGTGCTTCATTCTTGTGTCACATACGTGGGGTACTGAAAGAGGCCTCATCAAGTCTAGAGCACTATACTTGCAAGAGTTTTAGCAGCCAGCTTGAGTTAGAATTGGGTGATGTTCTGGTGACAGCAACTATAGTAGTGGAGAGGTCAGGCATGTCCCCAAAAGACGGTAGGATGCCGGTGCCATCCTTATGTCCTCAAACATGGAACAGGGCTTATCCATGGACCAGATCTGGAGAAAACAGGAAATAAGGGTCTAGTAAGGTGTTAAATTATAGTTGTCTGAGCAGTAGTTTGGCTTAGAATGATTATTCTAAATTGCTGGTTCAGTTTAGTTTAGCTGGGTTGCACAAGTTTCCCCCTGATGGTGGGTTGTCGCTTACACTCTGTGTATTATGCAGTCCTGTGCCAGGGCTCTGTGTATTATGCAGTCCTGTGTGCAGGGCTCTGTGTAATATGCAGTCCTGTAACCAGCACTCTGTGTATTATGTAGTCCTGTGCCCAGTGCACTGTGTATTATGCTGTCATATGCACAGCGCACAGTGCATTATGCAGCCCTGTGCCATTTGCCAATAAAAAAAAATAAAAAATTTAATTTTCAAAATCTGGTCACCTTACATTACAACTAGGGTTGTCCCGATACCGATACCAGTATCGGTATCGGGACCGATACTGAACATTTGCGGGAGTACTTGTACTCCCGCAAATGCCCCCGATGCCTCATCCGATACTAGCCCTCCCCCTGATGCTGCAATGAAAACAGCCGTATACCATAACGCCGCCGCCGCCGCCTGGTTAAACAGCGTGCGGGGAACATTACAGCTTTCATTTGAATAGCTGTAGTGTTCCCCGCCGCGCCACGTATAGACACTTTCCCTTGCTCGAGATTGGACGGGTGATCTGTCCAATCCCAAGCAAGAGGGAGTGTCTATACGCGGCACTGCTGGGAACACTACAGCTATACAAATGAAAGCTGTGATGTTCCCCGCACGCTGATTAACCATGCGGCGGCGGCATCTAGGTATGGGGGGACATGGCTGGATATATGGGGGGCATGGCTGGATATATGGGGGACATGGCTGCATATATGGGGGACATGGCTGCATATATGGGGGACATGGCTGCATATATGAGGGACATGACTGGATATATGGGGGACATGGCTGCATATATGGGGGACATGGCTGGATATATGGGGGACATGGCTGGATATATGGGGACATGGCTGGATATATGGGGGACATGGCTGGATATATGGGGGACATGGCTGGATATATGGGGGACATGGCTGGATATATGGGGGACATGGCTGCATATATGGGGGACATGGCTGCATATATGGGGGACATGGCTGCATTTGTGGGAGGACATGGCTGCATATGGGGGGGACATGGCTGCATTTGTGGGGGGATATGGCTGCATTTGTGGGGGGACATGGCTGCATATATGGGGACACATTTAAAAAAAAGTATTGGTATTCGGTAAAAAAAGTATTGGTACTTGTACTCGGTCCTAAAAAAGTGGTATTGGACAACCCCCCCTAATTACAACCCCTTTAATACCACTTTAAATACTGTATACCCAATGAAGTCACTAACCTCAGATGTCAATTTGACTCCACAAAACTTACCGAAAAATAACATTTGCAAACAAAATTCTACTGTGTACGGCCAGCTTTAGTAAATCGTTCCTATTGTATAGTGACATCTATTTACTTCAAATATTTACAAGAAAAGACAAAACCGTGAACGAAACAAGTACAGAGAAAAGCAGAGGGCTTTGAAAATCCTCTAAGGGGAGGTGCAGCATTTGCTAATTCTGTTCTTGGGAAAGTCCTCGGCCTTACTGTGTAAACAGGAAAGGATGTAACTGGATAAGAATGTAGCTAGTGGCACACGCTCACTCGTACTGGGTACAGGCTGCACAGCACATGCCAACATCTCCAACCACTTCAAATCTCCTTGGAGCCAGTAAGGGGTGCCAGACTGACAAAACTGGTATTCATGTTAAATGCTGGAATAAATAAATAATTCTCAGTTTAAATTTAGGTACTGGCGTGTATGTATAAACTCAGTGCTTAAACAGCATATAACCTATTCACCACTGGAGAGGTAAAACGTATTGGCATTCCTAGCAGCTGGACTGACATTTCCTTCCCTGGCAGAACACTGAGCAGTTTTAGTATCTGTTCTGGAGTGGGTCTGTCTGGCTGATGTCCAATTGCCACTACTGTTCATACCTTGCAGCAAGTCAAATTATCTTTCTATGCCTTAGGCAGCCTCTACAATGTGCGAGCAGCTTGGATGCAGGTATTGAATTCAACTTGGAAATTTCCACACTAACTGCAGAAAAGTTTGAACTCTCTGTCCTGTCTTAGCGCAATTGCATTCTAGCTGTGGCCATATTAACCTTTTGCTACTTGGTGGGTGTAAGGCATGATATTTTCTATAAAAGATCACACTTTAGCAGCAAGAGTATTGAGGCAATTCATGAAGCTATAACTGGAAGGGCAGGGATGGACTGGCCATTGGGACTACAGGGAGTTTCCCGGTGGGCCGATGGCTCAGTGGGCCGGCTTCAGTGACAGCGGACCGCCGCCCCTCTCCGCTCCTCTGTCTCTCCCTCCCCGCAGAGCTCACCTCCTCCCCCTGCCCGCAGTGCTCACTTGGGGGGAACAGAGAATCAGGGGGAGGACCAGAGGAGCAGATACGACGACAGAGGAGCATGGGGGAGTGGACAGAAAGCTGACTCAACAGCATGGCATGGAATTTTCTCAAACTTGTCCCATAAGGGGGGGCACCAAACTGATTCTTTGCCCTGGGTGAAATAATGTCTAGCTTCCCCACTGGTACTGCCTATAAGAGTACCAGTACCAACCGTTCTACTCTAATAAAGTAGAACGGCTACTAGTGGCTAGTAAAGTGGGAGAGGGGGCTTGGGTGGTCGGGGGGGGGGGTGCGGGAGTTATCCGGCCGCCATAGGGGAGACATGTCAAAGTGGGCCAGTCTGGATGAAGTCCAGGGCCAAATTTTTGTCCCAGTCCAGCCCTGGCAGGGATGGTATGAGATGTCAAGATACCCATGCATAAACTGATATTTGTGACAGATTACGATGTGTAACGCCTACTCAGCTGGTAACCAGCCCATGTTTTTGATTGATTATAGCTTCAGCAGCAGATATTTTTCAGTTGTGCAACAAATAAATGGAATTGTATACGCAATACGTGATAATGTATCCTGTCCAACTATTTCTAAAGGCCACGGCACACATCTGTGATCCCAGAGCATACGTCACATGTTTGGATAATCTGGATGTAAAAGGGTGCATTACCAAATTTGTATAAGATCTAGCTGACTGTAAGGTAAACCAGATTCCCAGCACCAGAAAACCAGTGCGGGCTTATGCTCATATTTGTGTGGGTGTGCATTGTTTACAATACTTCTAGGCCAATGATGGAGAACCTTGGCACCCCAGATGTTTTGGAACTACATTTCCCATAATTCTCATGCACTCTGCAGTGTAGTTGAGCATCGTGGGAAATGTAGTTCCAAAACATCTGGGGAGCCAAGGTTTGCCATCACTGTTCTAGGCAAAGAGGCACTGTTCCTGTTCATCATGCTTGCATTTGTACCCGCACTCGCACACATACACGTGCAACTTCGCATACGAATTAGCGTGCCTACTTGGTGCCCAGTTGCCTATTTAAACTGGTCTGTCACCATGAGCAGTTAATGAATGGTCTTTAGTTGTACCAGTATTCCTGTAAACTGATCCATTGAACAAGCTTACCTGTGTATGACTCTGTTTTCTCCTGGACTCTGCCTTTGCTCTTACATTAACCTTGTTCACCTGATCTCTCTGACCTCGGCCTGTTTACTGGACTTGTCTTTGCGCGCTGATTCTGTACTGCGCTGCCCGGCTGTTACTGACCTTGGCCTGCTTCCTGGACTTGCTGTGTCTGCTGTCTCGGTCCTTTGTTACCCAGCTGCCACTGGTTGCTGCCTGCATACCGGCTCTGCTACCATCCCCTGCTCTGGTGCCACGCTACTTTAGCTCCTATTCATAGGACTGTGACCTCCAGCTTCATCCACCTAAGAGCAGACTTCACCAGCCAGCTACTCCAGGACTCGTGCCACTCCGTACACTCATACTCTCTATGTCCACCTTCAGGAGTGTTGGACAGGAGGTGCAAGAGAGGGCAAAGAAACTTAGAGTACCAAAGATACTAAAGAAAAAACAAAGAAGCTTAAAGGGTAATTTGCTGTTATATGTACAACTTCATTTAGGCCACCATTTACCAATCAATCCAATACTCTATTGCTTGGGGTCCTGCATGAAGAGTAGAAAGATTTATGAAACATATTTAGTTAGTTGCTGTGCCCATGGCCAATCTTGCTCCTTTAAAGTGTAGTGCCCTGCCCTGGGCTGAATAAATGTAGTTTTTGGCTCTGCTGTACTCAGTTGAGCAGCAATTTATTTTTCAGTTCTGGTCAGGTTTACCCATAAGCCCATAAGCCTGGTAGTTGATTGCTCCTGCCTTTGGAAAAAGGCAGTCCCTGAGAGGTGGCGCCCAGAAGTTGTCTGGGAAGAAGATAAATGTTTGAGAGGCTTGTTTAGCAACTCTCACTGCCCTCGGCCTCTGACCTGGGAGGCAGCTGTGTTACTAGAGTTGCCACCTTTATTTTAAGTCAAATCTAAACACTTTAGCAGTGCACATCATTTTTTTTGTAGTAGAAACTATAGAAATGTAAAAGACCTGGGACACCTTTGGGTAGTCAAAGGTGAGTAGCTTAGCGTGCTGCGGTGAACAGTGGGTGATGCCAAATTGTGTAAACAATGTTAGTGGCTTAAAGAGGCATGGTTAAATAAAATCATTCTTGTACCCATAAAATATGTGTAGCGCTTGGTTGCTACTAGTAACAAACATCCACCATATCACCCTGCTGCCAGACCTTCATCTATCACCTCAGAGACAATGAACAGTCATTTACGTTGTTTTGTTTTTGTTTATTGGGGGATATAATTTGTTAGGGGTAAGGAGGATGCATAATCACCATGCAGACAATTGCACCTCCTCCTCTGCAGCAACATTATGCAGACTATTGCACCCATGACTTCTCTACTCGTGCACAGACTTCCACTGTAAAACTATTAGATCCCGTCCCATCATCTTCAATTATGACAAAAATAAATCACTCGGAATAATCCATTTGCTGGCTGTAATTGGTTGTACTTGGTGGCAGTTGACTGTGTAGTTACTAGGCCAGAGGCCTGCAGTACCCCTCCCCGGAGGTCTAGTAAGTTAACAGCTTATTCTGGTTGATGGACTACTGATCCCAGCTAGCCCGACTTACAAATCCTGTGCCCTCAGGCGGCATCTATTTGACACACTTCCCCACAGTTTCTCCTCTGTTTCGAGACTCCTCATCATTGACCATGTAAAGATGAGGGCCCGGATTCACAGAGATGGGTGCATATTTACGCCGGCATAGCGCACACATAGTACACTACGCCGGCGCAGCGCGGAGAGGCATGCACTGAATTCAGCAAGCTGTTACTACCAACTCTGCGCCGGCGTATCGTACATTTCGAAGGCACAGGCTGGCGTAAGTGGAAGTAGGTGGAAGTGGGCTGCAAGTGGGCGCGATCAATGCTAATGAAGCGTGACCCCATGCAAATGATGGGTCGGGCGCCAGACAAGTACTTAAAACGAACTGCGCATGCGTCGAGACGTGGACGTATCCCCGTGCGCATGCTCACAACCACATCGGAACAACTGCCTAAGATACGCCGGATCACTGTGTACGCCGTGAACGTAACCTACGCCCAGTCAGACACACGTCGGCCCATATTCACAGACGTCCAACGTACAATACTTTACACCGGACGTACAACTTATGCGCACCACGCGTAGCCTGCGTCGGGCGCACGTACGTTCGTGAATCGCCGTATTTCCCTCATTTTCATTTTGAATGCCTAATTAATGGGAGAAGCAACATATGTCCAGACCATATTTGCGCCCACGCCACGCCGGCATAAGTAACATACGTCGGGGTAGGATGGCCTTTTTTTAGGCATATCTTGGTTTGTGACTCTGGCGCACACATACGCCGGGCGCATATTTATGCTACGCCGGGAAAAGGTGAGTTACGTCGTGCTTTGTGAATCCGGGCCGAGGACTTTATTCATGACCGTGTATGGACGAAGTTCCCTCTCAGACTTCCTGGGATGCCTCCGCACCCAGCAGTCCACTGTGGTACATAGCTCCCAACTGTCCCTGATTTGAAGGGACTGTCCCTGATTTGGAGAATTGTTCCTCTTTCCCCCTCATTTGTCCTTCATTTTGGTCTGATCTATATAGTTTACATAAAATGCACTTTTTATCTTTCAAAAGAGGTTTCCCAGTGCTAAACTTTTCATCCAAATTCTAAATTGCTCCATTTGTACATTTTAAAAGCCAATAAAAAGTCCTTGTGGATTTAATTAAACTTTTTTTTTTTTTTAGTTAATTCTCCTTTAAGGGGGTGTGGTGGGGCGTGTCCTATGCCTACATACGTTTGTTAGTAGGTGTCCCTCTTTTCCACCTCAAAATGTTGGGAGGTATGCACGCACTGACCTTTTCTTGCCCTGAGTCCATGATGGAGAACTTTATCTGGACATACATTCCGACAGCCTCCAGCCCCTCTAATCCAGGACTTCCTCATCAATGACTGTGTAATGATGAGGACTTCACCAATGACCGTGTAAATGTGAAGCTCCCTCACAGCTCTCCCCGGCTCCTCCGCTAGGCCTCAACCCCCCCCAGATAGGGGTGGTGGACCCTGCCACTGTCTAGTATTCCATTCTCCACTTCTCCCGGCCGACAACTCCTACCCAGTGGCATGTTACCTCAGCTTACATAGGAGGCCCGCCCCCTGCCAATACCAAGTGGGGATTGGTCAGGGCTCCCACATGAGCTGCCTGCCACTTCAGTCCCAGGCCCTACCTTCTTCTCTAGAACAATCTCCCTAGAGACAGGGGAGGCACCTCAGAACTAGAGCACAGATGGCCATACCCACTGCTACACTAACCACTCCCTGCCCCCAGATCAAAACAAACAGAACTAGCCTAAAGCTAGGTCTTCCTAAATTCACCTGCGCTGACAGTTTTACCAAAAAAAAATTCTATTCTAGCACCTACCTACGGTAGAGGGTGCTACATTTGCTTAGATTAATAAAACAAATGTCACTGTAAAAATATGTGCTTAGCCTACCTTAACAGGTGACAGTGTCAGTAGGGCAGTGGACAGTGTGTGGACAGTGTCAGTAGGGCAGTGGCTGGTGTCAGTAGGGCAGAGGATGGTGTCAGCGGGGCAGTGGATGGAATCAGTAGAACAGTCAACAATTAGAGCAAAGTACGGTGTCAGTGGAGCAGTGGACACATTAGTAGGGCAGTGGAGGGTGTCAGAAGAGCAGTGGAGGATGTCAGTAGGGCAGTGGACTTTGTCAGTAGAGCAGATATTTGTGTCAGCAGGGCAGTGGATGGTGTCAGCAGTTTTTTATTTTTATGTTTTTTTACAATTACATTTTTTATGATTTTGTTTTTTTACCAGCCATGTTGGGGGGGCTTTGGTGAAATATCAGGGGAATAAACAGACCCCTTATGTCTCACTTTTGAGACAAAGAAAGGAACTGAGGATAGAAATTTCCCAGTCCCTTTCTCTGCAGCCTCAACTGCACTGTATAGTGAATAAATGGGAAGTGCTGCGTGCTGAGCTGCTTCCTGTTCATTCACAAACTGGAATATAGTTAACACAGTTTACTATGCTTCAGCCATGAATGGACACAGGAGAGATTAGTACCAATCACTCTCTGTGTTTATTTAGAAAGGGAAGCGGCGGGTAAACTATATATTTGCCAGCCCCTTCCTCCGCTTTCCATCTTGAAACATCCCCTGCAGCAGACGGCAGGAGAGGAGGCAATCAGCACTGCTGTAGGTGGGGGGGGGGGGCATGTGCAGCAGAAAGAAGTTAAACCTGGACAGGAAGGGTAGCAGGGGTGGCATTTCCTAGATGAGATCAGCTATATTTTCCTCCTGCAGCCATTGAACTCCAGCAGGAGGGAGAGAAGGAGAAGCTGGCTTACAGCTGCTGCAGGAGGAAAATACAGCTGATCGGTTCTAGTAAATGCCTTCCCGCTGCTCCTTCTGTCCAGGTGTGACAGGGAGGCTGCATGGGGCCTCCTGGAGCATGGGGGCCACAGCCCAGTCTAGGTTTCAGGCGGACTGAAACCCAGACACATGATTCAAAACCCAGACTGTCTGTGTGAATGCCAGACAGGTGAAAACTCTATATTTTACTGAGAAGCTGTTGCTGCTAGGCCTCAGCATGTGCATGGCTTAGGGCCTGGAGGAATCTTTATTTATAGACATTTGCTAAAGATGTGCCTCTGCTTTGGGTATGGGTTCCAGAGGCAGGGCCATCTTAATAGCATCATGGGCCTCTGGGCAAAGTAATGCTATGGGGCCCCTACAAGCCTGCCTCAATTTTGACGCACCCACTCTCAAGAATGAAAGTACGATATTTCTACTTTACAGCGTGTCACTTTCTACTGTCCACTGCCTCCAGATTCAGCGTGTCACTTGCTACTGTCCCCTGCCTCCAGATTCAGCGTGTCACTTGCTACTGTCCCCTGCCTCCAGATTCAGCGTGTCACTTGCTACTGTCCCCTGCGTCCAGATTCAGCGTGTCACTTGCTACTGTCCCCTGCCTCCAGATTCAGCGTGTCACTTGCTACTGTCCCCTGCCTCCAGATTCAGCGTGTCACTTGCTACTGTCCCCTGCTTCCAGATTCAGCGTGTCACTTGCTACTGTCCCCTGCTTCCAGATTCAGCGTGTCACTTGCTACTGTCCCCTGCTTCCAGATTCAGCGTGTCACTTGCTACTGTCCCCTGCCTCCAGATTCAGCGTGTCACTTGCTACTGTCCCCTGCCTCCAGATTCAGCGTGTCACTTGCTACTGTCCCCTGCCTCCAGATTCAGCGTGTCACTTGCTACTGTCCCCTGCTTCCAGATTCAGCGTGTCACTTGCTACTGTCCTCTGCCACCAGATTCAGTGTGTCACTTCCTACCTTCCCCTGCCTCCAGATTCAGCGTGTCACTTGCCACCGTCACCTGCCACCAGATTAAGCATTTCACCTGTCATCAAATTTAGCATGTCACTTGACACCCGTCCCCTGTCTCCAGATTCAGCGTGTCACTTGCCACCTATCCCGTCACCAGATTTAGTTTGTCACTTGCCACGTCAAATTTAGCATGTCACTTGACACCCGTCCCCTGTCTCCAGATTCAGCGTGTCACTTGCCACCTATCCCGTCACCAGATTTAGTTTGTCACTTGCCACGTCGTGTGTCACCAGATGCAGATTGTCACTTACCAAGTCACTTGCCACGTCACCTGCCACACGTTGCGGATTGTCACTTGCCACGTCACCTGCCAAACGTTGCGGACATGTTGCGGATTGTCACTTGCCACACGTTGCTACACGGAGAGCTGACAAAGAAGATGGGGGTCTGGCAGAGTGGAGAGGAGGGGGGGGTCTGGCAGAAAGGAGGGGGGGTCTGGCAGAAAGGAGGGGGGTCTGGCAGAGAGGAGGGGGGGTCTGGCAGAGAGAGGAGGGAGGGTCTGGCAGAGAGAAGGGGGGTGTCTGGCAGAGAGAAGGGGGGTGTCTGGCAGAGAGAAGGGGGGGTCTGGCAGAGAGGAGGGGGGTCTGGCAGAGAGGAGGGGGAGCGTGCTGCCTTGCTGATCGATCGGCACATTAAGGGGGGGAGGCGATCCGGGAGTAATAGAGCATACCACGCTCAGCAGCAATATAACACAGTATTACCTGGATCTTGGATGATCCCTCTTCCAGACAGGGAAAATACACTTCACACAGTATTGTATTTAAATCATCAGAGTGAACTTCATAAACATCCAAAAAGAACAAGCATAAGTTTAAATCAGCACACGGGCCCTTGCGGAAATCAACAAAGGGGACACTAATGAATAGACAGGTCTATACTAACGAATGGTACCATTCATTCAAACTGAAGTAAAACAGTCTGTGCTCATGAGCTCCCTCTAGCGGGCAGTCCTGTAAGCAGCTAAAGTTCACGTTGCAGCCGGATGGTGCATATTAAAGTTTGTAATCCACAAGCATATGGGCGCACGGGCGCCGCCCCCCCTCCCGCAGTCACAAAAAAAAAAAAGAATTAAAAAAAAAAAAAAAAACGGGCCCTTTAAGAACTTTTATTCGGCTAAAATGTCATTTTGACATTTTAGTCGAAGTTCTGGCGGCCGTCTATAGAGGGCGCTGCAGCGCCACCCCCTCTCGCCACCCCCTCTATGCATTGGACGCGTGTTACTGTTGCCAGCTGCCTGGTCTATTCGTATAACCGGACATGGGACGCCGGTTACCCGAATAGCGACAGCTGGTTGGCTGAGGGGAACTGCCTATCAAAGCCAGTGGCTCTGATAGGCTTTTCCAGTCCCGCCCTCCGGCTCTCGGAAGTCTATGCTCGGAGCGCAGGCAATCTGCGGTCCTTGCATTAGACTGACAGCCGTTTCAGCCAATCAGGTTCCCGGATTCTGGTTTTCAGGAACCTGATTGGCTGAAGCTTCTCCAGGGCGGCAGAAGACATCGAGGGAGGACATGGAAGCGTCAGGTAAGTGATTTTTTTACAGGGAAAGGGGCAGCATGGGGCACAGTGGCAGCATGGGGCACAGTGGCAGCATGGGGCACAGTAGAAGCATGGGGCACAGTGGCATCATGGGGCACAGAGGCGACAATGAGCACAGTGGAATGGGGCACAGTGGTGACAATTGATGGCACAGTGACTGAATATGATGGCATGGCAGAGAGGTGACAATTGATGGCACAGTGACTGCATTTGATGGCATGGCAGAGAGGTGACAATTGATGGCACAGTGACTGAATATGATGGCATGGCAGAGAGGTGACAATTGATGGCACAGTGGTGGCGTTTGATGGCATGGCACAGTGGTGACAATTGATTGCACAGTGACTGCATTTGATGGCATGGCACAGTGGTGACAATTGATGGGCACAGTAGCTGCTTTTGATGGCATGGCACATTGGTGACAATTGATGGCACAGTGGTGGCGTTTGATGGCATGGCACAATTAGTGACACAAGTGGTGACAATTGATGGCACAGTGACTGCAAATGATGGCATAGCACATTGGTGACAATTGATGGCACAGTGACTGCATATGATGGCATGGCACATTGGTGACAATTGATGGGCACAGTAGCTGCATTTGATGGCATGGCACAGTGGTGACAATTGATGGCACAGTGGCTGCATTTGATGGCATGGCACAGTGGTGACAATTGATGGCACAGTGGCTGCATTTGGTGGCATGGCACAGTGGCTACATTTGGTGGCATGGCACAGTGGCTGCATGTGATGGGCACAGTGAGGCTGCAATATTTTTTTTTTTCGTTTGCGCCCCCCCAAAAATTTTGAGCACCAGCCGCCACTGTCCACAAGGAACAGGTAACAAAGGGAACTTAATCCGGTAAGGGGTGATAAACTTTATGGTTGGTAAACTGATCGCCGGCTAGCGTCAGTCACGTCTGCATAAACGCTGTAAGCGATGAAAGGCCTCTAGGTTTAAACTGAGGCCCACCAGAGGCAGGCGGCCTGTGAGATGGCACTAAAATGTCTGTCTAGAAGGAGGATTAACAGTTGAGCATGTGCTCTCTCACCCGACAGGCCGAGCCGCCTGGATCTCTCCCAAAGGGTGCATCTGTAAGTCGCTGTATTACAGCACAAGGGTCCCGGACGATGGCATTCCACTGTCTCGATCGTTAGCTGGGCTGCCTCTTCGATCCCCGGGTACACCGACTGGATGCTGGAGTCTTAAAAATGTCGGGTAGCTTCTGCGCTACTATGTATCAATGATGTGTCAATAAACAAAGGGTGAGTGCAGCAAACCTAAGTGTTTACTATACACAGGAGAGATAAATGATAAAAAGGAGGAATACGCAAACACTAACACTACCAAACAAAAATGTATGAACCAGTGCAGTAATGGGCTGCCAATCTCAAAATAAAATGTAAACTGAAAATGTATGAGCTAAATGTCCACCAGGGATGGACTGGCCATTGGGACTACAGGGAGTTTCCCGGTGGGCCGATGGCTCAGTGGGCCGGCTTCAGTGACAGCGGACAGCCGCCCCTCTCCGCTCCTCTGTCTCTCCCTCCCCGCAGAGCTCACCTCCTCCCCCTGCCCGCAGTGCTCACTTGGGGGGAACAGAGAATCAGGGGGAGGACCAGAGGAGCAGATACGACGACAGAGGAGCATGGGGGAGTGAACAGAAAGCTGACTCAACAGCATGGCATGGAATTTTCTCAAACTTGTCCCATAAGGGGGGGCACCAAACTGATTCTTTGCCCTGGGTGAAATAATGTCTAGCTTCCCCACTGGTACTGCCTATAAGAGTACCAGTACCAACCGTTCTACTCTAATAAAGTAGAACGGCTACTAGTGGCTAGTAAAGTGGGAGAGGGGGGTGCGGGAGTTGTCCGGCCGCCATAGGGGAGACATGTCAAAGTGGGCCAGTCTGGATGAAGTCCAGGGCCAAATTTTTGTCCTAGTCCAGCCCTGATGTCCACTCGGAGGGTGGGAGGGAATGATGAGTGTAGTAGCCGTCAAAGGGCTCTCAGAACTCAGAAGACGCCTTTAAAGGAATCCTGTCCTGTCATCCGCCTCCTCGATCGCCACTGAGTCTTCTCTCCTGCCTCACTTCTATGAAGTATCTCCTATGAAGTATCTCCTATGAAGTATCTCCTGCCTCTCCACTAGTATAGTAACCGCTCAGAACCTGTAACCTGTGAAGCCAGAGGTCTCGGAGGGAAGGGAGAGATAAACAAAGAGGCCTCCAATAGTGTAGTAGTGAAAGCACAGGGAAGGTTTATTGAACAAAAAAAAAACCTGCGCTCACATTTAAAACAACAGTATACAGCAGTAAGATAAACAAACAGCGGCATCTCAACGCCTGCCTACGTCACTCCAGGTGTACGCCGTCCACTCAGTTTCCCCAGTTGAAGACACGCGACGGTGTCGTAACACGTAGGGAGTGGACGGCGTACACCTGGAGTGACGTAGGCAGGCGTTGAGACGCCGCTGTTTATCTTTCTTCTATCTATACTTACTTAGTCTGATCGGCAACTGGATACATTCTGCCTTTTGTCTTGAACTGGGAAACTGACTTGGGAACCCAATTTACTGCTAAACAAAAAAAGAGGATTCTCCATTTACCCCAAAAATTCAAACATGCAAATGAGGTAAATACGGCAATTCACAAATGTACGTGCGCAGGCTACGCACAGTGCGCGTAAGTTGTACATCCGGCGTAAAGTTATTCCTCATAAAGGAGGTGTAACTCAGCAGCAGACATGCTCAGGTCTGCACCAGGCAACACAAGCCGGCGTATTTTACGTTGGGCGTGTGTCTGGCTGGGCGTAGGTTACATTAACGGCGTACACAGTAATCCGCCGTATCTTCCGACGTGATTGTTCCGACGTGATTGTGAGCATGTGCGGCGCATGCGCAGTTCGTTATAGGTACTTGTCTGGCTCTCGGCCTATCATTTGCATGGGGTCACGCCTCATTTGCATGGATCACGCCCACTTCCACCTACACCAGCCTACGCCTTTGAAACCCACGCCACGCTGGTGCAACGTTGGGAGCACTGGCTTTATGAATTCCATGCTTGCCTCTCTGCGCTGCGTTGGCGTAGCGTACAGGGTATACGCTACGGCGGCTTAATGTGCGCCTGCTATCTGTGAATCCGGGCCCTGGTGTTTATCTTCTGCAGCTGGCTGTGTTGCTGCCCAAGCCCCTGTTCATACCGCAAGGCATTATAACATACTCAGCACGGTGCAATACATCACTGGGCCATTCTTTTGTAATGGCACCCCAATGTGTCTGCAAATATTGTCTAAAAAGAGAGCCAGGACCTTGTTGTTTTTGGCAGTGGTTTATACATCACAAGACAGACTGCACAAAATTACAAATCCTTTAGTGGATTTACATAGTTACATAGTTACATAGTTAGTCAGGTTGAAAAAAGACACAAGTCCATCCAGTTCAACCATAAAAAAAAAAAAAAAAAAAAAACAAAGTAAAACACAGTACATCCTCCCATACACCCAACTCCATACCCACAGTTGATCCAGAGGAAGGCAAAAAACCCCAGCAGAGCGATGATCCAATTTGCTACCGGAGGGGAAAAAATTCCTTCCTGATCCCCCGAAAGGCAATCGGATTTACCCCGGATCAACTTTACCTACAAAACTTAGTACTCAGTTATATTATGTGCATTTAGGAAAGAATCCAGGCCTCTCTTAAAGCAATCTACTGAGCTGGCCAGAACCACCTCTGGAGGGAGTCTGTTCCACATTTTCACAGCTCTTACTGTGAAGAAACCTTTCCGTATTTGGAGGTGAAATCTCTTTTCCTCTAGACGTAAAGAGTGCCCCCTTGTCCTCAGTGTTGACCTTAAAGTGAATAACTCAACACCAAGTTCACTATATGGACCTCTTATGTATTTGTACATGTTGATCATATCCCCCCCTATTCTCCTCTTCTCAAGAGTGAATAAATTCAGTTCCTCTAATCTTTCCTCATAGCTGAGCTCCTCCATGCCTCTTATCAGTTTGGTTGCCCTTCTCTGCACTTTCTCCAGTTCTCCGATATCCTTTTTGAGAACTGGTGCCCAAAACTGGACTGCATATTCCAGATGAGGTCTTACTAATGATTTGTACAGGGGCAAAATGATATCTCTATCTCTGGAGTCCATACCTCTCTTAATACAAGAAAGGACTTTGCTCGCTTTGGAAACCGCAGCTTGGCATTGCATGCCATTATTGAGCTTATGATCAACTAAAACACCCAGATCCTTCTCCACTACAGATCCCCCCAGTTGTACTCCCCCTAGCATGTATGATGCATGAATATTCTTAGCCCCCAAGTGCATAACTTTACATTTATCAACATTAAACCTCATCTGCCACTTAGTCGCCCAATTAGACAGAGCATTGAGGTCGGCTTGTAAATTGGAGACATACTGTAAGGACATTATTCCACTGCATAGCTTGGTGTCATCTGCAAAAACAGAAATGTTACTTTTGATCTCAGACCCAATATCATTTATAAATATATTGAAAAGTAAGGGACCCAACACTGAACCTTGGGGTACACCGCTGATAACCTTGGACCATTCAGAGTAAGAATCATTAACCACAACTCTCTGAATCCTGTCTTTCAGCCAGTTTTCTATCCATTTACAAACTGATATATCTAATCCTGTAGACCTTACCTTACACATGAGCCGTGTGTGGGGAACTGTATCGAACGCTTTTGCAAAATCCAAGTATACCACGTCCACTGCCACGCCTCTGTCCAGGGTTTTACTTACCTCTTCATAAAAGGAAATCAGGTTTGTCTGACAACTTCTGTCCTTCATGAATCCATGCTGTCTGCTGCTTAAATAGTTTGTTTCCAGCAAGAACTCATCCATGTGGTCTTTTATTAAACGTTCCAGTATCTTTCCAACTATAGAAGTTAAACTAACAGGTCTATAGTTACTAGGTAAAGACTTTGTTCCCTTTTTAAATATGGGCACCACATTGGCTTTATGCCAATCCAGTGGTACTATTCCTGTCATTAATGAGTCCCTAAATATTAGATACAGTGGCTTTGAAATTTCAGAGCTCAATTCTTTTAGGATCCGTGGGTGGATGCCATCTGGTCCAGGTGCTTTATCCACCTTTATTCTGTCTAAATATTTCTGGACCATATCACTTTTGAGCCATTGTGGATTTGGGGCTGTGTCACTCCCACCCCCTATATCGACATGAGCTCCCCCATTCTCCATTGTATACACAGAGCTGAAGAAAGCATTTAATAAATTTGCCTTCTCTATGTCCTCAGTCACCCACTCTAGATTATTTTGTAAAGGGCCTACATGCTCAGACTTGACCTTTTTACTATTAATATATTTAAAGAATTTTTTGGGGTTTGTCCTACTATCTTTTGCAATCTGTCGTTCATTTTGAATTTTTGCATCCTTGATTTCCTTTTTACATATTCTATTATATTCTTTGTAACATTTAAACGACACTAGTGTTCCTTCATTTTTATATTTTTTAAAAGCTATTTTCTTATTGTTTATAGCTTTTTTTAACTTTAACCGTGAGCCACATAGGTTTTATCTGTAGCCTTTTAAACTTATTGCCCATGGGAATATACTTTGCAGTGAGGTTCCAAAGAGTCTTTTTGAAGAATTCCCATTTCTGTTCTGTGTTCATCGGTGCCAATATTCCCTCCCAGTCCAAGCCCTGGAGAGTAGTCCTCATGCTTTGAAAATTTGCTCTCTTGAAATTAAGTGTTTTTATCTTTCCTGTATGTATTTCTTGCTTATAGTTTACATTAAACGAAATCATGTTATGATCACTGCTACCCAGGTGTTCCTTTATCTGAACATTAGTAATGAGCTCTGCATGGTTTGAGATTACCAGGTCCAACAGAGCATCATTCCTAGTTGGGGCCTCAATAAACTGGACCATAAAATTGTCCTGCAATAGGTTTTTAAATTTTTGTCCTTTAACTGTCCCAGAAATTCCATTATTCCAGTCAATTTCTGGGTAGTTAAAATCCCCCATTCTTATCACCGTCCCTGCCCTTGCAGCCCTTTCCATCTGTGCAAGGAGCTGAGTCTCCACCTCCTCATTAACATTGGGTGGTCTATAACAAACTCCAATGATTAGCTTTGAACTACGCACATCTGTATGCAGTTCCACCCATAATGCTTCAACTTCATCACACTCTCCATCAACCAGGTCCTCTTTCACGCTTGCTTTGAGGTCACTTCTCACATAGAGACAGACCCCTCCACCTTTCCTTTTTACCCTGTCTTTCCGAAAGAGAGCATAGCCAGGAATATTAATAGCCCAGTCATGTGAGGATTGAAGCCAAGTTTCAGCAATACCGATTACATCATAGCTCTCCTCATGCACCAGAGCTTCCAACTCACCTGTTTTGCTTGGAAGGCTTCTGGCATTGGTGAACAAACACTTAAATGTATTGTTACATTTTTCGCTGGCGTTTTTCATATGATTCATATAATTTTTAGTAGTGCAAATGGCACTATAATTTCCAATGGCTGTTTGCAACATGGGAACTTTCTTGTCACCTGCCATAACCCCACCTCCATCTATCCCCATTCCACTCTCCATTAATGTCTGACCCCTAACTGACCTGTGTGCCCGATGTAATTCACGTTCACCCTCCCCCCTCAAGTCTAGTTTAAATACTCCTCCAGATTTATTTTAGCTATGTAGCAGTTTGCCAGGAGTTCACATTGAACTTTATATATTTGGGCTGAAAGTTTGCAGTTTTTGTGCCCTGAACTGAATGCAGATGGATGACTGTGACCACTTTTGAACTATGGATTGGAATGCACAGTTCTGAACGTTAATCTCATAGCACTTGAGATCATCCATGAAACTCCGACTATGCCAGTGCACCTGGAGCCGCATAGTGTGCTAGACCAGACTTTCCCAACTTTCTACTTACTGAACACAGGCCAAGACTTTGTTTTATTTATACTAAGGCGATGGTGAGATAATCACTGGCTCATTGAATCTGTCATATCAACTTTGGAAGAAACAGCGCCCTTTCACATTCACCACTGAGAATCACAGAGCTAAAGTTCAGGTTACTAGGAAGTCATCCAATTTGACAGTGATCTTCCGCTACAACCTTAACGATTTACTGAAGTGCACTTCATAAAAGGCTTTATCACCAGCCAATGTAGTAGACAAGAAATAAAGAAAAAGTCAGAAAGCCTTCATTTGGGAGAACATGTGGACAAAAAAACAACTGGTCTCTGATGGTTCTCAGACAAGGTGTGGTCCGTGCAGGGCTTAAAAACATCAAAATCTAAACTTTGGTGGTATGTTAGATTGGATGGTATGATTTAGCCAAATGCTTCAACATGTCGTTTCCCAAAAAGGCAAATGCTAATCCACAGTTATTGGTCCAAGTTCTTTCAAATAACATTGTCATGAAATAAATGCAGGGGCTGCCACTTCTGACTTTCTTCTAAAAAATGCCAGTTTACTGGCTGCTGTGCCAACCCTCCATTTACTGAGTTCCTGACTAGTGCTGAGCGGAATACGCTATATTCGATTTCACGATATTTCACGAATATATAGAAGAATATTCGTGAAATATTCGTTAATATCAAATATTCGTGATATTTTATAAAAAAAAGAATTTTGCGAAATTTCGCTAATGCCAATGCGAAATTGATTGCGAAATTCTCGTCCGCGCATGCGCGCGAACAACACGCGAAAACGGAGATCATTTCCTGGATCTTTGCCAGTCTATTTTTGGATCGCTATTTTGTGCTGCCCTGCGAAGTGAAGATGGTGGGGAGTAACTTTTCATCCAGTGAGGAAAAACTGCTGATTAGTGTAAGTAATTTCACCACTGTTATTTCATTATCTTTAACTGCATTTTAGACTAGTTTAAAAGTTAGGATATAAGATCAGATATTAGTATTTCCCAAAAAGTGTGTCTCCAGCTGTTGCAAAACTACAACTCCCAGCATGCCTGGACAGCTGCAGACACCCTGGTTGGTAAATGTGTATTTAGGCACTTTCCTTGCTATTTAGCATAATTAACATGTTGTGGACATTTTTTTATACACAAAACACAGAGACTAAACACACACTAAACTAAGCTACCTTAAAGAAATGTACACTTACACTAACTACACAGAAATCTATCTAACACTAAGCTACACTAACCTGGACAAAACAACACAAATCTGAGCTTTTAGAAAAGCTGTTGGGTCTTTTGCTTTGAAAAAAGCATTTGGTTTTAGAAGCAGGAAACTCAGAACTGAAAGCACTATAGGAAGCACAATGCTAAGCTCTAAGATCGCAATACACAGGAAAAACGCACAGAAACACTCCACTCTCTCTAGCCACCTTGTGAATCTGCACTGAAATACTGCTGGGAGTGATCTTATATAATGGTCGTGCAGGCAGGTTCCTATTGGTTGCTATGGAGGTTGCTAACCTCTGACAACTGTGGTAGGAGAACTCTGATTGGCTCTGATGCAAAAGAAGGGCAGAGAAAGTATTCGCGAATATTCGTAATACGAATATTCGCATTGCGAATATTCGGCAACATAAAAGGATCGCCTCAGCTACTCGGCCCAGGGTCTCTAATCATACCAGCAATGCTTTTAGACGTCGATGGAGATCACTAGGATGTGATCTGTTTTAAAAATAAATTTGCAATAGCGAATATTCACCGCGATATTCGAGTTATTCGCGAATACTCGAATATGCAATATTCGTAACGAATATTCGCAATGCGAATATTCTTGAACAACACTATTCCTGACCAGGTTTACAGAGAAGGCTAGGGAAAAGGTCAAAAGTGTATAGTAGTAGTATACCTGATATGGATCATTGATTCAAAGTACTTAAATCAGATGATCAACATGAAAGCCAAGGAACTAGCATTTTCAGGAGAGCTTGGCAATGGTAGTCTTTATATGCCTTTATTTACAGGCTTATTTAGGGCCTATTAATTACAGGTTGGCCATTGTTTTAAATAGTACTATTTCACATCTATGCAGAACAATCAAGTGCATTGTCTGTTTTTCTTATGCAATGAGACATGTTATAAAGGCCTAATGATTAAAATGGCAGCCAATGAAAATGCACTTTTTGTTGATAACGCACTTAAAAATACATTATATTTTCAACCCTAAGGTTCCCAGTGATGTCCCTGGTTGAGCTGCAGGAAAAAAAAAAGCAACTGATCTGCATTCATTGCTACCCAGGACACTGCCAGAGATGCTTGTTTCCCAGAGATGATGATGAATTGTAACCTTACATTAAAGTGAGCACAGAACAGTGTAACTCTAGCCCAAAGAATTCAATATAGTGCCTAGTAAAGTGGATATCAAAATATGTTAGTTATGAACTGTAACAAGATGCTGACGTAGCATACCTTTTCATTGTACCAAGGTAAATTAATGCTGTTCTTCATAAATATAAACCATGCCTTGATATCAGTAACTGACCATTAGCATATGTGTAGCCACCCTGTCCTGAACAGGAGCTACTATTCAAATTTAGTCCTGCTGGGTGGTAGACGACCTAGCTGATTCATAGTCTATTTGCTTTTCCCCTAAATTCAGTGTAGCTGTGGTTTCTCTCTGCTGCCATTAGGTGTCACTAGTACCTCCTGCAAAAGAATGAAAAGCTGCAGTAAAGCTGACGTATGAATACTCATGCTTCCCCCAGCCAATTAGTAGGAGGTTCTTTACCACTGGTGCATGCTGGGGAAAGTATAAATATCTGGGGAGGACTGTGTGACCTCTCTATTCCCCCTGGGCTGTGGCCTGGGGATTTTTTGTTAGATGCAGCTGAGTGATTAGGCCTGAAGCCTTAGAGCCCTGTGCATGTGCCTGGAGCAGAAGAAACACGCCTGCCCAGTTTTTCCTGCTGCTTGAGGCCATGTGGTTAAAGAGCCTCCCAGAAGACAGGAAAATAATCAGGTGATGTCTAAGATTAGTTATAAGAGGTCACTCTGCCACAAGAGGTCATGGGTGAGGAACTTGTGGAAAGCCCTGGAACGCATCAAGATGGGGTATTATTCCGCGTACACACAGTCGGAATTTCGGAATGGAAAAAGTCAGACAAAATTTTTTCATCGGATATTCCGACCGTGTGTATGCCCCATCTGACTTTTCCCGTCGGAAATTCCGTCAGACTTAGAAAGAGATTTTCTATCAGAAATTCCGTTTGTCTGTATGGAATTTGGATGGAGAAAAAAACATGCATGCTCGGAAACAATTCAACGTACAGATTGCTGGACTCAGCTTAAGGGCACTAGTATTGGATATTCTGAACTCCCTATCCTTCTGTTCTTGGAGTTTTGAGTGTAAGTAAAATTGGCACCCATATGGTCACATCCCACTATTTGATCTACAACCTAAGGTGAAATGTTAGTTCACCCTATTTATGGAGGTACCACCATACCTCCTGGAATTTAGGAGGATGCTACACACTAAACAAACATTCTAGGGGCCTAGTGATGAAGTCCTGTGCCACTAGGCTCTTGGACTCAGAGCAAGTGTTTTATTTTGATATTGCACCCGTGCCAATCCCCCTGTACCTCTCTGTGTAGCAGGAACAGTAATGGATGTAAGTGGCACCACTATATCATTTTGTCAGCTGGCTTGAACATTTCCTTCTCCTTTCGCCTTCAGGACTGATCTACACATGAGCCAGGACTAAACCCTTTTTTTTCAGGATTATGGCACCTTCACATTTGGATTGCTGGAAGCAGAAGCCTCATTTCTCCTCAGTAATCCATAGTATACAGAAGTAAGCCTCTGATGATTATAATGTATGGCTGACAGATGTATCTTATTGCTGGCTGGTAATTTTCTGTAATTTGAAAATGAATGAGTCATTATTACAATGAATCACTGCAATATTAGCGTTTATTTCTGCAGGATATTATAATTGATTATTTTTGACAAGGGTTACTATTATAAGTTATTGCTGCTTGAGGGGGACAACAATTAATCACTGTCTGAGTGGGTAATATAATTAATTGCTACTTGGGGAATGTGTTATAGTGAATTGCTTTCTGGGGACATTATTATGTAATTAAGGGTTACCAGCAAGGGGTTACTATTATAATCACTTGCTGCTGGGGACAGGGGGCAGTTATAATAAACTAGTGCTGGGGAAGGGGGATATTATAAGTAGACATTGCTTGGGAAAGAAATTGGGGGGGGAAGTATGTTAAATTCTGATGGCTTCCTAAGGGAATATTCTATTTATTGCTGTCCTAAGAGTAAATTCAGTTGTGGGTGGAGCACTGTCTTACTAGTGGAAGCTGGGTATGTAGCATTATAGTGGTTGCAGCTTTTGGCAGGTAGTTTTAAATTGATGCTCATTTGGGAGGCTATACCACATAAGTACACAGCCTAAAGTATGTAAAGAGTAAAAGCATTGGGGTAGATTCACATACATCGGCGCATCTTTATGCGGGCGTAGCTTATCTTTTTTACGCTAACCGGCGCAACGTTGAGAGGCAAGCATGGAATTCACAAAGCAAATGCTCCCAATGTTGTGCCGGCGTAGTGTATAGTCGTCGGCATAAGCCAATGTAAGTCAAAGTAGGTGGAAGTGGGCTGCAAGTGGGCGTGTTACAATTAAATGAAGCGTGTCCCCATGCAAATGATGGGCTGAGCTTCAAACAAGTACTAAAAACGAACGGCGCATGCGTCTTATCTTGGACGCATCCCAGTGCGCATGCTCACAGTCACGTCGAAATTACTGCCTACGACGTGAACGTAACCTACACCCAGCCCTATTCACGTACTACGTTAACGGCATACAAAACGAAAAATTTGACGGCATCCGTTCCCTGGTCCATACCTTTGCATGGGTTGCACCTCCAATATGAGGAATAACTTTACGCCGGACGTAACCCTTACGCAAATCGTTTAAAACATGCGCCGGGCGCACGTACGTTCGTGAATCGGCGTATCTTACTCATTTGCATATTTAAAATGGGAACGTCAGATGCGTCCAGCGTAACTATGCGCCCACGATACGCCGGCGTAGGCAAGTTACGTCGGGCAGTTGAAGCCTTATTTTTCAACGTATCTAGCTTAGGGAATCGGCGCATAGATACGACGGCGCACATTTGTACTTACGACGGCGTATCTCGAGATACGTTGGCGTAAGTGCTACGTGAATCCGGGCCATTGTCTCTATATTATTATACCACCTAAAACCATACCCACACTTTGGTCACATCCACCATTTGTCATGGTGCACATTGTGCAATACAGTGTATATTTTTTGTGATTCTCATTTAGTTGCATTCAATTTGTATCTGATATTTTGTTTCTCAGCCATTAAAGGTAATCTGTCAACTAATAAATTAGGCCTTAGGCTCCATGCACACTGAAGCTGATAAAAGCTATAAAAAAAATGCCAGTAGCTTTGCAGGGAGCCTTGCAACGTTTTTTAGCGTTTTTGCAATAGCTTTAATCAGTGTTTTTCAGTGTAGCTTTTATCAGCTTTTTTTTTTTTTCAATGGATAAAAAACCGCAAAAAAAACGCTGGCGCCGGCGTTTTTGAGAGTTTTTGAGCATTTTTTTTGCGTTTTTCACGCCAATAAACTGCACTTTGCACGCAAATTTCGGGCGTTCAGAAAAAAAACAATAAACTCCAAAGCTCATTAACACTGAAAAACGCCCAGGTGTGCATGGGCACATAGGCTAACATAGAGTTGAGTTTATGGGCTTTAAAAAAAAAAGCCAAAACGCCAATAAACTGCAGTTTAGCAGCTTCAGTGTGCATGGAGCCTAATTGCTGAGTTAGTGAATATCCATAATAATATTGTGTAGCACCATCCTGAAAATTGGAAGAATCATGTGAATGACCTTGTTATTGTTGTTATTCAAGATGGAGCTTTCATTGTCTAAAATATAATTTGTGTTTAGTCAATACTGCTGATTTCGGTGGCAGGTAAGGTGTAAAGACATATAGGCTTTGAAATGTCCCCATACAATGGTTTCCAAAAAAAAGAGAGAGGAGCAGGATGGCACTGGGCTAAAGCCTTGGGGGGGACATCATCCCAAAGAAATAATTGATTACATCAGACAAAGGACTAGGGAATTTCTGGGACAGCACCCAAGGACATAAATTCAACACGTTTTTAAAAAAAAATCCAGACTTATTAATCGCATTATATAAAGTTTTAAAAAATCACATATAATTGATGTAGCAACCGGGGCCCAGATTCACAGAGAATTAGATTCTCGTAGAGTATCAGAAATACACTACGCTGCCGTATTTTACCTGGCTCTACGTGGAATCCAGGTAGATTTTGTCCAGTAAACGACGGCGGCGTAGTGTATTTCTCCCGTCGCAATCCATCTGCGCGAGTAGGGGGCGTGAAGCATTTAAAATAGGCGCGTTCCCGCGGCGATCGAACTGCGCATGCTCCGTTCGCTAATTTCCCGCCGTGCATTGCGCGAAAACACGTCGTTACGTCATTCGTTGTTTGAGTAGCGTCGTTTACGGACAATCCTAGTCCCGAACGAGTTACGTAAAAAATAAGAATAAAAAAAAAATTCGACGCGTGAACGACGGCCATACTTAACATGGGCTACGTACCGTTAGACCAGCAAAAAGCTGGTCTAACAGTACGTAAAAAAAAATAGACGAAAGCGATTGCGAAGACCACTCGTATCTTCGTGGATCGCCGTAAAAACACATTTGCATATCCCGACGCATGAAAACGACGCGAACTCCTCCCAGCGGCCGCAAAAATATCGCAGCGTAGATCCGAAGGCTTACGAAGACGTAAGCCTCTCGGATCGAAGCCCGAAGCCGCCGTATCATGGTTTGAGGATTCAAACTAGTGATACGGCGCGCAAAATTTGAAATTACTCCTGTCTAACACCAGTTAGACAGGCGTAATTGCTTTCTGAATCTGGGCCCTGGTGTTTAGGCAGGGTTGCTCCTAAATCCTTGGCTAATTTTTGAGGATCAATTAATTTCACTCTAAAGCCCAATACACACCATCAGATTATCTGCAGATTTTTGTCTTCAGATTTACCAAAACCATATAATATGAGGTCAAACCTTAAGAGTTCCAATTTGTATGCAATCAGGCAGGCCCTTGTACTACATGGTTTTGGTAAATCTGAAGACAAAAATCTGCAGATAATCTGATGGTGTGTATGGGGCTTTAGTCTGTAATTGCTGCACTTCTCTCTTTCGCCCCTAGGTGGCCCGGGCACTTGGTGGCATTAGATAAGACAAGGGCACTGCAAGTTCAGATTACTGATATATGGGGTGTCTCAGCCAATGGGCAGGGGTTTTCTAAAGTCCCTTGGCCTGCTGGGAGAACCTATATATTTGGGAGGAGTCATCTGTGTTCTGTGCCACCTGGACGACTGTCTGGGTGGATGTGTGTTGTATTGTCTGGGCTGCTAGGCCCGAGTTTGAGGCAGAAGGAAAAGCTGGCCCCACTAAAGGACCATCCACCTGTAGCGCTCAGCCCCGAAGGAGCCGCTGATTGTTTTGGGATCTACTCTCTTTTGGCTCAGCTCACCCCTATTCAACTAGCTCGAACCCTCCCTTGACACATCAGAAACCCTGGTGGGTAAAGTATTGTAACCTCTGCTGGGCTGAAATCACAATAGCAGGCACAAATATGCAATAATAAAATAACAGTAGTATTATCTGCTCCACGATCAGTCCTTCCAGAGAAAAGGAGGAAAAGAAGAAATAAATATACTCCACGCAGTGAATATAATTAAAAGTAAAATGGTAAATGTACTATATAGAAGACTCAAAAAATTTAAAAGGCATAGGAGTTTAAACACAACACAATCAATTAGTAACGACCCAGTCTGATTCGCAAGGGCCCTTGCAAGAATCAACGGTCAGTGTGAATTAATAGAATCGTCTAGGCCTAAGAATGGTACCACTCGTCTAAATTCAAAATCAGTCTATGCTCGCGAGCGCCCCTAGTGGGCAATCCCACAGATCAGTCAATATGCGCGTGGCGGCCGGTTGGTGCACGATACAAATTGTAATCTACGGGTAACAGTAAAAGGGAGAAATCATGCAGCAGAACGTCTATGGTAGCAGAACGTTGTAGAGGTGATTGCTTATCAGCGTAGATGCTTTTGTGAAACATCGAACGGTCAACTAGTCCTCCAAAGTCTCAGTTATGGGCCAAACATATGCCCGTGGCCTCTCGCATGAAACTAAGTGTTTGCGGAAAACCAGAAAGTTAGCAGCTGAGCAGGTGCTCTCTCACCCGACAGGCCGACCCGCCTGATCTTTTCTGAAGAGTAAGGCGCTCTGGCCAGATGTTGTTCCACAGCTCACAGGAACAGGGGGTGCTCCACTGCTACGATTGTCAGCTGGGCTGCCTCTTCTATCCCTGGGAAAACTGGCTGGATAATGGGCCTCTCGGCAAATCTAGGCCAAGGCTTGCGGCCTAGCAACGCCGTGTCTCTGTCCGCAGCTCCGCACAGGAGAGAAGGCTGGTCCCGAGAGAGCCAAAGAGCGCCACTCCCCTTCTTTAAGTAACCTCCACTGGTCTCAGCGAAACCTTACATCCTCCTGGATGGCAAAGCATTGCGGGAAATGTAGTCCGTTTCTCCGAGGAGTCCATGGAGTCTGTGTCTCCTGCTACTAGTAGTCCCGCAAAGCAACATATTTACAGATTTTGAGTATAAGTCCAGCGGGGATGACCTGTCATGAAATCTCGACAGGGTGACCCCGCTACACACCTTATTACCAGGGACCACAGTGAGTAGCTGAAGCAAGTACCAGAGCAAAATTCTCACCAACCGGATATGGTGAAGAATCTGGAAACTTCAACGGGTGTCAAGCCAGGGACCCAGTCAGCAAAGGTGACACTTGCAGAGCAGCCTTGTGTGTCAAGCTAGGGACCAAGCAGGCCAGTGGGGTGACACTTGATAAGTATCTGGAGTGCCAAGTTAGGGACCCCAGCAGAGAAGTGGGGGTGACGCTTGAGGGGGGTGTGCGTGGGAGCCGTCAAAGCCGGCATTATCCATTGATAAAACCGGCATTCTCAGTGCACCTGCACCGTTGTCTACTGCACGCATGTGCCATAGACAACGGTGTATTCTTTTTGGCAAATATCTCCTAAAGCATGTAGGTTTAGTAGATATTTGTGAGGGCTTACCTTGAGTGGAGTCCATTTGCAGATTGTAAGCTCACCCTTGCAGGTACACACAGCCCACAGTAATAAGGTAGAAAAAAAGAAAATCACTGCGCTAAAACTTACATAGGAAAGGAAAGGGAGCTAAAACATAATAAAATGTGCTACCCCAGGTGCTGCAATCTACATGTAAACAATAAATACAAGAAATGAACATAAGAAAAAATTAAATCGCGCTACCACAAATCGAATAAAATATAAATATATAAATGACCACAAATCAATAAGTGAGTAAACACAAATTAAAGAAGGGTGACCTATGATGGCCGCTGGACAATAAACGATCACCTAATAGATATTGTTAATGACGAAAACCATATGGTGATAAAAATAAATGTCCCTCTGCTGAATTTCCAATTAATATATAAAAGAAAAAGTCAGTGAAAAAGTAAACACCGGTGCTCCTGAGTCACAACAAGTTGATAGAAGTGGTCAAAAAACAAGTGTATCCTCCACCAAGCTTATAGAATAGTCTCTTACCAGAAACCAATGACAAAGGATCAGATACAGCATATACAGGGTGTGCAGAATTATTAGGCAAGTTGTATTTTTGAGGATTAATTTTATTATTGAACAACAACCATGTTCTCAATGAACCCAAAAAACTCATTAATATCAAAGCTGAATATTTTTGGAAGTAGTTTTTAGTTTGTTTTTAGTTTTAGCTATTTTAGGGGGATATCTGTGTGTGCAGGTGACTATTACTGTGCATAATTATTAGGCAACTTAACAAAAAACAAATATATACCCATTTCAATTATTTATTTTTACCAGTGAAACCAATATAACATCTCAACATTCACAAATATACATTTCTGACATTCAAAAACAAATCAGTGACCAATATAGCCACCTTTCTTTGCAAGGACACTCAAAAGCCTGCCATCCATGAATTCTGTCAGTGTTTTGATCTGTTCACCATCAACATTGCGTGCAGCAGCAACCACAGCCTCCCAGACACTGTTCAGAGAGGTGTACTGTTTTCCCTCCTTGTAAATCTCACATTTGATGATGGACCACAGGTTCTCAATGGGGTTCAGATCAGGTGAACAAGGAGGCCATGTCATTCGTTTTTCTTCTTTTATACCCTTTCTTGCCAGCCACGCTGTGGAGTACTTGGACGCGTGTGATGGAGCATTGTCCTGCATGAAAATCATGTTTTTCTTGAAGGATGCAGACTTCTTCCTGTACCACTGCTTGAAGAAGGTGTCTTCCAGAAACTGGCAGTAGGACTGGGAGTTGAGCTTGACTCCATCCTCAACCCGAAAAGGCCCCACAAGCTCATCTTTGATGATACCAGCCCAAACCAGTACTCCACCTCCACCTTGCTGGCGTCTGAGTCGGACTGGAGCTCTCTGCCCTTTACCAATCCAGCCACAGGCCCATCCATCTGGCCCATCAAGACTCACTCTCATTTCATCAGTCCATAAAACCTTAGAAAAATCATTCTTGAGATATTTCTTGGCCCAGACTTGACGTTTCAGCTTGTGTGTCTTGTTCAGTGGTGGTCGTCTTTCAGCCTTTCTTACCTTGGCCATGTCTCTGAGTATTGCACACCTTGTGCTTTTGGGCACTCCAGTGATGTTGCAGCTCTGAAATATGGCCAAACTGGTTTCAAGTGGCATCTTGGCAGCTGCACGCTTGACTTTTCCCAGTTCATGGGCAGTTATTTTGCGCCTTGGTTTTTCCACACGCTTCTTGCGACCCTGTTGACTATTTTTTTTTTTTAATCAAAAAAGCTTTTATTGGAGCAAAACAATAGCCCAGAGGGCACACATACAGCATACAGATACAGCATATGACCAGTGATCATGGATATAGTATATGTACAAGTGTGACAGAAGTGGGTGACATGAAACAGGTGACATTGGATACATCCATGTGTGAACCTAATTACCACGGTATGTAAGCACAGCACAGCAGGGTTAGTTATCATTCCACCTGCCCCCCTTCCAGACCTCCACTTCCACTCATGAGGTCGTGAACCCTTTGAACTCATCTATCCCCCCTATATGCAGGTTGCAGGTGACTTCAGCCATTTTCCCCAGACTTTTTCATATTTGGCCGGGCAGCCTCTGTGCGAATAGATCAGTTTCTTATACGGCAGTACGCTATTGACCTCCGCCATCCAGTGTGACAGCTCTGGGGGTTCCGATCGCATCCACACCCGCGCTATTACCTTTCGAGCTATAAAAAGTGTCTCGTGCAGAAATACTTGAAGGAATTTATTGATGCCAACATCCGGGAAGATACCCAGCAGGCACGGTTTAGGCTGTAGAGTAATAGGGGACCCCATTTTGTCGTGGAGGAATTTCACCACCTGTTCCCAGAAGGCCTGGATCCTAGCGCACTGCCAGATTAAATGGAAGAAGGTGCCCGTATTGCAGTTACACATTGGGCACGTGGCTGTGGAGTCCCTCCTGTACCTGGAGATCCTGAGGGGCGTAAGATACGCTCTATTTATAATGAAGGTTTGTGTAAGGCGGTCTGACATTTTTGGGGATACTAGTTTACAAGCATCGAGGGCGTCACTCCACTCGTCGTCCTCTAGCAGGCCTACCTCCCCCTCCCACCTGGGCTTTAGGGCGTAAGCAGATACTGTTGCTGTCGGGAGTGTGATCATGGTGTGGAATTGAGTGATTAGTTTTTTGGGGTCGGGACACTTGACTGCTGCCATGAGGGGGTTATCGGCTAAGGCCAGGTCGTCCTGGGGGAACTGTGCTTGGAAGGCATGTCGTAGTTGGGCGTACCGGAATAACATGTGGTCAGGTAGATTGTATTCAGTCTGTAATACGTCAAAGGGCTTTAGTCTCCCGTGTCTGGTAACATGGGACAAGTAGTATATTCCTCTGGTGCTCCACACCTCAATATCTCGGATACGCTCCAGCTCCGGCAGGGCAGGGTTGTGCCACAGGGAGGTGTAGCCGTGCAGGGGCGAAATACCCAGCCTGTCCGAAACCACGCTCCATATCCTCCTGTAGTGATACAACAGGGAGTGGCGTCCCCCCACCAACCTTACCCCCCCTGCTATTGTCACCAAGGGGTCTCCTATTGACTGGGTCCACGTAGGGCAAAGGAGGCGGAGGAATCTATTCCTGTCCACCTTGTCCACGTGAAATAGTTGCGATAACTGGGCAGCCAAATAGTACGCATTAAAGTCAGGCAGCGCCAGACCCGCTAGGTCGGTTGGGTTTTTTAGTCTGTGCCAGGGGAGTTTGTGCCTCGCGGTGCCCCACACAAATGGCTTGAGAATGGTTTCCATAAGCCTGAAGCACCTGAGTACCAGATACACCGGTGAATGCCACACCATGTAGAGAACCTTAGGCAGCAGGACCATCTTGATTAAATTTATGCGGCCCATGACTCCCAATGGGAGTCGGGCCCAAGCCTGAGTTCTCAGCTTCAGCATATCGTACAGCGGCGTGACATTCAGTGAGGTGTAATCTGCTGGGTCTCTGGTGGTCCGAATCCCCAGGTATTTGATCTCAGCCACTCTCTGGAGTGGGAGAAGGGCCCCCTCCCTTGTCGCCGGGTAGCTATCTAGTGGGAGTATTTGGGACTTATCCCAGTTGATCCTGAGTCCCGAGAAGGCGCCAAAGCGCTCTATCAGGGTCAGTGCCAGTGAAAGGGAGTTAGTGGAATCGTCTAAGTACAAAAGTGTGTCGTCCGCGTATGTGCTTATTCTCTCCTCAACGTCACCCCTCCGCAGGCCCACTATACCTGGATGTGCGCGTATGGCAATTGCCAACGGTTCTGCCGCCAGGGCATACAACAGCGGCGACAGGGGGCATCCCTGCCTTGTGCCGCGTCGCAGGGGAAATTTATCCGAGGACCACCCGTTGGCTAGAACTCTAGCCACAGGGGCCTGGTAAAGGAGTTTCACCCAATGGATGAATTTGGGGCCTATCCCGAATTTAGAAAGGCATGTCCACAGGTACCGCCATTCCACCGAGTCAAATGCCTTGGCGGTGTCCAAGGCGACAATTATTCTAGACCCTGGGTTTTCGTGGTTGGCCTGAAGGTTGATGAATAGCCTTCTGAGGTTAAAGGAGGTGTTGCGGCCGGGCATAAAGCCTGCCTGATCTGCATGTACTACGGATAGGATCACGGTGTTTAGGCGGGCCGAGAGCACTTTGGCTAGAATCTTAATATCTACTTGTAGAAGGGAGATGGGGCGATACGACTCGGGCAGGTGAGGGTCCTTTCCTGGCTTAGGGATCAGAACTATGGTGGCTTCCCTCATCGAGGGCGGGAGCTCCGAGCCCTCGAAGATGGAGTTATACAGGGCGAGGAGTCTGGGAACTAGTGTTTCAGCGTAGGTGGAGTAGAACTCAGCAGGTAAACCATCCGACCCCGGCGCCTTGGACTTCGGGAGACCCGCTAGGGCGGCGGAAATTTCCTCCGCCGTCAGTGGTTCTTCTAGTGCTTGGGTCTGCTGTTCAGTCAGTCGGGGGATCGGTAGGCCCGCCAGAAAGTCTTCCGAGAGGGAGTCAGTGTTAGGGGCTACCGTGTCATACAAAGTAGAGAAAAAGTCTTGGAACATGGCGGTCACTCTCTCCGGGTCAGTTATTAGATCCCCAGTCGGAGAGCGCAGGGATATCACCACTGGAGGTCTCTCCTCACAGTGCACCAGATAGGCGAGAAGCTTCCCCGCTCTTTCCCCATGTTCAAACGTCCGCTGTCTAAGGAAGAAGAGTTTACGTCTCGATTTCTCGTAGTGCAGTTGATCGGCTGCCCTAGTGCAGAGCTTGAGCTCGGCAGCCAGGTCAGCCGACGGATTGGCCGTGTACTCCCTCTCCTTTGCCGCGGTAAGTTCCATAGCCCTCTCTAATGCCTCCACAGAGGTGGCCTTGATGGAGTTTATGCGGGATGAGAGCGTCATGCGGGCATGTAGCTTGAAGGCCTCCCAAACTGCCCGGGAGGACGCAGAGCCTGAGTTGTCAGCAAAGTATGTCTCCCACTCCCCCGCCAGATCCGCATCCTCCGGGAGCAGGGTCAGCCAGAATGGGTTTAACCGCCACGAAGGGGGCGGGCGAGCCCGAGGTAGGGACAACTCCGTCCAGCATGGACAGTGATCAGAAAGGGACCTGGGGGAGAACCCCGCACCCCTCACCCTGGGGAGAAGGGCTTTAGATACCAGTATTAGGTCTATGCGGGACATTGAACGGTGTGAGGCTGAGAAACAAGAGTACGCTTTGTCCGTGGGGTGACCATATCTCCAAGTGTCAACCAGATTGAAATCCGCGAGAAGTCTCGCGAATCTCGTGGGGCGCGTCCCCGCAGACGCGGGCTGGTCCCCAGCCATCCTATCCAGGGAGGGGTCAAGCACATTATTAAAATCACCCAGCCAAATTGTCGGCGTGCCAGGGTGCAGGGCCATAAAATCAAAGCCTGAAACTAAAATGGTAGACTGAAACGGGGGTGGGACATAGAACGCCATTAGGAGGACCAGGTCCCCATACAGTTTAGCTTTTAGGAATATATACCTGCCCTGTGGATCTATCACTGAATCCTGGAGTTCAAATTGCGCCGTTTTGGCAATCAGTATAGAGACCCCCCTGGAGTGTGAGGTGTGGACTGAGTGAAATCCCCAACCCACCCACGGTCGACCAAGCGCCCGTTGGGCCAGGCCCTCTGCATGCGTCTCCACCAGGACCACAACATCCGCCCTCAATTTTTTAAGTATTGCAAATATTGCAGAGCGCTTAATGGAATCTCTCATCCCACGGACATTCCAAGTCAGTAGCTTTAGCGTGGCCATGGGATGAACCAGAGAAGACATAGAACCCCAGGATTCAGGCGATTTTCAGTTACATTCCACACTCCCCCATGACCACACAGAAATATAGCCCCATATGCCAGCATTGTCTTAGTGAGATACCCTCTACACATGTTTTGCTCAGATAGTACATAAAATAAATGAAAAACAACAACAATGACCCAAACCTTTTGTACCCTTCCCTCCCTCCTCCCTGCCCTGCACTGTCCCCAACTGGTGCGGGCTTGAACCCTAAACTGCCAACATGGCAAAAGCAGCACCCTGTGTATATCGGGAAGAAGGAATTCACATAGGTATACCACCAGCACAGTCCCGGAATGTGACTGCGCAGTGGCAGCCACCCATGCTTGGATGCGGGTTGCTGCAGGTGGGGCGGAATTCCGCTGCATGCACAAGCACATTGTAGGACCTTGCTCGCTGTCCATTGCGAGCCCCTGAGTAACAGTCCTCCCTCCGCCGGGAGGAGAGATAACAGTGTAGAAACAACTAAACATCTGTCAGTTTAGCATAAGGAGAAAAGTTTTTTTAGGAGAATAAGGCTTTTAGCCGAAAGAGTCCAGCATCCATGGGGGGGGGGGGGGAGAGAAAAAAAAAAAAAAAGGGGGGGGGGGAAAGGGGGGGAAAGGGGGGGGGAAAGGGGGGGGGGAAAGGGGGGAACCCCTCGAGCAAAAAAGGAAAGAAGAAACACCCTCCCCCAGCAGAAAAAAAGTAAAGGATCCTAGCTCCCCGCAGGCCGTAGCCCCCAGTGGGGGGGGTCACACTCCGTAGGGTTGTCCCGGGTGCTTTTGGGCTCCGGATGTCAGAGAGCAATGTCCAGGATGCAGTCTGGAGCCCACTACACCGCAAGGGGGGGGGGAGCTAGGGGGGTCAGAGTGTCGGGACTAGGTCCTCTGCAGGAGTACATCAGGGGGAGAAGCAAGGGGAGGCTCCGAGGATATGGGGGCGGCTGGGACCCCCTTAAGGATAGTCAAAACAGACCGTGGGCCTAGGGCGCCAGGGACAGTAATACAGCAGAAAGGAACATAGTACTTAGCTGTGTCAGTCCTGGCGCTCTTGCCGCTCCAGCCAGGCCAGTACCTCCTCCGGGTCTTCAAAGAAGTGAGCTCTGTCTTCACCCTCCACTCGTAGACGGGCCGGGAATAGCATGGCATACTTTATGTGCTTGACCCGGAGTCGCCGCTTGGCCTCCATGAAGGTCTTCCTCCTGCGCTGAACCTCAGCCGAGAAGTCTGGAAAGGCGGCCACCATCTTGTTGTCATATGGGATGTTGCCCCTTTCCCTGCTCAACCGGAGGATGGCGTCCCTATCCCTGTAGTTCAGGAATTTGGCTATGAACGTGCGGGGGGGTGCCCCAGGCGGCGGCGGCCTGCCTGTCATGCGGTGAGCACGCTCCACAGCAAACATGGGGGAGAAGGCCTCTCTGCCATAAGTGTCCCATAGCAGCTTTTCCAGAAAGTCCTGGGGATCCCTCCCCTCCACCCCCTCAGGCAGGCCGACAAACCTTAAGTTACACCTGCGACTTCTGTTCTCGAGGTCGTCTTGTTTCTGCAGAAGCTGGTTAATCTGCAGCTGCATGGCCTCCGTGGATTGCTGGATCGGGGGGAGGGAGTCCTCCACGGCGCCCAGCCTCACCTCCGTTCCGGACACTCGCTCCCTCAGCTTCTGCATGTCCTGGCGCACCAGCGATATGTCCACCTTTACCTCCTCTATTTTTGCTGTGAGTGTGGTTTGACAAGCTGCCACAGCGTCTCGGCAGGAGGTGATAGCCAGGAGCACTTTGGCTATGTCTGCTCCGACCGCTGCTTCCTCCACCCTCGTGGCGCCGCCATCTTGCGCTGGGGGGTCCTTCTCCTGACGGAGATATTGGTCTATTTTCGAGCCTGCCGACTTGCTCGCCTTAGGTGGGGCCATGTCCGCTGGTTAGCCCGGGGTCTGCTGGACCGATTCGGCGTGAAAAGCCACAAGTGTATCCGCAGGATAAAGTAGTTAGGATAAACGGCCGGCGGAGCTCAGCAAGTTAGCGTCCTATCCCATGCCGCTCCAGGCCACGCCCCCACCCCCTGTTGACTATTTTGAATGAAACGCTTGATTGTTCGATGATCACACTTGAGAAGCTTTGCAATTTTAAGAGTGCTGCATCCCTCTGCAAGATATCTCACTATTTTTGACTTTTCTGAGCCTTTTCTGAGCCTGTCAAGTCCTTCTTTTGACCCATTTTGCCAAAGGAAAGGAAGTTGCCTAATAATTATGCACACCTGATATAGGGTGTTGATGTCATTAGACCACACCCCTTCTCATTACAGAGATGCACATCACCTAATATGCTTAATTGGTAGTAGGCTTTCGAGCCTATACAGCTTGGAGTAAGACAACATGCATAAAGAGGATGATGTGGTCAAAATACTCATTTGCCTAATAATTCTGCACTCGCGTGATGTCAGACCGTCACTCCCGGTAAGGGCTGGTAGCCAGGAACATGCAGCAGTATGGATGCCCACCATGCAAAAAAAATCAAATGCTCCACATACGTAGTGTATTAAACTTAATAAAATGTATTAAAAAAGGGAATAAAATGCACTTACAATTATGCAATGAAGAAACGCCTTAAGAATTAATGTGCCGGCCGGAACACAAGAAAAAACTTCAGGCACTCGTCCACTGGTGGAACATATGGGAACTGGGTGACAACAGCGCGTCGCTCGCCCTACGTCCGTTTCGATATAAACTATGGTCTTCCAGGGGCACGAGCATTTGATTGTTTTTGCATGGTGGGCATCCATACTGCTGCATGTTCCTGGCTACCAGCCCTTACCGGGAGTGACGGTCTGACATCACGCGAGTGAAACTCCGTATATGCTGTATCTGATCCTTTGTCATTGGTTTCTGGTAAGAGACTATTCTATAAGCTTGGTGGAGGATACACTTGTTTTTTGACCACTTCTATCAACTTGTTGTGACTCAGGAGCACCGGTGTTTACTTTTTCACAGACTTTTTCTTTTATATATTAATTGGAAATTCAGCAGAGGGACATTTATTTTTATCACCATATGGTTTTCATCATTAACAATATCTATTAGGTGATCGTTTATTGTCCAGCGGCCATCATAGGTCACCCTTCTTTAATTTGTGTTTACTCACTTATTGATTTGTGGTCATTTATATATTTATATTTTATTCGATTTGTGGTAGCTCGATTTAATTTTTTCTTAAGTAATAAGGTAGACACTACCTGGGCTGTGAGTCCGTGCACGGGGGCTAGTCTTGTAGCTGAGCAGATGTGGTACAGTCCCAGTGCACGGTTCAGAAGGGAGCTGACTGAGGGTAGCAGATCCGGGGCACAAGCCGTGGGTCAAGGGCTGGAGACGGCAGAGGAAGTCCAAAGGTACAAGCCGGGGTCAAAGGGCAGGAGACAGCAGCAATCCAAGGTACAAGCCGGGGTCAAGGGTTCAGGCAAGCAGCAGTCCAAAAACGAAGCCAAGGGTCAAAAGCCGGGGTGAGTCTTGCAGCAGAAGATTAAACACAGGAACTGTGGCACAGACAGGATGATCAGATCATAATGAACTGACCAGGCTCTCAGAGTGAGGCAGGACTTTATACCCTGGTTAATTGTGTAACCTGCCTCAGCTGGACCAGGGTAGTCAGGTGCAGATTGCAGGGAGATCAGGCAATCAGCACATAGTTCAGCACCAGGCTTCAATGGACATCAAACAGAATCTAAACTGAGAGATAGCTCAGAGGTAAGGTGTTGGAATAGCAACGGAGAGGTCCTGGGTTCAACTCCACTGCTGCCACCTATCGTCCTGAGGTGGAACAAAACCCCATAAACAACAGAATGAGCCCACAGCACAGCCAAGCTGAAACAGAGACCCTACGAAAATGATTGCAATTAGAATCAGAGTCACTTACACTCTGATTATCCCTTAAACTTTAATAGCACCAGTACTTGGAAGCACACAGGCGCTACATGTAGTATGCCTATGCATATGTTGTGGGATTATTATTGGGGGGGCCATGTTGTCGTGGCTTGTTATCTTTCCTAAAATGGCTTGCTTGGTTGATGCACACCATGCGCTACTTTTCTTGCATGCGCAAGCAATGGGCTGTTTTCCGCACGTGCATGTGCTACACACACAAGGGTACCTGTGGCATTATTATATCATTGAGCTGAGTGGGTGCCCCAGTGAGGAGCACAAGCAACACTGATGGGAAGGGTATCTGTTCACTTCTTCTTTGTCCACCATAGGTTTAAGTGGGGGTGTGAGGGAAGTGAGGGGTATTTAGAAAAGTATAAGGCTTGCTTATTTTTATTCCCAGAAATTGAGGAAGAGAGGAGGTCTTCTCTTAAACCCTGTACACACGGGTGAGAATCCCGTCGAATAAAAAATGTCAGTTTTCTCGATGGGATTCCTGGCAAGAAAATGTTCTTGCTAAATCGCTGTTCTTTTGAATGGCAAGAACGCCATGACACATGCGTTTGTCACATTCGATGCCATCGCCGCCATCTTGCTTCACCCTACCTATGCCTTGAAAGCTACTGCGCATGCGTCAAAGTCTCATCGAGCATACGCGGGTTTCCATGGAGGCAGGTAAGCATAAACACTGACGAGTATCCTGACGAAAAAATAGAGAGCAGGTTCTCTATTTTTCTTGTCGAGATTCCCGGCAGTTTTCTCGACGAAAAATCATACACACGAACGGTTTTCTCAGCAAAAAGCTCTGCCAGCTGTTTTCTTGCCTGTTTTTTGCCGAGAAAACCTGTCGTATGTACGAGGCTTAACACTGCCATCTTTTTTTTTATGTTACCAACAGACAATGTTGCAAGTTCCCTTCCCCTTGATCTTTTTTTGTTTTTGTTTTTTCTATCAGGACCTCTCTATCCCTTAGTCCCACATAAAAAAAAAAACAGTAGCTTTTTCCTTGTGGAAATGAGTGTGACATTCGAATGATATGACTATATGATGCTATTATTGAGTACTTGTGGAGGGGCCAGAGATATGTGTGTTTTGTTTTTGTATTTTAACAAAGAAAGTATGTTTATTGTATAAGGGCCCTTTCACACCATGTCTATGTCTATGTCTATGTCAGTTTTTTCATCCATCCATTTACGGATGAAAAAGGGACATACATGTATCCCTATGGCATAGTCCCCGCTATGCTCCGATTCTGCAGACAGAGGAAAATTCTGTTTTTCCATCCGTCTGCGTAGCAGATCGGGTGAACATGGACAGATGGTCCATGTTCATCTGATCCCCCCATAGCGGAGAGCGGAGATCTGACAGGGGGGTTCCTGCACACCGTGCAGGAACCCCCCTGTCATCTGCCGGTTCAACGGGGATCAGCGTAGCAATCCCCGCTGAGCAAGCAGATATATAAGGAATGGATCCTCATGGGATCCGATAGTGTAAAAGGGCCCTAAACTAATAGATACACATCAGTAAATGTACAAACATTCTGTAAAACATGTAATATTGGTACACATCAGAGGTATAGGGGCCCATGCTTGAAGAAGCCTATACTTCATCAACTGGTGTGGTGCTATTCCTGGGACATCTAGCCACGGTATATGTGTGTTTTTAGTATGTACATTTTTGTATTTGTTTGATAATAGACTACTTATGAACACTATATTGAGATAAATGGAATTGCATGGATGTCTTGTTGTCCTTTCACTGCCTGTCCTGAAGAAGTGGAGTTATCTATGAAATGTGTTGACCTAAATGTGTTGCGTGTAAAACAGGACACTCAGTAAAATGCAAATATACTGTATAATTATTAGTAGTCTTTGTAGTGTGCATAAAAGAGAATATTGTATTGTGCTTCATATGTGATTCTTTTAAACTTTTATATAATAAATCTGGAAATATTTTTTGTATTCGTGTGTTGAATTTATGTCTTGGGTGCCATTATAGAAAGTCCTTAGTTCATTGTCTGCATGTCCCCATACAATATGACTGTCTGCAAGAAGGAGGAGAAAAAAAAATGTTCTGCCTATACACACAAATGATTGCTTTAAAGTGCAGCTTTTCTGCTGCCAGTCCTCTCTGACTCATTCTCTGCCTTGTTTTTAATGGATTTTTTCCATGGAAACCCACACAGTGCAGCACCGGGAACTGCTTTATATGTTCTGAATCATTCAGACATTCAGCCAAATGCTGGCAGATGGCAAAAATAACTGATTAACTTTAGTCACATTTCAAAAACTTCCGACAATAGGAACCCAGGGCTCTTAACTTCTTGGCTGCCATGTTTTTCCCCAGTCTGCTATTACCCCGTTGCATCTTATGGGTTAAAATCCCCAGCAAGTTCTATTGCCGTAACAGAAGTTGAAGGTCCTCTTTTTTTTCAGATTTAGCGTTCAGCCCAATAGTCTTGGAGTCTGTCCATGTTTTGGAAATTGGACATATTCCCAGCTTTGAGGAAGTCAAACATGTATATTAGGATCTGTAGCACTCAGTGTACTCTCATTGGAAGAGGTATGTGTTTTCTTATTCCATCAGCTAGCTGCTACCAAAACATGGCCAATAAAAGTACCTCCCTTTATCCCATCAATAAACAGAAATTTAATGAGCTATGCATGTATGTAAAACCATTAAGAATAGTAATGGGGTCCAGGAAGGAAAAACATAGGGGGATCAGGAGAGAATAGTAATAGGGTCGAGGAGAGAATAGCATGGGGGGTCCAGGAGAGAATAGTAATGGGGCCCAGAAGAGAATAGCATAAAGGGGGGAAGAATAGTAATGGGTCCAGGAGCGAATATCATAGGGGGGCAGGAGAGAATAGCAAAGGGGGGCAGGAGAGAATAGTAATGGGATCCAGGAGAGAATAGTATAGAGGGGGCCAGAATATAATAGCATAGGGATGGCAGAAGAGAATAGCATGGAACTGTATAGGGGACAGGAGAGAATAGTAATGGGGTCCAGAAGAGAATAGTAATGGGGTCCAGAAGAGAATAGTACAGGGGGCCAGGAGAGAATAGTATAGAAAGGGTCATGGCAGAAGAGAATAGTATGGGGAGGCCAGGAGAGAATAATAATGGGGTCCAGGAGAGAATAGTATAGGGGTGAGATAAAGGGGTGGGTTTCCGCGCCAGAAAAGGGAAGGGGTTAATAAAAAATCTATTAATAATAAGTGATTGAAGCTGCTCCTCAAACCAGTGATGAACTGTGATTGTGTTACAAAAGAAAAAATATGGAGGGCGCTAGTGGTTCCTAATTGGACCAATAGGTGATTATAATTTGTATAATACCGTGTAGAAGGTGGGTCACCTATGAAAGTGACCACAGATAAAGATGCTTGAACACAAAAGCATAAAGGTACTGTGAACAATAAAAATACATACCCTGTATATGTGAATGTCCCAAAAACTAAATAGGGCAGTAGAAGTATCAAATGAAGGTGAGTTCTTCCGAGACTTGTCATGCAATCTAAGTTTAGTGTGATGGTAATGCCTTCACCATGTAAACCAGCTTCACCCGAAGTGCTCAGTATTTATAATGCGCTTACCACACCATATGGACTACTTTAGTGAAAAATATAGTCATATACGGCTGAGCAGGATTAGTGCCTGCACACTGCTTGACGTGGACTGGATCTGGAGCGCCACCCTCATATACGAAGTATGGTCAACCCAAGAAAAACAAAGGGGATCTCATAGCATAATTCCATTTATTAAAAACATAAAAATCAGTAATGCTGATTGGCCTCTTACTTGGAAGGTGCCTGCCCGGCACTGGAGCTGTAAGCGTGACAAGTTCCTATGCGGCAGCCTCGCTCGTATGGCGTTCAGCTGGCAATGTGATGTCCTCTGGCTGAGCTAGCTTGTCGGATGCCGGGATCAGCTGGGGCATGGATGTGACCAGATAGTATAGGGGTGCCAGGAGAGTATAGTAATGGGGTCCAGAAGAGAACAGTATAGGGTGGCAGGAGAGAAAAGCATAGGGGAGCCAGCAGAGAATAGTAATGGGGTCCAGGGTCCAGGAGAGAATAGTTTAGGGGCCAGAAGAGAATAGTAATGGGGTCCAGAAGAGAATATTATAGGGGGCCAGGAGAGAATAGTAATGGGGTCCAGGAGAGAATAGTATAGGGGGGCCAGGAGAGAATAGTAATGGGGTCCAGGAGAGAATAGTATAGGAAGGGCCAGGCGAGAATAGCATAGCGGAGGCCAGGAGAGAATAGTAATGGGGTCCAGGAGAGAATTTTATAGGGGGGCCAGGGGAGAATAGTAATGGAGTCCAGGAGAGAATTGTATAGGGAGGGGCCAGTAAAGAATAGTATAGGGGGGCCAGTAGCGAATAGTATAGGGGTTCCAGGAGAGAATAATAATGGGGGACAGGAAAGAATTGTATAGGGGGGTCCAGGAGAGAATAGTAGAGGGCAGCCAGGAGAGAATTGTACAGGACGGCCAGTAAAGAAAAGTATAGTTATGGGTGGGGGTGGAAAGAAGGAAGCTGGAGGTTACAATGCTGGCATCTGTAGTGGTTTAACTCATGCAGAATAGCTCAGGGAAGCTGTTGGATCACAATGGCGTCTCACGTGCCCATTCTTGTTCTTCCCTCCCCTCCCATCTGTCCCGAGTGATGTCACACCCACACACAGGCTCCTGGGATGGGTGGGAGGGGAAGGCTGCCCGGGACAGGTGCAGGACAGTGATATTAGTTTCCTCCGCAGCCTGTCAGATGTTTGGGGATATGATCCGCCATTCATTTGCTTGTGATGAACAGCAGATCGTTGGGGAACCCCGCTTGAGAAACACTGGTATAGATACTGGAATTTGTATATATGTTATACTACTAAAGGCATTGATCAGCGACTTATAACGGGACTCCAATATTCTGGGGAGAACTGACTAAATGCCACTTTACATCACCAGTGACATTAATACAGTGGTCAGTGTTAATACAGTACTATACACGGTCACTGTACTAATGACACTGGCTGGAAAGGGGTTAACATCTAGGGCAATCAAGGAGTTATACATATGCCTAACTATTTGTAATGTATGTCAAGTGTGCTGCTTTTACTAACTGATCCCTAAGTTTCTTATCCCTGCTTTGCAGGAATAAGAAACACAGAGTTCGTTCCCTATGTACACAGCTCTGTGTTGAATTCTAACACAGAGCTCTGGGCTGTAGTTGTATACAGCCAATCAGCAGGTCCCACTGTACAATCACAGCAGGAGTCGGGCAGGTGGCGCACATGTGCACACCCCATACCTGGACATAGGCAGTAATATACGGGTACGCCGCTTTGCCTACAGTGGCCGCCCATCCGCAGTACGAGTGGTTAAAGAATAATTCCAGGTATATCTATATTATACATACTTACATTGGTCCAGCTTGGACCACTGTAACTATGTACTGTATATGCCATACCTGGCCGCTGGCCCATGGAAGCTGAAATCTCTGAAGTAGATGAAGTAGTGAAAGTCCTCTACAGTGTGTCTGCATTCCTGCTTGCTGAACACAGGAGATCAGATGCTCAGCACAGGCACCATTTAGAGGGCAGTGTAGTCATGTTCTCCTTGTCTGAACACAGAATGCTTTGTGTAGCGCCGGGTTACTTCCAAGTAACGGTGCTATATTGAAAATTAGAGTTTAATCAGAGTGTAAGTCATAGGTGGCAAACACAAGGCCCGCGGGCCGAATGCGGCCCTCCAGGCCATTTTATGTGGCACTCGCACCTCTCCTGCAGCTGCAGCCCTCCTCTGGTCCTCCTCAAGTCCCTTACTTTCTACTTTTAAGCAATGCACCCAGCTTCTTCCCAGCAGCACCATAAGGAAAGGGGGTGCACTGTAATGTAAGGGAGAGTGGGGGACTCAACTTCTGATGGTGGGGTGGCTCTTGGCATCTAATCTTACAGATACAACCGGCCCTTTTGAGGGCAATCATAATTCTGATGTGGCCCACGATGAAATTGAGTTTGACACCCCTGGTGTAAGTGACTCTGATTCCAATTGCAATCATTTTATTAGGGTCTCTGTTTCAGCTTGGCTGTGCTGTGGGCTCATTCTGTTGCATTGGGGTGTTATTCCTACCCCAGTGCGGTGGGTGGCAGCAGTGGAGTCGAGGTTTGGGTGTTCTCTCCCAGCTGCCAATCAGGAGGCTTGGGCCTCGCTGGGCCTGCTGGGACAGGGTACTTATGGAACAGATGCCATGTTGGCGGGGTTCTTCTTCCAGTGTGGCACCCACCCACCTTTAGGGTGACCACATCACCGCGCCCCAGCGTTATGGCCTACCTGGCCGGGGCGTGTGTGCTACGCGGTGTTCCTGGTTTCGGGCCTAAGTTAGTCCGGAGCATTCAAGCAGGACGGGGATCCAGTAGTCGACTGGGTTCCCACTTTTGAAGATCCCAAGCAAGTGTAGCTGTTCGTTGGGGAGTCCATTTGAGGAGCGCCAATGAGAGGCTGGCAGTCCAATAGGATTCCGACGAACCACTGGGGATTAAGGTAACTGGACACTGAAGGATTGACTACTCCTTCAGTCGGTACCTGGGCGACGTTAAGAAGAAGATCCAGGCGTAACTTTACTGAGGAGGGTTACCTCCATATCTGCAATCAGAGAGGGCCTGTGGCAGAGGCGTCTCCCTGACATTCATTCGGGAGGGTCTGTGGCAGAGACTTTGTCCTGAAAAGGTTTGAGTGATACTTTGGCTGCTAGGTCAGTGAGAGAGGCCTATCTGGGTACACTAATCCCACTCAAAAATGAGTGGTGTGGAAAGTGTTACGCACAGGAGCAGGACTGCTCCAAATACTACGCCTGAATCTGCTGTTCTCCTTTCAACCTTCATCTGTCCTTTTCATCACCAGTTCACTGTTTTTACCCGGCTGGGTAATAAAGAGCACATAAAAAGTCATTTCTTTGCGGACATTCCCTTTCTCATAGGCGTGCGCAGCCTATTACATTAGGGTGTGCACCTCAAACCAAAGCTCAAAAAACATGTTCACCCCCCCCCCCCCCACACAAAAAGATGATTTTTGACATTTTTTTGCTGACTACTGATCGCAATTCATTCAAATATGTGACCTCTCTGTGCCAAGGCCCAGGCACAGAGAAGCTGCATATTTGTGTGTGGCCGGTGCCAAGGGGTCAATGACTACCCAAATGCAGGTAGCAAAATTCAGTATTTCCCGCCCTCTGTTCAGCACTGCTGTGTCGCTCCCTGTATGCGAGTAAGGTAGGAAGCGGAGGGAAAGGGTTGGTGACTGTGCAAAATGCTGGGGGAGGGGGGGGGGGTTACTCTATAGTATGCAGGGGGGGAGAGGTGACTGTGCAGGGGGGGGGGGTAGAGGTGACTGTGCAGGGGGGGGGGAGAGGTGACTGTGCAGGGGGGGGAGAGGTGACTGTGTAGCATGTGGGGAGTCCAAACCTGGGGGGTGGTGACTGTGTAACATGCAGGGGGGGGAGAGGTGACTGTGCAATATGCAGGGGGTACAAAGCTGGGGGGTTTATGTAATGTGTAGGGGTCCAGAGGTGCTGGGTGCTGTGTAATGTAAAGTGGCCCAGAGGTGCATGGTGCTGTGTAATGTAAAGGGTCCAGAGATGTAGGGTGCTGTGTAATGTAAAGGGGTCCAGAGATGCAGGGTACTGTGTAATGTAAAGGGGTCCAGAGATGCAGGGTGCTGTGTAATGTAAAGGGGTCCAGAGGTGCAGGGTGCTGTGTAATGTAAAGGGGTCCAGAGGTGCAGGGTGCTGTGTAATCTAAAGGGGTCCAGAGGTGCAGGGTGCTGTGAAATGTAAAGGGGTCCAGAGGTGCAGGGTGCTGTGTAATGTGTAGGGGTCCAGATCCAGAGGTGCAGGGTGCTGTGTAATGTAAATGGTCCAGAGATGCAGGGTGCTGTGTAATGTAAGGGGGTCCAGAGGTGCAGGGTGCTGTGTAATGTAAAGGGGTCCAGAGGTGCTGTGTAATGTAAAGGGGTCCAGAGGTGCAGGGTGCTGTGTAATGTAAAGGGGTCCAGAGGTGCAGGGTGCTGTGAAATGTAAATGGGTCCAGAGGTGCAGGGTGCTGTGTAATGTGTAGGGGTCCAGATTCAGAGGTGCAGGGTGCTGTGTAATGTAAAGGGGTCCAGAGTGCTGTGTAATGTAAAGGGGCTCAGAGGTGCAGGGTGCTGTGTAATGTAAAGGGGTCCAGAGGTGCAGGGTGCTGTGTAATGTAAAGGGGTCCAGAGGTGCAGGGTGCTGTGTAATGTAAAGGGGTCCAGAGGTGCAGGGTGCTGTGTAATGTAAAGGGGTCCAGAGGTGCAGGGTGCTGTGTAATGTAAAGGGGTCCAGAGGTGCAGGGTGCTGTGTAATCTAAAGGGGTCCAGAGGTGCAGGGTGCTGTGTAATCTAAAGGGGTCCAGAGGTGCAGGGTGCTGTGAAATGTAAAGGGGTCCAGAGGTGCAGGGTGCTGTGTAATGTGTAGGGGTCCAGACATGCAGGGTGCTGTGTAATGTAAAGGGGTCCAGAGGTGCAGGGTGCTGTGTAATGTAAAGGGGTCCAGACGTGCAGGGTGCTGTGTAATGTAAAAGGTCCAGAGATGCAGGGTGCTGTGTAATGTAAAGGGGCCCAGAGGTGCATGGTGCTGTGTAATGTAAAGGGTCCAGAGATGTAGGGTGCTGTGTAATGTAAAGGGGTCCAGAGATGCAGGGTACTGTGTAATGTAAAGGGGTCCAGAGATGCAGGGTGCTGTGTAATGTAAAGGGGTCCAGAGGTGCAGGGTGCTGTGTAATGTAAAGGGGTCCAGAGGTGCAGGGTGCTGTGTAATCTAAAGGGGTCCAGAGGTGCAGGGTGCTGTGAAATGTAAAGGGGTCCAGAGGTGCAGGGTGCTGTGTAATGTGTAGGGGTCCAGATCCAGAGGTGCAGGGTGTTGTGTAATGTAAATGGTCCAGAGATGCAGGGTGCTGTGTAATGTAAAGGGGTCCAGAGGTGCAGGGTGCTGTGTAATGTAAAGGGGTCCAGAGGTGCAGGGTGCTGTGTAATGTAAAGGGGTCCAGAGGTGCAGGGTGCTGTGTAATCTAAAGGGGTCCAGAGGTGCAGGGTGCTGTGAAATGTAAATGGGTCCAGAGGTGCAGGGTGCTGTGTAATGTGTAGGGGTCCAGATTCAGAGGTGCAGGGTGCTGTGTAATGTAAAGGGGTCCAGAGTGCTGTGTAATGTAAAGGGGCTCAGAGGTGCAGGGTGCTGTGTAATGTAAAGGGGTCCAGAGGTGCAGGGTGCTGTGTAATGTAAAGGGGTCCAGAGGTGCAGGGTGCTGTGTAATGTAAAGGGGTCCAGAGATGCAGGGTGCTGTGTAATGTAAAGGGGTCCAGAGGTGCAGGGTGCTGTGTAATGTAAAGGGGTCCAGAGGTGCAGGGTGCTGTGTAATCTAAAGGGGTCCAGAGGTGCAGGGTGCTGTGAAATGTAAAGGGGTCCAGAGGTGCAGGGTGCTGTGTAATGTGTAGGGGTCCAGATTCAGAGGTGCAGGGTGCTGTGTAATGTAAAGGGGTCCAGAGGTGTAGGGTGTTGTGTAATGTAAAGGGGCCCAGAGGTGCAGGGTGCTGTGCAATGTAAAGGGTCCAGAGGTGCAGGGTGCTGTGTATTGTAAAGGAGTCCAGAGATGCAGGGTGCTGTGTAATGTAAAGGGGTCCAGAGGTGCAGGGTGCTGTGTATTGTAAAGGAGTCCAGAGATGCAGGGTGCTGTGTAATATAAAGGGGTCCAGAGGTGCAGGGTGCTGTGTAATGTAAAGGGTCCAGAGATGCAGGGTGTTGTGTAATGTAAAGGGGTCCAGAGGTGCAGGGTGCTGTGTAATGTAAAGGGGTCCAGAGGTGCAGGGTGCTGTGTAATGTAAAGGGGTCCAGTTGTGAAGAGGGGGTACAAAATAGTGACAATGAGATATTGGGGAGTGCAGGGGGCACAGTGGGGTGTGTTTACATTTTAAAGTGGGGGTGGGGGTGCCAGATATAGAATCCGCCCTGTGTGCCAAATGCTCTAGGTACGTCCCTGTCTGGAGGTAACATGATGACCGGCCATTGTGGGGGCGGGAGGCGTGGGAAACAGTACAGGTGTAGGGAGCTCAGCCCCAACAGGACCACAGGAGTTCCCTTGGTGATAGTGTCTCGTTCCTCCCTTCTCCTCCAAACTTGTCCTGTGATGAGCCCTACTGTGTACCCCCCAGATGTGCCATACTGTGTGCCACATGCCCAGTGATGTGTCCTTTGCTCTTCTATGTGCTCAATGCCCTGCTGTGTACCACCTGATGTGACCTACTGTGTGCCCTGTGATGTGCCCTACTGTGTACCACATGCCATGTGCCCTGCTGTGTACCGCCTAATGTGCCCTGTGACCCTTGATGTTCCCTACTATGTGCCCTGTGATGTGACCTACTGTGTGCCCCATGCCCTGTGATGTGCTCTGTGCCCTGCTGTGTACTCCCTGATGTGCCCTGTGCTCTACTATGTGCCCTGTGCCCTGCTGTGTACCACCTGATGTGCCCTGCTGTGTGTCCTGTGATGTGCCCCATGCCCTTCGATGTTCTCAGTGCCCTGCTGTGTACCCCCTGATGTGCCCTTTGCCCCATGATGTGCTTTCTCGTGTGCCTTGTGTTGTACCCTACTGTGTGCCCCATGCCCTGTGTTCCTGCTATGTGCCTTTCTGTGTGCCCCATGATTTAGGTAGGTAGGGCTTGGTGTGGGTGGGGGACACAGGGGGCCCCATGATCTTCTATTGCCCAGGGGCCCCATGAGTTGTCAGTCCGCCCCTGGGGGCAAGTTGTCAAAAAAGAATACTGCCAGTGATTTTGGGGGATAAGAGCATGCTGTATTGCCAGGGGCAGGGGAGAGAAATTGTGCTGGAAGAGGGGGTTGAATAAAAAATGATTTCTCTTCCCTCCTAAAGTGCCCCCCTAGCACATACAGCATGTTCTTATACCCCAAAATCACTGGCAGTATTATTTTTTCACAATTTGCCCCCTGTCTCTGTGTCTCCTTCTCCTGCAAGTGCCAAGCATTAAGATTGTGTACCAACCTCAGATCAGCATGTCCCGTCCTCCTGTTGATTGCAGTGTGTCCATTCTCCTCCCCCTCCTTCCCTCCTGACATCCGAGCCAAGGAGGAGGGGGGGGGGACTTCAGTCCATGAGTTAGTGTGAGATGGACAGGAGGGGGGAGGAAGTGAGAGGGAGAGGTGCCTCGCAGCTGTGGGAACACAAACACCTCACAGCCAAGCAGCAGCCAGTCACTGGATTGGAGGTGAGAGAACCAGCGTGACTCCCCAGCAGCACTAGCGCGGAGGAAGAGGTGAAATCCTCCTCTGCTTGCAACGTGGGCAGTGACGTCACTGGTTGCCAGACGCCAAGCGGCTATAGCAACCAGTGATCAGGAGTAGGTGGAGGAGGTGGGGGCTAGTTCACTCCCTCCCTGCTCATTCCTCCCAGGCTCCTACTTGCACTCTCGCAGTACACAGCTGTATTTGCTAATTAGTGACTGTTACATACACTGACATTGTGTATGTTAATGGAGCACAGCAGGGATGATTAGGGTGTGCCTGGGCACACCCGGCACACCCCGTGGGCACGCCTATGCCCTTTCTACTGATGCATGCACCATTCACCCCTGACATTCGGAAGGAGCCATGAGGAAAATGTGCCATCCCATTCATCTATCAGCAGCTCCTTCTGGGGTACCGCTACATTTGTATTCGTTCAGAGAATGCAATTCATTCAATTCACATGCTGTAAACCCCCTGTGTTCACTATGCATCAGGCTGGCCACAAAGGGAGATTTACAGCTTCCATGAGCATTGGCTATATACCATACCCCCCAACTTTTTGAGATGGGAATGAGGGACACCTATCAGCAAAAGTATCCAGGGATAGGACACCCCCTGGCCATGCCCCCTTTAAAGGAGAATTGTACAAAAAAACAAGGTTGGTTAAACCCACAGGTGCTTTTTTTACCACTACTACTCCTTTATATTGACTTTTGGAATTTACAAATGCAAGAAGTTAGAAATCAGATGAAAGGTTCAGTGCTGGAAAACACTTTGTGAAAGATAAAAAGTGCATTTTAGATACATCTATATAGATCAGACCAAAATGAGGGGCAAATGAGGAGGAATGAGGGGCAAATGACAGAGAGACATTGCTCCAAATCAGGAAAAGTTGGGAGCTATGATATCACTAAAACGATTGCATTTCCATGCCTTTTGTACTGTGAGAGACCAGATATAGTGAATCCAGGGTCCTGGGTTTAGTAACACTTTAATGCATGTAACTAGCATAAGTATTGCCATTTTCTTGTTTTCAGATTTTTTTTAAAGCGGCGTTCCGCCAATAATTTTATTTGTAAAAGTCAGCAGCTACAAAAGCAATAAATACAGCTGCTGACTTTTAAAATAAGGATACTAACCTGTCCAGGGCACCCGCGATGTCGGCACCCAAAGCCGATCTATCCCTCGGCTCTCGGGTGCTGCCGCCACCATATTCGTAAGGGAATCAGAAAGTGAAGCCTTGTGGCTTCACTTCCTGGTTCTCTACTGTGCATGCGCGACTCGCTCTGCGTGACCCCACTGGTCCCTGCTGGCTTCTGGGACCTGTGTGTCTCCCAGAAGACAGCGGGGGGGGGGGGGGGCGCAGAGGGCTCCGTAAGTGGGGTAGTTATCCTAAAAATGAACAAGCCTTCAAAAGGAAAAATTTGACTGAGCAGAGGGGCAACTTTCTTATTTTCTTGCTGGTCCTTTACTGTCCAATCAGCAGGCAGGGGGCAGGATGGTATCCACAGTGGATACAGAGAAAGTTGGTGTCATCCTATAATCTGTGCTGTGTAATGGGGCTGTGTATACCTCAGGAATAAATGGAAAGCAAGGCATAAGTGTGGGCCTCAAAATACAGTGGAGCTCTTTGGATATTCCTGAATATTATAATAACTGCACAATATAAAAAAAAAATCATAATTTTCCATGCTATGCCTATTGAGGAATGGTAACATGTTTATGTTGTTGATGAGGTACAGTATGTTTGCAGGATCATAGTATAACCAGAGATGCTAATTGGCTGATTTTCCACTTCAGCAGAGATCATGTGATCAGTGCTTTGGCAGTTAGTCACATGACTGACTTCTGTGAAATCCCAAAGCAGCGATCACAACGGGCACAGTATTTCACTCCCTCTGCTGCTCCCTTTTATGACTGTATGGGAGTGAGATTAAGGGGGTAGCAAGGAATTTTATTTGACTACAGATCTGCTTCAATCATATATTATGTCCATTAGGAAATGTTTAAAGGGTCACTAAAGGAATTTTTTTTTTTTAGCTAAAAAGCTTCCTTTACCTTACTGCAGTACTGGTTTCATGTCCTTATTGTTCATTTTTGCTTTGAAGTTGCTGTAATCCTGCTCTGTTCTCCACACTTCCTGCTTGTCTGTTTCCTTATAACCACAGTGCTGGGAGCTTTCTCACGGTGTTCTAAGCTGTCATTACTGTGTGTCTAAAACTTCCCAGAACCAATCAGATTAATTTTAAAAACAAAACACTGCCCTGGATTTGTTTGTTTTTGTTCTGTGTGTCTCTTTCTACTTCACAGAAACATGAAGCCAGTTTAAAAGTGAAACTAACCTGCAGGCATATTATATGATTGATTTTTATCTATTTTTAATCATTTTTAAAGGGAATCATTTTTAAAAGGAATCAGTTAACTTTTATGTCTCTATACCCTGTAAACAGTCATTTCAGCAAAAAATTTTTTTTTCAAGATATGGCTGTGAACAAGCTCTAAAGCTATCTTTTGACAACCATAATTATACTGCTCCAACAGAACATAAGATTTTAACATTTCTCACCAGGCATAATAAATCATTTATACAGGGTATCATTTAACTATCCTGCTTCTTCACAACAGTTGTGGAAAGTACAAATAATCACACATTGGGGTAGATTCACATAGATCAGCGGATCTTTAGATCCGCGTAATCTATCTTATTTACGATCCGCCAACGCCAGTTTTTGAGGCAAGTGCTGTATTCACAAAGCACTTGCCTCTAAAGTGGCGCCGGCGTCTCGTAAATCCCCCGGCGGAATTCAAATTCCGCGGCTAGGGGGAGTGTATTATTTAAATCAGGCGCGTCCCCGCACCGATTTAACTGCGAATGCGCCGCCGGCTAAATTTCCCAGCGTGCATTGCACCAAATGACGTCGCAAGGACGTCATTGGTTTCGACGTTAACGCAAATTACGTATGGCCGTATTCGCTAACGACTTACGCAAACGACGGCCATACTTAACATAGGATACGCCGCACTTACCCCTCATATAGCAGGGGTAACTATCCGCCGGAAAAAGCCGAACGCAAACGACGTAGAAAAAAAAAAGCGACAGCTGGGCATTCGTTTCTGAATCGGCGGTTCTCCTCATTTGAATATTCATCGCGTATACAAACGGAAGCACCACCTAGCGGCCAGCGGGAGATTGCAGCTTAAGATCCGACGGTGAAGTCACTTACACCTGTGAGATCTAAGGGAGATCTATGCGGAACTTGATTCGATGATCCGACCGTCGGATCTCAGAGATACTACGGCGTATTAGTAGATACGCCGTCCTATCTCTATATGAATCTACCCCATTATCTCAAAGTAGATCTAAAGCTAAAACCTTTTTCTTAGGTCTAGATAAAGTGGGAAAGTGTTGAAACTTCTGTCTGTGTTTTATTTCTTTCTGTGTCCCCACTGGGAGATTCATTCTCTGTTAATTAAAATTGAAAATTTGACAGCTGTCGGAAAAGGCATAGTGGGAAACTATCCAATTGGGGCTTTTGTGCTGGTGACATCTGTTTATAAGAACCTCTCTTCACATATATATTCTTATATTTACATATAGAAAATTTCTCGAAGAATGTAAATGATCAACTTTTTTTTCCAGTAATGGTTTGGTCACACATCAATACGATCATTTAAATGATCAGCATATAAAAGAATAGATCATTCTCAACCAAGACAGATTGATTTGCTGTTATGGAAATGTATTTAAGAATTGCTTATTCTATATAGAATATGTGCTAAATGTCATGAACCAATCAATAAAATGAAGATATATAGTTGTGAGGATGATTTACCAAAGGAGTAGAAACTATTCATAAAGCAAAGTGTATGCTCATTGCAAAGTAAAATCTGAACTCCAGCATTAAAGCAGAGGTCCGGCGGTACAATTTTTTTTTAATTCAGCAGCTACAAACACTGCAGCTGCTGACTTTTAATAAGCACACTTACCTGTCCAGGTTGCTCACGATGTCGGCCGCCCGAGGCAGATCCGTCCCTCGGACTGAGTCCCGGCGCCGCCTCACTGCCCGTTTCCTACTGTGCATGGGCAAGTCACGCGGCTATTTGTGAATGGGACCACCGTCCTGTGTGTCCCAGAAGACAGCGCACCTCCATTTCCCAGGAGGCAATGGCGAGGAGAACAGCAATTTCTGGTAAGTATACAATTTTTTTAGCCTATTTAGCTATATGTATATATATATATATATATATATATATATATATATTTTAGGGTGGACCTCCACTTTAACTTTAGGCTTGCACAGTTGTACAGGCTCCAATCTGTAAGGCCGCGTACACACGGCAGAGAACCTCGACGGGCAGAACACATCGTTCCGCCCGTCGAGGTTCTCTGCCGGCCGTCGAAATCGGCGACCCGCCCGTCGGGAATGGCAACCAGCCATTCATCCAGGCGGGCCGTCGAGCAAATAGAGAGCGTGCTCTCTATTTCTGCTCGACGGGCTTCCCGACGGGAAGCTCGCCGAGAGCGTACACACGGCCGAGGTCCTCGCTGGAATGCAGCTTCCAGCGAGGTTCTCGCTGGTTTCCAGCGAGAACCTCGGTTGTGTGTACGCCGCCTAATAGTGTATTCTGATTACACTGAGCACTGCAGGCTTCTCACAATGTGTATTCAGGCCTCATGCACACTGGATGTTTTTGCATGTATTTACAGCAGCTGTTTTTGGCTTCAGACGTTTTTTTTCCTACAGTTAATAAACTCTGCATCATGTTATCCTATGTGTCCATGTACACATAGGCTGTTATCAGCAGTTTTTAACTGGGGCGTTTTTGGCTTAAAAAAAAAAAAAAAATAGAAAAGTTTTTCTGCTGTTTTCAGCTGTAAAAAAGCTCTAAAGTGAAAGCTTTAGTGTACACACATATACCCTGGTACGTTTGTGAGGTCAGTCTCTGCTCTAATTCATCCCAAAATTCCTTGGGGATGAATTAGAGCGGTGACTTCGAGCCAGTCAAAAAAAATGCGTTTTGCATTTTTAAACACACGTTTTTGATGCATTTTTGCATGCATTTTTATTTATTTCCCTTTAAAAACACTGTATATAGCTGCTAGGGAGCAGGCCGGTAAGATGGCCACCACGTCCTTAACAGCTGATGAGTCATCAGCTGTCAGTGGGGCTCCCTGCTGAAAGCTGAGTGTAAAAAAAAAAAAAATTGCTGGCTAAAAAATTTGAAAAAAAAAAAAATGGCATGGCCCCCCCCCCCCCCCAATGCACGTCAGGTATTTCGGGGCTGGTATAAATTCGGAGGAGACCCCCGTGCCCAAACAAAAAATGGCGTGGATTCCCCCCAAATCCATACCAGAACCTTATCTGAGCATGCAGCCTGGCTGATAAGGAAAGGGAGGGGATGAGCGAAGCCCCCCTTCTGAACCATAACAGGCCTCGTGCCTTCAACATGGGGGGGTGCCTTATGTTGAGGGCATGCGGCCTTGTATGGTTCAGGCCCATACCCTCCCTTTCCTGACCTGCCAGGCTGCATGCTCAGATAAGGGCCTGGTATGGATTGGGGGGAGGGGGAAACCCACGCTGTTTTTTTCTCTACGTTTTTAGATGTCAATTTGTTTTTTACATTCAGCTATCACTGGGGAACTCCGCTGACAGCTGATGATTCGTCGAATGTTTGGGATGCAGTAGCTGGCTTCCTTGCCCAGTCCTTAGCAACCAGATATATACAGTGGCCCGGATTCACAGCCAACGGCGCATCTTTGTGTGGGCGTAGCGTATCTTCTTTACGCTACGCCGGCGCAACGTTGAGAGGCAAGCATGCTATTCACAAAGAATATGCGCTCAACGTTGCGCCGGTGTAGCGTATAGTTGTCGGCGTAAGCCGACGTAAGTCAAAGTAGGTGGAAGTGGGCTGGAAGTGGGCGTGATATATTAAAATGAAGCGTCACCCCATGCAAATGATGGGCTGAGCTTCAAAAAACGAACTGCGCATGCGTCGTCTCTTGGACGCATCCCAGTGCGCATGCTCACAGTCACGTTGAAATAGCTGCCTAAGATACGTCAATACACTGCCTACGACGTGAACGTAACCTACGCACAGCCCTATTCACGTAGTACTACGTAAACGACGTAAAATATGAAGGCTGTTCCCTGGTCCATACCTTTCAATGGGTTGTGCCTTTTATATGAGGAATAACTTTAGGCCGGACGCCCTTACGCAAATCACTTAAAACATGCGCCGGACGCAAGTACGTTCGTGAATCGGCGTATCTCACTCATTTGTATATTTAACATGGGTACGCCGAATGCGTCCAGCGTAACTATGCGCCCACGATACGCCGGCGTAGGCAAGTTACGTAAGTTGGGCGGCTGAAGCCTTGCTTTTCGACGTATCTAGCTTTGTGAATCAGCGCAGAGATGCGACGCCGCACATTTGTTCTTACGACGGCGTATCTTTAGATATGTCAGCATAAGTCCGACGTGAATCCGGGCCAGTGTTTTTAAAAGGAAGGGTAAAAAAAACACAAGACACATTAACTACTTCCATACCGGGCCTATTTTGGCACTTCTCTCCTACATGCAAAAATCATATTTTTTTTGCTAGAAAATTACTCAGAACCCCGAAACACTATATATATATATATATATATATATATATTTTTAGCAGACACCCTAGGGAATAAAATGACGGTCATTGCAACTTTTTATCTTGCACGGTATTTGCACAATCATTTTTCAAACGCCTTTTTTTGGAGAAAAAGCAGTTTCATGAATTAAAAAATAACAAAACAGTAAAGTTAGCCCAATTTTTTTGTATAATGTGAAAGATGAAGTTACACCGAGTAAATAGATACCTAACATGTCACGCTTTAAAATTGCACACACTCATGGAATGGTGCCAAATTCAGTACTTGTTTTTTTTTCCCAAGTTACAAATTTACGGGTTACAGAGGAAGTCTAGTGCTAGAATTTTTGCTGGCCCTCTAACGCACGCGTCGATACCTCACATGTGTTTGAACGGCGTTTACATATGTGGGCGGGACTTACGTGTATGTTCGCTTCTGAGCGCAAGCTACCGGGGGTAGGGGCGTTTAAAAAAAAAAATGTTACTCTATTTATTTGATTTTTACCCTTTTTTTTACATTTTATTTATCACTTTTATTCCTATTACAAGGAATGTAAACATCCCTTGTAATAGGAATGGTTTGTGACAGGCAGGGGCGGACTGAGAACTCATGGGGCCCCCGGGCAATAGAAGACCATGGGGCCCCCGGGGAATAGAAGACCACTCTAACTTGCTGTCACCTGTTAGTCAGTGTCCACTTGGGAGGGGAGAGGGGCTTGGTGAGGGGAGAGAACGAGAGAGAATGAGAGAGAATGAGAGAGAGAGAGAATGAGAGAGGGAGAGAGAGAGGGGGGATGGATGAGAGAGAGAGAGAGAGAGGGGGGGATGGAAGAGAGAGAGAGGGGGGATGGAAGAGAGAGAGAGGGGGGATGGAAGAGAGAGAGAGGGGGGATGGAAGAGAGAGAGAGGGGGGATGGAAGAGAGAGAGGGGATGGAAGAGAGAGAGGGGATGGAAGAGAGAGAGGGGGGATGGAAGAGAGAGAGGGGATGGAAGAGAGAGAGGGGATGGAAGAGAGAGAGAGAGAGATGGAAGAGAGAGAGAGAGAGAGATGGGAGAGAGAGAGAGATGGGAGAGAGAGAGAGAGATGGGAGAGAGAGAGAGATGGGAGGGAGAGAGAGAGAGATGGGAGAGAGAGAGGGAGAGATGGGAGAGAGAGAGGGAGAGAGAGAGAGAGATGGAGAGAGAGAGAGAGAGAGAGAGATGGAAGAGAGAGAGATGGAAGAGAGAGAGATGGAAGAGAGAGATGGAAGAGAGAGAGAGATGGAAGAGAGAGAGAGAGATGGAAGAGAGAGAGAGAGAGATTGAAGAGAGAGAGAGAGAGATGGAAGAGAGAGAGAGATGGAAGAGAGAGAGAGAGAGAGATGGAAGAGAGAGAGAGAGAGAGATGGAGATGGAAGAGAGAGAGATGGAAGAGAGAGAGAGATGGAAGAGAGAGAGATGGAAGAGAGAGATGGAAGAGAGAGATGGAAGAGAGAGAGATGGAAGAGAGAGAGATGGAAGAGAGAGAGAGAGAGGTGGAAGAGAGAGAGAGAGAGATGGAAGAGAGAGAGAGAGAGATAGAGAGATGGAAGAGAGAGAGAGAGAGAGATAGAGAGATGGAAGAGAGAGAGAGAGAGATAGAGAGAGAGAGATGGAAGAGAGAGAGAGAGATGGAAGAGAGAGAGAGAGAGAGAGAGAGAGAGAGAGAGAGATGGAAGAGAGAGAGAGATGGAAGAGAGAGAGAGAGAGAGAGAGAGAGATGGAAGAGAGAGAGAGAGAGAGAGAAATGGAAGAGAGAGAGAGAGAGAGAGAGAGATGGAAGAGAGAGAGAGAGAGAGAGAGAGAGAGAGAGAGATGGAAGAGAGAGAGAGAGAGATGAGAGAGAGAGAGAGAGAGAGAGAGATGGAAGAGAGAGAGAGAGAGAGAGAGAGATGGAAGAGAGAGAGAGAGATGGAAGAGAGAGAGAGAGATGGAAGAGAGAGAGAGAGATGGAGAGAGAGAGAGAGATGAAGAGAGAGAGAGATGGAAGAGAGAGATGGAAGAGAGAGAGAGAGAGAGAGATGGAAGAGAGAGAGAGATGAAGAGAGAGAGAGAGAGATGGAAGAGAGAGAGAGGAAGAGAGAGAGATGGAAGAGAGAGAGAGAGATGGAAGAGAGAGAGAGAGAGAGATGGAAGAGAGAGAGATGAGAGAGAGAGAGAGATGGAAGAGAGAGAGAGAGAGAGAGAGATGGAAGAGAGAGAGAGAGATGGAAGAGAGAGAGAGAGAGAGAGATGGAAGAGAGAGAGAGAGATGGAAGAGAGAGAGATGGAAGAGAGAGAGATGGAAGAGAGAGAGAGAGATGGAAGAGAGAGAGAGAGATGGAAGAGAGAGAGATGGAAGAGAGAGAGAGAGATGGAAGAGAGAGAGATGGAAGAGAGAGAGATGGAAGAGAGAGAGAGATGGAAGAGAGAGAGAGATGGAAGAGAGAGAGAGAGAGAGGTGGAAGAGAGAGAGAGAGAGGAAGAGAGAGAGAGAGAGATGGAAGAGAGAGAAAGAGAGAGAGAGAGATGGAAGAGAGATGGAAGAGAGAGAGAGAGAGAGATGGAAGAGAGATGGAAGAGAGAGAGAGAGAGAGATGGAAGAGAGAGAGAGAGAGATGGAAGAGAGAGAGATGGAAGAGAGAGAGAGAGATGGAAGAGAGAGAGAGAGAGAGAGATGGAAGAGAGAGAGAGAGAGAGACAGATGGAAGAGAGAGAGAGAGATGGAAGAGAGAGAGAGATGGAAGAGAGAGAGATGGAAGAGAGAGAGAGAGAGAGATGGAAGAGAGAGAGAGAGAGAGAGAGAGATGGAAGAGAGAGAGAGATGTAAAAGAGAGAGCGAGGGGGGTGGATGAGAGAGGAGTGTGGGTGAGAGAGGGTGGTAGAGAGAGATGGGGTGGATGAGAGAGAGAGAGGAAGACGGGGTGGATGAGAGAGAGAGAGGGAGACGGGGTGGATGAGAGAGAGAGAGAGAGGGAGACGGAGTGGATGAGAGAGAGAGAGAGGAAGACGGGGTGGATGAGAGAGAGAGAGAGAGACGGGGTGGATAAGAGAGAGAGAGACGGGGTGGATGAGAGAGAGATGGGGTGGATGAGAGAGAGAGACGGGGTGGATGAGAGAGAGAGACGGGGTGGATGAGAGAGAGAGACGGGGTGGATGAGAGAGAGAGACGGGGTGGATGAGAGAGAGAGACGGGGTGGATGAGAGAGAGAGACGGGGTGGATGAGAGAGAGAGACGGGGTGGATGAGAGAGAGAGAGAGACGGGATGGATGAGAGAGAGAGAAAGAGAGACGGGGTGGATGAGAGAGAGAGAGAGACGGGGTGGATGAGAGAGAGAGAGAGACGGGGTGGATGAGAGAGAGAGAGAGACGGGGTGGATGAGAGAGAGAGAGAGTGAGAGAGAGGGGGATGGATGAGAGAGGGGGGATGGATGGGAGAGAGGGGGATGGATGGGAGAGAGGGGGATGGATGGGAGAGAGGGAGAGAGGGAGATGGATGAGAGAGAGGGAGAGAGGGGCATGGATGGGAGAGAGGGGAATGGATGGGAGAGAGGGGCATGGATGGGAGAGAGGGGCATGGATGGGAGAGAGGGGCATGGATGGGAGAGAGGGAGAGAGGGGCATGGATGGCAGAGAGGGGCATGGATGGGAGAGAGGGGGATGGATGGGAGAGAGGGGGATGGATGGGAGAGAGGGGGATGGATGGGAGAGAGGGGAATGGATGGGAGAGAGGGGCATGGATGGGAGAGAGGGGCATGGATGGGAGAGAGGGAGAGAGGGGCATGGATGGCAGAGAGGGGCATGGATGGGAGAGAGGGGGATGGATGGGAGAGAGGGGGATGTAAAAGAGGTGGATGTAAAAGAGAGAGAGAGGGTGAGTGAAATTTACCCCCTAGCCTGGCCTGCGGTCCTTCCTGTCCCAGCCCCTGTCTGTGGTGGATAGGTGTGTGTGATGTGATGCACCTACCTCCCGCCCATCCTCATCTCCTGGGCACTCGGCCAGACCATCTTCCTTCTTGCTGACAGCCTGTCACAGCTGGGACTGGGAGCCGACGTTGGAGATGGTGTACATGCTCTGGGAGGTGCCGGGAATACAGCCGCACTTACTGCTGCTTAGCCTCAGGTCAATCAGGGTGGCGATTCTCCCACTCCCTCTCGCGCTGTACCTTCAAGCCAGCCTCATACTTGACTCGGCTCCCAGGAGCAGTAGCGCGGAGGAGGAAGTGAAAGCCTCGCTTTCAACGCTGAGCATGTATTGTAGTGGGTTGCAGCCGTGACGTCACTGGTTGCTACACGCCAAGCGGCACAGGCGTTAGCAACCAGGGCAGGCGAAGACTAGCCAGCAGCGCAGCTCCACCCACCTCCTCCCTCCAGCGCGGCGTAATGACCAGAGTTGGTCGGGACTCGGGAGTCGGACTGCAGTCAGATTTTCGGGGGGGAACCTCCAGGGGCAGACTGAGCCAACCCGGGCCCCCTCCCACCACGGGCCCTCGGGCAGTGCCCGACTGACCGAATGGTCAGTCCGCCCCTGGTGACAGGTACTCTTTATGGAGAGATGCGGGGTCAATAAGACCCCACATCTCTCCTCCAGGCTGGAAAGCATTCGATCGTGAAAAAAAATTCACAGATCTAATGCTTTCAGCCGCGATTGCGGCTGTGTTTACATTCCGGTACCCGGGCGTGACGTCATAACATCGCGCCCGGGCCTTCGACGACCATAGAGATGACTGGTGACCATCTGGTCACCAGTCATCTCTATGCTTTTCATCCGACGCAGGCGGATTGTTTCTCTGGGTCTCTGATGGCAAGGGAGAGCCCGGAGAAGCACCGGATGGCGGCGGGAGGGGACGTTCATGTGCAGGTGAGTGAGAGGAATGTGGAGCGTCTAACATTGGGCACTATGTACAGGAGAAGAGTGCAAAGGGTACGGCAAAAGGCACAATGTACAGGAGAGGAGTGTGGAGGGTATGACAGTGGGCAGTATGTACAGGAGAGAAGTGTGGAGGGGATGACAGTGAGCAGTATGTACAGGAGGGAAGCGTGGAGGGTATGACAGTGGACAGTATGTACAGGAGAGAAGTGTATGACAGCAGGCACTATGTACAGGAGAGGAGTGTGGAGGGTATGACAGTGGGCAGTATGTACAGGAGAGGAATGGGGACAGTATGATAGTGGGCACTATGTATAGGAGAGGAGTGTGGAGGGTGCGACAGTTGGCACTATGTACAGGAGAGAAGTGTATGACAGCAGGCACTATGTACAGGAGAGGAGTGAGGGGGGTATGACAGTGGGTGCTCTGTATAGGAGAGGAGTGTGGAGGGTATGATAGTGGTCACTATGTAGAGGAGAGGAGTGTGGAGAGTATAACAGTGAGCACTATGTACAGGAGTGGAAGGATGTTTATGGACTGCGTATTGGTTAAGCGGGTCATACATGGATTGAAATTACACCAATTACGCAGAGACCAGCCATAGTCGATCTATGTATGGGCTAGCTGGTTTTACATAAGTCAATCTATTAATCGACTTGAGTACAACCAGCCTGTTTTTCCCAAAACAATCAGTGCTGCCAGCTATAGATAGCAACACTTTTTTTTTTTTTTTTTTGAAAAGCCTATGGCGTGTGAAACACACTCAAAAACTCCACCCGGTGCAGAAAAAATGTGCACACACATAAAGAGTGTTCACAAAAACGTGCAGACGGGTGCAACGTCAAGTGGTCCTTCTGTGCAGAAGGGACCCAAACCCTGATCCCCCGGGGCGTTAGGATCCAGACGGGGACTGAGTTACTGTGGTCCGAGCAACCGAAGCCGACTCGGACCCAACTTCCCTGGAGAGACTGCCGAAACAGAACCCTCCAAGTACTAGGTGGGACTCCCCCGAAGGGAGACCCCATGAGAGCAGGTGAACTAAGCCAAAAGGCCATGTCCACCCACTCCCAAGACGTTCAGGGCTGGCCCGAGGACCGGCACCCTACTAATCACACTGTGTACAAAACGTGCACAACAAAAAAAGACAAAAAGGTGACAAACATAGGCTAATAAATTAAATAAAGTGGGGGAAAGGGATAGTGAAGAGGAGAGTGAAGAAGTGGTCATTGTGATGAACAATGACCAGGCCCTCCGGCCAGGAATAAAAAATTCCTCCGGTCCTGGCCAAAAGGCCCGGCCCAGGAGGCAGGTGCTAAAAAAGCGTGTAGCTGGTGCAGTGACCATGGTGTCGTTAAATCAAAGTGACCCTCACTCACAGTGATTCTCAGACACCCCTGGACTGCCACTCCAGGGGCACATGCACCATAGGCTTTTCTGTTCCAAATCTAACCCCCCGACCGGCCAGTGCAGCCCTCCACCCCTGCCAGAAAGAGAGCCCTTCCAGGTTTTCTTGGGAAGAAGCTGCCCTCACCTAGCAGCCTCCACCAATACTAACCCTTCCAGACTCCCTGTCAACCCAGCAGGATTTGCATGGTCCTACCCCGTCTTTCCATCAGGACAGTTCCAGCTCCTCCTACCAGATCTCCGACAGGGACAGCACTTGCACCAGCCAGCCAGAAGGCCAGACTAGAACCCGGCAAAAAGACCAGACCAGGCACAGCCACCCATCCTCACCAGAAGCACCCTTCCAGGTGGCTCAGACGCAACCATTGGCCGGCCCCCAGTATCTGTCGGGCAGCACGGCGTAGTCCCTGCTGAAACCACCCTTCCAGGTGCAATGACGCTATCGGATTGCATCCACCCTCCACAAATAGGAGGTGCTTCAGCGCTCCTCTAGCAACTGACGAGAATGGATACCACACCTGATCTTAGCCAAAAGGCCGAGCAGTGGCAGGGATGACACCACGATCAGCTCAGCCAGAGTGCAATGGCCGAGCCTCGCCCTGGGAGAACCACCTTCATGATCATGGTGTCTCCCCTGCCAGGTAAGTATAGATAGCAACACTGATCATTGTACTCACAGGCAGAACACAATAACATTACAGAAGTGATTCCCCCATCCACAGGTCAGCAGATAAGAGGGTGTGTGGGGACAGGCTGGGGAGAGATACCAGTCAGTGGCTGGGTAGGCACTGGCTAATATCAGATCCAGATACACACAGGTTACATACGTCGCGATCGTAATGCCGCGTACACACGGTCGTTTTTTGCAATGGAAAAAAAACGACGTTTTTTAAAACGTCATTTCAATTGATCGTGTGTGGGCAAAACGTCGTTTTTTGTCTTCAAAAAAACGACAAAAAAAAAATTCCAACATGCTTGAATTTTTTGTGTCGTTTTTCAAAACGTCGTTTTTTGTTTCACAAAAAGTCACCATGTGTAGCAAAAACGTCGTTCAAAACGACGTTTTTCAACCCGCGCATGCCCAGAAGCTAGTTATGAAGCGAGCTTCAATGGAAAAGAGTGGTGAACGTAACCTCGCTTTTTGTGAAAAAACGATGGTGTGTATGCAAAATTGTCTTTGAAAAGTGACTTTTCAAAAACGTAGTTTTTTACTTCACAGAAAACGTCGTTTTTTTTTTCATCGCAAAAAACAACCGTGTGTACGCGGCATTAGAGTGAGAGCAATAATTCTAGCACTAGACCTCCTCTGTAACTCTAAACATGTAACCTAAAAAATTTGTAAAGCATCGCTTAGTATACCAAAAAAAATCGTGCTAACTTTAGTGTTTTTTTTTTAAATGAATGAAACGGTTTATTTCCAAAGAAAAACACGTTTGAAAAATTGCTGCGCAAATACAGTACCGTGCTAGAGCTGCACAATTAATCGTTAAAAAATTGTGATCTCGATTCAACCCCCGGACATCTCCAATGCAGAGTTTGCTGATTCTTTCATATAACAAGTGGAGAGACTTTCAGCTGTCAAAAGAAAATATCTGGGCAGTCTGCCAGGTTCTTAGCAGGAAACATTGTAACTAACTCTTTCTTCTTAGATCAAAGGGATAAACTTCTGTGTGTAAAGAAAATATCCGGACAGTCTGCCAAGTTTGTAAACAACATGAAACATTGTAACCAACTTACTTTTTAGATCAAACTTCTGTGTGTAAATGCAAGAATGTAACCACTTAAAGTCCAACACTTGTTAAAAAAGTTAAAAACCAATATTTTTTGCTAGAAAATTACTTGGAACCGCCAAACATTATATATATTTTAGCAGAGACAAAAATGGCAATTGCTGCAATATTTTATGTCACACTGCATTTGCCTACTACAATGAATAATAAAAACCATAAAAACAAAACAGTAAAGTTAGCCCATTTTTTATTTATTTTTTCATTTTAATGTGAAAGATGATGTTATGCCTCACAAATCGTGATCTATCATCTAAGCAAAAAATTGCAGTTGTCATTTTCGCCAGAATCGTGCAGCTCTATACCGTGCAACATAAAAAGTTACAAAGACTACCATAAAGTAATTTTCTGGCAAAAAACAAATGATGATTTTTTTTCTCAGTCTGCTGCAGTGTGACAGCTTGTATTTATAATGGCCGCTCTGTATGTAGCTTCTGACAGGCTGTGCAAGCAGGCCCGTATCTCCGATACCATAAATGATAGCCATCCCATATTTTAACTGGTGGTGGGGTAGGTCTTCAACTGCCTAAACCCCAAATGTGGGGTTTATGTGACCTCTGGTCGTCGAGCTACAACCCCCGAAGTCAATCTTTTTTTTTTTAAAGATTTTTTTTGTTTTTTTTGGACAAATGGGCCTATCTTGAGAAAGGGGCCTGGAGCTGCAGCTCCAACAGCCCCTATGTTAATCCGGCCTTGTGTTTGAGAGTCTTCCCACACTATCTCTCAGACGACCTGCCAGTACCATGGCAACCCCCCCACCTAACCTTGGGCTCAGGCTGGCGGTGGACACCATGAAACCCCCTCGCAAGCTGAGTGTCACCCTTTACTAGTTCACTTCCCTCCCGCCTGTACTGTACTCACACATGTTCCGGGAGTCTGGAGAGGAGACGAGGACAGCATCACAGCATGCAGCCGTGCCGCCTCTTCCCCCACTGTCCCCGCACATTGCATTGAGCACGCAGAGGAGATCCCGGAAGGGAAGGAGGAAGCTGCGGCACCAGTCTGAGCTGGGTATCGCCGTATGTGTAGGGACGGTCGGACCCGGGGCACCCAGTCTGCTTCTGCCTTACTCCCTCCTCCCCCACTCTCCCTGCACATCGCATTGAGCAGAGGAGATCCCGGAAGGGAAGGAGGAAGCCGCGGCGCCCCTCTCAATGTGGCACCAGTCTGAGCCGGGTGTTACCCTCTGGCGGGTGTCACCCGGGTTCGGACCGCACCCCCATAGCAACGACACAGGCTCTGGGCTTGTCAGCAAAAAAAATGTAAAAAATATATATATATATATTTTTTTTAATTTCGGGATGGTGTCACCCCTCTAGGGGTGTCACCCGGGTGCAGACCGCACCCCCCGGACCCCCCTAGCAACGCCTTTGTACTTACCAGACCTGATCCTCTTTTTTTTGGGTCACCAGCAGGCAGTCCTGACTACCCCTCCTCCCAATAGCAATAGCCCCCAAAAGTGCCCCCAATAGCAAGCCTTTAGCTAGATTGGCACTGAAGCAGACTCACTCTAGAGCTGCGTTTCTGTAGGACATTGGGGGACAATGATGGACATTGTCTTGGCCCCGCACTCACCTCATTGGCTCACTGGCTGGGATTGACAGAAGCGGGAGTCAATAGCTTCTGTTGCTGTGTGAGCGAATAAGGAGAGAGAGACCTGGGAGAGCCGTTGCTCTCATGCATTTCGCTGGGTCCAGATAGGGCTCAGGTACTTATAAGGGAGGGGGATGAGGAGGGGAGCTGCACCCAGAAGGCTTTTATAAAATGCATTAATATAAAAAAAACTTCTGCCTTTAGAACCACTTAAAGTGGTTGTTAACCCACTTCTATTACTGTAAATACTCCAATCCACTCTGCACCATTATAATAATTGTCCCTCTGCCTGTGTTCTGTAAAAAATCGGCCAGATTGTACCTATATGAGCTCCACTCCAGCTCTCAGCAGACTGTCAAGCTTTCTTCTCTCTCTGGCTCACGGCTGCAGTGGGTGGGGCCGAGCCCTCCGGCTGATGTCAACAGGGGAGAAGGGGGAGGGAGAACACACAATCTGCTGAGCATTGGAGCGGTGCTCATATAGGTACAATCGGGCAGATTTTTTTACAGAACAGGGACAATTATTATAATGATACAGAGCGGATGGGAGTATTTAATAGCAGATATGAGAGTAGATATGAGAACAGCAGGAGCAGGGGGGGGGGGGGTGCAGGCATTGGTACAAGCAGAGACGGGCAGAGAGGGGAGGGGGGAGGAGAAGGTCACAGGGGACAGATAGCAGGCTGCAGGTGACAGAATCACGCAAACTGACCATGGTGTCAGGGCTTAGCAGCCCTGATTATCGTGGTCAGTTTGCAGAGGGGAGGGTATAGCCAGGCAGCATCAGCCAGGTATTTCAGGTGATACGGGGGTCCAAATTACAGAGCACAAGCACTGTGCTGTATACCATGCTTTAGGGCAGTGGTTCTCAACTGTCCTCAGGGCCCATTAACAGGCCAGGTTTGCAAAATTACTGAAATACATCACAGGTGATGTAATTTGCTGCTCAGTTATTGCAGTATTCTAGTCTGCATCTCCCCAAAGTAATGCTTAAAATCTGGCCTGTTAGTGGGTCCTGAGGACAGGAGTTAAGAACCACTGCTTTAAGGGAACAGGATCAATATTATTTTTTTGGGGGTTAACAAATACTTTAAATTATGTATTAACCACTTTCCATATGTTAAAGTGACGGCCGCAAGGTGGCTCTGCCATCCTAAGTGGCCATCATATGACATCCTCGGGCCTCCCGGCCACTAGGGGGCGCGCCCACGGCATCACTCGGGTCCCAAAAATGTGTCAAAAGTGTCCGATACCATTACTGGTAAAAAAAAAAAAGAAATGCCATAAATCTATCCCCTATTTTGTAGACTCTATGGCCCAGATTCACAAAGACTTACGCCAACGTATCTACTGATACGCCGTCGTAAGTCCAAATGTGCGCCATTGTATCTATGAGCTGATTCTTTAAATCAGATACGCCTGAATTTTGCCAAGATACGGCCGACGTAAGTCTCCTACGCGGTCGTATCTTGAGTGCATATTTACGCTGGATGCATTCGGCGTTCCCATTATAAATATGCAAATGAGCAAGTTACGCCGATTCACAAACGTACGTACGCCCGAAGCAGTAATCTACGACGTTTATGTAAGGCGTTTTTCCGGCGTAAAGATAAACCACCAAAAAGGTGGCGCATCCCATGCAAGGTATGGATGTCGGAACAGCCGTCGTTTTTACGTCGTTTACGTAAGTCGTACGTGAATGGGGCTGTGACGTTCACATCGTAGGCAGTGTTCGACGTGTATCTTAGGCATTCTATTTGACGTAAATCTGAGCATGCGCGCACATGCGCCGTTTGCTCGGCCCATCATTTACATGGAGTCTAGGTTAATTTAAATGAAGCACGCCCAGTACCTGCCTACTTTGAATTAGGCGGGCTTACGCCGGCCTATTTACACTACGCCGGCGCAACGTACGGCGCGACTGCTTTGAGAATACTGTTCTGGGCTCGCTGTTTTACGTCGGCGTAGCACATAATAGATGCACTACGCCGGCCAAAAAATACGCCGCTGTACCTGAATCTGGCCCTATAACTTTTGCGCAAACCAATTAATATACGCTTATTGCAAAAAAAAAATTACCAAAGATATATGCAGAAGAATATACCCCGTACTCATTCACCTAGGGTGGGGGGCCAGTATCTGGGGGCCCCCTTATTAAAGGGGGCTCACATATTCCGATAAGCTCCCCGCCCGCAAACCCCGACAACCAATGGCCAGGGTTGTCAGGAAGAGGCCCTGTCATGGGCGCCCCCCTGCCCCAGAGTACCCAACCCCCCCATGTTGAGGGCATGTGGCCTGGTACGGCTCAGGAGGGGGGGGCGATCGCACGTCCCCACTCCTTTCCTGACCGGCCGGGCGGCGTGCTTTGGATACGGGCCTGGTATGGATTGTGGGGGAACCCCCACGCTGTTTTTTCGGCGTAGGGGGTTCTCCTTACAATCCATAGCAGACCTAAGGGCCTGGTATGCCCCCTGGGGGGGAACCCATGCCGGATTTTTATTTAAAATGTTGGCGTGGAGTTCCCCCTCATGATTCATACTAAACGCCGCGTGTAGAATTGGCGGGAATCCAAGTCGGATCCCTGTCGCTTCTATGATGCGCTCGCTGGAATGTGCTTTTTTTATTCCAGCGAGTGCGAGATGTCGGCACCCTGTCGCCGAGAATCATTGCGATGCTGTTGTGCTGGAAACACATTCTCAGTGACAGGTACTGTAGTGTCCCCATTGAAAGATTTCCCTTCTGTTCCTGCTCTGGTGATCACTTTCACTCTCAGTGATAACGGTCACCAGGACAAATAGACAGGTTGATTCTGCCTAACAGAAATAAAAACCTGACAGGCATTCTAATCCCTCTCCACTTTATACAAAACTAAAAAAAAAAAAAAAGTTTTGCCTTTAGTTATACTTGAATGAATACAGAGCTGCATTAATTTGTCTTTTATATCTACCTGGACTTCATCACTCCATACTTATTCGTTGCATATGACTCAGCTTTAAAATGTAAAGTAAAAAGAGATTGGCTTCTTTTTTTATTTATATACAGTTTCTTCTGCTGCTTGTCCTTTTGATTTATATTAGATGAGTTGTTCTGGTCCTGGAAAAAACTCAATTATTCAGCGTACAATTTAAAACTTCTTGAGTAATATAAACGGCAAAAGATCTGTTATGTATTACCACAGCCTGCAAGAATGTTCTGGCGATAGAGGTGTTAACAACGGACCCATGGCTGTGTTCCAAAATCCAGTGATATATGACAAAGGAAAAACCCCAAATCCTAACCCTGGTATGAACCATAACAAGGCCCTGGGGAATATACTGGGTTAACCATCTCACTTCCTCTTCTCGTCAATGGGACTCTCAGAGGTAGTGAAGCCGAGGGGAGAGGTGGGGTGAAGAGAACCTCCGCCAGATGGCAGAAAAATCACTCTGTCCCTTGGCACGGCTCCTCTACACATGGTTTTCATAAGTGCAAATAGATCCCAGAAACTTCCTGGACAGCTTTTATACTTGAAATCAATGCTCCTGACTCCTCTTCTGTTGGATTTTTTTTTATTTTTTATATCATTATTTCACAACAGGGTGAATTGTGCAATCTTGTTGACAAAGGGATGTTGGGGCGTTTATTTTCTATCCGCGGTCTGGGCCAGTTCAGCCTCTTCTTGCTATGAGGGAGACGCAGGAGCTCTCAGCTGAGAGTTGACAAGAAAAGGAGGGGGCTCTATGCTTATACCTGAGAAGTACCCACGGCGGACGATGAGGACTGGACGCCAAGCGGCCTGACAACAAGTGGATACCACCTGCCTGCCATAAAATAGCTGAGCCCTGGGAAAATGACAGGACATTCATTTTGCAGGCTCTAACTAGTCTTTAGGGAAGACGTAGTTTATCCCAATTTAATATCCAGATATCTAGAATGCCATGCGTTCCGTAAGAAGTCAACAGAGCCTGGTCTGGCATTGTTTTCTACTTTTGATCCTGTTCACATGTCTACATTTAAAGCTATAAGAGGAATGTTTCATCAGATGTATTTTCTTTTACAGGTTGACATTTTAAAAAGGATGTAGGAAGAACGGTCAAGCTGATGTCCACCTGTCAATACTCCAGGTAATTTGCAACCTTATAGGTCAAGTCTAGGGAACCCTCTAGTTGCTGAGAAGCTACAAGTCTCAGCAAAGCTTGACAGCACTTAACTCTCTGGGGTTGATGTACTAAAACTGGAGCACTCAGAATCTGGTGCAGCTGTACATGGTAGCCAATCAGCTTCAGCTTGTTCAATTAAGCTTTAACAACAAAACCTAGAAGCTGATTGGCTTCTATGCAGAGCTGAAACAGATTTTGCACTTTCCGGTATTAATAAATCAACTCCAGTGAGAGAGATTTACTAAACTTGGAGCACTCAGAATCTGGTGCAGCGGTGCATGGTTAAGCCTAGGTTCACACTGACAGCGGGAATGAAATTGTGCGAATTCAGCTGAAATCGCACAATTTCATTCCCACATGTCAGTCCCGACTTTAGGAGCAATTTCAGAGACATCTGTGCAGATGTCTATTGAAAACGCATCAGAAATCACCAAAAATAGTACAGGAACTACTTTTGGGATTTGTTGCGACGCACCGATTCGGACAGCGCCATTGCCAGCAATAGCCGCCAGATTGGCATTCGATTTGACAATGTAAACCAGTGCGTAAGTAGACCTTTACCCTCCCTCAGCACTCTCTTCCTCTCCATCCTGCTTCCCCTCCGCAGTGCTGATATCAGGATTTGTTTGTTTTTGTTTACCCACATGTTTTTTCTCCATCAAAGGGTGGCCCGCCCCCTGGTTTCCGGAATTCCCGAGGTAAATGATGCGGTGCCCCCTGGGGGGGGGGGGACAACGTGCAGTCTCGTTTAGCAAAAAGGAGGGGGCTGGACGAGTGGCGCCTGCACCCGGAAGCGCCGGCAGCTGATGTGACAACATGGGAGTGCCGTACCCATGCAGCCGGTGGAGAGAGGTGGATCTCAGCAGCTCAATGCTGGACCTGCTGGCTAGGTGAGTTTGCTTACTGTGCTGAACAATATCAAAGGTAAGCAGAAAAAAAAATGGAGGGGGAGGGAAGGGGCGAAAAGGCTGCAGTGAAGCTTCGCACGGTTTTCTTGGCCATAAACAGCAAGAAAACTGCTGGCAGAGCTTCCTTGCCAAGTAAACCGTGCGTGTGTATGAGGCTTTGAGGTTTCTTGTCAAGAAAATTGCCCAGAATCTCGATGAAAAAAATAGAGAACCTGCTCTCTATTTTCTCATCGTGAGATTCTCGGCAGACTTTTCCTGCCGAGAAACCCGAGCGTGTGTATACTTACCTGTCTCCATGGAAACCCGCGCATGCTCAAAATGACTTTGACGCATGCGCGGTAGCTTCCAAGGCATAGGTAGGGTGAAGCAAGATGGTGGCGACAGCATCGAATGTGACGAGCGCATTCTCGTCGTAGTCGATGACGTCACCGCGTTCGTGCCATTCAAAAGAACGATGGTTCTTTTGAATCGTACGTGTGTACACTCGGCCGGCAAGAAAATCTTGCCAGGACGAGAATCCGGGCCATGTGTGCGGGGCTTCACTCTTTAACAATAAAACCTGAAAGCTGATTGGTTTCTATGCAGAGCTGCGCCATATTTTGCACTCTCTCAGTTTTAGTAAAACTCCACTATTGAGTACGCTGTGACTTGTAGTTGTACCATTTGGAAGTGGTCAAGTTGTCTAGCACTGTGCGTAGACATGGATAGGCAATCTATTGCTAATAATAGACAAATGCCGATGATAGATCAAATGAATTTGGTTTCAAAGAGCCATTTTTCTATCGTCACGTACAAGAAGGATCAAATATGTGTACGCTTTTGCAGTTAACAGCGGCAGATGTATAGATAGAAAAGCTTGTATTGTAATTTTATATCATATCTGTTTAAGTAGACAGCAGGTCTTTCCAACCCATCGATTGTATTGCACATTTGTCAGATAACTGGGGGCTCCGGGGATGATACATGCAGAGCTAAACTGTTTTGTAAAAGCATCAATTTTTTCTTTAATCCTGAGAATATAACTGGCATCCATTTTTACTTGAATTTCTTGTAATATACAGACCTAGGACAATCTCTCACTTTAAAGTTACATTCCGGGGCCTCTTTCTACAAAAATAACTTGACAATGGTAAGAGTCTGACATTCTATTACATAGGGACTATATTGCAGGTTGTTTATCCTTATGCTTTGATATAACAATACCTAAATTTGGCTGATTAATACCAGAGTGCAAAAAACGTCGGTTTATCCCGGAGAAGCCAGAGCTAATCCTTCATTACTGTGTTTATGGAAACTGCTGAAAGCAGATTCGGACTTCATTGTGTCTGGCAACACCCTTGACTAGGGAGAGCATCCCATACATGTAACAGGCCAGGAAATGGGGAATTTAGCACTTCCTCAGTGTTTCCTGTAATGGACACAGGTGGCTGACAAATGTTGTGCATTCTGCTACTGATGATCGTTTTTTTTTTTTTTTTTTTTACCAAATACATTGTAGTAATCAGTATAGCACCTGAATTTCTATAAGCACTACATTTTATGAATGTAATTAAAACTGAAGTTTAGTTATTTTATCTTTTTGCTATGCAGCACCAGTGACATAACTTACCTCTAGAGTGCAGGGGTCTTTTACTGTCCTTCAGACTTTAGGGGTGCCGGACTGTAGCCATTGAGAGTAGAAAAGGTCCCGACATCAGTGGGGAAAAAAAAAATGCCACATTGTTTGTTTCAGTGGGAGGAATTGTGCGCCATTGTTGGCGTCATTGGGTGCCATTGTTTGTCTCATTGGGAGGAATAGTGACCCATCATTGGGAGAAATTGTGCCCCTTCACTGGTATTAGTGGGAGAAATGGGGCCCTTTTAATGGTGTGAGTGGTGGGAATTATGACCCCAAGGACCAGATAAAAGCAAGCAAAGGGCCGTATCTAGTCTTCGGGCCTCAATTTGGAGGCCGCTGCTCCAGTGTATCCAGGGGCGGACTGACAACTCATGGGGCCCCTGGGCAATAGAAGATTATGGGGCCCCTGGGCTTACAGATGGCCGCCATGCCAGGAGGCAGTGCAGAGGCGGGGCAGCTAAAATCTCGGGATTTTCACATCAAAAGCATGTCCGTTTCGGACATATCAGGGACAGGTGTAAAAAAAACATAGATTTTTACATACTGTCCCTGGTTTTACTGAGCCTGGCAACCCTGATGGGACCCCCTAGTGGCACGGGGGCCCTTGGGCAGTGCCCGAGTGACTCAATGGTCAGTCCACCCCTGAGTGTATCCCATGTATAAACGGCAGCTGCATAGTGTAGAAATCTTCTGCTCACTGCCACTGAGATCATCCAATACTGCAGTGTTAACATCAGCTGCTGTGAGTGTGAAAGAGTTACACCTCTTGCTCGCCCCTTCTGCTTGCCTCCTCCATCCACACTACTATTAGTTTGCAAAACACATAGCTTTCTGTAATAATCTTAGTGTCTAAGGCTGGGTTCACACTGGTCCGACAAACGCTTCGACATTGGGAGCTCATGTCTCATGACGTGTAAAAATCAATGTTTCCCTATGGAAGCCGTCTTAACTGGTGCGACACATGTCGGACCGACTTTGAAAATGCTCCCTGTACTAATTTGGTCCGACTTTGATCCTACTTCAGGCCATTGAATATCATTGAAGTCGGATCAAAGTTGGAACGCCGTCTTGCCTGATCCGGCTTTGCCATGCGACTTGTGCTCTGATGATCTTGAGGGGGAACTGCACGCCAAATTTATAATAAATAAAAAGGCATTGGGTTCCCCCTCCAAGAGCATACCAGGCCCTTGGGTCTGGTATGGATTTAAAGGGGAACCCTCTAGGCTAGAAAAACGGCGTGGGGGTCGCAAGCAAGCGCCCCCCTCCTGAACCGTACCAGGCCGCATGCCCTCAACATGGGGGGTGGGTGCTTTGGGCATGTAGATGAGGACAAGGGCCTCTTCCCGACAACCCTGGCCATTGGTTGTTGGGGTCTGGGGGCAGGGGGCTGATTGGAATCTAGGAGCCCCCTTTAATAAGGGGCCCCCAGATCCCCACCCTATGTGGGTGAGTGTGGTGTAAATCGTACCCCTACCCATTCACCTGGGGGGGGGGAAAGTGTCAAGAAAAAAAAAACACTACACAGGTTTTTAAAGTAATTTATTAGGCAGCTCCGGGGGTCTTCTTCCGACTTCAGGGGTCTTCTTCCGACTCTCTTCTCCTGTTCTCCGGTTCTTCTCTCGCTCTCCGGTGCCTTCTGCCCGGCTCCTCCGCTATCTTTTTCCAGCTTTTTCTAGCACTGGTCCCGTCTTCTCCATCGTCTTCTTCCCTCTTCTCTCCTTCCGATGTTGACACAACGCTCTCTCCCGCTGTAATGCCGTGTGCAGGGTACACAACGATTTATATAGGCATAGGGCGTGACCCCGCCCCCTATGACATCACAGTCCCATCATGCCCCAGGCGGTGACATCATAGGGAACAGGGTCACCGGGTGACATCACCCGGTGACCACGCCCCATGCCTATATAAATTGTTGTGCACTACGCACACTGCATTACAGCGGGAGAGAGCGTTGAAGACCAGGCCTACGCTAGAAAAAGAGCTAGAAGAAGATAGCGGAGGAGCCCGGCAGAAGGTACCGGAAAGCGGGAGAAGAACCGGAGAGTGGGAGAAGAGAGCGGAGAGTCGGAAGAAGACCCCCGGAGCTGCCTAATAAATGACTTTAAAAACCTGTGTGGTATGGTTTTTTTTTCTTGACACGTTTTCCCCCCAGGTAAAATGGTTAGGGGTATGATGTACCCCATACTCATCCACATAGGGTGGGGGGCCGTGATCTGGGGGCCCCCTTATTAAAGGGGGCTTCCGGATTCCAATCAGCCCCCTGCCCCCACCGGCCAGGGTTGTTGGGAAAAGGCCCTTGTCCTCCTCTCAACATGGGGACAAGGTGCTTTGTGGTGGGGGGCCACCCCTTTCCTGACCGGCTGGGCTGCGTGCTCAGATAAGGATCTTGGGGGGGCCCCACTCCGTTTTATTTGGCGTAGGGGTTCCCCTTTAAATCCACACCAGACCAAGGGCCTGGTATGCTCTTGGAGGGGCAACCCATATCGTTTTTTTATTTAAAAATTAGCATGGAGTTCCCCTTCAAGATTCATACCAAACACAGTGCCTGGTGTTGGCGGGGATCCAAGTCGGATCCCCGTTCATTGAAAGTCGAACGTATGTCTGCTTCAAGTCGCAGGGCAATGTTGGATCCAAAGTAGGACGGCTGTCATGTCGCACCTGTGTGAACCCAGCCTGTAAGGCCTAATTGCAGCGCTCAGGAAGAATGAAGTTCCCCAAAAATATATTTATTTATATATATATATATGTGGATAGTAAAAAAAAGTCCTTAGTACATATATACAAAGTTCCAATCAAATAAATAAAGTATGACCAGCATTCACATGTAAAAACATATGAGAAATCCGGTGAAAGATTCTACTTAATAATTGATAAGCATATATCATCCACCACGAGAAACACACTCCCCTAGGGGTTTATACTCACCAAAGAGATGTAATTCAAAAGCCTTGAACACACCAGGTGTCTTCCCTTGATCCGGTTATCTCAAACCGCTCATCACCCAGGGTGGATTAGTCATGTAAAAATATGCCTTAACCACTAGAGGTCCGCGCTATTGACAGAATACGTCAACAGCGCGGACCTGAGGCGCCGGGGTCACGTCTTTGGACGTGATGTATTTGTAACAGTCCCGTCGCATCACCGAGGATTCGATGCGTGTACCCGGCGGCCGCGATTTCCGTCAGGTACACGCGATCGGCGGTGACAGAGCAGGGACGTGGAGCTCTGTGTGTAAACACAGAGCTCCACATCCTGTCAGGGAAAGAGGAGAACGATCTGTATCCCTTGTACATAGGGACACAGCATCGGTCACCTCCCCCAGTCACCCCCCTCCCCCCACACAGTTAGAACACACCCAGGCAATACATTTAACCCCTTCCTCACCCCCTAGTGTTAACCCCTTCAATGCCAGTCACATTTATACAGTAATTAGTGCATATTTATAGTATAAATGTGAATGGCGCCAAAAATGTGTCAAAAGTGTCCGATGTGTCCGCCGCAATATCGCAGTCCCAATAAAAATCTCAGATCGCCGCCATTACTAGTAAAAAAAATATATAAAAAAAAATCATAATTCTGTCCCCTATTTTGTAGGCGCTATAACTTTTGCGCAAAGCAGTGACTTATTGTGATTTTTTTTTTTTTTACAAAAATACGTAGAAGAATACGTATCGGCCTTAACTGAGAAAAAAAAATATTTTTTTTTAAAAAAAAATTGGGATATTTATTATAGCAACAAGTAAAAAATATATATATATTTTTAAATTGTCACTCTTTTTTTGTTTATAACGCAAAAAATAAAAACCGCACGGGGCGATCAAATACCACCAAAAGAAAGCTCTATTTGTGGGAAAAAAGGACGCCAATTTTGTTTGGGAGCCACATCGCACGACCGCGCAATTGTCAGTTAAAGCGACGCAGTGCCGGAAGCTGAAATTTCGCCTGGGCACGAAGGGGGTTTATGTGCCCAGTAAGCAAGTGGTTAAAGCAGAGGTCCACCCGTTTTTTTTTATTTTTTTATAAGCCAGCAGCTACAAATAGCTGCTTCCACCACAATTCTCGGTGAGGGAATCAGGAAGTGAAGCCTTGCAGCTTCACTGCCCGATTCCCTACTGCGCATGCACAAGGATCGCGGCGCGCCGTCACTGGTCCCTACTCTCTCCTAGAAACAGTGTTTCCCAGAAGACAGTGGGGGGGTGACGTGACAAGGCTGGATTCCCTGCAGGAGTCCACATAGTTCCCCTTTACATCAGAGTCCACAGAGTTCCCCCTTTACATCAGAGTCCACAGAGTTCCCTTTCACTGTAAGGGGGGACTCTGTAGACTCTGATGTAATGGTGAACTCTGGGGACTTAAACATAAGGGATGCTCTGTGTTCAAAGAGGACTCTGATGTAAGGGGGAACACTGTGGCCTCTGGTGTAAAGGAGAGCTCTGATGTAATGAGTGCTCTGGGAACCCTGATTTACCTTAGCGTATTTACTTAGAGGCAGGAGAGAGAAGGGGATACTTGGGGGTTGACTTACTCAAGACAAATAGACTGTGCACTTTGCAAAGTGCAGTGACTCCAGAGCTTAGTAAATGAGGTAAAGCTTCTCTATGCAAAGAACACCTAATCGTGTGCAAGGAAAATTAAAAAAAAGACACATTTTTTGCTTGCACATGATGGGATAATGGAAGTCAGCAAAGCTTCTGCTCATTTACTAAGCTCTGAAGCAACTGCACTTACAGAGTGCAAATGCACGTTGAAAAGCACACAGTCTATTTGTTTTTAGTAAATCAACCTCCTAGTCTGCTCTAAATAATGTGTCCGGGTCTCAGACAGTCTGAAACCCGGACGCATGATTTCAAACCCGAACTGTCCAGGTGAATCCCGAACAGATGGCCACCCTAATGCAGCATCGATCTGATGCTGTATCAGTCCCCCTGGCGTCTCTGCACTGAAAACCGAGCCATCGAACATCGCCAATGGCCCGGTTCTCTCGGTCCCCCGAGCAGAGAGCTGCTGCCTGTCAATGTTGATTGTTATGTTGATTGTGCAAGAACAGGATGGGAATTGTGTACGTTGTGGAATCACACTGTTCTAGTTACATAAAAGTCTATTAGACCCCTTTCACACTGAAGGCACATTTCAGGCGTTTTAGCTCTAAAAATAGTGCCTGTAAAGCGCCTCTCAAGCCACCCCAGTGTGAAAACCCTGAGTGCTTTCACACTGGGGCGGTGCGCTTGCAGAATGGAAAAAAAAGTCCTCCAGGCTGCATCTTTGGGACGGTGCGGGAGCACTGTATACATCGCTCCTCCACCGCCTCTGTGGCAGCGTTGCCAAAGCGCCTGCAAAGCGATTTGGCGGTGCCGCAACAGAGACGCTTTTAACTCTTTATTCAGCCCCTAGCAGGGAGTTAAAAGTGCCCGCTAGCGGCCAAATATCGCTGCTATAATAGTGGTAAGGCGCCGCTAAATCTAGTGGGGTTTTACCACTAACACCCGCACCACCCTAGAGTGAAAGGGGTCTTACAAACAAAGATTTCATTGATCCAAATCAGTATTGGCTATCTTATACATACTAAATTTTAATTTTTGTTTGATCAGAGACAATTATGAAAATTGCTCCATGGCCGATTTACTTGCCAGTGTTGCATTTAATTGAAAGCTCACTAAACTACTCAAAATTGGGTTTGTGATTTCTTATTCAAGTTGATCATTTTGACTAAATTATCATATCAATACGTGTGTGGCTAACCACCTCGCAGAAGTATGAGCAGGCCCGGATTTCCCACAAGGCCACCAAGGCCAGGCCTCGGGGTGGCAGGGTGCCAAGGGGCGGCAGTGACATGGAGTCCCCCGACGACCGTAACATACAGTTGAGGGCGGTAAGTTGCTGTGTGGGAGAATTGAGTGGGGATATCCGCTCGCTCATTAAGTGATTACCGCGATGTAGTCTAAATAACTTGTCAAATGTGTGCTCCTGTCCGTTCTCCCCTACCCCCAAATACCTCTCTCGGCTTGCTCTGCCTCGGGACTCCTCCGTCCTCCCCCCAGCCGCCGAGTCTGTCTCCTGTCCCTGCTGCCGATGTACACAGTGAGAGGGGTGAGCTGTGCTCTTCCCATCTCAGCTGTGACAGGAGTTTTAGCACAGTGCTAGGACTTCTGTTTTGGAGGTGACAGGGTCAATAAAGAGAACCTGTCACCTCCAATTGCTATCGCACAGGGAATTGTTTTCTCCTGTGTGATACCAATAAAGTTAAGTGAAAAAAATTTATAAAAAATAATAATAATTCAATTAAAAAAGTAATTAAAAAGTAAAGAATAAGAAAAATAATATTCAAAATAATAAGAATATTACACAAAAATAAAAACAAGTAAACGAAAAGCTAAAAATGAATAAAAATAAAAAAAAGTGCTAAAAAGTAAAAAAAAAAAAAAAGAAACAAAAAATATTTGAACTAACCGTGCCGCCCCTGTCCCCTCCGGTTGCCATTCTCCGTTGATTTGGGGGGGGGGGGTTCGGTTGGTGGAGAGGGGGTGCATTGTGGAACCTGGCCTTGGGGCGGCAGGGAGAGCAAATCCGGCCCTGAGTATGAGGCTGCCTTGCCATGGCACATGCAGCTGTGTGTGTGCTGTGAACAGACCTGAATGACAGGGAATCCGATTTTACAAGCTGTTCAACATTGTAACATCATAGTTGTTAGTGACCAAGCAGAACTGGAGAAGAGAGGCCTCAAGTGCACCACCTGCCGACAACAAATAGTAAATACGAAATACACAGTCACAGCTTATTTGATGCAGATTTTTTCTCTTCAATAGAAAATGTACAGAATTTTGCAATGTTTTGACCGTCTTTCTTTTCTCATAGGTTGCTGTTTCTTTCTTTTTTTTACAGCATTATGGGCACCTTCTGAGAACTTCATTTCAAGGAGCACAGTTAAAAGAAGACTAAGCTGTGACTCCTGTGTCTCTGAACAGTAAGAGATTATGTGCTGTTGCATGAGAACCAGCATATGACCTTTTACTGCACAGGGAGGCAAGAGGATACCTTACCTATGTGTAAAGCTTGTCCATGTGGAAAGAGCCAAGATCAAGAATAAAGTATTTTAATAGTTTGTTACTCTTTCCCTGCCATTGCATAACTATCATGTCAGAACAATATTTTTTACACCTCACGAGGTTAGTAAACTTAATGCCTCGTACACACGGTCAGACTTTCCGAGAAAAAAAGTCTGCTGGCTATTTTTCTCGGAAAGTCCGGCCATGTGTAGCCTCCATCAGACTTTTTTGGGCGGAATTTAGACGGACCTTAGACAGAGAACCTGTTCTCTATCTTTCCATTGGACTTCCGACGGACTCACGGCGGACTTTTACAAAAGTCCGACCGTGTGTACGAGGCATTAGGGTTTATTCACACAGGCATATATTATGTTGTGTTGAGATCCAACATGCTTACAGTTTTATACAGATCAGAATGCAGTAGTATTGTATGCTATGGGTCCATTCACACAGCTGTGTTTTATTCCCTATTCCCCAGTAGCAGAAAACTGCAGAAAACAAAACTAGAAACATGTAAGTGTTTGTGTGAACTAATGTGGCCATATTCACCATTGCTGTTGCCTTGCCATTCAGGACTGGTGGGAAATGTGAACTTGTAGGCAGTGGGGGCAACATGGGCACAGAATGACTGTGTTATTCCGAATGATCGATGCTTACTCACCAAATGTTTACATCTATAACGTAAGGCCCGGAGTGAGAGAAAATAAAATCAAAGATGAAGGGCCGGCATGACAGTGTGAGAATGGGAAACAACTATGGGGTTAAGGATTGTAGGTGGAGAATGGGGGAGAGGAGGATTGGTTGGAGCAACAGGATGAGGAGGGTTTTGTGGTAGTTAGTTAAGGGATAGTTGGGGTCTCCTGGACAGTAGAGAAAGGACAGGTGACAAGCGGGCAGTTTCCCACCCACCCTCCCTGTGTTTTGTTTGGTTGGTTTGCTTTATCTCTTTACAGATGCAATATTAGCAAAGGACTTCATGGCAGCTGATCGTGTGGCAGTGGTTGGTTTTTTGATGGTGGAAGAAAATACGGTTGAGACGGAAGTGTGGGGGGCTCATCAGTGGTATGTGCCCCTCTCATATATTCCAGTTACTAAGGATAGTTGGAATACGGTAATGGTTGCACTACGGGTGTGGGTTGTCTCTGAGCTGGTGTGTCACGGCTGGAGGCCTGGTATGGTAAAAGGTCTCGCAGTGTTACAAGTGGAACATTCTGGGTGCCGTCATAAGACCATCAGGCTGATAAGTTATTTTTGTTAATAAAAAGGCTGCTATGGCCATTTGTACTCCAATTCATGTGTGGTCTTATTAATTTAGTTAATAGCAAGGGGGATGGTTGGGCAGACACAAAACAAGGTGGGACATCTTATCTACACTGGTCATGAGTAAATGGACATGGCCATATGTGCTACCGCTGCTGCCTAGTCATTCATGGCCAGTGGGGGGGACATAAACATTGTGTAGGCAGAGGTGCTGCTGCACAATGACCCTGGCTTTTGGTCATTCAGAATGACTCATTCAGGGCAGGAGGAGATGTAAACATCAACTATGTGTAGACAGTCGGGGCGGTGCAGATGCAGAATGACCTTGGCATTCAGTTGTTCTAAATGAATGTCTTTGTACAGTTCAGATGCAGTATGAACCATTTTTTTTCTGCAGAATCTTATTGCTAGTAGGGTTGCACTGATGCTAATACTGGTATCTGTGCCGATACTAAGCATTTGCACGAGTATCGGTACTCGTGCAAATGCTCCGATACCGGAAACTGATACTTTCAGCCTCGGTTCTTTCAGCTATCAGTGGGATTCCCCCACTGACAGCTAAAGTGTAAAAAAAAAAGCCAGCACTTATCAGTTGCTAAGGATCAGGGCCGCCGCGTTCTTAACAACGGATGACAGCTGAAGTGTAAACCAAGCCCCAGCAATTGGAGCTGTAAAAAAAAAAAACAGCAGCCAGGCAATATTTATCAACAACATTGCTCAGAGCTGAAACAGAAAGATTCAAAGAAACATTGTTTCTTTTTGTTTTTCGATTTCGATCTGCAGCTAATGTCAGTTTCAAGCAACCTGTCAAGTAAAAAAAATGTTTTTGGGTGTTTTATTAAATGCTCCTCTTTATGAACTCTTTATTAACATTTTATTTACTCTAATCAGCCTTAATTAACTCCTTATTCTCCTTCCTCGTTTAATTATTATTTTCCTGCTGACTTTTTTGTGTTTACTTCTATTTTATAAACTATTCATAATTAAACCTTTTTTTTGTTTGCTTTGTTCGTTGATATTTTTAAACTTTAAAATATAATTACACGTTTCACATTGAAAAAAGCGCAAAAAAAAAAAAATTTGTAAATAACTTTTCAATTCTTTGTACCATTGCTGACAGCTGAAGTGTAAACAAAGTAGGTATTCGTAACTGATATCTGCAAGTACTAAAAAATAGTATTGGTACTCATACTCATTGTAAAAAATATGGTATTGGTGCACCCCTAGTTGCTAGTATTCTGTCAGCAAGGTCCTCGTTAAATTTCATATACCTCATTATATGAGCCTCTGGATAGCTTCATTTTGTTGTGAAGCAACCATAGAATTTTACATAAGAAGTACTCGTGACCCCAAAAATCTAAGTTTGAATGTAATGGGCAGCAAATCTGAAAGCCTTCACTCAGTCCCACTGTCCCCCTGTGAAAATCTTAGCATTCTCACAGTACTAAGTAGTGCCTGATCACCTCAAATGTACATGATCCAAAGTGAACTCCTGGTTGACCCCAAGAAGTGCTCAGTCCTTAACAATTCAGATTCATGTTCAGGATGCTGGCACCGGGAGGTGTGTAAGGAGGGGTCAGGAATGTCCCAAGCTATTATATGCACACAGTAAGGAGGTATTAAAGCGGAACTAAACCCTACTCTCCTTTTCAGCCAAGGAAGCTGCCATCTTGGCCTCTGCTTGATCGGTAGCTGCCACGGTGCTCCACATGTGTGTTATCAGAAGGCCTTACACATGAAGTGTAATGCACTGGGTGACAGGTGTGTTTATTATAACCATGTATACTCAGTGGAATGCCATCAAAAATGAAAGGCAATGCAATACACATAGGGGTCTTTAAAGTATATGTCCTGTCAAAACTATTTTCTTAACCCAGTAAGCTTTTTACAGCTTTCATAGGCTCTGTTAGAGATATATTGTACCCTCACTGACTGCGATGCTGACAACATTTTACCAGAACGGAAGTGAGGGGAATTCTCCAACAGTAGAACAGAGGGAAATGAAAATGCATTTCCTTTAGTAGATATGGAGAAGCATATAGGTCCTGTCAGATTTAAATTTCTGTCTCGGTCTCTGTGTCCCTGTTGCAGATTGTCAATATTACAGAAAACAAAGGTAAAGCTCTCTAACGGAGCCCCGGTAAAAAAAAAAAACAACAGTTCTAATCCTTCTCCACTCCATCCAAAACTATAAAGCCCTGTACACACTGCCATGAATCCCGTCTGTTTGAAAACCGTCAGTTTTCCCAACAGGATTCCTGCCAAGATTGCCTTGAAAAGCCATGTATACACATGGCCACACAAAAGTCCCGCCGTTCTTTTGAATGGCAAGAACACGATGACGTCAAAGACTATGAGGAGCCGGCTAAATTACATTCTATGCTACCGCGCATGAGTCGAATTGTTATCGAGCATGTGCGGTTTATTTCCCCTTCGGGTAAGCATACAGATGACCGGTTTTCTCGTCAGGAAAGACTCTGCCTGGGAATCACGATAGGAAAATAGAGAGCAGGTTCTCCTGTCTGGAAAACTGCTAGGGAGCATACACACGGCCAGGATTCTCAGACAAAAGCGCTTCTGGCAGTTTTCCTGCCGGAAAAACCGGTGGTGTGTACAAGGCTTAAGCCTCATGCACGCATGGTGTTTGCTTTTCTCTGAATTTCTCGGCAGGGGAACAGCTGCTTAAAAAAAATGCATGCAAAGCTGTGTATTGTACACGTGTTCAGGCACGTCAAGCTTTGAGCTCTATTGCTCCTAAACATGTCTAGCATTTAGACATGTTTACACGTGTTCAGAGTTTTTTCTGTTCTTTAGCACTTTTCCCAAAAACGCTTTGATGGGGATTTTTTCCAGCCTGTAAACCCTCCTCTTCTAATACGCCTGTAAATACCTATGTGTGTATGGATATATAAGCTAACATAGAAGTGCTTTTACGGGCTGAAAAAAACCCCCATAAAAACGGCTGTAAAAGCATATTTTTTTAAGCCCAGCATGCATGAGGCCTAACCTTTTTTGGGACTGACAAACTTTAAAGATTCCTGTAAATAGATGTTTAGAGGACTTCATTTTTTTTTACAATACTTCACCACAATACATAACTAGAAAAATTAACTCAGCTCATTGATATTCTTTTTCTTTTGAGCTACAGTATGTTAGCTATGATATATGTCTGTACAAGCAATGTACAACTGAGCAAGCATTTGCCACCACCATCAAAGAGAAAACATGTTTTTAGTGTGTCACTATACTTTCACAGTATATCTCCTTAAATAGTAGCAAATCTATATCATTACTTTGCCAGATGATTTGTGGAAAAACCTTTATATGCCTGTCCAAGCAGTACTGGAAAAATGTGATGCATCAGCTACCCTGCAATGATATGTTCTCTGACAGAAATGCATGTTATTTACAGACCTATTAATAGAAGGATTTGTATGTGGCAATAACATATTAACATATTAACTATATGCTTTCTGACTACACCAAGGAAGTAATATCACAGGATATCCATATTCTAAGAAGAATAAGACATAAACAAATCATAAACACAATCAAAATCTGTTTTAATGGGTTAAATGTTTAGCCTGAGGTAAAATTGAGAAATGCAAACAGCTCTGCACAATCTTATTGACGCATTTCTGCCTACAAAGCGGCCTTAGTCATAGCTATGCTATGACTAAAGGCCGCTTTGTAGGCAGAAGCGCATCAGTCAGAATGATTGTCCAGAATGGTTTGGTAATTTTGTAATAAATATTTGCAAGGACTTGTTGCTGTGTGCCAGCTTGCTTCATTTTACCGTATGGTTCATGGGCAGACAGGCTCAGCATCCATGTTTTCAGTAACCTGAGTGAACCAGGGAGGTGGAGCAGTGTCATTTTGATTACAGTTTACCCTGCCTAGCACAAAATCTGCAAAGTGATTTATAAGGCATTTGGGGGGGGGGGAGGGGTTGTATACTTTCCTGTCACTGTAGTCAGTTAAAAGTGCATTGAAGAAGCACCCTAATGCTCTGGAAATGTATATTATTTCTGTGGGAAGATAGTAGCGCACAGCAGTTGCAGTGAAAGACAATGGTGAGTGGACATATGAGGTATAGCACAGACTGTACTACTTGCTGGGTTAAAGGCACACCCTGCCCCCCCCCCCCTCCCAGAACCCTACCGTACTTTGGGAGTTCTCAGTTTCGTAGCAGGCAATGCAGAATAACACAGTAGTAGAGCGGAGCGTGTCCTGTGTCATGTACTGTACTCACAGATATGGAGTTTACAGGTAGGTCAAAATGTATATTATCTTAATTGTACGTTACAGGACACAAGCTAAGTATTTATAGACGCTGGGAATTATAAAAGCATCCAATGAGGATCCTTTGTCTTGGCCAAAAATAGAGGTAACTTGTTGAAGAAACCGGAGGCCAGAATATACACACATTGAGTACCCCATCTCTGGCATATCAGGCTCAAGGTGTCAGGGTGATCTGCCAGGCAGTGAACTTCCTTCAAGGTGATTGAGGTAGGCCACAGTTGCAGTATTGTCTTATTGCACCCTGATTGGGTGCCCTTGAAGAAGGGGGGCCCAGCAGTACAGATCCAACCTTATCACTCTGAGCTCCAGTGTGTTGATGGGGAGATTCAGGGACTTCCCCTGGTGACCAGGAACCCTGATCTGTGAGGGACTGAAACACTTTTCCCCACCCTGAAAGACTGGCATCTGTCGGTATTACCTTTCAGTGTTATGACAGAAATTAATTTCCAATTGTCAAGGGTGGGTTGGCAATACACCAAGCCTGGCAATTCCTTGCTTGACAGAATATGGAGTATGCGTGGATAGAAGAAAAAGGAGCATGCTTGTTCCATAACAACAAGCTGTTGTATTGGGGAGCTATTAAGGAAATTAGGCGAAATGGGACAGCCTCGAAGAAGGCTATTATGTGACCCACAACTCTCATGGAAAATCTTACAGGGGGTGCCTCTTTGATCCCTGGCCCCAAGTATGGGTTTTGAGAGAGAGAAGTTATTTCTCAGAAAGAAAGATTTTTGCTTGAGCTGTGTCTAGGATAATGCCCAAGTATTCCAGGCAAAGAGAAGGTTGGAGTGCAGATTTTTGGAAGCTGATCACCCAATCAAAGGCTTAAAGAACCTGAATTGCACTGTAAACATTTGCAGATAGATGGAAGAGAGATGAGTCCTTCAAAAGAAGGTAATCTAAATAACCTAAATAAAGATCAAAAAAGAACTGAATAGTCCAAATGATAAACAGCGCTGGTTATTATTGGTTAAAATGTCCAACTTCATATAGGCATTCGTATGGCGACGGAGTTTCAAAACAATGCAGTGAAAACAATCTGTGAAGGATCCTACACCTCTTCCCAGTTAAACACCACAAGTGGGGCACACTCCCCTTCGGGGTACACACTCACCAGAGGGCCAGTTAGTAAAGGCCTTAAGCGGTATCTTTCACTGGAACATCCGTCGCTATAGCAGGGGTCAGCAAGGGTTAATGATAGTAGTCAGCCTGGTTACTCATGTCTTCACACTGATACAGGTTTACTTCTCCTCTGGAAAATATGCCTGGAGCTTTTGGGAAAGTATCTGATTGCCTACTCTCCATCAAAATGTGCTGGTGATCTACAGGCAATCAGATACTTTCCCAAAAGCTCCTGGCATATTTTCCAGAGGAGAAGTAAACCTGTATCAGTGTGAAGACATGAGTAACCAGGCTGACTACTATCATTAACCCTTGCTGACCCCTGCTATAGCGACGGATGTTCCAATGAAAGATACCGCTTAAGGCCTTTACTAACTGGCCCCCTGGTGAGTGTGTACCCCGAAGGGGAGTGTGCCCCACTTGTGGTGTTTAACTGGGAAGAGGTGTAGGATCCTTCACAGATTCCTTTCACTGCATTGTTTTGAAACGAATGCCTATGTATCTGCTATATGGGTCTTATGACTCTTAGACTTTAAATAGCTGCTTTTCTTGTTGTGGTATATCCCTGTAAAAAGGAATGATATAGACATTTTAATACTTAATATCTTTTAATATCTAAATTAATTTGTATTTTATTCAATTAATTTATTTTGTTTTGAAATTACTTTGTACTGTGGCGCTGAGTAGTACCACTAGGCCTGGTGTTGCACTTTTTTTTAAATCTAAATAACCTATGACTTGGATGCCGAGTACTTAAAAAGGCAAGAAGAGGTGCAAGAAATGGCCAAGTGGCAGTTTGACAAGCTGGAAGTGAATGTCTCCTACTGCAAAGTCACAGGCTCTCTGTTCTGCCCTTTCAAGCTCACTGGATTGCTGAGAGCCTGAGCCTGATGCTGGTACAGGCATCTGGGTGAATTCCATCCATATGGTCAGGATCTTTCCTGAGCATGGGCCAGCTGAGTGACATTAGCCAACAGCGTGCTTTAACATGTTACAGGAGTGCAGAACAAACTGCTTGATCCATAGGAGTTCCATAGAAGTACAGCCAAAAAAGCTTCGGCCATACTTCTCCTTTTAATTGTTACATGGTGTGGAAATGTAGACTGCCAATTTCCCAGCTGTCTAAGAGGAGCCCCAAAGTGCTTATCACCACAGTCGTCTACTTGAGGCTCCTCTAGAATTGTATAATCAGCAGACTTTTGTGGTCCACATTGGGTGTCAACCATAGAGAATATTGATAACCCTAAAGGGATGCTGGTTGTACAAGCTTTAAGTAGAACACAATGGTCATGTGTGCTGTGGGACCCCTCTGAGACAGCTGGGGAATAGGCAGTCCACCTTTCTACCACATATGCTAATCAAAATCAGTGTTTACAGGGAAATGTAGTTATGGCAGTTATTTTAACATTACATGTCAGTGGCATCAACTTCACAGAAGTTCTCCTCTACAGGCTGCCAACCTTTGAACTGCACACATGAAAAATGTAGCCAGGCCATGGCAGTACAACAGAGGTAAGTTAAAGTGTGGGATGAGTTGGGGATGGGTAAGGTAGACCAGTTTAGTTTTTGAGAGCTTGGGGAGGTGGGTTGGCATTAGTTTAAGCCAGTGGTTTGCTAGGGGTCACCGAATCATGGGCTGTTTCTGAAGCCTGCACCGCTCTCCCAGCCTTTTCTCGGCAGCCCAGCGGGGCTGTCCCTGGAGCCTGTGGCCACCCAGCTGGGCTGTCCCTGGAGCCCGCTGCTGCCCACTCAGCCTTTTCGCATTCGCCTATTCAGTTCCCGGCATGGCTGGGGTGCAGGGGCTAGAGGTTAGCTGACTGATGAGGAATCTGAAGTGGGACGGGCTATCTCCTGATTTCGGCATAGGAGTCTCTGCTGCGAGACACCACAAAGTCATCACACCACAAAGTCGGCAACACAGTGAAGCCGGAGACACAGTGAGTAACATTGCCTGTGATTGGAGTTGTCATTAAAAGTCCCCACTAGTTCTCAGATCAGCAGATGACCTGGATCAAGAGCATCTAAGTTGGCTAATCAGAACTTCCCCCAGCACTGCCACTCATCCCAACTCCCATCAGCATTGCCACTTATCCCATTCCGCCGACCCCCCACCAAGGAGTAAAAGAAGGAATAAAAGTAGAGAATACATGGAAGGTAGAGGAACAGTGGGGGCGGAACAAAGAAAAAGGGAGAGAAAGAATAAAAGAAAGACTGCTAGCAAGAGGGATGTGGGAAAAAACAAGAAAACAGTATACAGAGAGATAAAGGGGAAAGAAAATATAACAAAGAGAAAGAGTGGTACATCCTAAAATGTACCATAAGGGGTTTTAATATTGTACGAGGGACACAGGGAGCGTTAAATGTCCATGGGTTAGTGGTGAAAATTACCTGTCTTGCCGTAGGAGCTGACAACCCAAGCTACGAAAATTATTTTACTTTTAGGGGTCCCCACAACTTGGGAAATTATATCAAGGGGTCACGGCACTAGAAAGGTTGGGAACCAGTGGTTTAAGCAAACCTGAACTTATCCTTTAAAGCCCAACCTCTGCTTATTGAGGCATAGCTTGCTGATATATCACATTTTTCAGATGGGTGCACTTCTAATAGTAAGATACTTACCTACATGTTTAACTCATTTAATTTATTTTTATTGTAGATTTAGGATTCTTTACATGCAGAGGCTGCAAAAAAGCTGTTCCCTGCGTTTAACTTTCTGGAGCAAAATCACACCTCTAACAACAATAAATAAGTACACTGTGATTTCATGCCTGACTTGTTAATAATGGCTTCATCCCACAACACAGAAGATGATTTCCTGCCTGGGAGAGAATAAGAAACATTACATTCAAGTTATACAATACAATACATAAATACAGCCACAGTTCTGAAGTTAATAAGTTTCATATTTATTGAAACAAAAAAATATATACTATCAGTGACAAATAAGATTTCCATATCTTTGTTATCATTATTCCTCAGGTGCTACAAGCAAGTATGATGATGGAGGACACATAATATGTACAGGCTCTATACAAACAGACATAAACTGCAGGATCTATCGGTAAAGTACAAAGCGCCAGTAAACAAGTTAGTAAATTACAAGGCTACAATAGTTCACAAAAAAAAAAAAAAAGATATTAACCACTTGCTTACTGGGCACATATACCCCCCCCCCCCCCCCCTCCTGCCCAGGTGAAATTTCAGCTTCCGGCACTGCGTCGCTTTAACTGACAATTGCGCGGTCGTGCGACGTGGCTCCCAAACAAAATTGACGTCCTTTTTTCCCCACAAGTAGAAATTTCTTTTGGTGGTATTTGATCGCCTGTGCAGTTTTTATTTTTTGCGCTATAAATAAAAAAGTGCGACAATTAAAAAAAAAATACAATATTTTTTACTTGTTGCTATAATAAATATCCAAATTTAAAAAAAAAAAAAAAAAATTTTCTCAGTTTAGGGCGATATGTATTCTTCTACATATTTTTGGTAAAAAAATTAAAAAAAAATTGCAATAAGCGACTGGTTTGCGCAAAAGTTATAGCGCCTACAAAATAAGGGACAGAATTATTTTTTTATTACTAGAAATGGCGGCGATCTGCGATTTTTATTGGGACTGCGACGTTATGGCAGACACATCGGACACTTTTGACACATTTTTGGTGCCATTCACATTTATACTGCGATCAGTGCTATAAATATGCACTAATTACTGTATAAATGTGACTGGCATTGAAGGGGTTAACACTAGGGGGTGAGGAAGGGGTTAAATGTATTCCCTACATAGTGTTCTAACTGTGGGGGGAGGGGGGTGACTGGGGGAGGTGACCGATATGTGTCCCTATGTACAAGGGACAAAGATCGGTCTCCTCTCCAGAGACAGGACGCTGTCTCTGTGTAAAACGGCAATGAGAGATGATCTCATATATTTACATATGAGATCATCTCTCATTGGCCGCGCAGATTGCATAGCAAACTGCCACTCTGATTGGCCGTTCTCCACGATCTGTAAATTGGCTGTGTCCAAGGGACACGGCCAACACAGATCTTCCCCGCTGCGCGCTCTGGAGCGCGCGCGGGGAACGCCTTAAGGGGCAGCCGTCAAAAGACGGCGGGTTGGATATTCAGGTCCGCACTGTAGCCGTCATTCGGCTATAGCTAGGGCCGCAAGTGGTCAAATAAGAACTCAATTGGCAATGTTCAAACATATTTGTAATGGGAGTTACTAATGCGCTAACCACACCAGGTAGAAATACACAACGACTAAAATTATATATATACACAAGCAGCAGCCATAGCAAAATAAGTGTTCACACACTAAAAACTGTTTGTTAAAGAAACATAAACTATATAAAATCCCAATGCAGTTTAAAAAAAAAAAAGTCCTCCTGTGACCAAATACTCACTATTTCAGGGGTCCACATGGCGCTTTGGCTCCTTTCACATTAGTGGCGGTATTTCCCACTACCCTGAAAAGCGATCCACTATGGATGGTGAAAGTTTTTTTTAGGCAATGAGGAGGTGATGCTGCCACCTTCTGATGCCTGGTATTTTTTTCCTTTTTTTTTTTTTTTTTGTGATAAGTCAATTTAGCATTGGCTGGTGGTTGCAGCATGGCCCATTCACTAACACGGGGTGGTCAAAGCATGGTAAAAACAAAAATCAATCACATTTTTTACCTCCTTCTCTGGCTGTGTGAAAGGAAAATATAAAACAATTTAAACATGCAGCATGTCTGTGTTGCTCTCCCATCCTGTGCACCTCATGAAAAAAACAGAAAAAAAAAAAAAACTGAGACCACAGCACAATCAGGAAAAAAATCAAAAAGATACTGGGATGCCGAACTTCACATATTTCCATTTCTTAATTTTGCCACAGTCAATTCATTTTACTGCTTGTTGTGCTTACCAAGAGAGTTCATTTACATATTGAGAATTCTGGCAGATCTCAGCAGGTCCCCTTCCTGATCTCTCTGAGAGGTGTACAAGACACATTATTTTGGTAAAAAAATAAAATTATTCTATTAATTCCAATAGAATACATAGTGCTACATTCACCGATATTTTACAGCAAGATGGTCAGACTACTCTTTATTGCTCACTGGGTAGTTCCTTTATGTAACAATCCTCCTCCAGTTGTTGTGCCGTTACAAATGGCAGTAGCCATAACAGGAGCCTTCAGTGGAAACTTCCATTATTTGACTTACAGACTGCATTCAAGCTGGGAGAAGATAATTTTACTTGTGTTAAGAGCATTTTATTTAATCAATAACAGTTTGGTGTATGGCATGCCAACACCGAGACGTCGCGACCTATCACGAAACGCGTAGGGCGGAACGCGCGGTGTGCTGACGTCACCACCCTCCACTGCTTGTTCTCCACACGGATGGGGTTTGCCTGTTTGCGGCCGGCCGGTGCAACAGGCTTAAGCTGTTCTTTTTTCCATGAAATGTGATTTTTTTTTACCTTTTGTCATGTTTTAAATAAACGCCAAAGATTTTACACTATCGAGGCATCTGTTTTCCTTTGCATGTTATATCAACCCCTACTGGTTCTTATGCTGTGGAACGTGCTGACCATCAATACTGTGAACACAGGGGCAGTCATTATCCTGTTGGGATTTAACACATGCTGTCTTAGGTCCTTCGTCATAAGGGACCAAGTTGCTCTGGTAAGCAGATCTACTTACTATATGGTGGTGGACTTCACTTCGGTCTTCAGATTCTGAGAAGAAAGTCTGGTTTATATTTTGGATCATCACAACTGATGTTATTTATGGACTTTTCACTCATAGTTTTATGAACTCATTTTTGCACTTACATTTTTTTTACATGTGGTCACTTAATTGTTGGCACAATTTAGAGTTTGTTGCACTTTTGAATTTTATTATTTTTCCACCGTATGAATTTATTTACAATACCTGTTTTATATATGTAATTACCCATCAATTAGAAGTAATTGATCACTAATCCTTTTCAGGTTTAATTTGAGGTTTAGTGCAACTATATATATTTTTTTCATTTTATTCACTGATTTTATGTTTTCAGGATAGTTGCTGCTTTTAACTAGAGCTTTAGGCATTCTTTATGCCAACATCTGTTTTGTATCCTAGCGCAGTTTCTTTTTTTCTTCTTTTTTCTTACCAAAATACAAATAAACAGCCATTTTGGGGTATGGAATGTTCGGTATGGTACTATTTTCAGTGCCATTATTCAGTATTGCCATTAGAGAACTAATCTTAGAATTTTTTTTTTAGTACAGGGATTAGGGATCTGTTTGGAAGTTAGGCCATGGTGTAAATCCCCAAGGCCCATTACAAGACAAAAGGAGAACGAAGATTTGCAGACAGTCCAAGGACCCCGAATGTGGAACGCATTACCAATCAATATCCGAACGGAAATGAATCACCAGGCCTCCAGGAAAAAACTCAAGACCCACCTATTCTGAAGGCCAAATTAGAAGGAAATGTATACCAAGTACCTTGAGGCGATTCAGTTTGCATTTGTAGCACTATACAAGTTTTTTTTTTCATTTATTCAAAGCAATATATGAATAAAAACAAACAAGAATCCAAGTTACTTGGTATTGAGATAACTCAACCATTCAGTAAAGGTTACTGATTCATCTGGATTAAACGGGATACCCAAGGCTAAGAGAAACTACTGAAATAAATTAAGTGATGGAGAAAAGGAATGCCCCAGAAAAACTGGGGCAGGAGAATCTACCACGGTATACCATATATTGAAAAATAATGAGCTTTATTAATGTATCAGAAGTAAGTTAAAATCCATTGTTAACCTTTAAAATCTATATTTAAGATTTAATATCTCAAAGATATGATGTGGGTTAAATGAGAGTTCTTTTGACCAGAAGTGAAAGAGTTAACATAATAACATTTATTATTGTATTGTTAAAAAGTCTATCTAATACACAGAAAATCTATAGTCTTAGAGACCCGGTTCACACTGGGACAACTCGTCAGGCGGCTGAGCTGCCTGACGGGTCGCATCCCATTCAATGCAATGGAACCGTTCTAATAGGAGCAACGCAAGTCGCTCCAACTTAGAAAGAGGTTCCTGCACGACTTTGGGGGCGTCTCGGAGCGACCTGCATTGACTTCTATGCAGAAGTCGTTTTGCTGGTCGCCTCTGAAGTCGTCCTCAGGACGACTTGCAGAGTCGCCCCCGAAGTTGTGCCGCGGGAGTGTGAACCGGCTCTTAAACAAGAAGGAAATAGTAGGTTAAACTACAATATTTACATGGAGGAATACAGAGCATATTCCTCTAAAACATTAATGTACAAACATGTTCAGTTACCATTAAGACATACCTTTTCCCATAAATACCCTTTAGTCCCATCCTCCTTGCTGCCGTTCCATACAGAGAGCTTTTCCTCCCGTCTCTGCCATGTATATCCCTGGCTGCTGATGTCCCATTGGTTGGCCTAGCTTAGCTGTTAATTGGAGGGCTTACTACATCTTTAATTCCTATACTTTGCACTTTAATGCAAATTCTTGTGGCTAATTTGGCCAGGAGATTTGATTGAATTTTCCCAGGAAGTGAGGTATTGATTCCAGGTTGGCATCTCTTCATTGCATATCCCAGCATGGGATCCTTTGAAGGGAGTATGTGTAAAACAATGAGTTTTGAATCTCCATTGTGTGTACACACAAGCCTCGGTCCTGCATAGTCTGCTCTTGCCCTTTTGCCCGGCTTTCATAGATGCAAGCTAATTGAAATATATTCATAATTACAAATATTTTACAGCTATTAATGGAGATTTCACATCAACCCATAATGCAACACCAGTAAATGTTAAATAACATAAATAAGGAGTTCATTCCCATCAGGCCCGGACTGACCATAGGGCATACCGGGCATATGCCCGGTGGGTCGGGTGCGCCCTGGAAGCGGCCCTCAGCGAGCCGCATGTCACATCTCCCCAGGGGGTGTATTCAAGCTAAAGCCAAACAGAAAAGAAAGATGGAGTCTGATATCCATCCAGTCAGTCCCTGCTGCCTCTGAGTGTGTACTGTACACTGATGTAGGGGTGACCTTCATTCCCTTCTCTCTCTTTACCTTTCTTTCTCCCTATTATCTATCTATCTTTATATATCTATATCTATCTTTCTTTATCTATCTATCTACCTTCTTTCATTCTTTGTCTATCTTCCTTCCTATCTATCTATCTATCTATCTATCTATCTATCTTCCTTCCTTCTCTTACTTCTTTCTATCTTTATCTTCCTTCCTTTCTATTTATGTTCCTTCCCTTCTTTCTATCTTTATCTATCTTTCTTTATATATCTTCCTTCCTTCCTATCTACCTATATCTATCTATCTATCTACGCATGTCACGTCTCCCCAGGGGTGTATTCAAGCTAAAGCCAAACAGAAAGGAAAGATGGAGTCTGATATCCATTCATCCAGTCAGTCCCTCCTGCCTCTGAGTGTTTACTGTACACTGATGTAGGGGTGCCCTTCATTCCCTTCTCTCTCTCTCTCTCTTTACCTTTTTTTTTCTTTCTCTCTCCCGATTATCTATCTATATTTATCTATCTATCTATCTATCTACTGTTATTCTTTATCTGTCTTTCTTTATCTATCTTCCTTTCTTCCTATCTATCTTCCTTCTCTTATTTCTTTCTATCTTTATCTATCTTTCTTTATTTATCTTCCTTCCTATATATCTATCTATCTTTAAATCTATCTTCCTTCCCATCTTTCTTTCTTTATATATCGTTCTTTCTCTATCTATCTATCTTCCTTCCCTTCTTTCTTTCTATCTGTATCTATATTTCTTTCTTCATCTATCTATCTTCCTTCCTATCTATCTATCTATCCCTATCTATATCTATGTATCTATCTTCCTTCCTTCCTTCCCTTCTCTCTATCTTTATTTATCTTTCTTTATGTATCTTCATTCCTATCTATCTATCTTCCTTCCCTTCTTTCTTTCTATCATTATCTATCTTTCTTTATGTATCTTCCTGCCTTCCCTTCTGTCTTTCTATCTTTATCTATCTATCTATCTATCTATCTATCTTCCTTCCCTACTTTCTATCTTTATCTATCTTCCTTTCTATCTATCTATCTATGTCAGGGCATCAGAACTGCCCGATCGCGGCCGTTTACCGCGCGTGCACGTCTTAGGCGCGCGCGCACGGACACGCTCCCCATCCGGCCAATCAGTGGCTTAGGAGGGCTATTTAAGCCATCCTCTTCCCCCTGTCTGGTTGCTGGCTTGTCACAGCTTCTGAGTGCATCTGATACTTACGACCTTCTGATCCTGAACCTTCTGACCTTTGGCTATTGTTACCGGACTGCTGCCTCCTGCCCTTGACCTTTGGCTTTGAACTATCGGACTTCCTGATCTCTCCAACCCTCCTGACCACGGCCTGTTTCCCGGATTAATCTTCTGCTTGTTCCCAGCTCCAGCTACCTGGACTTCCGGACTACCTCCGTGTGCTTCCTCGGCTGACCTCAGCAACCTGCTTCCGGTTCAATCTCTGCTCCCCGGATCCAGTCCTCGTCCGCCTGTCGGTACCGGTGCCTCCTGGTGCGTCCGTCCCTCTGTCCCCACTCCAGGGGGTGGATCGCGCTAGGTCGCAAAGGGAGCCGCCCTCAGCATCTTGGCCTTGGTGAGTTTATCCTTTAATAACCGTGAAAGTACAAACCAGCCAGAGGTCCGAGGCCGACAGGGTGCGCTCTCCCTTTGAGACTCTCTGCCAACAAGTCTCAGCACTAACTGACGCGGTACAGAAATTGCAGGAAGGCTATTTACAAATGGATGGTCGCCTCCAACAAATGGCTGTCACGCCTGGACCTGCGGCCCCTCCCGCGGCTCCAGCCACGGGAGCATCCTCCTCCCAGTCATCCCCAGGACCAGCGATGGTTGTCACCCAGCCAGAACCTCGCGTCCCAACACCTGAGCGTTTTTCTGGCGACCGCAAGAAATTCCGAGCGTTCAAGAATGCCTGCTCGCTATACCTGGCCTTACAAGCTAGGACTTTCTGTTCTGAAGCCGTGAAAGTAGGTTTTGTAATTTCTTTGCTCGCGGACGAGCCACAAGCCTGGGCACACAGCCTAATGGAGCGGAGGAGCCCAATACTGGACACTATAGACACCTTCTTTAAAAACATGTCTGAACTGTATGATGATCCCCTGCGCTCGGCCACGGCCGAAGCTACTCTCCACCAACTGAATCAGGGGAGGAGACCGGTGGAGGACTTCATTGCGGAATTACGCAAGTGGTCTGCGGACACAGGGTGGAATGAGGCCGCCCTGAAGTATCAATTCCGACTCGGCCTATCAGAGTCCCTCAAGGACGAACTAGCCAGAATTGATACACCTGCCACCTTGGACGCATTAATTCAATCAGCTACCCAACTTGACAGACGCCTACGAGAACGCCGATCAGAACGCTTTCAAGTAACTCGGTCCAGCTGGACCCCACCAAGGTTCCCTCCAGCTCCGCCGCCTCTCCCGGTTCCGCCCGCCTCCTCGCTTCAGGATCCGGAGCCCATGCAACTTGGTCTGGTCCGGGCTCCCCTCACGTCTGAAGAAAGGCAGCGTAGACGCCAGTCAAATTTGTGCCTGTATTGTGGTGGAGCAGGCCACTTCCTCCGCACTTGTCCCATTAGACCCAGTAAGTCTAAAACTCCATCCTCCTTCAATTACCACATTACCAACTTACCTCAGACTTATGTTGTCCTCTTTCTCTCCCTACAGCTCCGAGGGGGCGACCCGGCTGCCGGCCATCGTTGACTCTGGGGCCTGCAGCTGCTTTCTGGACTCCGCCCTGGCCCAAAAGCTGCATGTCCCCTGTCGTCCTAAGGACTCTCCCTTACAGATCCATCTGGCAGACGGCTCACTCCCCCGCTCAGGACTTGTTACCCAGGAGACCCTACCTATCTTTGCCATCTCAGATACCGGACACCAAGAATACCTGTGCCTGGACCTTATCCCGTCTCCACTGGCCCCCATCATCTTGGGGCTCCCATGGCTACAAGTACACCAACCCAGTATAGACTGGTGTGAAAAGGAGGTCAAATTCCCCTCAATCTACTGTGCTCAACATTGTCTCGTACCCATTAAACCCGCTTGTTCTACCTTGATGACGACGTCAAAAGACTTTCAATGTGTTCCCTCAGTCTACTCAGAATTTAAAGATGTTTTTGACAAACAGCAGGCGGAACGCCTTCCTCCACACCGGTCATACGACTGTCCCATTGACCTGTTGTCTGGTTCTAAGATTCCCTTCGGGAGAATCTTTTCTCTATCAGAGACTGAATTAGTAGCACTCAAGGCTTATATCGACGAAAACTTAGAAAAAACGTTTATTCGTCCTTCTTCCTCTCCAGCCGGGGCAGGAATCTTTTTCGTCGAAAAGAAAGATGGCTCCCTCAGGCCTTGCATCGACTATCGGGAGTTGAACAAGATTACCATCAAGAATCGGTATCCGTTACCCCTGATCCCGGAACTGTTCCAGCGATTCCGTTCAGCCCGGGTCTTCTCCAAACTCGACCTCCGGGGGCCTACAACCTTGTCCAAATCCGGCCCGGGGACGAGTGGAAAACAGCTTTCAGGTCAAGGTTTGGCCACTTTGAGTACTTGGTGATGCCTTTCGGTCTCTGCAACGCCCCTGCCACTTTCCAGCACCTGGTACACGTCATCTTCCGCCAGTTCCTGGACGACTTCCTGGTCGTCTATCTAGATGACATCCTCATCTTCTCAGTCTCCCTTGAAGTGCACCGGGTCCACGTTAAACAAGTCCTGGCCATCCTTAGACAACACAAATCATACCTCAAAGCGGAGAAATGTGAATTTGAAAAGACCACAATTCAGTTTTTTGGGCTTTATCATCTCAACCAATGGGATATCCATGGATCCACAAAAAGTCAAAGCAGTCCAGGACTGGCCAGCACCGACCGACAAGAAGGGGGTACAGCGGTTTATTGGCTTTGCCAACTTCTACCGAAGATTCATTGCCGGCTTTTCCTCCACTGTGTCCCCTATTACCAAACTAACCCAGCAGGGGTGCCGTTTCCACTGGTCTCAGGAAGCACAGGAGGCATTCACAAAACTCAAGACCTTGTTTTCTTCCGCACCTGTTCTAAAACATCCAGACCCAACCTTGCCTTTTCTCCTGGAGGTGGACGCCTCGGAAATTGCTATCGGAGCTATCTTATCGCAGAGACAGGGACCCTGTAGCTTACGCTTCACGAAAACTCAGCGCTCCAGAAAGAAATTATGACGTCGGAGACCGGGAACTATTGGCCATTAAGTTTGCACTGGAAGAATGGAGATATCTCCTGGAAGGTGCCCTTCACCCCATTCTGATCTTTACGGACCATAAAAACCTGGAATACCTACGATCCGCCAAACGCCTAAGACAAAGACAAGCTCGCTGGGCCCTGTTCTTCACTCGTTTTCATTTTCACATTACCTTCAGACCGGGGTCAAAGAATGGGAAAGCAGACGCCCTTTCCAGAATGTTCACCGAAACGCCCGATCCACTGGAACCTTGTACCATCTTAACCCCCAGTAACTTTCTATTAATCTCTCCAGTTGACCTTCTGACCTCTCTTAAAAGGGCCTCCGACCAATGCACCGACCAACTGGCACTCTCTCTGGAGAAACAAGACGGCTTACTATGGTCACGGGGCAAAGTCTTTGTACCTGCGGAAACAAGGCAGTTAGTGCTAAGCACGTTCCACGACCACAAGCTGGCGGGCCACTTTGGAGCACGGAAGACCTCGGAGCTGATCGGACGCTCCTTCTGGTGGCCAAAGTGGAAATTAGACTGTAAAACCTATGTGTCCTCTTGTACCCGCTGCCAGTGCTGTAAGGGTCCGAACACTAAGTCCTGGGGCCTACTCAAACCTCTCCCTGTTCCAGAACGCCCTTGGACAGATATTTCAATGGATTTCATTGTGGATATGCCTCCTTCCGAAGGTTTTACTACGATCCTAGTGGTAATTGACCGACTGTCCAAATTAGCACACTTCCTGCCCATGATTGGTACACCCTCTGCGGCTGAGACAGCCAAGATTTTTTTTAAGGAAATCATAAACCTCCATGGGGCACCCAAGAGCATAGTGTCAGACAGGGGTGTGCAGTTTACTTCCAAGTTCTGGAGGGAGCTCTGCAAGTCACTTGAAATTAAGGTCTGCCTCTCGTCTGCCTACCACCCGCAGTCCAATGGCCAGACAGAGAGGACCAACCAAACGTTGGAGCAGTACCTCCGTTGTTTTTGTTCATCATCCCAAGACGACTGGGTATCTTTGCTGCCATCGGCAGAGTTCGCCTACAACAATTCCGTTCACTCGTCTACTAACCAAACCCCGTTTTGGGCCAACCTCGGATACCATCCCTCCTTCCTTCCGGACTCTATTCCCGAAATATCGGTTCCAGCTGTCCAAGAACGCATAGCTGCTATGCAACAAAACTTCCAGAAACTCCAGGAGACCATGGAGCAAGCCCAAAGAAGTTACAAAAAATTTTACGACAGGGGGAGGAAGGAGTGCCCGGACTTCGAAGTTAGGGAAAAGGTCTGGTTATCGGCCGCAAACCTCAAACTACCAATTCCGTCCCGGAAACTCGGCCCTAGATTCATCGGCCCGTTTAAGATCAAGCAGAAAATCAACCCCCTGGCTTTTGAATTAGAATTACCAGACTCCTACAGGATCCAGCCTGTCTTTCATGCATCCCTGCTCAAGCCTGTCATACCAGACACTTTCCCTGAGAGAGAAGAACTCCCACCTCCTCCGGTGGTGATCGAAGGAGAAAAGGAATTCGAGGTGGAATCCATCCTGAGTTGTCGAAAAAGAGGGAGGCAACTTCAGTACTTAATCAAGTGGAAAGGTTATCCCCCTGAGGACAATTCCTGGGAGCCTTCCAGAAATTTACATGCCCCTCGGCTGATCTGAACTTTCCATCGAGACCATCCGGAGTTGATGGACAGTTTGGGCGTCCGGAGCCCGCCCCTTGGGGTTGGGGCACTGTCAGGGCATCAGAACTGCCCGATCGTGGCCGTTTACCGTGGGCTCGGGCGCGCGCGTGCACGTCTTAGGCGCGCGCGGTATAGGCGCGCGGGGCGGGCGCGCACGGACACGCTCCCCATCCGGCCAATCAGTGGCTTAGGCGGGCTATTTAATCCATCCTCTTCCCCCTGTCTGGTTGCTGGCTTGTCACAGCTTCTGAGTGCATCTGATACTTACGACCTTCTGATCCTGAACCTTCTGACCTTTGGCTATTGTTACCGGACTGCTGCTGCCTCCTGCCCTTGACCTTTGGCTTTGAACTATCGGACTTCCTGATCTCTCCAACCCTCCTGACCACGGCCTGTTTCCCGGATTAATATTCTGCTTGTTCGCAGCTCCAGCTACCTGGACTTCCGGACTACCTCCGTGTGCTTCCTCGGCTGACCTCAGCAACCTGCTTCCGGTTCAATCTCTGCTCCACGGATCCAGTCCTCGTCCACCTGTCGGTACCGGTGCCTCCTGGTGCGTCCGTCCCTCTGTCCCCACTCCAGGGGGCGGATCGCGCTAGGTCGCAAAGGGAGCCGCCCTCAGCATCTTGGCCTTGGTGAGTTTATCCTTTAATAACCGTGATAATCTATCTATCTATCTATATATCTATCTATCTTTCTTCCCTACTTTCTATCTTTATCTATCTTCCTTTCTATCTATCTATCTATCTTCCTTCCCTTCTTACTTTATCTATCTTTTTTCTTTATCTATCTTCCTTCCCTTCTTTCTTTGTCTATATTTTTTCTTTATCTATCTTACTTCCCTTCTTTCTTTATCTATCTTTTTTATTTATCTATCATCCTTCCTATCTATCTATTTATCCACCTTCCTTTCTTTCTATCTTTCTATCTATATCTATCTTTCTTTCTCTCTCTCTCTGTCTATCTATATTTCTTTATCTCACCCCACATTCCATCATTAACCCCCGCGCCACGCCCGGGCTGCTCAGTTTAAAATGCCCGGGCCTATTTTTTGTCCCAGCCCGGGCCTGATACCCATCATACCCAATAGTTGGGTATGATGGGGATGAACTCCTTATTTATGTTATTTAACATGTAATGGATTTTAACTTACTTCTGATAGATTAATAAAGCTCATTATTTTTCAATGTATAGTATACTGTGGTAGATTCTCCTGATGGTTTTTCCGGGGCATTCCTTTGCTCCATCACTTAATTTATTTCATGGTGTAAGGCAAGCCTTGGTCACCAATACTGGTGCTGTCATAAGGTGCATAATTGCAGTTACCCAAAGCTGTTTTATGGGTTGCTTCGGCACCTAAAACACTGCAAGTTCAAGTTATTTTGGCATTCCTCTGGAACTACCATGTAGATCCTAAAATTAAGAACATCTGCTTCCATCCAAGGCTTTTGAATCAGGTGTTTGCTTCAAGACAGACCCACTTAAAGCGGTTGTAAACCGCATATACAATTTTTTTTTAATGTAAACCTGCAAGGCAAAAGGCATATTCAGCTAGTATGCACCGCATACTAGCTGATTATGAAATACTTACCTCGGAATGAGGTGAAGAACACTTACCTGGTCCACGCCGAGCGAGATTTCATCTTGCTCCGGCGTGTCTTCCGGGTATCGCCGCTCCAGCGCTGTGATTGGCTGGAGCGGCAATGACGTCACTCCCGCGCGTGCGGCAAGAGATTTCAAATCGGCAATGGGTCGGCGGCTGCCGGTCCTTTCGCCGTGGACATCCCCTGCGCATGCGCTGCTGCAATCAGTGGTGCATTGCGAGGGGAATATCTCCTAAACCGTACAGGTTTAGGAGATATTCTTTATACCTGCAGGTAAGCCTTATTATAGGCTTACCTGTAGGTAAAAGTCTAAAAGTGGGTTTACAACCACTTTAAGAGTCCTTTCACATAGTGTGCTGTGCCCTGTTCACAGATCCCTTGCTGAATTGTCGCTGAATGGTGATGATTTCAATTTTGAATTAGTACGCCTAACCAGCGGACCGAAATCCCCGCATGCGTCGAATTGATTCGACGCATGCGTGGAAGCATTTTACTTCCTTGTTTGCGCAACGTCGCGGCAAAAACGTCACCGCCACGTCACCGTGTTGTCTGTCCGTGGGGATTTTGGTCTGATCGTTTGTACACACATCAGACCAAAATATCCCAGGGGACATGTCCGATGAAAACGGTCCACGGACCGTTTTCATCGGACATGTCTCCTCGTGTGTACGCGGCCTAAATGGAATGAAAACAATATGTTAATAAAGTATACGTATGTGACAGGTTAAACATAAAGCGTATCAAAAAATGTGTCACTGTAATGAAGTGCTGGGTGCTACACGTTCCAATATCACCCCAAAAAGTGCTCCAGTGTAAGAAAGGACATGCTCCTTGATACAACAATTAGCCAAACGTAATGGGTTTTCATAACAGAGATCAAACACAGCCTGTAATCAATCTCCACAGCAAAGTCTTCCCAGTGAGCATGTCTCCACAGCCGTCTCGCAGCGGCGTAGACCGTTCTTTGGGCTAGATCCACTCACCACAAGAGCGTGTATGTATGTAATGTGAACAGGGAGAACCCTCATAGTGTGAAACAGTTTAACAAGTTCATTGGATAAAAAGAATCAAACTTACATTGAGGCACAGAAAAAAAAAACAGTAATATAAGCCAGCCATGGTGTCACCCGTCCTAGCAGCTACGATGATGCCACAAGTGCACTCCATCTAACACGTTTCCCTAAAACTGACGTTTTCTGGCATCTTCTGGGATCCTCTGGGAACCTGGTATTTAATGGGTTTAGTTCCGCTTTACAACTGGACTCCGGCAAAAAAAAAAATCCTATGTAGAGGGGCTGTGACCAAAAATTATGGGTTAACTGCTCATTTTATTCTAAGGAAGAGGACAGTAGAGATATACTGACCTGATCCCCTCATTCTCCCCGCACCAGGCCCGCCCTGCACCTCTGCACTCCAGAGGTCTTAGAAATGGACTGTTCCTGGCATCAGCATGCTCCGTAGACAGGAACAGTCCACCGCTGGTGGGGGAGCAAATGATTCTGGAGGATCTGCGGATCAGGTGTGTACAGTATAAACTTTGGGCTCACCCTTAGAAAATACAAGCAGCTGACCCTTGCTGTACAAGCATAGCCTGATTGCATGGGAAAGAAAAATTGCCCAGAGTTGGGCTTTAAGTCACCTTAGAATTACTTTAAAATAGGTGCATCTCGGTGCTGCTGATCTGCTGCAACTTGTTTGTTGCTATTTTCTGTCTGCATGCATTTACTCCAGCGATGGCTGCATGGAATGTTTCAGAGTGGGTTTTCTGATGGTAACAACAGTAGACCATTCCTGTATAATGTGTGCGTAAAAAGGGACATTGTAGTTTTCATTGGAAGCCAGTGTGATAGGTTGATCATGCATGAAGACAACTGAGAGACAGCCGTTGGCAATCCATAACAGAAAGTGCCTGCACAATGGCTTTTTATAGCAGCATTTCCAGGTTTTATGTTAATGAAAGCTTAAAATTAAGTTTTTCTAAATTACTTTTGAAATTACATTAATGTATTAAAGATTATGAGATTTTAGTGGTTGGGCTCATTCGCAAAGGCAGTAGGCTGTACTGGCTCTCTCTGAAGTGTGATCTGTGGTGGGTCATTTTTCCAGAGGTGGTTTAAAGCTATCTTACAGGCATTAAAAGGGTCATATGGCTGCTTCTTGAATGCTGTTTTATTTTTTCAGTCCTAATGGGGATTTTACCATGAATACCACACTTCAACTGCCAGAGGCATGTTTGGCATGCAAATGTGGCACAGTCCAATTGACTTTGATTAGTTAGTTTGACAAACTCCACATTCTCACCCACAGCAAAAGATTAGGGGTGCCACTCTGGGCTTCTGTCTGTCCAAATCCGGTAACTCCCACTGAGGGTGCAGGCTAGGGAAGAGCCCATCTCAGCTTGGTGAATGCAATATGAAGAAGGAACACCCCAGGAGGCTTAGTCATTGGTGGCGTAAAATGCGTTGGGGGGCATGACCTTGACAGAGCCTTTGCTGAAACTTCTTTTAGGCGGAATTCACACTTGCTGCGGCTGCGGCTTCCAGGTGAATTGGTTTGTGCCTGATGGGAACTCCAGTCAACTGCTAGCCCCGGCCCGCCTCCATGTATATGAATAGAAGAAGAAATGGCTGCACATCGATAGAAATCCAAATGTCGTTTATTGATCACACAAATTACATCAAAGGACACCAACACACAGGTCTTATCAACGCGTTTCACACAGTATAATTGTGCTAAATCATTACAAAGACATATCCTGCTAAGAACACTTATATAGAACCGCCCCCTCTAAACACAGGTGTTCAGAGGGTGGTAATTGGAAGCAGGACACAAGCTTGATCAATTGTTCACTTAAGCCTCATACACACGATCGGATTTCCATCGGACAAATCCGTGGAATTTTGTCCGAATGGCATTGGCCGTGAACTTGTTCTGAATACAGACAGCAGAACTTTTATAGCCAACATTCAGGAAACAATGTGGTTTTTCTGCTCTTTAGCACCACTCTTTGGGCAACTTTTGCTAATGTTGTCTTATGGTTAGCATTGGTTTGAAGCAGGTGTGTGTATTTTGGATTTTAATCCGACAGACTTGTGTGCACACGATCGGATAATCCAACAGAACACATTTGTTGTCAGACAATTTGAGAGCATGACTATCCAACACTTGTTGTCGGAAATTCCGACAACAATTGTCTGATGGAGCATACAGACGGTATGGACAAAACCCTTCCATCACACAATTGTTGTCGGAATATCCGATCATGTGTACGAGGCTTTAGACCAAAATGCAAGTCTTGGTCTGAAGTAAACATACCATTAACAAGCGCGATATACTAATCAAAAATGAATCACAGCCGCGGCTTACAGCATGAGGTCCGGTGCGTCCCTGTACACTAATTTAAGTGCGAATCAGGTTGGAATTTCTGCCCGATTTCACACCTGATTTGGAGCCAAAGACGCACAGGATCCTTCTGTAATCCGGACCATGGCCACCCCAGAAGTGGCTCCATTGAGAGCCGGGCACACTTTCCTGTAATGCGAATTTAATGCAGGGAAATCCACATCCAATAAGCATAAGTGTGAACCCAGCCTCACTATAAAGACTGTTGTGGTTACTATTGAGGCTTTGTGGTTGTATGGCACCTTGGTTGCTTCTTCTTCATATTATAAATTTCATATGCTCATATAAAATTGCCACACTGCGAGGCATCATGACCCAAGCATTTGCTACTGTATGTCCACTTGTAGGTGGGTGGTCGGGAGACAGTCGGTAAGAACATGGATCAAACACCAGTTTTTACTGTTGCTGCTGTTAAAAGTAGCCTAAATTTACTAGGGGGAAAAAAAAATCACCCAAACATTTAAATCATGTGGCAATCAAATTTAAAATATCATTGATGGTAACAATGTATCATAATGCATCAATCTGAAAGGCTCCATTGCTTACCTTTAATCTTACCTGTACTTCCTATAGAATCTGCATCCACAAAGGCTCGGCTCGACCTGCCACTTCCACTCCCGGTTTCCCATTGTTGCCTATTTGGCATTCTTGCTGCCAGTGTCTTGCCCGAGCGACCATGGCTGTAGACTGTTACCAAATGCGGAATGACAGTAACAATCTAAAGCCACGGTTGCCCTGGAAACAGCAGATTGGGAAAATATCTGGTAAACTGCTACAGTAGTAGATTCTTCAGTTACAGTCATGAAATGTAGATTTGTCACATACAATTTTTTTTTATAGTACTTGTAGTACCGATATTTATTCTCTTTTGTGTAGCTATCAATAACTTTCTAAACATTTAAAATTGATGATAAATCATTGTCACATTTTTCTACAAAGGAAAAAAAAAGGGGAAGTTTATATGTCAATGTTAAAATAAGTGCCATGCTGTAATAACTATGTACAGTTTAATAAACATGCCTCCAAGCAAACTAGACTGTAGGAAAACTGAATGATAAATGAGAGCACAGTAAATGGATATCAGAAAATATCTATTAGTTAAAGTGGATTTTCAGCCTCTAAATAAAATTTTAAATGTCAGCAGCTACAAATACTGTAGCTGCTGACTTTTAATATGACACTTACCTGTCCAGGGATCCCGCACTGTCCGCTCCCTGATGCTGATTCAATGGCTCGGGTGCAGGCACCGCCATTGCAACCAAGGGAAACCAGCAGTGGAGCCTTCAGGCTTTACAGCCGGTTTCCTACTGAGCATGCGTGAGTCACACCGCACTTTCTGAATGGCCCCATCATCTTCTGGGACACACACAGGTCCCAGAATGTAGCAGGGGGGAAAGGAGTAGAGGGCTGATCCAGATGCAGAAATGATGATGTACCTCGCCGCGGAGACATTAGGACAGAAGTACACATTTGTACACTTCAAAAGGTACAAAACAAAATTTTTTTTTGTCTAAGGCCGCGTACACACGATCAAATCTGTCTGCTGGAAACGGTCTGCTAGACCGTCCCATCAGACAGATTCGATCGTGTGTACGGGCGAGCCGACGGATTTGGCCACCCGACAGATTTCAAAGCATGCTTTGAAATCTGTCGGGTGGGAACCCGTCCGCCCGACATGTCTGCTGGTTAGTACACTTACCAGCAGACATGTCATCTCGCACCGGCGCCGAATGGATTCGGCGCATGCGCGGAACTGTTTTACTTCCTGGTGCGGTGATGTGGCGGCGTCAACGTCACCGCCACGTCACCGACACGTCAGCGCGCCGTCTGCTAGTGGGGATTTTGGTTTGCTTGTGTGTACACGCGAGCAAACCAAAATCCAAACAGACAGATTTGTTCAAATCGGTCGGACAGACCGTTTTGAACAAATCTATTGCCTCGTGTGTACGAGGCCTAAGACCTATGCCCCGTACACACATCGAAATTTCCGATGAAAAAAGTCAGACGGACTTTTTCCATCAGAAATTCCGACCGTGTGTATGCCCCATCAGAGTTTTTCCATCGGATATTCCGAGGAATTCCATCAGAGTTTAGATGTTCTCTTATACTCCGATGGAATTCTGTCGGGATTCCGATGCGAGTTTGGCCGGGCAAAAGCCCGATCGTGATCACAAATGTAAACAAAGTAAACAAGGGGGTCACTTTCAGTTCATCGCTCTCCTCTCCTCACACCGATCCAGCGTGAAAGGAGAGGAGAGCAATTAGAGACAAACTGTGTGCTTTTTAGTTCCCAGCAGTGCCCAATAGTGCCCAGCAGTGCCCAATAGTGCCACATCTGTGCCACCTCTGTGCCATCTGTGCCCATCAGTGCTGCCTGTGCCCATCAGTGCCACCTGTGCCCATCAGTGCTCATCTGCGCCACTGCAGTGCCACATCAGTGCCCACCAGTGCCACACCAGTGTCACCTTTGCCCATCAGTTCCACCTGCGCCACTGCAGTGCCACATCAGTGCTGCCTGTGCCCACCAGTGCCGCCTGTGCCTACCAGTGCTGCATGTGCCCACCAGTGCCAACAGAGCCACATTTGCCCATCAGTTCCACCTGCGCCACTGCAGTGCCCACCAGTACCACCTGTGCCCACCAGTGCCACCTGTCTACTTTCCAAAATAGGTCATTTGGGGGGTATTTGTATTTTACTGGCTTGTTAGGGTCTCAAGAAATGAGAGAGGCTGTCAGTACATCAGGTGTGATCAAATTGATCAATTTTCAGTAATTGGCACCATAGCTTGTAGACCCTATAACTTTCTTTTTTTTTTTTCTCATTTAAGTGTATTTTTGTGCGTGAACTCGAGAGAGAGGAGCCGGACTGCAGGAGTTGGGAGTAGGCAGACCCTCCCCCCGGAGGCAATCGCCATCCTTCTCCATGCCCCTGGTGGCAATGGCGGGTGTGAAGGGGGGCCTCCCACTCACCCCGCCCTACCTGCTCCTCTTGGGAGCCCAACTGGGGCCCAACGGGACCCCAATGGGGCAGAGGGACTCCCCCTATGAGGGAGTGAGGGGGCCTAGCCCACCCAGCCAGCCCCATAGGTCCTTCGCCTCTCTTTTATTTTAGGAGACCGCATGGCCAAAGTGCGTGTGTTTTTAACCAATTTTGTGTGCGTGCAAGTGTGGTGGTTTTTGTGGGGGGGGGGTGGGCGTACTAAGCACAGGCGTACCTAGCATAGCACACCCACCGGGAGCCGGGCTGAGACCACCAAACTCAATTCACATGTAGCCGAGACCGGGATCCGAATCCTTGGCTGCAGAGGTGAATGGCTTGTCAGCGCAGTGCCAATCACGTTGAGCCACCACAGTTCCGACCCTATAACTTTCACCCAGACTAAATAATATCCAAATTTTAACCAAAGATATGTAGCAGTATACATTTGTGGCCAAATTTATGAAGAAAAATTTATTTTTTTGCAAAATGTTAGAAATAGAAATTAAGAAAAATTATTTTTTTTACCAAATTTTCGTTCTTTTTTCATTTATAGCGAAAAAAATGAAAACCACAGAGGTGATTATTTGGGGCAAACACACAGTCGGAATATCCGATGAAAAAATTCCGTCTGACTTGTTTTATCGGAAATTAGAGAGATCTCATTATGCCAATCCATTTACCATCCTTTCACCTGACACGCAGGTTTTTTATCTGGCTGTGTAAGGTGATCTCCCCAGCACTGAGTCATCTCTGTTCACTTTTATGAAATAAATAAAAGAATATAAGGAAAACTCCAAAGAGCCTTATTAAAACCAATACTAAAGGTTACATTTGCAATGGGTTCTATAGTTTTTTTCCCTTTGTGTACATATCCACATTTGTGATCAATATGTTGATTGTTGAACTTACATATTTATTTGAACTCTATAAAACTGTTTTCTCTCAATATTTTTTTTTACAGCCTTACAGAGATGTAGTTCTTGTGCTCATGGACCAGTGGCTGCACCATCCACTGTGTTAGCACCCGTTCACATGAGTTTTGGTCTCTGAAGAGCAATCCACACTCAAATTGTTCCTTACCGCCTGCTTTAACCCCTTGATTGCCACGCTAATGTAACACAGGGGGTAGAATTCCTGATGTGGCTGTGAATCATCGGGCTGTGATATGTGTACACCCCTGGCCACAGCCTCTATAGCTAAAGGGTGTCGCAGCTGAGGGTCAGTAAAAGCGCAGCTCGTCCACAGGGATCCCCCCCCCCCCCCCCAAGTGCTAGTGTGAATGAGCTTTCAGTGGTATTGGTCTGCAGAGAGGTTTTTGCTGATGCCACAATTTTGGCTTGTGAGGTTTTGACGGGGGTAGTTTTTACTGTTGGCAAAGAAATCACTGGCAAAACAATGCAGCAGTTAGTGTTAGGCTTCACCAAACGCTAACTTAACCCAACTAGGACCTAAATGAAATCTTACACCTTTTTATACCTTTATAGTTCTGTGCCTGTACATGTTATGATTTGTGGCTAATTATAACCTGGAAATGCCCAAAGCAATATACTCCAAACCTTCATATGACAGTTCTCTATACGGACAAAGCTTATTTATACTTCTCAACACTGGTTCACACTGTTTGGGGTGGTTGCGAGTTCAGGGAAAACAGACGTTCCCGCAGCCGCAACCACCCGTGGCCAAAGCGTGGTGCTCTGTGGAGACACACAGGGCTGCCATTCATTCTTAATGGAACTCCACACATCTCAACCCACAGCGTATGCGTGGGAACCGCAGGAAAATTGCATGGTGCTTTTGCTGTGAAGCACCCAAAACTGGTGTTCTTAATGCTAGTTCACACATTACAGCACATGGTGGGACTTTGGATCCTCAAATTCTATTCTCATACCTCCCTATGTCGCTCTTTGGTTGTACTGATGGCAAGTCCTGGACCCCCTCCACAACTCCTGGTCCAGACACTGTGTGGTGGGTACTCATCATTTTTGTTATTAACCACTTGCTTACTGGTCACATATACCCCCCTCCTGCTTAGGTGAAATTTCTGCTTCCGGCACTGCGTCACTTTAACTGACAATTGCGCAGTCGTGCGACGTGGCTCCCAAACAAAACTGGCGTCCTTTTTTCCCACAAATAGAGCTTTCTTTTGGTGGTATTTGATCACCTCTGCGGTTTTTATTTTTTGCGCTATAAACAAAAAAAGAGCGACAATTTTGACAAAAAAAATCAATATTTTTTTCTTGTTGCTTAATAAATATCCCAATTTAAAAAAATTAAATAAAAATTCTCAGTCTAGGCTGATACGTATTCTACATATTTTTGTAAAAAAAAAAAAATCGCAATAAGCGACTGGTTTGCGCAAAAGTTATAGTACCTACAAAATAGGGGACAGAATTATTATTTTTTATTATAAATTTTTACTAGTAATGGCAGCGATCTGCGATTTTTATTGGGACTGTGACATTATGGTGGACACTTTTGACACAATTTTGGCGCCATTCACATTTATACTGCGAACAGTGCTATAAATATGCACTAATTACTGTATAAATGTGACTGGCATTGAAGGGGTTAACACTAGGGGGTGAGGAAGGGGTTAAATGTGTACCCTGCATTGTGTTTTAACTGTGTGTGGAGGGGGACTGACTGGGGGAGGTGACCGATCTGTGTCCCTATGTACACGGGACACAGATCGGTCTCCTCTCTCCCTGACAGGACGTGGATCTGTGTGTTTACACACACAGATCCACGTCCTTGTCTCTGTAACCACCGATCGCGGGTGCTTGGCAAACATCGTGGCCGTCAGGCACGCGCATCAGCATCTCAGTGATGTGGCGGGCACGTGTGCGCCGCCATTGCTCATCTGCCCCCCAGTGGCTGGAGGCCGTATATAATTGCCCTCCCGGCAATTGGGAACCACACTGTGGCCGTATTAAGTCGTACGGCCGTCAGGAAGTGGTTAAAGGAGAAGTATGGAATGGGTTAAATAACGAGTACATATCACATTAGTCACATATCAGCTATTCTTTTTTCCTACCTAATTTAGTTTTTACAGCATGTGCACATGAACTTTTCTTCAGCTGGCAAAAACGGTCCAATTTTAGATTGAAATTGCACTGAAAGTGCACATGGAAGTGCAGTCGTTGTAAAACTGAGGGTAGATCTTAATGTCCCCCTCGGATCTACAGCGACTGCACTCCTAAGTGTACTTTCAGTGCATTTCCAAGTGCACTTTGAACTTGTAGTGCAAAGTGGATTAGCCTTTTGTAAATAACCCCCACTGACTGATCTGACAATGGTAAAATATTTATAATAAAGGTTCCTTTTAGAATGCTATTTCTCTGTCATCCAATAAAGTCAACATTTTCTGTGCTAAAAATGTCTGTACATCTGTAGGTTTATGTTTAGATAGATTTGGGGTGCTTTTCCTCTTCCTTTAGTTATTATGTAATATCAGTGGTACACTGCACATTGGATCTGTTTAGATTTTCACTTTTTATTGCCTTCTGTCATTACATTCATGCTTGGGAAGATTCCACTCCTATCCATATGCCCCATCTGTTTCTTTTTACGTCTGTCTCTCAGAAAACACGTACCTTGGAATCGACGCCATCAATAAATGTTCTATTTTAAAGGGTTTAATAATAGTATAATAAAAGAATGGAGGTTTAACCCTCACTGATGAACACAGACCTATCGGCCGGTCGAATTCATTTTTACATGATATAATTCTAAATGTTGTTGCAAATTTTTTCCACTGCTGCCTTCTTGACTATTTGTATGACATAATGAAACAATTTCATTTGCATATTAATATCAACACATGCATAGTTTTGCTTTCTTTCCATAGCTATGTAGCGCCCCCTTACTTTCTGTAGGGGCGTTACACTAAAGTTAGTGGGGAATGGGAGAGTTACGCAGCTCCCATTCACAATTTGTCAAATTTCAGGCTGCTGTCATTTCAGAACTGTCCTGTAGGTCAGTCTGCGCTCCATGGATGTGTTCTTACCCCTGGGCGGCAGCTGGCGATAGAGGGGTTCTGGCAGACTCGTTTTCCTCAGCAGCCAATCAGAGGGGTTGGTTCCCTCGCTAGGGCATGCTGGGGGAGGCTATATCTGGGGCAGCCGCCTTGCTGCTGGGTCCCAAACCTTTCCTAAAAGGATCTCAAGCTGGGAGCTGTACAGTGGGGGATCGGCTTGAGGCGAACCCGGAGGCAAGTGATCCAATAGGGCTTGAACCAACCATCACGGATGGTGACCGGGAGATTGACAGGTACACTTCAACTGTTAACCGGTGACCCTAACTAAATTCACTGGGAGGACTCGCTTATTCCGGATCACGCTCATTCAAGTACTAGGCCTGTGGCAGAGGCCCGAGCCAGGCCTGTGGCAGAGGTCTGGTCCTCCCAGCGTTTGCAAGTGACGCCTCGGCTGCCAGGCCTGTGGCAGAGGTCTGTCCGGGGGCACTTTACCCACTCTGACTAGAGTGGCGACGAACTGAGAGCATTGCTGAGAGCAAGATTGCTCTCTCTTCTTCATATCCAAGGCCTGATACTCAAGTTCTCTCTATGCTCATCAACCTTTCCTGTCCTGTACTGTTGATGTTGGCCATGTTGGGCCTTGGAATAAAGCATTGAAGAAAACCCAACTAAAGACTGGATATTCGCTCTCTATTTCAACTCAAATATCACCCCTAAACACCTGCAAGGTAACTCAACACGTCCCTGCACAGGGTGCAGAGACCGACCTGTCATCTGCCTGACCAGCGGGGATCAGCGGAGCGATGCACACAGACACGGACTGTGTGAAAGGGCCCTTAGACTAAAAATAAATTGAAATTTGATTTTAAATTTCACACTGGTCTGTATTGCATGTTCATACCTTAACCACTTAAGGACCGCCTAATGCTGATATACGTCGGCAGAATGACACGGCTGGGCACAATCAAGTACCTATACGTGATTATCAAATGCCCAGCCGCGCCTGCGACCTGGTCCGAAGCTCCGTGACCGCGGCCACGGGAGTCCCATGCTCGGTCCCCGGAGCTGAAGAACGGGGAGAGGTGTGTGTAAACACACCTTCCCTGTTCTTCATTGTGGCGCTATCATTGATCGTCTGTTCCCTGATATAGGGAAAGGCGATCAATGACGTCACACGTCCAGCCCCGCCCCCTAAAGTTAGAAACACATATGAGGTCACACTTAACCCCTTCAGTGCCCCCTAGCGGTTAACTCCCAAATTGCAATTGTCATTTATACAGTAAACAATGCATTTTCATAGCTATTTTTGCTGTGAAAATGACAATGGTCCCAAAAATGTGTCAAAATTGTCCGATGTGTCCACCATAATGTCGCAGTCCTGAAAAAAAAAACACTGATCGCCGCCATTAGTAGTAAAAAAAATATATAATAATAATAAAAATGCTATAAGTTTGTGACCAAGTTTAACCTATTAGCTCCAAACTAGGTGGTTGGAAGACCCGGCCACAGTGTGTTCCCATTAGTGGTGGCTGGAATCTCCCCAGGTCTCCCAAGCCAAATTCTCTCTGTACAGTCTTAAATGCTAACTTGTCTTCGGGAATCTTAATGCAGGCTAATAGCCAAGGTTTATGTATGGTCCTTTTCTGTTCTGGTTTTGAATCGTATCTTCTCAAATTACTTTTGGATTAATGTATCTATTTATTTTTTCCTTCTGGCCATGTTGGCTCTAGCGGGACACATGTTCCCACACTTGTTTGTTTCTTGTTTCTGTAATATGTACTTTCTTTTGAAATAATAAAAATTTATTGAAAGAAAAAAAAAATGCTATAAAACTATTCCCTATTTTGTAAACGCTATAAATTTTGCGCAAACCAATCGATAAACGCTTATTGCGATTTTTTTTACCAAAAATAGGTAGAAGAATATGCCTAAACTGAGGGAAAAAAAAGTTTTTTTTTATATCTTTTTGGGGGATATTTATTATAGCAAAAAGTAAAAAATATTGCATTTTTTTCAAAATTGTCGCTATATTTTTGTTTATAGCGCAAACAATAAAAACTGCAGAGGTGATCAAATACCACCAAAAGAATGAGCGTTCCCATTCGTAATGAATGGATTTTCGTACGACTTTGTTAGTATTTGTACATTGGTATCAATTCGAACATCTGAAAAGCTGAAAGAACCAAAGTATGAAAATTACGGAATTACGAATAAGCAAAATAACGACAAGCGAAAATACGAACGAATGATTGGACAATCTTACTAAAATACGAAACACCGAAAAAGCAAAATAGTGAAAATGACATCTATAACGAACAATTTGCATTCCGTATTTTAAATCCTTTGTCTGTTCGTATTTTTATTTGTATGTTCGTATTTTGTGTGTTTTGTAAATCCGTTTCTTTGTCTGTTGGTAAATTTGTGTACTTGTATCGTTCTTTCGAATGGGCACTGGGCAGTGTAGTTAGTGAGTGATGTATCTTACTTAATATCTTAGCCAATCAGCTTATCTCTTTTGTGCTGAGTCACATTGTACAGTGTAAAGCCTCGTACACACGATCGGACTTTAAACAAACTTTTCCATGTATTTTTGTCTGAAGGGAGTTGGGCAGACTTTTGAAACCGAAAAAGTTTGTCCGATAGAGCGTACACTCGGTCGGATTTTTTGGAAAACGCTCATTTTGACGTTTGTTGGCACAAAGTCCGACCGTGTGTACGGGGCTTAAGAGAAAGTATATCTTAATATGGATTAGCCAGTGTTGCTATGTATTTACGAAAGTACAAAATTACGAATTCATTAAACGAAAATTATTATCTAACAAAATTACGAATTTCAAATCAACGAAAATAAATTAGACAGAATTCCGAATCATTCAGTATAAACGAAAATAAAACTGTTACGAAAATATGAACGGGTCCGAATAGGAAAACTTGCATCTTACGAAATTACGAATCTTTACGAATCTACAGAACGAGACGAAATGGAACAAAAAAAATAAGAAAATTTTTGTTGTGCACATGTCTAATATTTCCAGGCACACTGAATCTCTAACTTTATCAATTTTTTTTTTTAAGTATGTATTTACAATTCAAAAGAAGGGGGGAAAAATATTGCGCTAACCAAAAGAGAATTGATTTTTATTAAAATAAAAATAAAACGAAAGCAGCTACACTACAATATGACAAATATTGAACAGTGATGTGGGAAAAAATGTAGCGCTGTGATACTATAGAGACAATGGCCCAGATTCACAGAGCAATTACGCCTGTCTAACTGGTGTTAGACAGGAGTAATTTCGCGCGCCGTATCACTAGTTTGAATCCTCAAACCATGATACGGCGGCTTCGGGCTTCGATCCGAGAGGCTTACGTCTTCGTAAGCCTTCGGATCTACGCTGCGATATTTTTGCGGCCGCTGGGAGGAGTTTGCGTCGTTTTCATGCGTCGGGATATGCAAATGACTTTTTACGGCGATCCACGAAGGTACGAGTGTCCCTCGCAATTGCCTACGTCATTTTTTGGCTACGTAATGTTAGAGGAGCTTTTTGCTGGTCTAACAGTGCGTAACCCATGTAAAGTATGGCCGTCGTTCCCGCGTTGATTTGAAAATATATATTTTTTTTTAACGTAACTCGTTCGGGAATAGGAATGTACGTAAACGACGCTACTACGACGTGACGACGTGTTTTTGCGCAATGCACGGCGGGAAATTAGCGAACGGAGAATGCGCAGTTCGATCGCCGCGGGAACGCGCCTATTTTAAATGCTTTACGCCCCCTACTCGCGCAGATGGATTGCGACGGGAGAAATACACTACGCCGCCGTCGTTTACTGGACAAAATCTACCTGGATTCCACGTAGAGCCAGGTAAAAAACGGCAGCGTAGTGTATTTCTGATACTCTACGAGAGTCTAATTCTCTGTGAATCTGCCCCAATGATTTCTCTTGGTGGGTGCTAAATCAATAATCACTGTACTGAAACAGTGATAAAGTGTCAAAAAAAAAACAAATAATGGTGAAGTAGGTGAATGAACTTGGTGCTGAAATAAACACCAACAAAAAAATATAACATTAGAAAGTCCATCCAAAACTGGTGAGATGAATAGATGGTAGAATGACCATCTGGATCCTCAAAGACAGAATATCACTTTCTAAATGAAGATAAAATTGCGCTTACCAGAAAGCGTGGATCTGCCTGTCAGCGACAGCATATCCCTAAGGCATGAACACTCACGGGGCACAATCTGCTCGGCTTCCTCGGACTGGATCGAGGATGGGATGTATCTTCAATGAAGAGCCATGGAAGCACGATGTCCCTTTGAGGGGTGAGATGGGTGGAAATAGAAGACTCCAAACAACATGTAGGGGAGAGAAGGAAAATGCAGCCCCAATGGTGCAGGTCAAAAAATATAGGTTTTATTTGAATAAAACCAGAGTATACATTAAAAGGGATCACAAAATATATAAAAAGGGGCAATATGAGAAATGGTAAAAACCATCCCTACGCGTTTCGTCCAAGAGGGACTTCAAATGGGGAGTCTTCTATTTCCACATATCTCACCCCTCAAGGAGTTCATTATTATCCCTCCACATCCTTTGTGAGCAGACATCTTGGGATAATCAGGACATCATTCCGGGACATCGTGCATCCATGGCCTTCCACTGAATATCCATCCCATCTTCGATCCAGTCCAAGGAAGCCGAGCAGATTGTGCCCCGTGAGTGTTCATGCTTTAGTGATCTGCTGTCGCTGACAGGCAGATCCACGCTTTCTGGTAAGCGCAATTTTATCTTCATTTAGAAAGTCTTTGAGGATCCACGTGGTCATTCTACCATCTATTCATCTCACCAGTTTTGGATGGACTTTCTAATGTTATATTTTTTTGTTGGTGTTTATTTCACCTACTTCACCATTATTTGTTTGTTTTTTGGCACTTTATCACTGTTTCAGTACAGTGATTATTGATTTAGCACCCACCAAGAGAAATCACTGTCTCTATTGTATCACAGCGCTACATTTTTTCCCCACATGTATTTACAATTACCTTACGATTGTTATTAGGAGACAATGTTGCCAGCATTGTGTAATATTTTTCCCCGTCATCTCTCTACTGAAAACCTGAGCGTTCTAATCTGCATGTACTGTATATATTTAGCTTCTCAGGCTGAAGTAGAATTAAAATTTCACCGGCAATTTTTAGTCCTGCAGTGACGAGTTTCAGAGAGTGCCTCTGTCAAACAGACAGTCTCCCACGCGGGCTGCCATGTGAAACATAAAAGGATATTAATATAGCTGTCATGATTTGGGGAGCAGTTGATCATTCAAAAAAAATTATATTTATTAATTGAAGGAAGCATGCAACTGGAAGTGACATTCCGTGGCACCTCATCACAAAAAATGAGTAGCAAAAAAAAGCCATCAGCAGCAAGAATGTGCTGCAATTCACAAACTTTTTGCAAAAAAAAGAAAGCAGCCGGCTGATTCCTCCCAGCGAAGAGACTCACACTGTCAACTAGATGACAGTTTGATCTTAGCAGCTGCAGCAAAATGATAAATCCTGTGCCAGGGTAGCACTCCGTCATCATTATCCCTTCCAAGCAGTCTTCCTCTCTGAGTACAAGTCTGTCTTCATCTCGGACACTCTAATCTGACTCTCAGTCAATTCCTTGTTGTGCTACCACTGTTGTAAATTAAAGTAGCACTGGTTGTGAAATAGTGACTGTAAACAAGTTGTTGTTCCAAAAGAGGAAATGAGGAACTACTCAGTGTCTGCAATGATATCAGGATAGGATGAGATTGCAATTAAATTCAGACAGTTGGTCATTGTGATACCCACATCTAGGAATGGGAAAAGTTGGGCTAGGAAAGAAGCACATGATGCCAAGGCTTTTATCATTTAGCCTATTGATACTACTTATGACATACATCATTTTAAACAGATGACGATAATCATATAGTGGTGGACAAGTGTGAGCACTATTTTATGGTGTGGAAGAGGAGACCATAGGCGTGCGCACGGGGTGTGCCGGTTGTGCCCAGGTACACCCTAATCACCCTTTACAGCACAGATTGCCCCTACTTTTCTGGCTTCCTCCTTCCCCCTGCAGTGCTAGCAGCTTCCCTCCTTTCCCGCCAGCTGTTGCTGCAAGGATGTTTTAGGATAAGTGGAGGAAGGGGCCGGTAAATATGTAATTGACCATCATCTTCCCTTTCTGAATGAACATTGTGAGTGATCAGTAGTGTGTGTTTGAGCTTTGGCGTGCACACCCTAATGCTATAGACTGCGCACACCTATGGAGGAGACAATGGTGGTGACGAAACAAAATTTGTCCGGTTCATCAGGGACCGGATGAATTTTGGTCCATCTATGGGCAGGCTGGATCTATTGATCATGAGCTCTCGATCAACTTCTGCACAACCAGCAATTGTTGCTTGGACAGGGTCGTCGGCCATAGCCAGGGGTGCTGATGAGTGTTTTCTGATGGCAGGGAAGTCTCCCTACTGTCAGAATACAATAGCTCCAGGGGAGGATAAAATTCATTGATTCCCCTATCCACACATTCGAGGTGCATGGGGAAATCGACTAATTTTCTTTTGTTCAAAGGGGCTGCCTAGTTTTCCAGAAGGACATCTGCTTCCAAAGTGAACAGATCTGACACTGGTAATGATGCTGAGCAACAATAGTGTTATGTGGAGACTTCTGATCTGGCACATATTCAGGTGACATCTGTGGCAATCCAGGCTGTGGCTATTCAGGCACACATTTTGGATCTTCAGAGCATTCAAGCACAGACTGGGGAACTCTTTCTCTCGTGTAACTCTCTCTTCCTCAATTTAATCAGTTGTGGTCTCAGTCAAAAGCCCTAAGGCCGCGTACACACGACCAAGGAATTCGACGGGCAAAACACATAGTTTTCCCCCGTCGAGTTCCTTGTTCGGCTGTCGAGGAACTCCTCGAGCTAAATTTTCCCATTCCGGTAGGGGAAAAAAAGACATGCTCTCTTTTTGGCTCGACGAGTTCCTCAACAGTTTTCTCGGCGAAAAGTGTACACACGACCGGTTTTCTCGGCAGAATACGTCTCCCATCAAGTTTCTTGATGGATTCTGCCGAGAAAACCGGTCGTGTGTACGCGGCCTAAGAATTACCTCAGCTGTCACTTCTCATCAAGTCTTTTGTAGGGACCCTGACGTAAGTTGGAATGTCCCTATTCTGAATTTAGTGCTACAGCTAGGCTGCAATAAGCCATTCACACTTTAGTGATTTGCTGATTGTTTCCCTAATGCCACGTACACACAACCGTTTTTCATGACATGAAAAATGCAATTTTTTAAATTGGTCATTAAAAACGATCGTGAAAAATGGGCATTAAAAATTTAGAACATGCTCTAATTTTTCTTGTCGTTTTTTTACGTCGTGAAAAACAGTCGTGTGTAGGCTTTGACGATGGAAAAAAACACACATGCTCAGAAGCAAGTTATGAGACGGGAGCACTCGTTCTGGTAAAACTAGTGTTTGTAATGGAGATAGCACATTCGTCACGCTGTAACAGACTGAAAAGCATGAAGACTGAAAAGCGCAAATCGTCTCTCACAATACTTTTACTAACACGAAATCAGCAATCCAAAGCGTGGCGCCATCTGAATGGAGCTTCCCCTTTATAGTGCCGTCGTACATGTTGTACGTCACCGCACTTTGCTTCGCTTTTTTCACGATCGTGTGTATGCAAGGCAGGCTTGACAGGAATCACGTCGAGAAAAACTTTGTTTTTTCTAGGACATTAAAAAACGGTCGTGTGTACGAGGCATAAGCCCCTGACTACATTCAACATCCAAAATCCAATTACCCTACCCTTCTTTCCTGGATTTTTTAAGGCAAACCCTTAAAATGTTCTAAAAGTTACTGGCCCCCAATTTCCTTTTACCCTCACAACAAGCCAAAGATTCCTCCCTGAGAGTTGCTAGCCCACTTAGTCATCTGGGGGCCCTCCCCATCTGCCATGGGGTAAGGGGGTGTTAAACCTTTTGGAGGATAAAGTTTAAAAAAATAACATTGGGTTATCTGTTTTGTGTGGGAAGCTCTGCCCTCTTACCACAGCCTTATTCAAAAAGAAATGTCTGATCCCTACATCTGAAAAGATTACCCTATCCCCTCCCTATTACATGATCATCATACTAATGCATCCGCCATCACTGGCAAAACCACTACCTCTGATAGCAACAGCGGCCACAGCAGTTTAACACATAAAATACATATTTGCCAGATGCCATAGCAAGCAGAGGATCAAACCTAAGCAATCAGCATCTTAAAAACATGGTAACAGCCTGGAGGGTCCCGTGATCTCAAACTTCTGAAGCTTATCTAATGGTAACCTCATAGACTACTGGATGAGCAAACTGCCAGAGCTGATCTGGTTCAGTTTGCCAGCCGGGTCCCCAGCTGTCCACCATCAGCTGTGCTAACAAAAATAATTAGTAGTTCAACAGGTTCTGTCATCTGCAGTATATTTTCTTTTTAGGTCAGGTGCTCTCCTTTACCATTGCTTTTCTGGTCTCGGTTATTATAAAAAGGTTCAGTATTACCTTCTATTCACACTACATAGTTACCCCTATGCCGTTGGCAATCAAAAAACAAAAACAGACAAATTTTATTCTGCCTCATTGTTGGCATCTCTTCTGGTTTATTGCCAATGCTGCTTTTAGTTCTACTGTCAGTTATTTTCATGCCTAGCTTCCTTAGTATAAGGGCCCATTCACACTACTACGACTTCAAAATCGCACAAACTTACCATGACTTTGCGGCCGCAATTTTACCACGCTTTTGCCACGATTCGTGGCCGCAATTTCAGGGAATACCAGTCTATAGAGCTGAATTTTCATCGCACATGGTTCAAACTCACACAGGACCCTTTTTTAACGCAGCTTAGATTTGCAACGCATTGATGTGAACGGCACTCATGGAAAACGATGTTAGTAAAATTACTTGCAAATTTGAGCAATTGCAACAGATCAAATTCACAATAGAATTCGCAGCAGTGTGAACCAGCCCTGAGCCCAGGTTCACACTGGGCTGCGGGAGTGAAGCCGTGCGAGTTCAGCTGAACTCGCACAATTTCACTCCCGCTGGCAGTCCCGATTTCGGCTGCAATTTCAAAGACATCTGTGTCAATGTAAATCGTGGCTCGAAATCGCAAAAAAGTAGTACAGGAACTACTTTTTGAAATCGGTGCAGCGACGCAAATGCGGCATCGCACTGATTAGGACGGTGCCATTGCCGACAATTGCCGGAAAATGGTGCCAATTTGAAATGCGATTTGACATGTCAAATCGCATCTCAAATCGTACCCAATGTGAACCAGACCTTACACCTAAAAAAGGAAATTGGCAAAGGAAAGAGTAATCCAGCAAGATCATCTACATCTATAGATCTTTGTTGTTTAACCTCAATAAGCAGCAATTGTGTAATTTGCCATGAAAACGCCTGAAAATCTGTGAATCGCTGCAGAATATTCTATCATGCACAGAGGGGCAAACTGTTGGTAGAGGGGATTTTAATAAGTTTATCTCCAATCAAAACAATCATATCTTCTGTCTGTCATAATTCTGACTTCCAGAATAAAGTTCAGTTAATACTCTTAGTCCATGTTTTTTTTTTTATAATATAAGAAAAAAAAATAAAAAATGTATATATATATATATATATATATATATATATATATATATATATATATATATATATATATATATTTAACAGTATTATTATTACTGTAACTATTCAAAAAATGAATACTATTCTAAGAAGTAATTTTGAAAGTATATAGGTTTTATTGTATTTTAATACTGAATATTTTACCTTCATTAATTAAATAATACAAGTATCATTTATGAAACTAAAGTCACTTAAAATTCATTAGCCGAAAAGTAAAATGTTCCTGAAAACTGATACAAGACAATATTTAACTAATGACCTACTACTCTTGCTACACCTTGATGATACAACCCAAAAACGTTCTGGTTTGGGGGTCTCGAGGGTGAGTGGAGAGGGTAGCCGGTGGTTTTCCACCCCCTCTCCTTACAGGCCCTCATATTCACTCCCCCCAACACTTTTTTTTCCTTTCTTTCTCTCCTCCTTCTTCTTTACTTTTTATTTTATTTTCCCTTCCTACTGTAATAGATGGGGGATATTGGGTGGGGGCAGACTTAGTGGTCTACTCACCTTCCCATCCCCCCATAATATATGCAATAAATAGAAAATAAGTTGGGGTAACCTGGAGGACCCAGTGTTCTTGGTTGGTCTGATGTGGCTACAGATAAGAGAGATACCAATCCCAGCAAAGAATATGCATTCACACCCTCTGAAAGAATATATGAATGTATAGGTAATTAGGATGCATCTATATAGGATTTAAGATTAAGGGTTCTGTTTTTAGTATACAAATGTCTATTTTACTTTTTACCCAGTCTTGTTTTGTAGATATCCCTTTAAAGATGTCCTCTGTATTACCTGCTTAAAAATTCTAAGAAAAAAAAATGTTCCTGCAGCAACACTGCTTATCTAAAGGTACCTTTTGTTTAACCACTTGCTTACTGGGCAAATAAACCCCCTTCCTGCCCAGGCGAAATTTCTGCTTCCTGCACTGCATCGCTTTAACTGACAATTGCGCGGTCGTGCGATGTGGCTCCAAAACAAAATTGACGTCCTTTTTTCCCCACAAATAGAGCTTTTTTTTGGTGGTATTTGATCACCTCTGCGGTTTTTATGTTTTGTGCAATAAACAAAAAAAGAGCAACAATTTTGAAAAAAACACAATATTCTTTACTTTTTGCTATAATAAATATCCCAATTTAAAAAAAAAAAAATCTCAGTTTAAGCCAATACGTATTCTTCTAGATATTTTTGGTAAAAAAATTAAATCGCAATAAGCGTAAAGTGACTGGTTTGCGCAAGACAAAATAGGGGACATAATTATGATTTTATTTATTTATTTTTACTAGTAATGGCGGCGATCTGCGATTATTATTGGGACTGCGACATTATGGCGGACTCATCGGACACTTTTGACACATTTTTGGGACCATTCACATTTATACAGCGATCAGTGCTATAAATATGCACTGATTAGAGTATAAATGTGACTGGCAGGGAAGGGGTTAACACTAGGGGGCGAGGAGGGGGTTAAATGTGTTCCCTACTAGTGATTCTAACTGTGGGGGAAGGGGGCTGACTGGGGGAGGTGACCAATCTGTGTCCCTATGTACAAGGGACACGGTATCGGTCTCCTCTCCCTGACAGGACATAAATCTCTGTGTTTACACATAGAGATCCACGGTCCTGCTCAGTTACTGGGCAATCGCGGGTGCCAGGCACGCGCATCGGGTTCACAGTAAGGCGGCGGCTCTGAAAGATGAGGACGTCATATGAAGTCCTCTCAAAACAAGACAGCTATCGTGCCGTCGTCAATTGACGGCGGACGGTAGTAAGTAGGTTAGAGTCCAAATAACCTTAAGTTAAATTAGCTAAATGCTGCATCTTTCAAGATTTTAAAATCCAAAGGTGTTCAAAGCAATATTTGTTTTCTTTAGAAAGAAGCCACAGCCTCAGCAAAACCCTATCTCAGGCCTGCATGCTGCAAAGTGGGACCCTTGCTCTCTGTATGGAAGCAGTGGTCTCTCTGCAGAGGTTTGACACAGGGTCAGACCTACAGCTCTGCAATCAGCAAAAGCTGACATTCTCTGCTAATTGGAGAGCTCTAGCTCTGACCCAGCGGGGGGCATGATGGAGAAACCACTGCATTTACATGCTACAGCATACTGGCAGGGGAAAGGCTTTTCTGCGCAGGCTGTGGCCGCAGTCTTAAGGAAACAAACTGCAAGACCTTGAACACCTTTTGCTTTGATGAAACAGGAATGTGGATGATTTAAATGGAAAGTTTAGTTGGGCTTTAAAGGGAATCTGCTACAATGCAAATTATGTTCCCAATCAGGCTCTGTGCCAAATATGTGTTACATTCAGTGAACAGATTTACAAGTAGATATAATGCCGATGAAAAAGTGTGTTTCACATTCATTGAAAAAAATACAGCTTCCATCGAAGCCTAAATCACAAATTAATTGCTTTATGAAACATTTGCTTTCTAGAATATTTATAGATCATTTTATTGAGGCTAGGTTAAAATCCGTCTTCTCTTCCTATGACTTGATAAAGGAGCACAATGGTTGAACACATTACAGGGACAGATTGAATACCGATACTTGTACATTCTGGTCCCCATCTGGCTCTATGGTGAATGTAGACTGCCAAGTACACACAGTGTGGGTTAGCATTGCAGCGCATTTCAGGGATGAAGCTGCATGCAGATTGTGTAAAGTAAAATGCATTACAGCACTGACTTACCCTATGTGCATAACAGTCTACATTGTCTCAGAGAGGACTGGAAACATTGTCATTCAGAAGCCATAGACCAGTGATGGTGAACCTTGGCACCCGTAGATGTTTTGGAACTACCTGCTCCAGCGTTCCAGCGACGTGACGGCCGGGGCTCCGCTCCTCTCCCCCCCTCCCCAGCCGGCGTCCTCATCGTAACTGTGGGCCTTCGGCTTCACGGCCGGGCACTCACTGCGCATGCGCGAGCGGCACTGCGCATGCGCGCGGCCCGTCGCTGATTGGACAGGCGATCGCATGGGACCTGTCATGTGTCCCAGGCGATCGCCTACAGGGAGGGGCTGCTGTAGGCAATTAAGCTTAATCGCCTAACCAGCCCCTCGGCGAAAGGAGGAAGTGGGACAGTAAGTCCCACTCCTCCTGAAGCCCCCACTCCCCCCCCAAAAAAATGACAAATGTGGCATGTAAGGGGGTGAGGAGTGGGATAAGCGGAAGTTCCATTTTTGGGTGGAACTCCGCTTTAAGCGACTTGGTAACCGGTCACCAGGGGCAGACTGACAACTCATGGGGCCCCCGGGCAATAGGAGATAATGGGGCCCCCAGGCAATGGGAGATTATGGGGCCACACCGTATACACACATACAGTATACACACACACACTGAAAAGGTACTGGAGAGGTGGGGCAGCTATAATCCGGTGATTTTTTTTAAAACACAGATTTTTAGAGACTGTCCCTGGTTTTACGAAGGCTGGCAACCCTGATGGGGCCCCCTAGTGGCATGGAGCCCTCGGGCAGTGCCCGAATGGTCAGTCCGCCCCTGCCGGTCACTGAGTGAAGCGGGTGGATGGCAGCCCACTCAGCTCTATAGAGCCCACTCTACTCTCAGCACACCAAACTCTCAGGTAATAGAAGTCAATGGCTCAGTGCAGGTAATCCGCGGGTGCGTTTCTCTGCACATGTGGATCAGTTTGAAAGCAGCCCAGACAGTAACCACTGCAGAACAGATATGCCCATATATACACTGTGATTTTAGTAATAAACTTACCTTTAATAACCGTATTCTATTCTATTTTATTCCATTCCAGAGCAGGAGGTCGCGGGCCATATCAGAGGGCTCCGCGGGCCACATGTGGCCCCCGGGCCACTGGTTGGGCACCCCTGATCTAGATAAAAGGCATAAAGCTTGCATTTACCAATCTGCATTGGTACCAACATGTTTAAAATGTTAGATAAAAAGTCATAAAATAGGGTGGAGGAACAAAAACAAAACAAAGCTCTTCCCATTCATGATTACAGTAAGGATTTCCTAAATGACGTAATGGAACCTAATGACATGATAAGAAGAAGTGGCATGCACAGTAATTAAAAAAACAACATAAAGCATTTGCAATACAGACACTAATATATATATTGGACTTCTTAATATACTATACTAAAGGCATTTAAAAAAATGTACTTACAAACGGTATACGCAACAGTTAAGCACGGAGGGAGCCACCACTACTCCTCACTTTTGAAAATTGTCTTCACGTTTATTATTTGGGAAGCTGCGTAGGGCTCTATCCACGAGCTACTTTAATTGTTTTGGTAGCGCTGCATTTTTCTCTTTTTAGTTACAGTTAAACATTGCTTCCCACATACACTATATTACTAAAAGTATTGGGACACCTGCCTTTACACGCACATGAACTTTAATGGCATCCCAGTCTTAGTCCGTATGGTTCAATATTGAGTTGGCCCACCCTTTGCAGCTTTAACAGGCTCAACTCTTCTGGGAAGGCTGTCCACAGGTTTAGGAGTGTGTCTATGGGAATGTTTGACCATTCTTCCAGAAACACATTGGTGAGGTGAGGCACTGATGTGGACAAGAAGGCCCAAATTGCAGTCTCTGCTCTAATTCATTCCAAAGGTGTTCCATTGTGTTGAGGTCAGGACTCTGTGGGGGCCAGTCAAGTTCCTCCACCCCAAACTCGCTCATCCATGTCTTTATGGATCTTGCTTTGCGCACTGGTGTGCAGTCATGTTGGAACAGGAAAGGGCCATTCTCAAACTGTTCCCACAAAGTTGGGAGCCTGAAATTGTCCAAAATATCTTGATATAATGACGCCTTAAGAGTTCCCTTCACTGGAACTAAATGAGCCAAGCCCAACACCTGAAAAAACAACCCCACACAATAACACCCACGTCACCAAATAATTTGGACCACTGCACAAAGCATGGTCCATAAAGACTTGGATGAGCGAGTTAAGGGTGGAGGAACTGAACTGGCCTGCACAGAGTTATGACCTCAACCCGATAGAACACCTTTGGGATGAATTACAGTGAAGACTGCGAGCCCTTTCCTTCTAGTCTAACCTCACTGATGCGTTTTGTAAGAATAGTCAAACATTCCCATAGACACACTCCTAAACCTTGCGGACAGCGTTACCAGAAGAGTTGAAGCTGTTATAGCTGCAAAGGGTGGGCCAACTCAATATTGTACCCTACGGACTAAGACTGGGATGCCATTAAAGTTCATGTGTGTGTAAAGGCAGGCATCCCAATACTTTTGTTAATATAGTTTATATACAAATGTCTAGTTTTCCTGGTGCAATGCTCTGCTCATCAACCAGCTTCAGCACCATGGACAACGGCTTGTCATTCATACCCTATTAATTCCCCGTACAAACGATCAGGCTTTTGCCCGGCCAAACTCACATCGGAATTCAACGGAATTCCATCGGAGTAAAAGAGAACATGTTCTCTATGTAAACTCCAACAGAATTCCTTGGAATATCCGATGGAAAACCTCTGATGGGCATACAGTACACACGGTCGGAATTTCCGATGGAAAAAGTCTGGTCATTAGCTTAGGCTTATGACATCATGCACAGCTCTCTCTCTCTCTCTTGTGAGTTTGTCAGGTAGGGAGGGGGGGTGAGTCATAAGAGGGCCAATGAGAGCTGCAAAGCTGGAGGTGTGTGTCTGTGTAAATCCAGGAAGTGAACAGGCAGCAGCTTCAGCTGCCCACAGTTAAAATGGCTGCAGCCAGACTCAGTGGAGGGAGATTTCTGCTGCAAGTACAGTATCACTGTATATAACACATAATATGCAAAGTGGTTGGAGGGAAGATTCAGAATGGCAAAGATGTTTTTATTACAAATTATGGGAGCAGACTGCAGTTCCTCTTTAAAGACCAACTTTGGACACAACACAAAAACCCTTACAGTCCCCCACTCCCCTGGCATTGCAATGGTTAAAGTGGTTGTAAACCCAACCACACACCTTGCACCTACAGATAAAGTAATTACAGGTACCAATGTCTACGGCGTATGCATGCTGTAGACAACGGCGCACTGATAGTGCCGTTTTTCTTAATGGCATTAATGGGGTTAATGCCGGTCCTGTGCGCATGCGCGGGAGTGACGTCAACGCCGCTCCAGCCAATCACAGCGCCGGAGCGGCGATAACAGGAAGAAGCGACGAGGTGACATGGCGGTGGACAGGATGGAGGAGGACTTTGAGGGTTTCGATCGCAGGTAAGTGACACATAATGTGCTAGTATGCTGTGCATACTAGCTCATTATGCCTCTCTCTTGCAGAGGTTTTTTCTTTAAAGTGAAAGTTTTACTTTCTCTTGAAATGCTCATTAGGTCTAGGGGGTCACAGAAAAAGCTGCTCTGGTACTCTACTCCTTCCACCAAAGCTCCAGTCTTGGTATACAGTGCAGGGCCATTCACCCTGTATTGTACATGGTGGGGGTGAATGTGAGACCATGGCCAGGAGCAGCTAACAAAGCAGCAGAGGAGGCTGTGGCAGACTTGCTGCTATAGGTGTGTGCAGCCTATTGCATTATCGTGTGCACCCCAAAGCTCAAACACGCGTACGTGTGTGTGTGTATGTATATGGTGTCAGTAGAGCAGTGGACTAGTCAGTAGGGTAGAGGTTGATATCAGTAGGGCAGTGGATGGTGTCAGTAGAGCAGTGGATGTGTCAGTAGGATAGAGGTTGGTATCAGTAGGGCAGTGAATGGTGTTAATCAGTAGAGCAGTGGACTAGTCAGTAGGGTAGAGGTTGGAATTAGTAGGGCAGTGGATGGTGTCAGTATAGCAGTGGATTAGTCAGTAGGGTAGAGGTTGGTATCAGTAGGGCTGTGCATGGTGTCAGTAGAGAAGTGGACTAGTCAGTAGGGTAGAGGTTGGTATCAGTAGGGCAGTGTACTAGTCAGTAGGGTATAGGTTGGTCTCAGTAGAGCAGTTGATGGTGTCAGTAGAGCAGTGGACGTGTCAGTAGGGTAGAGGTTGGTATCAGTAGGGCTGTACATGGTGTCAGTAGAGAAGTGGACTAGTCAGTAGGGTATAGGTTGGTATCAGTACAGCAGTGGATGGTGTCAGTAGAGCAGTGGACGTGTAAGTAGGGTAGAAGTTGGTATCAGTAGAGCAGTGGATGGTGTCAGTAGAGCAGTGGACGTGTCAGTAGGGTAGAGGTTGGTATCAGTAGGGCTGTACATGGTGTCAGTAGAGAAGTGGACTAGTCAGTAGGGTATAGGTTGGTATCAGTACAGCAGTGGATGGTGTCAGTAGAGCAGTGGACGTGTAAGAAGGGTAGAGGTTGGTATCAGTAGAGCAGTGGATGGTGTCAGTAGAGCAGTGGACGTGTCAGTAGGGTAGAGGTTGGTATCAATACAGCAGTGGATGGTGTCAGTAGAGCAGTGGACGTGTCAGTAGGGTAGATGTTGGTATCAGTAGGGCAGTGGATGGTGTCAATCAGTAGAGCAGTAGACTAGTCAGTAGCATAGAGGTTGGTATCAGTAGGGCAGTGAACATGTCATTAGGGTAGAGGTTGGTATCAATCAGTAGAGCAGTGGACTAGTCATTAGGGTAGAGGTTGGTATCAGTAGGGCAGTGAATGGTGTCAATCAGTAGAGCAGTGGACTAGTCAGTAGGGTAGAGGTTGGTATCAGTAGGGCAGTGAATGGTGTCAATCAGTAGAGCAGTGGACTAGTCAGTAGGGTAGAGGTTGGTATCAGTAGGGCAGTGAATGGTGTCAATCAGTAGAGCAGTGGACTAGTCAGTAGGGTAGAGGTTGGTATCAGTAGGGCAGTGAATGGTGTCAATCAGTAGAGCAGTGGACTAGTCAGTAGGGTAGAGGTTGGTATCAGTAGAACAGTGGACTAGTCAGTAGGGTAGAGGTTGGTATCAGTAGGGCAGTAGACTTGCATTTAAGTCAATGGGAAACAATTTTGCATTGAAGCCAATGGGACATGATTTTGCATTGAAGTCAGTGGGACGAAATTTTGCATTGAGGTAAATGGGACGCAATTTTGCATTGACACGATTTTGCATTGAAGTCAATGGGACGTGATTTTGCATTGAAGTCAATGGAAGGCATTTTTGCATTGCAGTCAATGGGATGCAATTTTGCATTGACGTCAATAGGGGGCGATTTTGCATTGAAGTCAATGGAAGGCATTTTTGCATTGCAGTCAATGGGATGCAATTTTGCATTGACGTCAATAGGGGGCAATTTTGCACTGTAGTCAGTGGCATGCGAATTTGCGCTTGAAGCTTTTTGGAATTGACTGAAAGCAGTTTGAAAAAACCTATAACTCATGAAAAATCGATGAAAAATGTACTGGGTATGTTGTTATCGATCAATAATGTGTCGATAATTAGGAGACACACAATGATATAATGATGCCGCTATCACATGCACACTCAGCAGATCTTTGGAAATCCAATTTTTTTCTAATGATTTTCTAACTGTATATGGCCAGCATTACTGATAGATCACCAGATGAGAAAAAAAGAGACGAAAAAATAAAACAAATGCAGTCCGCCACATCTAATAATCGGTAAAGTGCAATATAATAAATGTTTGCCTAAAAGACTTCCTATTACATTGATGACACATATCCATGGCTACAAAGTTGCTATTTACATTCTTAAAACTGAATATAAACAATTGAACTGTAATCCATCAAAAAGCAACATGAAAGTGACAATACAAGCCTAATAACAATGTATATCTATACAGAGTGAAGACACCAATAGGAAACTAGTTTTCTTGTATCCTATATGGTAAAGCTTCCAGCATCCGTGTGCTGACTCTTGCGCCCCCTTGTGGCCGTGACGGAGAAGTGACAGTCATACGTCAGTAGCCATGACTGTAGACTGTTACTGTTCCTATAGCACAGTTTCACAGTAAGCAGTCTAGAGCCAAGGTGCCGATGCAATGACCGATAGATAGCAGAGCACGATCACTGGTGCAGGGGAATCTCCAGCCTCTGGGATAAGGATGAGCACAGAACAATAGCTAGGACTGAGTGTTTGGATGGGGGAATGTGGGTGGATGCAGAGCTAGGTCTGCAGTACATATGACTTATATGAGCGTGGGTGCCTTCCAGTGGAATGGAATGACATGCTGGGGGCTGGATGACTTCCTGACAACAAAAAAAGAATCCATTGCATCCTCCAATCCATGTAATGAAAGCCCCTCCTGGTTGGGATTAGCCTTTCCAATGCACCCAGCACTTACATTGACCATCATATTATCATCTTCAACATGCCAACATTGCACAGACACTTCAAGAAGTTTTTATCCATTTCATTTAACACTGGCAAATGCCATGAATGAGGAATAAATGTGATATGATATAGGGCAAGATGTAGAGTGGTATCACAGCAAACATTGGCATCATCATTCATTGTTCTGATTGGAGGACATGGAGGAAAGGTGAAATGGAGATCTTTAGGTCTTACCGCACTTTGCTCTCTCTGCATTGCCCCCAATACAGTGTGTCAGCAGAATTCAGCATAAAGAAGAAAAGAAAAACATCCTATATAAGGTGTATTATATATCTGCTGATAAAGGTTTATGCTGCAGTTCACATCATTATTGGCATTAAAAATGACAGTATAGAAATAAAATAAGGGATGTGACAAAGCTCATAACTTTGCATTAGAAATTGTTTGTTTCCTGGACATTTTATTACTGTTAAAAATAGTTGTTGCTACAGCTTCCTATACCCATGTAGATATCCTGGGGCACTGTCCAAAGCCCATAGCTACAGCAGCTAAATATACCCTCACTACAGTCACTGTTACCAGCAGAGCGTGAAGACAAACTAGGAGAGAGAGAGAGAGAGAGAGGGGACAGAGAGAGAGAGAATAAGAGAGAGAGGGAGGGGGACAAAGAGAGAGAGAGAGAGAGAGAGAGAGCGAGAGATGGGGAGAGAAAGATAAAGAGAGGGGGAGGAAGGAAGACGGGAGAAAGGAAAGGGAGAAAGAGAGAGGGGCAGAGAGAGGGGGAGAGGGAAAGAGAAAGAGGATGAGAGAGAGAGGGGGAAGGAGAGAGAGGGGGAAGGAGAGAGAGGGGGAATAAGAGAGGGGACAGAGAGGGGACAGAGAGGGGAGAGAGAGGAGGAGAGAGAGAGAGAGGGGAGAGAGAGAGGGGGGAGAGGGAAAGAGAAAGAGGATGAGAGAGAGAGGGGGAAGGAGAGAGAGGGGGAAGGAGAGAGAGGGGGAAGGAGAGAGAGGGGGAATAAGAGAGGGGACAGAGAGGGGACAGAGAGAGGGGGAGAGAGAGAGAGGAGGAGAGAGAGAGAGAGAGAGAGGAGAGAGAGAGAGAGGGGGAGAGAGAGAGAGAGAGGGGGGAGAGAGAGAGAGGGGGAGAGAGAGAGGGAGAGAGGGGGGAGGAGAGGGAGAGAGGGGGGGAGAGGAGGGGAGAGAATGGGAAGGGGGACAGAGTAGTGAGAGAGAGAGACAAGGGGAGAGAGAGAAGGGGGAGAGGGGGGAGAGAGGGAGAGGGAAGGAGATGAGGGAAGGAGAAAGAGAGGGAGAGAGAGAGATAAAATGGGGGGGGGCTAGATTCAAAGGGGGGAAAGGTAAAAGGCATGAAAGAGAAAGAGATAGAGGGACAGAAA